>OZ018332.1:134406616-135129116 GCA_963969495.1 Ceratothoa steindachneri | reverse complement strand
TAACAGTAAATTGAACAACATCTTAAGTGACCACTAAATTCAAGCGGGTAAAAAAAGATCCAACAGAAGACTTAAAAAAGAAAATAAATGGAAAAATAACCAAAGCTAATACACTTATTGGAGGACTTTGCCTCCAAAAGATTGTCGGTGATTTTACACCAGGGTATCTGTATCGAATCGTCAAAATACATAAGTAGAACAACCCATTGAGGCTCATTATTTCTTAAGTCACGACCTTAATGTACCGTTTAGCTAAAACCTTAAATGAAATAATAAAACTGTACATCCCTTCAAAGTAAAGCATAAAGTATCCGGAGGAGTTTATTGATATACTCCACTCCACAAGACCGACTGCACTAATATCTTTCCTTGATGTGGAAAGCCTGTTTACGAATGTGCCTATCTCCCAGACCATCGATATCATTATACGAAATGTATATTACTATCCTACTATACCCCTACCAAATCTTGATCCAAACATCTTAAAAAATATGTTGAGGTCATGTACCTCAGAATCCCCGTTCAGGACAACTGACGAATATCTATACACATAAGTCGATGGAGTGGGTATGGGATCGCCCCTGGGGCCGACCTTTGCCAATTACTACATATATGGGTCTACTTGAAGGCAGTTTATTAGACAACATCGAAAAAGCCACACACGTACTGCCGATACGTACACGACATCTACATCAACGTTCGAAATGAAAAACAAACAAAAACATCGAGTAGCACTCCGAGGAGAACTCCGTGTTAATATTCATTTATGAATTGAGTTCGGACAATATACTTCCTTTTCTGGACGTTGAGGTACAAAATATTAATGGAAATTACATCACAAAAGTATACCGAAAAGGTGCGGACATGGGGAGATGCTTCAACGCAGATGGTGAATGTCCAGAAAGAAAAAAAAATGTAATAGGCTCATACATACGAGCATACAAATGCTTTCCATGTGGGAACTATTCCAGTAAGAGATGTCACGCGTCAAACAAACCCTAGTCAACAACGGTTTCCGAACCACATAATGTAACAACAACTTCAATCATTCTTAAAAACACAATTCCAAGGCGCAGATAAAATAAAAAGTAACCAAGGAACCCCAAAATAACATAAAATTGATTTATAGAAAATCAAATGTCATCGGCCTTCCTAATAGAAGAAAAAACTATCAAGGAGATTGTTAACCTTAACATCAAAGCCAAAAGTCATTCGAAGAAGATCCAGCTTATTACATACTATATAACAACAAAAGTTAACTATCTCCTCGTGAAAAATAACATCTGCCAAGACTTATCGAAACTCAAGTCTTCCAACATAGCTTACGAGTTTAACTGCCCGCATGAATACTACAAGCTCCATAATAAATCGAAGTGAGTTGGTATGATAACCACAACCCTTTCGAGGCGTTTAAACATGCACCTTCCAAAAGGAGCACCTAAAAATCATATGGAAAGCATACGTAACACCAGCCTAACAAGGGATATATTAGTTGAAAAACCGCAATAAAAAAGAGGGAAATCAATCTAGACTGAACATCTTAAAAGCCATCTTAATTAACGAAGCAAGGCCAACCCTAAACACCCAGGCTACAAGTTTGAATCGAACATTGAAATTGATTTAAAAATTCCACCACCTAATTGGACCGTTTTCCTTGGCATTACGTTCAAGCTAGGTAGTTGGTAGTAAGGTATAGTGAATACCTGCAGGAGATCCCTTTAGGGTTACAGAAAAGGGGGGCCAATTCTCGGTCACGAGCCAGAATCCATCTGTGGACCGATGTTAGAAAAGTCAGGCGAGATAGAATTAAGACAGATAGAGAAGCTCCTCCTACTAGGAGAGACTGGGAAATTTCTCCACAGCTGAAGATCGTCAGAAAAACCTTCTCTTTGGAGAGGGGGAACAAGGCCCAGGAAACATGGACCCACCGGACTTCAAAAGGTTTCTCCTTAAACTCATACTAAACAAAAGGAAGAGATCACCATAAGAAGTAGTGCAATAGATATTTACTGATCTGAAAATACCACTAATCAAATGTATTAAGACACCATCTGCATTCACTGTTATTTGTCCAGAAGATAAAGACGTAGAGCAACTACTATCATCTGCTGGGAGCATTACGCTAAGAAAATTGGATTTGGAATCAAGAATACCCCCACAAATCACGGCTAAAAGAAGTGTCATCTGCCGAAAAATCGAGTCGTGGGTAGGAAACCAATCATGCCAAGAAATAAATGGATAACTGTAAGAGAGGCAGAAATGGCTCAAAATAGCAGAGGTGGTCAAATTTAAAGATTATACTCACGTTTTCAAGGTCATTTGCGAATATACTTAAATTGCTTACAGGATCATCGAACAAGGACTTTTCGCATTCAACATGAAAATCCTATCCGCTCTAATACAAATTGAAACCTTCACAAGCATACAGATATGCTTCAGATGTCATGCCATGGAGGAACATGCGACTCAAAATTGCCCTTCCCCCCTGATCATCTGTTCTGAATGGGGTATTAAAGGCCATTCGTGGCGTAACTGCAACAACATAGATAAAAGATGCATTGACTACCAAGGGGGCACAGAATTATGGCCATGATCTGTCCCAGAAGAAGAGAAATTATAAAGAGAAGAGAATCGGAGATAAACAGAAACAACGCTAACGTAAATAAAAACTCATACTCATCAATGGCAAAAAGTAACCAACAAGGACCGACAACACATATATTTGGATGGAACTCGCAACGTGAAAATACTTGTATATTACAGTGGCGGCAACAAAAAAAGTGACATGTGACAATTCGGGGAAAATAAAACAGAAAAATGTAACTTACATATTTTATTATGAATATTTCATGAAAGTTATTACTTGGTCATGTTGCCCTTGCACTTGATGACCATCCTGAGTCGATTGGGCATTGATTCAGTGAGGTTTGCGAAGTAGGTGGGGTCGATCGTAACCCAGATCTGCTTCAGTGATTCTATCAGGTCCTTGATGCTGCCGGGTGCTGTCTCTTGAACTTTGGATTTCATCAGATTCCAAGCATTCTCAATAGGATTTAGGTCCAGGAAATTACCAGGCCACTCCAAAACACTAATATTATTATCATTGAAGAACCTTTTTACTAACTGGGACCTGTGAGCAGGGGCACCATCATACATGAAAAATTCACACTGATGAATTTCCCAAAATGGCAGCATGTGCTGCCTCAAAACTTCAAGATAGTTAGTCCCCCTCATGGCTACATTCTTGGCAAGGAAGTACAGACCTCCTCTGCCCTTTTTTCCACTAAAGGCACCCCACACCATCACACTATCAGGGTGCTTCACAGTTTTCACGGTATATTTCGGGTCATCCCGAGACACAGTGCTGGGACGACGCACGATCTTTGACTCTCCTCTGACCAGCCTAAAGGTGCTCTCATCACTGAACATGACCTTCTTCCAATGGGCAGCTGTCCAATGTTTATAGGTCTTGCAAAAATTGAGCCTTTCCATCTTTATAGCCTTGGTAAGAAGTGGCTTCTTGGCTGCGCGGCGAGACGGTAGGCCTAAGTCCTTCTGTAAGCGATGACTGATGGTCCTGAGGGCAACGTTCTGGAGGAGGTCTGGGTGTTTTTTCTTGATTGAAGCGGAGGTTACAGAAGGGTCTGACATTACTTTACGCCTTAGGATATTATCAGTCCTTGAAGATGTCTTCCTAGCTGCACCAATGCCCTCCTTCCTCTTTGGTATGGTACCTGGTGGCAATAACTCAGCTGCACGTTTTAGGCGATGAATCGTATTTTTGAGGTTACTAAATCTGCTGCTACATCAATAAAAGACTTTTCCTGCTCTAATAGGGTCAAGGCACGGCTTTTCTCTGTCATAGAAAGCTTTTTCCACCCAATTGTATCCACTTGCACAGAAGTTATAGCACGTCAAATGTAGGCACGAATGCAGATAATCAGCACGCTGGAGTGCCATATACTAAAACCTCGTTGTACGAGCTCAAACGAGACACTGAGTTCCAATAGAGCGCAGTTCTGTTGTCTTAGCCCAGGAGAGTCGTCCACTTGCGGCATAAGCTCCGCACATTTTCATTGGATTGTTGGCAAGTAAAATAGTGAAAGCGATTTTGTGTATCGATTTCTGTTGCCAATATTCAATGTCACTTTTTTTGTTGCCGCCACTGTACATGCCCACGTGATGAACATAGCTAAACCTGGCAGTTACGCAAAACAGTCAACAACACGCTACAAGAAAATGGACTCGAACCGATGAAATTCCCCAAGGAGGTCGACTCATCGGCCATTTTCAAAATCAAACTCACATAAAAGACAAAACATAAGTTAATCGAAGATGCAAAAGGAAACCAAAAGACAGTAGAAACAGAATAGGACACAAACATCAAGTACTCAGAGACTAAAAATACCTCCAACGACACAGAGCAATGCTTCACACGGGTTACTGGCAGGAAAGCCCAAAGATATAACAGATCTGGATCCACAAGTAAAAGGTCTCCATTACTCAGAGATAAATCACCAGAAGGGCCCTCGAACGCAACCAGCAGAGGAGGAACTCAGGAAAACAAAAGAAGAACTACCAAAAGAAGAAACACTGATAAATCAACAGATAGAACACACAACGGAAAACGAATAAACGAACGGAAATGGACAATTGTATTATGGATATTAAGAAATTCAAAATATTATAAATCAACACATGTGGATGGAAAGATAATGAAATTATGCACGGAAACTTATCCAGAAAGATTGACTCAGATTTTATACTAATATCAGAACATGGAAGAAACAGAGAAAACAAATAATTTAAGATATGGAACTACAATGTTATTAACACAAATCCTACATGATAAATACACAACGGAGCGGCAATAGATCTCAAGCAAGGATTGCAGTTCCAAACAATACAAGGATTAGAGGACGCATATTTAGCTATAAAAATCAAAAAGGAATTAAGCAACGTCATTGTCGCAACTGGATATCAGCCACCGGTACAGAACTTTACTAAACTATTCAACTATAGGATGCCGGTCATTTTGATGGGCGATTTAAACGCCCATTGCTGGGCATCTGGGTATAGATATACATACAGAGTCGGAAGACAACTTAACATACTCATTAATAGACGTATACTGCAACTTCCCCACATACCTACGAAGAGAACAGGCAACAAAACCATACATCGGCCTGGTTAACTTCAATCTGCCCTTTGACTATTTTATGAAGTAAGGGGAAGTTTCTTGCAGTGACCACACTGTACCTCTAATGCATGTAAAGAATCAGGCAATACAAATCCCTTTGAAGAAATGGAAGGCATACCATAGAGAGAATTTAGATAAGTGCAAAGAATTACTTCAGACGTACGTGCTCAGCCCAACTCTACTCAATCTACACTGCAGATATACCACCACCCAGAAATGAGGGCTGCCTGGAAATCCAATTTGCCGACGACGTCGCTCAGATGATAGTTTGTCCTCACAGGAGCAGACAAATGCAAGCTAGGATGACTGCAGAAGAGATAAGAAGCATTTATAGATACAAGGAAAAATGGAAAATTAAACCAACAGGGATGAATTTAATATGTTACCCGTGTACAGGAGGAGCATCTCAGATGTATAGGTAGAAGGACAGCACTACAGATACGACGAAGAATGTAAGGTGCTTGGACTAACCATAATGCAGTCAGGTTATAAAAAGCAGGTAACTGAGAGGGTAAATCGGGGGAAAAGCGGCATGGTATTACTGCACAAGTTAATTAACTTAAGAATGAGAAACAAGAGGAAAATTTATCCAGCCATAGTACAGTCCGCGATTATTTATCCAACCATAGCGATGTACACAATCTCGAGAAGTAACCTACTAAGACTCTCAAAGTCCAAAACAAAGCTATATACTTAATAAAAAAAACACTAGAATAGGAGAAATAAGAAGACAATGAGACTTGCCCAGCGAGGCAAAGATAAAAACCCTTAACAGAATAATTACAAAAAGAGCAAGGAAAGTACCTCTTTTCGAAAAAAGGTAATAAAAATATTGCTGCAAAGAAAAATTATTCCGTTTTCTCTTTCTATTTGGTTTAATGGATTCATTTTCATCATTCTCTCCCGCTACATTGATATATATATATATATATATATATATATATATATATATATATATATATATATATATATACATACATATATATGAGGAATTAAACCACATTCTCCGAAGACAATTTAATTCAGAACAGTTTTGGTGTATCTCACACCCTTTTTCAACTGACACTGGATAGAAAATATAAGAAAAGTGCATATAAGCATAACACAAGGTCTGGGCGTGAAAGATCCCCTCTTTCCTCCCCTAATCCCCTACTTCTGGCTAATCTGGGGGGGGTTAAGCCTAAACATATTAAACGGCTGACATTTTACTATTTTGTTTATGGTAATAAGCCTTCCCGCACTAATGACTTCAACAAATGTATAACATTGCCATTTAATAATAAATTAAATAGTTTAAAGGACATATTTGGAAAAGCGGGTATTAATCTAGCCTTTAAATATAATAATTCCTTAAACCAATTGATGATTGCCAGGAAACCCAGAGAACATATTAACATAGGAGTATATGCAATACCATGCAACGATTGCCATAAAGTTTATATAGGGAAAACGGGAAGAAATCTAGACAAGAGATTGTACGAACACAAAAGAGATATTAGAGTGGGCAGCGAAAGCAGTGGAATATTTTGCCATGTTAGAGACAAGAATCATACGATCGATTTCAATGGAAGTAAAATGGTATTTAAATCGGCTAATTATGTTAAGAGAAAAATCATAGAATCGAGCTTCATATGGTCAGTTCCCAATTAAAATCTATCTGAGGGTCAATTTTCTTTTAATCCTGTAATAAGAAAGCAAGTAAACAAAATAATAAAATGTCAGCTCTTCAATATGTTTAGGCTTAACCCTCCCCCCCCTCCAGATTAGCCACAAGTAGGGGATTGGTGGAAAAAAGAGGGGATCTTTCACGACCAAACCTTGTGTTATGCTTGTATGCATTTTTTTTCTTATATTTTCTATCCAGTGTCAGTTAAAAAAGGGTGTGAGATACACCGAAACTGTTCTGAATTAAATTGTCTTCGGAGAATGTGGTTTAATTCCTCATCTTTTCTTGCGATATTGCATTAATTTTCATCATATATATATATATATATATATATATATATATATATATATATATATATATATATATATATGAATGCATGTAAATGAATGCATATATATATATATATATATATATATATATATATATATATATTGGGTGGACATCTGGGTGAAGGAAGTAAAAATCGGGAAACACTCTGGAGTTCTTTATTAACTTTTCGCTTTTCAGCTTATTCAGAATAGAACTACATAAGAAAGGAGATCGCTCTCTCTATATGTAGGTAGATGTCATCCCAGCTCACGGCTGCTCGTCCTTAGTCGATTTCTTTGAGCTGGTCGGTGTATTTTATCGGACTCCGCTCCTTCTGCTCCATTTCTTATGACTCTAGCTGCACCATTGGTTGCTAAACCCCTATGAATTACTTTGAACCCACCCCAATTAGCAAATGACCGTATTCATCGACATGTTCAACCATTGCGTTTGATGTACTATTGGCTCTAATGTCCCTCTTAAGCTCATTAATCCTAGTCTTAATGTCTATTCCTGACTCACTATAATAACTGCGGTCGCATCCATCACAGGGTATTTGATAAATAATACCTAGGTCATTTTTGCTAAGGAATTCCTATGCTTCACTAACTCCCAACTCGGGTTCACGCAGAGTTAGCTATCAAAATACCTGCCTTCCTAAGAGACCTATTTAATCTCTCTCTTGCCATAGAGTAAGGGGGAGACGGGTACCTGACCCCTTCTAATTTCCCTTTCCGGCGGGCTTACTAACTTCCTCCACCTCTATGAGCCTCGCCATTCTACTTCTCTCAGCTACTTTTAATGCATTGTGACTTTTGACGTAATTTTATTAAAATACCCTCTGGATATTTTAGTTTCATGAAGGCTTTCTTAATATACTCAAATTCATCATTCAAAAGGCTTTCTCTACAAATACAAATAGCTCTTAAATAAAACCCAATGACTACTCCGTTTTCGTTTTCTTACTATGTCCAGAGAGAATGATCCTTATTCATGGCTTTCCTGTACACGGAGAATTTAGCCCTATCGTCATCCCTATGGACCAACGTGTCCAAGAAAGGAATTTTATTGTTTTCTTTTTTTGCCAGAGTGAACTGGATGCCCTCATTCAC
This sequence comes from Ceratothoa steindachneri, assembly GCA_963969495.1. Classification (NCBI taxonomy): domain Eukaryota; kingdom Metazoa; phylum Arthropoda; class Malacostraca; order Isopoda; family Cymothoidae; genus Ceratothoa; species Ceratothoa steindachneri. The sequence goes on along the minus strand of OZ018332.1, from coordinate 135,120,829 downwards.
TTCGTTCAGCCGTTCCAATTTGTTCTCTATATCAGTATTCGCTGGAATTACGGCTAGGACATCGTCTACGTACCTAAGCCAAAGTGAATCCCTCCCCATAACCCTCTTCAATTTCTCCATCTCTAGAACTTCCATGAACAAGCATGCCATAACGGCACTAAGAGGGGATTGCATGGCTAGTCCCCTGTGCTGCCTATATTCGTCCCCTTGAAAGGTGAAAGCATCAAACCTTACACATAAGGATATTAACCTGATATAATCCCTCTTGTTAGTTAATAGGCAGATCAGAGTCATTGATGTTTGTTACTGCTTTCTTCGCTGCCTCCAGGGTAACATCTACTGGGACATTGGTGAATCACGCCTTCACATCAAAGCTGAGTTTCTTTCCCCTGAGGTTTACCTCACATAATCTATCTATCAGCATCATCCACGACAATTTGGCCATGCTCAAGGTCTCTGCCCGTTGGGTCCCTAGAAACTTCACGCCCCATGATCGACTTCAACGTCGTCAAAGTCCACAAGGCCAGAGTTGCACAAGCTGCCCTGCGCGAGTGGGGATTAGAAGAGCTCAACCTCCCTCTCTACATCCAGATCTGGCCCTTAGCGACTACTTTTTATTCCGCCAGCTCAAGGCTGCAATACGTGGACGCCGGTTTGGGGACTATGAACATGTACAGCTCGCCATCCAGGAGTGGAGTGAACAGCAGTCGGGCGATATATACGAGGGGCGGTGAATAAGTTTTGCAATTCGGATATAATGAAACGAGATATGAGGAAAAGTATTTTATTAATTTTCAATATAACTACTCTCGACTTCAATGCACGTGCGCCACTTGTCCCTGAGGCTTCGAATTCCAGACAACCAAAAATCTCCCGATTGCTGTTCAATCCACTCCTGGACGGCGAGCTGGACATCTGCATCGTCCCCAAACCGGCAGTCTTGAGCTGGCGGAATAAAAAGTAGTTGCTAGGGGCCAGATCTGGACTGTAAGGGGCATGGCTGAGCTCCTCGAATCCGCACTCACGCAGGGCAGCTTGTGCAACTCTAGCCTTGTGGACTTTGACGACGTGAAAGTCGATCATGGGGCGTGAGTTTTCTCGGAACCAAACGGGTAGATACCTTGGTCATAGCCAAATTGTCGTCGATGATGTTGATAACACTTCCATGTAATATTCCAAGTTCTCGCTCAATTTCTTCGACCTTCACCCGTCGATTTTCGAGGATCATCCTTTCCACACGGGCCGCATTGTCCTTGTCGGTCACGTCTGACGGGCGCCCTGGACGGGGGTCATCTTCAAGGGACTCACGACCATGGCGGAACTCCCTATTTCAGCGAGCAATGGTTGCATAAGAAGGGGCGGTGTCGGTGTACACTGCAACCATGCGTTCATAGATCTCTTTTGCATTCTTGCCTTCCTTGGTCAAAAATTTGATCACTGCGCGATGCTCAACCTTCTCCATTGTTGAAAAATTTGTGACTGACGATCTGCGATCAGTTACTGCTTCTTAAATAGACGAGGCAGGATCGTGCGGCTACAGGTCCTGACTTGTTATAACTTGTCCTAACACGCCTACAAACATCCATCCCCCTTCCTCGCAAAACTTATTGACTACCCCTCGTATATGAAGACACTGTTTTCTCTATTAGGGAATAAATTATTGTACAATGAAACAACTTTTTGAGCATAAAGTTTATTGAAACGGAACTGGTTTCGGTATAAAGTTTTCCATGCCATCTTCAGCCGTTAACTCAGAGAAATTGACAAAGAATACAGAAATACTAAACTATACAGAAACTGGCTACTGAAATTAATCAGGAGGCATCAGATTTTGCTGATTAACAATATTTTAAAAATGAGTTCTGTTACATAGCGGCTACATTTGTGTTGACCTTCTGACAAATTAAAGTTTGTTATTTCCTTGATTAATATTGATTCAATAATTTTTCTTTTATCAAAATCGTTACATTGGTAAATTATTTGGGCACTAAGTGATCTCATCTTGTAAGAAACAGGGGTCACAATTAGTTTTGTGTGAGGGAACAGAGAAACTGGCTTTTTACTCCAGTCATACGGAAATATATAAGAAACTTTATCAGTGCACACGAATTAAAATTAAAAGTAAAATTCTTAAAAGAATGTATTATGAAGAAGGGTCTCACCAGATCTCTCAGAATAAAAAAATCAATACTACAACTCGTGAAACTCCTTTTTCAAAATTGACGAACTAACACTCAGTGAAAACATTAAAAATGCTAAACGTGAATCTGATCTCCGTTTTAAAGTTCAACGTGAAACTTTGCGTTCCCTTAAATCACAGGCAACCGAAACTAGTTCTGGTTCAATAAACTTTTTTCGCCAAAAAGTGGTTTCATTGTACAATATATATATATATATATATATATATATATATATATATATATATATATATATATATATATATATATATATATGCAACAAAGCCCACAGGGAAAAATAATATGAGGATTCCAAATACTTTCGAACTTTATTTTGAGTTCTTTATCAAGGAATAACAGAAGTATTGAAAATTGTAATATTTATAAAGATAATACAGAGGAACAGGAATTCAACAAGCCTGTACATAAGAGGGAGGTGTGGCTTAGTGGCTTAGTTGGACGAGGAACATGTAGGGCGTGGCTTAAATTGAATATATAACGATGGAAAGCCAGAATAAAGACAATTAGATTACTGTTTTATATAGCAATATATTGCGTTATATATTGTTGAGTCCTATCTCTCGGATTCGCCTAATTCATCTTTGTATATAGTGGTGTACATAACGCAGACATTAAGGTGTAACTCTTAAAGGCTCAATTTGTCCGGCCTCCTTAGACCTTGCCTACCCTTGACCTCGAACTTAATTTATGTCTTAAATTAGAACTAAAAACTTAATTAAAGAACTTTTGTAAAGTGCAATAAGATCTAGTTCAATAATAATTCTATTTTTGCTTTGGTGACTTTATAGGGTCTTGTGTAAGTTATGGTATTATCTCTCTTGTAGTTTTGCAGGCTGGGTTAAGTAATCAACCGCTTCTTTATGGGATGAAAGAAAAAATATATATATATATATATATAGTTATATATGGATTCTTTATTGCTGGGTATATGGCTGGAATAAGCTTCGAATATGGCCAACAGGGAATATAACTTTTTCTTCTTACAATAATAATTTTCTGACTGTTCTGACTAACTTTTACCGGAATTCGGAATTTGGAAATTCTAAGTGTAGGGGAATCGTCACTCCCCCCTTCCCGTTCACTCTTGGTGGAGTCACAAGGCGGTTACCGCAAAGACATCCGGTCGAAGGCATCGGTGGGTCCAGCACTTAACCGCAGTGTCGCACCGCTCGGCGAGCTGAAAGACCTAAAGGTCAAAATGCAAGATCTCCCCCAGGAGAGTGAGATCCAGTTTCATGTCAAATAAGAAATTGGAGACGTGTTTCTCCCAAGCTCGAAGGCTAACGAGGAGCCGATGTAAGACTCGGTGTGAAAAACCGTTGGGCATAAGAACTCTCCTGGGGCCGTCCTCAAGCCCTTCCCCCCTCCCTTACCACTCCCCCAGTGGGGTGACGAGGTATAAATGAGGAACTCTGAGGAAAATCGAGGTAGTATACGTCAGATTCCAGGTGACGAGTCCTCGATTAAAACCGAGCTACCTAGACTGGATAGGTAGATTACCTGGGTCGCCAGACCAAGAAGTACCCTGCAAGAAAGGCAGGGCTACCTACCTTAAGGGGCTAAGAAGAAGATCATGCTCGAGCTAGTCCCTGGTTATCAAATCAAACGATAAGTTAACTTTGGTAAGTTCAACTTACTCTCGCCAGAGAGACTCCTCATATCCTGGTGCACCTTAAACACCAGGGGTATTCCTCGTCCTTGAAGAATTAAGAAGAAGAAGGAAAAGGCTTCCCCTTGAGCCCGTTACTCGGTGGCCACACCGAACTCCTAAGTTAACTTGGTAAGGAACCAAGTTCATATTATTCTCGTCAGAGAAACCCCCCTCCGTTATACTTGCCACTGAGGAAGACTGGAACTAAGAAGAAGCTCATCCTCGAGCTAGTTCCTGGTTACCAAACCGAACTTTAAGTAATTTATTCTCGCCAGAGAACCCCCCCTTCCTCGTTATCCTCGCCCTTGAAGAAGACCCTCCCCGAGTTCAGTCCTCGTCCATAAGGAAATAAGTAACGAAGGCGAAAAACTCACCCTCGAGCTCGTTACTCGGTGGTCACACCACACTCCAAGTTAACTTGATTTAAGAACCAAGTTCGACTCAATCTCGCCAGAGAGACCACGACTACCTTGGTGTTGCATAAAGCAACGTAGTTGTTTTCGTCCGTGAAGAACCTCCCCTCCCACCCCCCGGAATACCGTGTGGACCCCCCAGCTGCTACCCTCGCCAAAACGACCGTGTGATCTCGCCCATCTACATCTGGCTAGACGGCACGCGTCGTGAGTCAATAACATTCCTGAAGCCTTTTAAACTCCAGATGAGTCCGTAAGCCTAATTCTTATATTATTGTCGTGTGTAGAGAAATTAACCAAGTTTATACGGTCAAACTAATTTAATTAATTCTTGTTTATAATAATATTCAGAGTATTGCTGTAGTTAATGTTTAAATGTTGTGTATTCAATTGATAAAGGTAAAATATAAGTTTATTTTGGGAATTATTGCGTTTCTCTCTATATCCTTACGTGTTTCGGAACGGCTCTTTTCTTTAAAATATTAAGATATCAATATATTAGCACTCTTAGAACAAAAAGGAGGGGGCATTCTACGACACTAAGGTAGAAAAGTGGTGTTTGATAGTGATAGGGGTATAGTGCGAAAAAGTCTATAGTAGTAGAAGATAGGTGTGCCAGTACGTCTGGCTATGGCTTTTTGTCATAATCTTGTCTGTTTATATCTTTAACTTAATTTTTTGCAGCTTTCAAGCCTTTGTTTTCTGTTTTTTCCTTTTACGTCTTTTTCGAGCTATTCTTGTTTTGCATTTATGCATCTTTTTCTTATTTTCTTTGTCCTTTTGGATCTTTTGATTTATAACTGAGTTAACTTTGTTTTGTTGTTAATGTTCACTTATTCCTTATGTCTTGTTTTTTCTTTCGTTTTTATTACTTTGTTCTTCATGTCCTCTTTGGATCTTTTGTTTATATTTTATACTTTGTATAATCTTTATTCTGCTCCTTTTTGGATCTTTCTTTGCATTTGCTTTATTTTTGTCCACTTTTGGGATCTTTTTGTTTATCTACTTTCGCTTATTTTTGTTATGCTTTAATGTTGACCTTTACAGGTCTTTAATTCTCCTTTTTTGTTTGCATATTGTATGTGCGTTTTTCTGGTTTTATTTATCTATATATTGGTATTACAGCTTCCTGCATTAGCAGTTGGCTAAAGGGAAATCTTTGTTTATAGTGTCTAATTCGGGGCTCATGATCGGGTAGTAGTATATTTTGGAGGATACCTTCTGGTATATGTTGGTCAATTTTGCTCCATATTTGTCTTGCCTTTTCGTGTAGGGTCACATTTAGGAGTTCTATGTCAGTTAGGTCATGAGGGCTGTTGCAGAGATGCAATCCAGGAGACTCACGTTGAGGATGTATCGTAGTGCCTGGTTCTGCACCGCCTGGGCTTTTCTTATCCGTGTCTTACTTGCTAGATGTAGTGGAATTGCCGGAAACAAGATGATTGGCCTTACAAGGGCTAAGTACAGTTTCCGTTTGTTTCGGAAGGATAGCCTTCTGAACCTGTTTAGTTGCTTAACCCTTGTTTTGGCCTCATCTTTTTTGTTAGTGAAATGGACGTTGTACCCATTGGTGTTGAACTTTAGCCATAAGACTTCTCCTTCAGTACTGTATGGGTATAGCTCTTCGTTCACCACAACGTCATCTGTCTTGATTCAGCCGACTGGGATAACCTTAAACTTGTCGTTTTTGGTTCGGATCCTATTTCGCTTCTCATAAGCGTTTATGTTCCCAATCTCGCCCGCCGTATTGTTGGCTATATCGACAGGGTTCTTATAGTCGCTGGTGCAGAACTTTACATTTCTCTGCATAAACAAAACCAGACGAAGAGAGCATCTTCAGCAGAGACTGGAGCCCATTAACGTCGGCTAGTTGCACGTTAAGTGCATAGTCTTGGGTGGGGAGGGGGCGATCGCTTCTAAATATAGTGTATAAGGTGGGGCTTAGGCAGCCCCCTTGGGGTATGCCAGCCTTCATAATGAAAGAGTGTCCCTCATGGCCATTTATTTTTATAGTCGCCTCCCTGTCCTCTAGATAGTCGCAAAGGACTTTGGTGATGTTTATTTCAATCCCAAGATCGCTGATCTTTTTCTTTAGTCTGGGAATCCAGACTTTGTCGAATGCCGACGCGACATCTTTCAGAACGACGTCAACCTTCTTGTCTTGTTTTTTTGCGTTGGCAACGAACTCTGTCATCAGGGCAAGGGCGGTTTCCGTTCCAAGGTGTTTTCGGAAAACATGTTGCTGCCTGTTGTACAGGTTCCCTGCGTCCAGATAGCATTTTAGCCTGTCATTTAGGATCTTTTAATAAAGCTTCCCTAGAACTCCAGGATGGAAATAGGCCTGTAGTTTTTAACCTTTCATCTAGGTTTGCCCGGTTTAGGGGTGAAGATCATCCTCGCTCTCCTAAACCGGTCCAGTAAGTATCCGACATTCAGGCAAGCATTGAATAGTCGTAATAATGTCTCGTTAATAGTACACTTTGGTGTACTCAATAGTGGAAGATTTAGATAGTGGTAGATGATAGATGGTGAAAGTGAGGTAGGGTTGCCTTTGTTTGAGGGGCATCGCAGGCATTTTTTATTCTTTAATACTTAATTCTTCCTTTTTGTTTTATTTATGTTGCCAAGTGTTTGTCTCAGTGTGCATTCTTTTTTGTGTTCTTCTGTTTATTTTTCTCCTCGTCTCGTTTATTTTGTATTCGTGCAGTGTTTTTGTTGACCTTTCGAGCCTTTATTAGTGTTCGAATTTAGTTTTTTTTATCTCGTGTTTTTATCTGATGTATTTTCTTGTTATTTGTTGATTGTGAGTTTAGTATTGTCTCGTAGTCTATTGTGTCATACTCTGTGTTGTTGATGTTTATGTGTAAATTGGTAATGTATTTTCCTCGGAACAGAGTCTAGTGCTTGGGAATCGGCGGTTTCGAGAAACCTTCCCGTGCAATCTGGCAGGGATATTAATTCTGCCTACAGTTCTTCTTAATTTTGGGATGATATCATTGGCCATTGTAGACCAGACCTTTTGGCCAGTTTCTGGGTTGCGAAGTTAATGGGCTCCAGTCTCTGCCGAAGATGCTCTCTTCGTCTGGTTTTGTTTATGCAGAGGGATGCAGAGTTCTGCACTCGTTGGAGCCTCCTCATAGCAGTCTTGCTGGCCGTTTGAGTTACTACTGCAGGGTAGATGAGCTTAGCCCGGATAAACGTTAGGTATAATTTCCTGATATTCGCCGAGCTAAGATTTCTGAACCTATATAGCTTAGAAGAGATTTTTCTCTTCGCTATATTCTCCCTCTCCTTGTAGTAACTTGAGTATCCGTGGTCCGAGATTTTTAGGCCCAAGACGTTGACTTCGGCAGAGTAGCCATATCTCCTACCATCAATTATAATGGGCCACGTCAATTTGCGGCACAGCGAGAGGATCTTAAATTTCTCCCTGTTTGTCCGGATTTTCCACCTTCTCTCGAATTGGTTGATGTTCGAGATTTCTGTAATGGTATTGTTTCCCTGATCACTTGCTTTCCTAACCCTACTGGGGACGATCTGCGTGACGTCATCTGCGTATTGCAGATACATCGTGTCCCTGTGTCTTGGAGTAGGGAGGTTGATGGTAAAGACCAGGTTAAGCAGGGGACTCAGGCAGCTCTCCTGGGGAACACCCGCTTGAATTCGAATTTTGGTCCTTTGTGCTCTTCTATCATGATACGCGCCCTTCTGTCCATGATAAAGTCACAAAGAATCCTTCTCAGGACTGGGTTTAGCTGGAGACCTAGGATCTATAGTAACTTTTACCCCAAAATACACCTATATAAATAGTTATTTCATCTACACTTAACACTATAACAATTCAACCAATCAGGCGCCATGATAGATTTAAAATGTTACTAACGTTCCAACCGTTTACACATAAACACGGCCTAAATCACTTTTCTAAATTTTTAGACTTGGAAGAAATCTACAAGAAAATTGAGCTCACCGAAAAGTTCACAGCCGGCAAGGAAGGAAAAAAATCGAAGGCAAGTGACCTTAAGAAAACGCCATCGATTTTTACCTTTTCTCAACGGGAACTTCAAGAACAGGATTTATTTGGTACGGAGGCACGTATGGCCAACCCATGATATCATACTGCATACTGGGGAGTTTAGCTTCTTGTTTACGAAGGAGAGATACTAAAAGCGGGAATTTTATCTTCCTATTTACAAAAGAGAGATACTAAAGCGGGAAATTTATCTTCCTATTTACAAGGTTCAATGTGTGAACCATTTAAAATTTCCAAACAAATATTTACTAGGTTCGACCCCCACAATTTCAATATCCTGCCTTTCCTCAATCTTCCTGCTTCAAGGCCTTATTAATCGGGAAAAAAGCCGTTGCGCATTCTCCTCGTTAATCGCAATCCCTTGCGATTACATAACTCCCGAAATACCGGTGTTCTACCCTGGTGTGGTCTATCCTCATCCTCTGGGCTATTTGACCCCGTTGCTAGAATAAGACTGCCCCTCGGCTTAGGGTACCCCATAGCAATCAACAAAATAACTCTCGTGGGAAATAAAGAAGGGCAACGCACATCAACTGGAACATCTGTATCAACCAGAGTCCTTGCCAAAAGATTACGCGATAACTCGGTAATCTATAACCATTACTGGCAACCAGCGTCCCCCTACCAAGGCTTTTGGGTTGTCCTCATGATTAACTTCAAGGTTCCCCATAATTAGGGACGACCTTCAAGAGCCCCCCCCCCAAACATTATCCCTCATACGAGGTATTCCACCTATAACTATTCCTATTGTAGGCATATATATATATATATATATATATATATATATATATATATATACAGTGGCGGCAACAAAAAAAGTGACATTGAATATTGGCAACAGAAATCGATACACAAAATCGCTTTCACGATTTTACTTGCCAACAAGCCAATGAAAAGGGGCAGGGCTTATGCCGCGAGTGGATGACTCTCCTGAGCTAAGACAACAGAACTGCGCTTTATTGGAACTCACTGTCTCGTTTGAGCTCGTACAGTGAGGTTTTAGTGTACAACGCTCCAGCGTGCTGATTTCCTGCATTCGTGCCTACATTTGACGTGCTATAACTTCTGTGCAAGTGGATACAATGGGGCGGAAAAAGCTTTCTAAGACAGAGAAAAGCCGTGCCTTGACCATATTAGAGCAAGGAAAGTCTTTTATTGATGTAGCAGCAGATTTCGTAACATCAAAAAATACGATTCATCGCCTAAAACGGGCAGCTGAGTTATTGCCACCAGGTAACATACCAAAGAGGAAGGAGGGCATTGATGCAGCTAGGAAGACATCTCCAAGGACTGATAATATCCTAAGGCGTGAAGTGATGCCAGACCCTTCTGTAACCTCCGCTCCAATCAAGAAAAAACACCCAGACCTCCTCCAGAATGTCGCCCTCAGGACCATCCATCATCGCTTAAAGAAGGACCTAGGCCTACCGGCTCGCCGCGCGGCCAAGAAGCCACTTCTTACTAAGGCTATGAAGATGCAAAGGCCCAATTTTTGCAAGAACTATAAACATTGGACAGCTGCCCATTGGAAGAAGGTCATGTTCAGAGATGAGAGCACCTTTAGGCTGGTCAGAGGAGAGTCAAAGATCGTGCTCGTCCCAGCAATGTGTCTCGGTATGACCCAAAATATACTGTGAAAACTGTGAAGCACCCTGATAGTGTGATGGTGTGGGGTGCCTTTAGTGGAAACAAGGGCAGAGGAGGTCTGTACTTCCTTCCCAAGAATGTAACCATGAGGGGGACTAACTATCTTGAAGTTTTCAGGCAGCACATGCTGCCATTTTGGGAAATTCATCAGTGTAAATTTTTCATGCATGATGGTGCCCCTGCTCACAGGTCCCAGTTAGTAAAAAGGTTCTTCAATGATAATAATATTAGTGATTCAGGGTGGCCTAGTCATTCCCAGGACCTAAATCATATTGAGAATGCTTGGAATCTCATGAAAACCAAAGTTCAAGAGACAACACCCGGCATCATTAAAGACCTGATAGAATCACTGAAGAAGATTTGGGTTACGATCGACCCCACCTACTTGGCAAACCTCGCTGAATCAATGCCCAATCGACTCAGAATGGTCGTCAAGTGCAAGGGCAACATGACCAAGTATTAACTTTCATGAAATATTCATAATAAAATATGTAAGTTACATTTTTCTGTTTCATTTTTCCCGAATTGTCACATGTCACTTTTTTTGTTGCCGCCACTGTATATATATATATATATATATATTTCAGTTAAAAACAAAAAAAATAGCAGAATAATTCTAGTACGCTTGTAATAAATCGTGGGTGAGCTTGTGCTATTTACCGGTAGATGAGTTATTTCATGTTAACTAATTAAGAAATCTATCTATGTGTACATGATGAAAAATCACGTTACTCATCAAATGATGAAGTTAGATGTAAAAAAAATATATAAAATAAAATTTCGCTGTGTTTATTACCATTAATTTATTTACATAGATTGAACAATTTTGGGAACTATTTTAAAGTTACTCATCATTAATTTGTTTTTAGAATATAAGAAAACGCATTTAAAAGGTAAACTTTTCTGTAAGATATAAATTTGAGATTATTCACATTTCAAAAACATCCAATGGAATGTTGAAAACAGCCCCTGTTCGTATTTTATTTTTTGTATTCTGGATACACAATTCTGATCATTATTTGAGTCTTGAAATGGTTGATCGTAGGCAGATCTACACTGTAACGTAAGTCACGTTGACGATTATCTTCTCTTCGAGAGGTATTTGTAATAAGGATTAAAACTTTACTTTTGGCTCTTTGCAATTGTTGTATGCGAGTTTTAATAGTTGTAATAAAAAAAAGGATAGTAAAGCAAGTTTAGTTTTATAATGACTGCATTAATTCTTTTGATAGTCAAATGTTGGTTTCAGAATCTCTAGATGGTGTATCCACCTACCTTGGCACGAGCTATTAAATAACACCGGGTAACAATTTGAAAACAAATTCCTGTTGAGTTAGATTTTTGTGCTGATTTAGACTAAAATTAGCATGCTGATTTCAAATTTGTAGTCAGCTTTTTGCTAGCACGTCTATTTTTTCTCCACAGCTAACCCTGCAAAGAAGTAAAATTCCACTGCTTAGCTGTAATAAGATTTGCCTGCTGATTACGATTGAATTCATCTACAGCTACGTGTCAACTTGTTTGTGCAGTCACCATTGATACAGTGCGTTGATTAGTGTGTGTTGTACGTTCTATGTTTTTGTAGCTTTCAAAGCTGGTAACTATTCCATCTTAGTGTTTTATTTACATAGGTATATATTTCCTTTGTTTCAGATCATGTCTGCTCCTGCAACTTCTCGTCGTAAATGCCTAAACAACCCTGACTCCTTCTGCTACATTTTTGGCAGTTTCACCATTCCAAGTCAGGGGAAAAACATCAGTGCATTTGTTAAACAAGCATATTTAGCATATTTGAAATAAAACTCGGTGATTAAGACAAGCCATGGGCCCCCCATAAAGTGTGCAGGCAGTGTGTCGAGAGTTTACGGATGTGGACCACGTGAAAGGTTGTCATTTGGTAACTCCATGGTTTGGCGAGAGCAAAAGGAGCATTGCACAGACTGTTACTTTTGTTTAGTGAAAACATCAGGTTTTAACAAGAAAAATAAAATTAAAATAGAATATCCTAATCTACCGTCAGCTATAAGGCCAATGCCTCATTCAGCTGAAATTCCAGTTCTAGTTTTCGAACAACTACCTCCTCTAGAAGATCTGAGTGATGTTGACGAACGCAATGACAGCAATGATGCAGATTTCGAAATTCACGAGGATTCGGTTCGCAAGGGATTTGATCAGCACGAGTTGAATGATTTGGCACGTGATTTGGGCCTATCAAAAAAAGCCTCAGAAATCCTAGCATCAAGACTGAATGAGAAAAACTTACTTCAACAAGGAGCGAAAGTATCATACTTTCGAACCAGATAAAGTACATTTCTGCACTACTTTCGAAGTGACAGCGGCTTTGTGTATTGCCATAACATTCCTAGTTTACTGAAGGAATTAGGGCTTTCAATCTACAATCCAAATGAATCGCGAATGTTTATTGACAGCTCAAAGTGGAGCTTGAAGTGTGTCCTTCTACACAATGGCAATTTATTTGGTGCAGTCCCTATTGGGCATTCTGCCTGTCTTCGTGAAGAACATGGAGATATAAAGAGGGTCATTGAGTTATTGCAATATGACAAACACAATTGGATCATTTGTGTTGACCATAAAATGGTGTGCTTCCTTCTTGGTCAGCAACGTGGGTACACAAAGTATCCCTGTTTTCTCTGTATGTGGGATAGCAGGGCTCAAGGAAAGCAGTGGGTTGAGACGAATTAGCCTCCAAGATCTGATCTTAAACCTGGAGATCCCAACATTCTACACAAGCCACTTGTTGACAGGAAGAATATAATATTCCCACCTATGCATATAAAACTAGGTCTCATGAAGCAGTTTGTAAAGGCATTACCAATTGATGGCTACTGTTTTAAGTACATCATATTGACATTTTCTGGTCTGTCAATTGAAAAAATCAAGGCTGGTGTGTTTGATGATCCACAAATTCAACAGCTCAACTACTTGCACCAAGACTATGTCAAACCTTGAGAAGAAGTCTTGGTTATCATTCAAAGACGTCGTCAAGAACTTTCTTGGAAATACACGTGCAAGAAATTAATTACAAAGAAATTGTTCAGAATCTATTGGAGAGCTACAAGGCGCTTGGTTTCAACATGAGTATTAAACTACATTTTCTGCATTACCATATTGCCAGCCATCCGGATGACCTTGGTGCTGTTAGCGACGAGCAAGGTGAACGATATCACTAAGATTTGAAGGTTATGGAAGAATGTTATCAGGGTAGATGGGATGTTCATATGATGGCTGACCTTTGTTGGAGCATCAAACGCGATAGTCCTCAAGTTGAACACTCCAGAAAGAGCTATAAACGTAAATTTTTACCTTAACTACTCGCACAAAATTATAATTATATAATAACAGTAGCCATATCCTTTGTTAAAACATAATAGTGTTAAATAAACATTGCAATCATGCCTGTTTTTTTCATATTTCAATGTATGACAATATTTGAAAAAGCTCAAAAACTTGACGTGGTGATAGAGAAAAACGGAGATCAGTTTTGGATTCAGCTCCGAAAAATTAGTTAAAAACAGCTGTCAGACCTAACTCAACAAAAATTGTGTTCCCCAGTGTAATGGGAGTTTCTTAAAGTCTTTCGACGTAATGCGAATTTCGAGAACATTTATGGGGGGTTGAAGTTACCAGTTTATGGGTGGTATAGGTTGCCAGTTTGTGGTTGCGTAGTCGGTACTTATAATGAAGTGTAAGGAAAGGTCCTCGTTGCTATTGCAGTGGGCCTATACTTTATGCCTCTGTTGAATTAGTTCTGAGCCATTAGAATTTCTCACGAGGGTTATGCGTTAGGCTGTGCTTACCGAAAGTGGCTCGGCAATCGGGGTAAATAAAGGAATTTGAAAGGACTCGGAAACGTATTTGGGGTCAATGTTTAGGTGTAGGGCTCGTTTTATAAAATAGGTAGGTCTTTGGTACCAAATTGCAGGATTAAATAGGCCCCGCAAGGAACTCCACAAATGGAAACTCGGTGGATTTATCAAATTCTAAAAAAATGCTAAGTGTGTGTAAATTAAGGAAATAATATGCCAAGCCAAATAAATAAAGAACCCAAGAAAAGCAGGCAATGAAGATATATATATATATATATATATATATATATATATATATATATATATATATATATATATATATATAAACTGTAAAAATAGATCTGAGTCAAGCGGTCTTCAGAGTCGCGTGTAAACCCACGAACATTCAGAGATATCGAAACTGACCACCTGGACAATTACGAGGTTCACACACAAACAAACATACGCGTGTTGGGGACATTAATCAGCAAGCCGTACAAATATCGGCTCTGACCAGAGAAATTTCACAGAGACCTGAAACAAGCGATGCCCTATACTAAAGCTAATATATGGCACAACAGATACAGAGAGCTGCCGGAAACTACGCCCAAGGTGTGGAAATAACGAATAAACTAGATGACTTGGTGCGGCCCACGGATAAGTCAAGGTCACACCCCTTGGAGACGAAATATATATATATATATATATATATATATATATATATATATATATATATATATATATATATATATATATATATATATATATATATATATATATATATATATATATATATATATATATATATATATATATATATATATATATATATATATATATATATATATATATATATATATAGAGAGAGAGAGAGAGAGAGAGAGAGAGAGAGAGAGAAAGAGAGAGAAAAGACTCTCATTATTCAAAAAATTCATTATTCCTGATTCATTAATTCAATTCATACCCTTAGTAGCGTCACGAAATCCCGTTTACTGGCCTAGGTCTTGCCGCCTTTAGATTCGCTACTTCGCGCAAAACACTAAGCCTACACATTGGAGCCAAGAATTCGAGACGTTTTCGCTTCTCCCTTTAGTAGTCCAATTCATAAATAAAGTTATATTTTCTTTGCCGAGTCCTTTCCAAGTCCTTTACTTACCCCGATTACCGAACCACCTTCGGGATGCCCAACCTAACAACCACCCTCGTGAGAAATTATTTTAGAGTCAGAGCCAATTCCACAGAGGCATAAAGTAGGCCCACTGCCTAAAGTCGCGGTCACTCGTCGAGCGCAATAGCAACGAGGACTCTTCAATACACGCCGTTATAATTAACGACCACGCACGCACACAGTGTCTTAATGTTAATGATAGCAGTGAATCCTTAGTACCTAGTGCCACTTCTTTGTCCGGTGTGTGTACTCTTAATCCTAATAATAGAAGTGATAATTATATAAATAATGTGAATTCTACGGGTAGTGCGCGATCAGTGCATATGAGTACGTGCCCTAATGGGATTCGTCTCAATTTTGTGCAGCGAAATAATGATCACAGTGCTTATAATAATCTGGTAGGATTCCACAGTTTCGAAGGAATCAGAGACCTGTAGTTTGCAATTCACATATGTACTTTAGAGAGAATGCGAAATTCTGCAAACCCTGGTGCAGATGGCCAAAGAAAGGAGAACACTTGCAGATGCAACCTTCTCCTAGGCCATCTTTGCCAGACCCGGTGGAAAACTTGCAGGGCATGCCTCTACCAATTTCGGCTGCTGGTATGCCATCTGTTTTTATCGTCGCCACTAAAGTGAATAAAAATAAATGTGAGTTTCTAATTGATACAGGAGCGAGTGTTTCGATAATTTTGGCTAAATTGGTGAATTTGGGTGAATTGTGCGAATCCACTGTAAATATTACGACATATAATGGCGGAAAATAAAATTGCATGGCGAGATACGCCTGCAACCCAAGGCTCGTGAGCTCGAATGGAACGATGTGGCACGAGGAGCATTTGAGAATACTAAATTGGCCTTAATCAACTTCGTCAAACTCTGTCACTCGCTGCACAATAAAACACTATACCAGCTAGTGACCTATTGCTCCCAATACGCGGAAGATGCTGCGCTGCACCAAATGATAAATGGATTCAGCGAAGGAATGCATTTTTTTCTTATTATTTTTGAAATGCTGAGAGAATTTTTATGAATCTGCAATAATTTAAATATTAGAATACCAGGCGATGGCTTCGTCACTTTCCCCTACGGGGGGGGGGGGAGCTTTGCGCTTCGCTACTAAAATTAAAATCTAAAATTTAAAAATAGGCAACCATGGTTAAACTTTTATAAATTTTCTGAACTTCGTCAATTGTAATAATTTTTAAAATGAACTCTAAACTATTCCCCCCCCCTTTCAAAAAATCACGTTGCGAAATATAGATATAGATAAAATAAAAAAGCAGCCTTACTGAAATTTTAATCAATTTTTTGAACTTCAATAATTGTAATTCATTTTCTTTTAAAACATTATAAAACATTGGATAATTATATCTATCTTTTCGGAACTAAACTATTTTGTTTTTTCAAACTCTAAAGAAACTCTTAGAAATTACCTCGATAAAAATTTCAAATATTTTTAAGTCATAACCAAACTAAGATGAAATTATTATTCGAATACTTCCGAAAAATCCCGTTCTTAAATTATAGAGTTAGTGATGAAGTTAAGAAGAGTAGCGGCTTTGTTACTACTCCCTACAGGAAGAGTTTGCGCTTCACGGGCAGACTTTCGGTCTTTGGCCTACGGCTTATCTGACTTTAACGACGAGGTTTAGGTCTAAAAAATGAAAAGGGCTTAGGTACATATATCCAAATAATTTAATCTTGCTTTACGTTTTTTCAGATCTATGCTTATTTTCTAGGCCTAAAGGCAAGAAAAAGCTTTTATTGGAATTGTTTTGATATACGTAAAAAGTAATTCTCAGAGCTCTTTTTTACACCTAAATTTAGTTTTTTATACGAAAAACTACCCCAAAACCAAACCAAACACCATACCTTAATTTCAATTCATTTTCTGAACTTTCCAATTTGTAATTAGTATTTTGTTTCAAATTCCAAAATATTCGATAATCATATTTATTTTTTCTGAACTTTTAGAAAGAACTTTGATAAAAGCTTAAAAATAAGAAAAACCAGCCTTAATTTTAATAATGTTGGAAAATCTCTTTGAATCTCTCGCTTTCACAATCTTTTTTTTTCATAAAACTACCCCAAAATTGAATAGTAGCCTTTAATTTCAAAATTTTCATTAAATTTTTAATTAAATTACAATAACAGAAAGTCACACTTGTACTAAGAGAATTTAATAACAAATTTAAATTGTTCAAAAATTGCTCTCTTAATACATTGTCTCGTGATTATCCCTATCTCGTAAATTTTAAAAATGAATGAAAAAAATAAAAATATATTTTGGTTTCAAAACTTTTGGCTATGATTACTCGTCAATCGATTCAGCGGCTAACTGTTTCCTATTGAAAGCAGAAAAAGCGCCATCGAGAGTTGTAGATTCTCATGTATCTTATCTCGAATTTTTTATGGGGAGCCGAAATGGCGAGAAACCCCCAAGTGCAAATCGCTTCTACCCAATATATATATTTCGATGTAGGGAGACCTTTCCAATACATGCAATAGGACTTAATACCACGTGTTATGTGGTACTTTACTGCACAGTAACTTTCGAAACCCTCTCTATTAAAGTGACTGTAGTGCAGGTTACAATAGAGTTGCTCGTTGGCAGCAATTCCAAGCGCTCTGGGTGTAGGATACGGGATTAAGGAAAGCTTTCGAAGGCTGACTTTATTTCACTAAATCAGTTACCTTTATATGTTTAAATTGATAAAATATAACATAATAGATGGAAGAAATTTATCATTTTAACTTATTTAAAAAAAACAAAACTTTTCTATCTATAATAGTTAAGAAACATTAATAATTCCAGTTCGTTGAGGAACTTCCGGATCTCCATTTCATTCATAATGAATTTATACTCCTTATTTATATTTTCGATTTTAATTGAAATTTATAAACTTAAAATAACCTATAAGAAAATAAAAAAGCATATTAGTATTCAACTTAAACTAAATTATATAAAATTAAAACAATATAAACGACCTGTATCTTTTTATAATTAGAAAAGCCTCTCCACATGATTAATGAAAACTTATCTAAAACCAGATCATGATTTTAATAACACCAACGGGGTCATTAGTATATTATGGGTAATGCTCCTGCTACAAATGAAACCTGGGGGAGCGTCGCGCCCTCCCGACTTCAGTGCTAAAAGAGAAACTGGTGCTCTCTCTCCCCGCTCGTTCTTTTAATACCTCTATAAACCCCATAAATGCTAAAAGAGGGCGTTACAGTTTTAAAAATAAATTAATTAAATAATTTTATCTCCCTAAAACGAGGAATCCGGCCGCCAATATGAAATGGCTCTCCCTTTCATTTTCTCCTTTACTTAAAGGATTAAAGTGTCCTGTACACAACTCGTATTACCTTTAAATACTTTTTGACCATTCTAAAATCCCTTTCTCCACCTAATCTCAAAAAGAAATGAAGCCGATTTCTATTTGATCCCACGTAAAGCCGCTGAATGCCGATCGTTATAATTAGGGTAGACTGGAAGATGATTGCAAAATAAGGCATATGAGCACAAATGGGGTCCCAGGTGAGTTAGTATTACATCAAGTATTTTCAATCATACCACAAAGATTAAACATGGAAGTGATTTTTCACAAGCTCAGATCCCTTGCCTATGTAATGATTTTGGTAAAAGAAAAATGATCGATTCGATAATGGTTGGAGAAATCCCCAATTTAATTAAACCATTTGGAGTAGCAATATACATGTAGCCCCCCTTCCCTCAATCTAATACACGACATTCATAAGGGCATTAAATTCACACCTGAATAGTGATATTGATCTGATTTGTTGTATGTTTATGTTTGGAAGGTCTGTTTCTATTCTCAGAATACGAGTGAAGATGGTAAACTCCATACCGAAACGGGATTCGTGGTTAACAATTAGGCTCCTACACATTGATTTTATTAAAATTTATCTTCTCGGTATTGAGTTAAAGAAAGACTTTCGTATATATATTAGATAAATAAATTGAAATTCTTTAGGTTTATTTCATTTTAAGGGGAAGTATTGTTTATTAGACACAATAATAAAAGTTTGTATTCCTTTGCTGATCACGTAGCGATGACTTTCACTCGTAAACAAGGAAAGCTAAGACCTCACCAGATCATCTTACTCCCCCTGGCTTCTTAGTCTGGGGTACTCTAAAGGAGAAGGCATTCTCAATGGTTGAATTTACCTTCAAGATTTTATTATTAATATTTCAATTAAGTAAAATAGTTCGATTTTTTAATGAATATATGGAATTTGTCTGTGACTAGACTTTAGGGAAACCCTTCGTTGTAAAAAAAATTAATGTTCTTAGGAGTAATAAGCATTGGCTTATGTTGTTGAATTCGGATTTCTAAGAAAAAAAGAAACTTCAAATTTTCGGGTAAAATCTTTAATAAAATCTGAAGCAAAACGGGAATTAAGAGAGATCATTATGGAGCTGATTCTCCTTGTGAGTTCAATCTCTCTGCTCCACTTGAGGAACCAAGAAGAGTGGGAGGTAGGATTTTCATAAGGGGGATAAAGAAATAAACTATTAAATAATTTGTATTAACAATTAAGAAATTAATGAATGAACGAATTATTTTTGCATAAAACTTTAATTGTATGATTACACAGTTCAATGTAATTTTGGAATTAAAGCTTTTTTAGTTCTACTTTTATAATCTTGGTATGAAAAAAAATGAACTATATTTTATAATCAGTGTCAGAGATGAGAGAGCTAGAAAGAGAGAAAGAGAGAGAGAGAGAGAGAGAGAGAGAGAGAGAGAGAGAGAGAGAGAGAGAGAGAGAGAGAGAGAGAGATACGCACCACCTCGCCCTTCAATGGAGAGAGAGAGACCAAACACCTCAGCGACCCTCTCCAGTGTAAGCCTTCATCGTCGGTTTCGTATACGCTCAAAAGCATTCGAGCGACCCTCGGTCAATATTGTTCGTTTGTTTGTACGGTGACCGTCCCCACGAATTCTTTCCCTCCCCCTCCTTTAGCCATGAGACTCGTGTACATCTAATGTGTATATAGCTTGTTTTAAAACTTCTTTTAACCTTGTAAAATAATATTAATTTCGGTATTAGTAAAGTTATTTTTGTACCTATTTCTGTTATCCCTGTTAATTTGCACTCTGCTTATATTATAAATCTACCACGCACTCGAAACGTAGAAAGGTTTAACTTGACCCTATTCTACGACAATCAGGTAAATTTTCTTTTCTACTCTTTATTTCACTTACTTTAAAATGATACTTGAAGATAATGTAAAACATTTGGCTCAATGAAGTAATTGATTGGTTGGATTTGAAGCATGCGGAGCATTATCAATGGCGATTTGCTGCCGCACAGAGCAAAATACATTTATGCTCTAGTGTCTCTGTGTTAGTGTAAGATGCAATTTCTGCTCGTATCAGCTCAGGCATCTTTTGGTTAGTTAGGAGGACCGTAGGGCTCGTCCGTGAATTGGATAATGTCGTGCCTCTTCTTACAACAACAGCAAAGAGTAAGACTAACGGATGGCAGCGCCCTTATTCTTACGGCTGGCAGCGCTCCTATTCTTACGGCTGGCAGCGCCCTTATTCTTATAACCTAGGGCGTAGATAAGACAGTAGTGATGATGCCTCTTCTCTTTTTGTAGGCGTTGGGCGTGGGTAAAACATGCTGAGTACTGACCTAACCCTAATGAATATGTAAAGACTTCTTGGTGAGGATAGAGACAAACGGAGTCCTTTTGAAGTTTACTGACAATCAACAATGGAAATTTAGGTACAGAGCCTCGTACTGCTGCCCTTCTATCTTAGGATTCTCTAGTCTAGGATTTTTAAAGATTATTTATATACTCAACAGGGGCACAGTTAAATGGGGAAACCAGGGGAGAGAACGGATGGGTCGTTTAGCACCAGTTTCATTTGTGCCAAACAGGCAAAAAAGGGATGTGATCCGAATAAGAGACCAGGCCAGCATTTGAGAGGAGAAGAAGGTGCCACGCCAAGGGAAATTTGTGTGTTCACCCCCAGTAGATTAATTTCCATATAATACTATGATACAAAGTTTAATATAGTACTAGGATAAAAATTCATATGAATGAAAAAAATACATTACTGAGACACATAATGGAGTTCATTTTATTCTAATATTACTGATATCGATTTAATAATGGATTGTTATGGATTAACGATATGACCTACTATAAATATAAATTACTTTCTTATTATTGTGAAAAATGAGACCCACTTTTAGGGTAGCACATTCTGGTTAATACCTTGCGGATATTCATTGACACTTGCGTTTCATTTATTTCAGAATGAAAATCAAATACGTACTAGGAGATTGTGAAAGCGAGAGATTCAAAGAGATTTTCCAAAATTATTAAAATTAAGGCTGGTTTTTCTTATTTTTAAGCTTTTATCAAAGTTCTTTCTAAAAGTTCAGAAAAAAAATATGATTATCGAATATTTTGGAATTTGAAACAAAATACTAATTACAAATTGGAAAGTTCAGAAAATGAATTGAAATTAAGGTATGGTGTTTGGTTTGGTTTTTGGGTAGTTTTTCGTAAGAAAACTAAATTTAGGTGTAAAAAAGAGCTCTGAGAATTATTTTTTACGTATATTAAAACAATTCCAATAAAAGCTTTTTCTTGCCTTTAGGCCTAGAAAATAAGCATAGATCTGAAAAAACGTAAAGCAAGATTAAATTATTAGGATATATGTACCTAAGCCCTTTTAATTTATTAGACCTAAACCTCGTCGTTAAAGTCAGATAAGCCGTAGGCCAAAGACCGAAGGTCTGCCCGTGAAGCGCAAACTCTTCCTGTAGGGAGTAGTAACAAAGCCGCTACTCTTCTTAACTTCATCACTAACTCTATAATTTAAGAACGGGATTTTTCGGAAGTATTCGAATAATAATTTCATCTTAGTTTGGTTATGACTTAAAAATATTTTAAATTTTTATCGAGGTAATTTCTAAGAGTTTCTTTAGAGTTTGAAAAAACAAAATAGTTTAGTTCCGAAAAGATAGATATAATTATCCACTGCTTCATAATGTTTTAAAAGAAAATGAATTACAATTATTGAAGTTCAAAAAATTGATTAAAATTTCAGTAAGGCTGCTTTTTTATTTTATCTATATCTATATTTCGCAACGTGATTTTTTGAAAGGGGGGGGGAATAGTTTAGAGTTCATTTTAAAAATTATTACAATTGACGAAGTTCAGAAAATTTATAAAAGTTTAACCCTGGTTGCCTTTTTTTAGATTTTAGATTTTAATCTTGGTAGCGAAGCGCAAGCCCCTCCCCCGTAGTGGAGAGTGGCGAAGCCATTGCCTGGTATTCTAATATTTAAATTATGGCAGATTCATTAAAAACTCAGTCAGCATTTCAAAAATAATAAGAAAAAAATGCATTATTCGCTGAATCCAAAATCGCTCTCTGGTCCATTTCCTGTAGGGGGTGAGCTTTAGTCGCTGGAACTTTGTTATTTGATCAAACTGGTAAGGTGATGGCATATATAGGTTAAATAAATGCTTTTGTTTAATTACACTCTATTTTGTGATATTTTTCTATAAAAAAATAAACAAGAAGAGCGGCTTCGCTACTTCTCCTTACATGAAGTTCTTGTGCTTCGCAGGCAGACATTCGGTCTGTCGCTTATGACCTATCCGGTTTGGGTAACGGCCTTTAGGTCTAATTTTTTTTTTAACATTTTCCATGACCAATCTCCTAATAATTTACTTTTTGTCTAAAAACTTAAAATATTGTTATGTAGGTCATAACCGAACTAAGCGAAAAATAAATTATCTATTATTTTCAAATTCTCTAAATATTCCTGTTAAAATAGTGTTACCAGGCAATAGTTTCGTCACTCCTCCCTACGGGGATGGGATGGGGGAAGGCTTGCGCTGACTCACTAAGATTAAAATTTAAAATCTAAAGAAAAGCAGTCATGGTTATTTTTTTCTAAATTTTCTGAACTTCACCATTTGTATTTCTTTTGGTTAAAAAAAATTCACAAAATTTTGATACTTATATTAATTTCTGAACTTCACCATTTTGATTTTTGATATTATAAAATAATTATTAGAAATAACTTGGATAGAAAAACATTAGTCATAACCAAACTAAGATGAAATTATTATTCATATACTCAAAAAATCCCCTTCTTAAATTATAGAGTTAGTGAGATGAGATGAGATGATATCGATAAATGTTTGAATCTTTTTTTTATTCCAGAAATCGTTATTTCCAAAGAAAAGCGTGCAACTATTGTTGCACTTCATCAAAGTGAAATAATATAACATACATAACATAATTTTACGGATGAAAAAAGCCACAAGGGCCTATTAAAGGTCATCCGCATCCGTCAAAACCTACCCACAAAAAGCACCATTGCCAGGGGAAGACAAAATAAAAGTTCCCCACAATATAATATAACAGATGACAAAAGCCACAAGGGCCCATCATAGGTCATCCGAGTCAAACGGTCTCTTTTTTAAGGCACCCAAACTCCCAAGAAAACTACATCCAGAGGATTACGTCTAGAAACAATGGTATCACCAATCAAGGCTTGTCAAGAACTAAATCATGCAGCTATAGATATATACAAACAATATTAATATATACAAAACTTAGTAGCCATCACAACCTTTCCTCCCCATAAACTCATCCAACCTACTCTTAAACACATTTAAATTTGGACTACCTACTACCCTCCGCTGCAATTTGTTCCAGAAGTCTACCACTCTATTGGTGAAAAAATATTTTCTTAAATCGAACCTACACCCTTGCTTTTTAATTTTCAAGTGGTGACCTCTAGTCCGATTTCCATCATCTAACTAAAAAAACTCGCTAACATCCAATTTATCTATCCCAGAAAATTTTTTAAACAGCTCAATCATATCCCCTCTCACACACCTCCTTTCGAACGAGAACATATTTAATACCCTCAGTCTATCTATATATTCAAGGTGCCTCAGGGAAGAAATAATCTTTGTTGCCCTCCGTTGCACTGACTCGAGAAGGTTAATATCGTATCTAAAATATGGGGACCATGCCTGTATACAGTACTCTAGATGTGGCCTAACATAAGAGTAATAAAGTTTAAGAATAACCTCCTTACTTTTTTAACTGACATGAAATGAAAGGAGATAGTTCCTAAGGGTTATTCATGAAGAAGACCATCATTATGCCATTTTCTGCCATACAATACACAATCATATATATAATTTATCTTACAATGAGGTTTCATCCCTTTTCGACTGTTATACAAATGCTATAATTATGACATAGCTTACATACATAGTTCGATACGCAAAAAAGCTATAGAGTAACGAGGCTTGTTTATACTTATGGATCTTACTTTTTCATTATAATATGCAGCTGGCCCGCTGCAATATAATGCCTAACAAAGGATTCAAAAATATAGGAATGACCAGTTCATGGCAAACATGAGAGCTTGTAACGGTGGATAACAAAATAAAAAAACTGCCGAAAACTGTTCGTGTTTCTCAATTGGTTGGGATCCGTTTTCCATCTATTTATCACAACTGCGAATAATTTAGTCTGCTTAATCTTGATCTTCCACCTCTCTTCTTACCCTGCCGATTTTCTGGGTCTCGTCTGCAGTCACCATATTCTTCTAGATTTAAGTTTGGGAAGTCACAATCTTGAGGGTTCGGGATAGCAGCGGTTTGGAATGTTCCTGGTATTTACCGTAAAAAGGGTGGGACTCAGACACCCTCCTTGGCGGACTCCAGATTGCAAGTCAAATGGGGCTCCGATCTGGTCCCGGAATGCTATCACCGCTCTCCTGCTGGAGTGTTAGCTGTGGTAGATTTTCCCAAAATGGTGGGGACAACCTGAGTCTTTAGATCTTGTATTTAAGTACGTCGATCCATAACTTGTCAAAGGATTTTTCAACGTCTCGACATACCACATACATCATGCAGCCAGAGAATAACCCCTCGGCCTCATGCTGGTATGTTAAGACTATTGCAGTCTCCATGGTCCTTTTCTTTCGGAAGCCATGCTGTTCGGCGTTCTGAAGTGAATGTGACGACAGATGGGAAACTAACCTGTTATTTATGATCTTTTCGAATACTTTCCCAATTATTTAGACAAAGGAGATCAGCCTGTAGTTCTTCACTTGAACTTTAAGCTGCCCTTGTTTGGAAATAAAAATAATTTTGGATGTCTTTAGTTCGTCTGAGATGTATCCTGCCACTAATACCACATTATAAGGATTCAACTGTCTGGATTTTGTTCTCACTGAGACCTTTTTAAGTGCCAGGTTGTTATTAGGGTTCTGCTAGGAGCTTTATACTTAGGCCGAGATTGCAGTGTTTAGCTCTTCATGTGTGATCGCCATGGCATTCGGGGCGCACTACCGCAAACTGTTGAGGCTTGAGGTTCTGTGCTGGGCTACTGCCATCTAGTGAATTTCCATGCGTTCAGAACTTTGTACTCAAAACTTAGATCAAAGTTTTCCTACTCTTCTTCGAAGATGCGAAAAACGCGGCTCTAAACTTCTCTTAAAAAGCTCTGCTTTTTCTTATGGAGTTCTGGGCCTACTTGTTAACGTACACAGTGGAGGAGTCGGCCTTCCTTGTTGCTCGCTCTCTCAAATTGCTGATGACGTCCCAGAAGCTTCTGGGCTTGTCTTCAACATTCAGGTTATGGATCATATGTTCACACATTTCTCTGATTTTCTTCAACAGCACAGCGTTCACTTGTTGACTAGGCTGCTGGACCAATGCATAGTCCATTGGGCTGGCGTATCCAGCGGCCAGGACGTCCTTGTAAATAAGCTAGAATCGCTGTTGCAGGATAATCCTCTATTGAGTTGGGCGCGTCGGGATCAAGATCTTGTGCCTTGTGATCGGGATTATGTTGTGCGTGGGGGCAAAGATATAAAAAAATGGTAGACAACTTATCGTCGATCACTTCTTGCATGGCACTATTCCTCATGGGAATTTCCCTCGGGAATCACCTTCTGTAGGCCTTCCAGTCTGCAGCACCAAAGTTCTTTCATGATGGCGAGGGAATGTCTATGGGGACGATAGCCAACGTAATGACGATAAGAATATGGTCACTGGGTGTGAGGGGGGCAAGGCTGTACGCACTGGTGTAAGGGGAAGTTGGGATTCGTAAGCATGATGTCTGGCTCGGTGGTTGTCCCTAAGTACACGACTGCAGGCTTAATCGTACCGCTATTTACGCTCTATCATATCTCTTACCAGTCAAGTCCCTTGGCAACACGTTGAATCCGAAGATCTTGATGGGGTTATCGTCTCTTATTTAGGTTTCGGAAAAAAGGAGGATATCTGGGTCAATTTCTCTGGAGATATTGAACAATTGGTGTTTATGGTTGGCCCATCCTTGCACGATATACACAAGAAGTAACAGTCTGTTTCTTGCATCCATTTGAACTTCCTGGGCTTGCTCGGGGACTTTGGTAATTCAGAGGTCTGTAAGGCTTGCTGGAGCGATGTTTTTTGGCACAGAGTCGGTTATATTATTGAGTGATAAGTCACAATTTTTTCCCTGTGTTCTAGCATTGTGGTCTCAACTACCACCTCCTCTGTTGAGGAGTCAAAATACCACATGAAATTCCCTTTGCGGATACCCCTGACAATGTCCTCAGTGGTGAAGTTCCTTGTTTGAATGGTATTTTTGTTCGCTGCAATGACAAGATTGATTTGTATAGCATCGAGTGAATAGGTCTTGGAGGTCTGTTTTGATTAGCCTTTTGAGGCTAGTTTATCCTCTTGGATATACATTGGGTACATCTTTGCGAAGGCATGCTCTGTAGAGGGACCAGCGGCGGCCATTTCTTCTTCCACATGTGTTATTTCTTTGGGCTCTTTTGCCTCTTCATTTGCTGCTTCTGCTACTACTAGTGGGATAGAAGCTACGCTTCAAACGTAAGAGGTTTGTCAGAAGTAGGGTTATCGTGGAACTTTAAGGACTCCATAGCATTGGCCTCCATAATTTTATTAAAATTTATGTTTAAGGAGCCATGCGCCACGTGATTTAGAACTTGCGCGTGTAGAATACGCTCCAACAGTTTCGTTAGGGTTGAGTCCAATAGTTGGAGGACTATTTGTGGCTGAAGTTTGGGTTATTTGACTGTCTGCAGAGGTGTTGTCTTTGCTACACTGGCGCATGTTCTACTTGCGGATACTCTATCTGCCGTCATCTTTCGGTTAAGGTGCGCTCAACGTAAACCACACTGCATGTTCAGGGTTTTGTGTGACCCTGAGCAGTTTATACACTTTTTACCTGCGAGATGCAGCGCATCAAGGACTGCCCTTCCTGTAGGCATTGCGAGTAGAGCGTCTTCTCTTTTTCGGAGCCTTTACGAGTTAGGTTATCACTTATTTTATAGCAAGAGGAGCAAGTGATAGTGCTTCTTTTTTGATATTTGCGTAGAGTCAGTGACCACACTGAAGAGCTTGAGCCTGGTTATATTTGCCTTTTCTAACATACAAGGGGCGGTCAATAAGTTTTGCAATTCTGATATAAGGAAACGAGATATGAGGAAATGTGTTTTATTATTTTTTAATATAACTACCCTCGACTTCAATGCACTTGCGCCACTTGTCTTTGAGGCTTCGAATTCCCGACAACCAGAAATCTCCCGACTGCTGTTTAATCCACTCCTGGACGGCGAGCTGGACATCTTCATCGTCCCCAAACCAGCGTCCACGCAGTGCAGCCTTGAGCTGGCGGAATAAAAGGTAGTCGCTAGGGGCCAGATCTGGACTGTAGGGGGGGTGGTTGAGCTCCTCGAATCAGCACTCGCGCAGGGCAGCTTGTGCAACTCTGGCCTTGTGGACTTTGATGACGTTGAAGTCGATCATGGGGCGTCAGGTTTCTAGGGACTCAACGGAAAGACCTTGGTCATGGCTAAATTGTCGTGGATGATATTGATAACACTTCTATGTGATATTCCAAGTTCTCGCTCGATTTCTTCAACCTTCACCCGCCGATTTTCGAGGATCACCCTCTCCACACAGGCACATTGTTCTCGTTGGTCACGTCTGACGGGCGTCCTGGATGGGGGCATCTTCAAGGGACTCACGACCATGACGGAACTCCCTATTCAAGCGAGGAATGGTTGCATAGGAAGGGGCGGTGTTGGTGTACACTGCAACCATGCGTTCATGGATCTCTTTTGCATTCTTGCCTTCCCTGGTTAAAAGTTCGATCACTGCGCGGTGCTCAACCTTCTCCATTGTTGAAAAAT
Organism: Ceratothoa steindachneri; assembly: GCA_963969495.1. Lineage (NCBI taxonomy): Eukaryota > Metazoa > Arthropoda > Malacostraca > Isopoda > Cymothoidae > Ceratothoa > Ceratothoa steindachneri. The sequence goes on along the minus strand of OZ018332.1, from coordinate 135,092,669 downwards.
TTGTGACTATCGATCTGCAATTGGCTACTGCTTCTTAAATAGACGAGGCTAGAGCGTGCGGCTGCAGGTCCTGAATTGGCATAACTTGTCCTAACACCTCCCAAAACAGAAATCCCCCTTCCTCTGTTTTGCCCTACCGATTTGCAAAACTTATTGACTGCCCCTCGTATTTATCTCTGCAAAAATTACCTTGAACACATATGTTAGGTAACAGAACTTGACGATCTCCACAACTTTAACCGACGCATATTTCCTCTCAATCTCTTCTTTTATCTTGTCATCATTTATGGCTAACGCACAAGGGTTGATTTGCCTAAAGACCATCGCCTTTTTTGCGGTGAATAAAGGGGTAGGTTTTTTTGCTCGAGTCCGATTTGGGTAGCAGATACGATGTCTTTTTGCAGATTAGCTTCTGTAGGTCTGACTCTTTATGGCTGATGGCTGCGTATCCAACTCCAAGTTCGATGAACTTCTTAATTCCGATGTCCAGTTGTTCAAAGAGGACCTTGAACATTTGGGATTTAGAGGGACGATGTTATTTGATCTCTCAAAGCAAGACCCGTATGTCGGGGGGCTTTTATGCAACGTTTATTTTCCCACCGTCCCTCGTGTCCCATCAGAGCAGGCACGGCGGTGTCTTCATCCTCCTAACTTCCTTATTACTGCCAAGGGTGACACAACAAGAATATACAATCAGACGACATTTAGACATTGTTTACTACAAAGTTAAAGGAAACAGTAGGATTCTTCAATTAGTCTATCGCTTCTCTACTGAGTCGAGAGGCGGAAGGGTGGAGATATCCTACTTTGCTCTAGAGTAGGCACATGAGGTTTCTCAAATCAGCCTGCCCGCGCATCTTTCTGCAACTTTTGTAAGCAAGTTATATATGAGTAATCTCGAATCGGTAGGCCACTTCCCTTTAGTGACAAACGGTTAGGTATTAGGGCACCAAAGTACACCAGTATGCACCGGAGGGAGTAGTCCTGGTCCCGGGGTCAGCGTGGGTAAAGCCTTGGAACTTCAATGAGGAACTTCAGTTTCGCGTAGAAGTGCTTCCTGGGTTGAGGACGAGGAGGGTGGGGTGGCTCATCTGGTTGCAGAACGATGATCCCAGTCGCCTGAGACCAGAGCTACGCTCAAGAAAATAGCCATAGCGATGCTCAGAAGTCACAGTTTTGGAGGTATCTTCAATTTGGACTTGCTTTCTTTACCGGGTTGAATATTCCAAAGTGATTGAGCTCTTTCAAATACATCAAACAGATAAAATCCATCAAGAATATTTCTTGTGGAAGATGAATAGAGTATCGTCCGCAGGTTTCCACCGCCCCATCTGGCGTGAAGGGAGTGCAAGGGCCTTCCTGGCAACCTCTCTCTGCTCCACAACGCCCTTTTCCCCCAGGTCCCACATTTTTGGCGGTCCAGAGAAAGAAGATACAGTGAGGTACCATAGAAGAAAAAGAGAAGAAGGTATGGCTGAAAAGAGAAATCAGTAGGAGAGAAAAAGTTGATATAAGTTGACCTTCTTTCTGCAAGCAGAGTGATCGCTATCATAACCTACTGATTAACGTAGAATCGGAACAACGGTCCGTAATTTTTTCTATCTGTGATTCGTAGTTCATCTATCCAGTTGTTCTGTATAACTTCTCAGTAATTTATGGAAGAGTCACCAATCTATGTCTCTGTCTCTTTTATTCGTATTATCTCTTTATTCAATTTGATTAACTTTATTAGTGGTCCCTCTAATAGCTGTTTTTGTTTTCATTTATTCACTGTTGCATTCATCTGCATTCTGTGGAATTCATGCCGTTATGTTATTGTGTTTGAACTCTAGCCTGAGTTTTTTATTTGACTGTACTGAGTATTTGTTTGTTTGTTTTAGTTTATTTCTCATATTATCATTTAGGGTTTCCCTTTTGTGAATTTTCACTCTAAGTTGTCTCTTTGTTAGTGAGTCTTCTCCGGTAAGATTGTCTTAATTGAGTTGGGTGTAATAGCAGTGGGTTCTTGTATTCGGGTTCATTTATTCTTTTTCTGGTTACTTTAGCTCCATGGCAGCTGGAGCTAGTCTTGGATGCTGTCACACTCATCGTAAATCGATGGCTCATCATTCGTCCTCTCAATGATACTTTGGAGGGGGAATGGTGAGCCATTTTCCACTATGGATCCTTTCAGTTTTCATTTGTTGTTTGTGTGGTGGACCTTTTGGTTGGTTCGGCCACATCAGCCTCATACTTTCAACTTACAAAATCTTTAGATGTGTTCCGATGTAATGTGACACAGTCGCAAGGGAATATTTTAATTCTGTCACTGAGGAGTAATTCCTCAATAAAATCTTCATTATCTTCTCCTGTCTTTCCCTTGTAGGCTCATTTGCGCGTGTCTTCAAGTAGGGCCTTAATTAAGTCTTGTTGCCTTTTACACCTTGGTAGGTGGATATTATTTGCTGATGTGAAATTTGAGGTTAAGGTCTACTGCCTCAATCCTAGTAATGCTGCTTTCCAAGACCGTCTTCCTTCCTTATTCTTCGGTAGTTTATGTTTCTCTTATGGAGATGGTTTCCTCTTCTTTTCTTAATGTAGGTTTCTCCTCTCCTGTGGGCTTAGCCACACTGAGGTTAAGTATTCCCAAGTAGGGTGGGTCCTCGGGGAACCACATCTTCTTGATTCCATTTTTTAACTAGCATGGTATTAAGAGTGTCTGAAAAAGTTCCTGGTTTGCCCGTGTTAATTACCTGCGCGTATAGTAGGCACGTAGGAAGTTAAATTGTGAACTCATTCAGAAGTGTTAGATGAGTTTTTGTTTCCCTCATCTAATGTAATGTGGCCTTTGCAATTATTACTATGGAGCTCGCGTTTCACTTGTTTTCTGATTTGCTTCGATGTTCATTTTCTTTCCTTTGTATTCTCTCTTTCATCTTTGGGTAAGCCATTATCATTGTATTGCGCAGCCCACCGCAATTGAGGCATTTCTTCTCCGTTGGTTGGGCATAGTTCTTTCAGAGGGGCAATCGTTGGCCGCATTCAGAGCAGCTTTGGTCTATTTCTGTCCAATTTCTCGTCGTGTGATCTTCCATCTAATAGCAGTCGAAGCACATCTGTATGATAATATGCCTCTTTTTTTTCATATTTTTGAATGGAATCCTCATGCTAAACAAAAGCAAGCTGTTTTATCAGATTTTTTTAACATTATTTGTATTTGAAAATATGCGTGTGATGACCAAATTTTATTACTTCGTGAATCTCAATTCGTGGCTGATTCGTTTCTATTTCTGTTTTCATTTCTTCTTTAGCATGTGATACTACCCAGAGAAATCTGGTGGCGACTTTCTCTAAAGTCTCTATTCCGTCCTCTGAAACTAACGTTTTACATCGCGCTTTGACTTTCAGATTACGATGTATTTGATTGAACGTCCAGGATTCGCATCAGAGCGATTTTTAAGTCTCTATACAGTGTTTTTATGAGCTTTCCTTTCTCTGGTTTATTCCTTTTCTAGACTCCTTAAGGGTACACAGAGGCATTCGAACCTACCCTAGTTACCTCAGGCGGGAGGCGGAGGGAAGCACTCTTCGACCCCCTACAAAAATATACTAACTACTATTAGGCGACGCCATTAATTATTGGTGGTCTCGTGGCCTTAAGGAGCCCTTTCTTCGCGCCACCTAAGGTGGCTTCCTTACGGGGTTCTCTATGCCATAATTCAAAGTAGTTCTGAGCGCTGTGGTGGTTTAATCATGTTGCTTATAGAGGTTGAAAAAAAGTGAGGACAATTAGGCAGAAAAAAAGGCGAAATTTTAGGATAAATTCCCTTACGCTCTCTAACCCGCCCATTGGAAGCAGTAGGAATCTCCAATTAGTCTCGATGAAATTTTAGCGTTTCTTAATCAAACTTATGCCTCGCTTTGCCTCCTTTTACCTATGGATGAGGAAAGTAAGTGACTATGATAAATGATTATAAGGAGGATGATAGTGATTATGTTTTGTTTTTGGTTATACTATTTTTTATTTACAGCATAGCAGCCTTTGTTCTCGGTTTTTTGCTTTTTCTTGATGTTTTCTCTTTATTGTATCTTAGGTCTAGTTTTGTTTAGCATTCGAGCCTTTGTTTTCGTAATGTTTCTCCTGCAAGCTTTGCAATTTTTTTATATATATTTATAATTCTGGTTATTGGAGCACTCTTGTGCTATTATGTTTGTCTTTTTCTTCTTTATTTTTATTTTCCTTTTCTTTTTGATTTATCTTTTGGTTGTTTTTCAACGTTTTTTCTTTCTTGAGTTTTAGCTGTAAAGTAGTTCTATTTCATTTAGAACCTTTTCTATAGTGCTTTTGAATTGTTATTTAAAGTTTAAAGTTCTGTTTTCTCTTTCCACAAGTTAGATTTTTCGAGCTTCAGTAACTTTCATCGTATTTTTTTGCCATATCTTTTGGGCGAGTTCGTGCATAAAGATGTTTTTGTTTTTAGATCTGATCTTTGATGCAGAACACTTAATGGCGCTCCTTCTAATCTTCTGGATCTCGTAATAAAGCGAGTCGCTTTGTTTTGGACCCTCTGCATTTGCAGGATGTTTCTCTTTGGTAAGGTATTTAGAGGAATAATCGGGTTGTTCATAATCGGTCATAATGCTAAGTATAGTTTTTTTTTCGCTGACAGGTTGTTGAAACTGTACAGGGATGAGAGGACGTTCTTTGCATAGTTATTTTTTTCATTCACGTACGAGCTGTATCCTTTTTTTGTAATCTTCATGCCGATGACTTTTTCTTCGGCATGGTAAGGATACACGATGCGGGACTTGGTGGACTTTGTATCTGTTAACTGGAATCATGGGAATTTGTCCGTGTTTGTTTATATTTAATTGGCTCCCTCGAAATCATTGATGTTTTGGATATCGCGAGCAGTTACAAGGAGTTACAAAGATAGTAAGTACCTAAAAAGAACATTCGTTCCATTTCAATGAAGGTACTTATTTTTTTGTATTTATTTGCTACATCCAAACTTTTTATTATGCTACTTGTGCTACATTATGCAAGAGTTAACTCTTTTTTGTCAATTTGCTGTTCTCTCATAACTTACTTATTCTATATAATATTTTACATGCTAATATATATATATATATATATATATATATATATATATATACATTCAACTTAGATGTGCGATGTCTCTCGGGTTCTTTCGGTCGCTAACAATAATGTGAGAGATATGATCGGCCAATTGGACATACATTGCGCAGTCATCTGTAGATTGGGGGCGGTCTCTCGTATAAACGGTATAGAGCATAGGGCCGAGAACCCAACCCCCCTCCCTGTGGGACCGCTGCGTTTAAGGTGAAGGCATCAGCGTTGAAGCATTTAACAGAAATTTATGCTTTCGTTTTTGTGAGAAAACTACTGAGGATTCTCCTGAGGTTTGAAGTTAGTTTGATTTCAGCTAATTTTAGCTTCCGTTCTGGCATCGATACCTTGTCAAATGCTTTGCCAACATCGCGGAGTGGTAAATCCACTCTACTACCTCTTGCAATTTCTACGGCGAGTTTTTCGGTGATGAGTGCCGGTGCTGTCTTGGTACCTCGATCTTTCGGAATCCATGTTGGATGTTATTCTGCAATTCGTTATTTTTCAAGAAATTTCTAAGCCTTTCATTGAGAAGTTACTCGAGGGCCGTCACTCAAGCAGCGAAATTATTTGAAAAGAGAAAAAGGAGACAGAACAGCGCATCCGATCTTTCCGACAGAATTGGCTATCAAAAGAATGGTTATGGAAGGGGGGAGAGTGAGGCCCGGTACTCCTCTCTAGGCTGCGCAGCCACACTATCCAGATTCTTCTATAAATTCTAGTTTGAAATCTAACATTCATGCCGTTATGTGTACATGTTGTATCGCTACTCTGTTTTGTATATTCTTCTGGTGTTTTCAATTTTTTCACTTCAACCCTTCTTCTTTCTTTGTTCTCGTTTTCTTCATTTTCACTTAACTTTTCACCTCCTAATAATTGAGCACTTTTGCTCAATTCACTATAGTTAATCAATTTAGTTGTCACTTCACTGATTTCCACTGTTTTTCACTGTTATCTATTCATTTTGGGTGTCCATTTGATAGGCACTTTTCAGGGTTCCTTATCCTGGAAGTCTTTATAGGTGTTTATATTTTCGTGTTTGTCTCGTTTGGGTGAGCTTTAAAGAAGCAGTTTTATAAGAATAAAACTTCCACCATTATATTAAGTTGAGCAAAATCATCCCTCTCGTTTTTAGACATAAACATCATGAAAACAGGGCGAAAATTCCACTTCAATATATCGCAAACTTTAGTCAACTAGTAATCAATTTTTTCTCTTGTTATTTTTCCTTCAAACTTAGTTATTACGACTAGAAAAAGGATATAATCTCCCGTCAGCTTTTGAAAATATGCACAAAGACTTTTATTTTATAAAGAACTTTTAAAAAAATAGATCTCTCGGTTCCCTGATAGAAAAAAATTCAAAATTTTTCTTCCAAACATTATCTTCCAAAATTCGCATTTACGAGGTTCCAAAAAATAGTACTAACTTTATTTTCCGATATGGCACCTTTAAATTCAGAATTTAAAAAGTAGGGTCATTATATTGCTGAACTCTATCTTAACAATAATTGCCGTAATGTATTTATTATTGCTCTTTTTCTACCAATTCACTTGTTTTCGGTGCCTTGATGAACATCCATAGGCAGCACTATTCATTCACTCTTGGAATAAGTCTTCGTACCAGAAAATCCTTAAGTACCAAAGACAATTCAGTTATTCTTTTCCATGTCATTAAAAGCAAGTCGGGTATTTTGTTCGTCAATTTCAAAATAATACTCTGTCAATAAAGAAGCATCCCTAAGAATTCTTGAATCAATCCACATAAAAAATAAGCCGCTCACTCTTCAACCACTAATCCACTTCCTTACCCCGCGGTATAACCAAGCTACCACTAGAACTAATGTCTTCAAGCTTATTACTAAAATATTTAACACTACATAATACAAAACCTTTTCTCGTACAAAATTATTCGATGTGGAATAATTTATCTTCGCATTTCGTTTAGCGTACTTCAGTCATCATTGTTAGTTCATGTTCTCCGTTGTTGAGTTCATTTTCTCAGATTTTGTTGCAATTTTACTGTGGGGAAGTAAATATGACGAGGACAAACAGACGCTAGTTTGTTTACACAGCGTCAACAGTTACGTTCAATATGGTCCGATACTTTACCTCCCACCCTCACTTTTGCCCCGCTCTCCCAAAAATCCTCCAGGTCGCTCGCAAAGAAGGATCACCATCAGCAGATTTCGTAGTCCGTTAATATAAACACAGGAGGGTGGGATAGCCTTTTGACTAAAAATCTATGAACAGGCTTACTGTTCCTTCCTATTGTAATGTCTATTTTCGCCAAATAGACAAAACTTCACCTTCTCCGACTTAAACAAGAAGGGCGAATGGTCACAACGTTGAAAATTTAGGCCCTAGGAGAGAAGCTTAAAGGTGGATCCTTGTCTCACTCCCCTCTCCCCAGGGGATAATCGACGTATATATACTTCTATCTGGAGAAATGAGGAGAAGAATCGGAGTAGCAATCAGGAGAAGAAGACGAATCCCGGAGGCAAACCGGGAATCAAGAAGACAGTGGAACCGAGCGGGATTTTTCTAGGCTAAGGCTGTTCCTTTGGTCACATCGAAGAGTAGAGCAGTGGTATCGAGAACCAATATCATACCAACCTATCACTGTTTTCGGAATAAAAACAGAGATATCCCTCACCATTAGGGAATACCAAGGTGAAATTCCACTCGAGAAAAGATTCACCTCTTGGTCAAGTCTCCTCATCGAGAAGCCCGCAAGTGTAACACAGGAATTGGAATAACCCGTACCTCCACAATCGCCTCGTTATATATTCAAGTCAAGGCGCATCGCCACACGCGCCCCACCTACCTCGGGATAAGCATCCCGAGTTAGAACAGCTGTTCTTCCCGAATAGCTTAAACCAGTCTCCTTCACCCAGAGAGAGGGTCAGCAGATTGTACGAGTCAGTTTCACGTCCGCGAGAAAAGCTCCAGTCAAAGGTGTCTCGAATCATCTCATCTAGGAGGTTCCCCTTCAAGGTCGTCCAATTCCAGACTCCTTCTTAGTTAAAGGAAAAAGGAATCCAAAACTTATTCATCTTCGTTAGTTACCATTCCGTGCTAAAGTGAATTTTTGTGTCAACCATCGCGAAGTAGTCATTGGTAGTATTAATTTTTACTTACATCCTCTTATGATAGCATTAGTATATTTAAAGTTTTAATATTTCATTTTTTTATGTAATTAAAAGTATATTTTTGCCCTAGTTGTTTAATTAAATCTTCGAAACGCTGCAAATAGCAATCGATATATAATATTATGAATCCTCCCTGTTTAAAGAATCAAAAGTAAAAATAAAGCACTCTTAGAGAAAAGGGGAACGGAGTTATTCATATACGCAGCAAACCTCCATACATACTCGGCCGTATGCCTCTGCATTTACCATTTATGCAGTTTCTTACGCTGAATTGAAATATCCATTTATTTTCAGAGCTATTATTTATAATGTTAGGTTAGGTTCTTATTATGATACAAATAATATTAATAACATTTAAGATTATTAAAGATAAGGCACCTAAATTCATTCATTTTTTAATAGGCACTTGCCCTGTTGGTCCTGCTCGAGAAAGAGTCCGGAGAACGAATTGGTTTGCTTCTTTAGAGTCTAAACTCCTTGGTAAATATCGTTTTTTTTAATATTAAGGGTAGAAGAAACATTTGCGCATAATTTGCTAGTAATATAATTAATGTAACACCAAAATTATCTGTTAGAAGTAAGAAAACAGTTCTCTACCCCAGGGATGGAGAACTTGCGGCATTTAGGCATTTTTTAGCTATTAAGTGCGGCCTTTCTGAATTAATTAAAAATTTACTGGTCGAATTTTATGAATGCAGCTTAAAGCTAACTTAATGCATTTTTCAACATAGAAAAAGTTCTCCATCTCTGCTCTACGCTAATTTGGCATTTGTAAAGACAACCATATTATATGTTACATACAGGTTTATACTGTGATTCTATGGCAATTCACGTAACAATACATATGGTAATTATTTATTTGGTTTATCAAATATTTGAGAGCTATTACATATCTCTATATTGTCTTCAGACACTTCAAAACTGAGAATGCGTCAACAAAAATGATTCATTTTGTTAACTAGGTTGGGATTTTACGACAGTTGCACAACGCTGAATAATTACTCCCTTTATGAGAACTGCTTACTTTCATTTTTTTGACTGTACAAATGGAGATCAACACATTTGTTGCAAGCCCTGTTAAACTGGTTTAACTGAATGGTTTGGTGAGAAGGACTGAGCTTTCAACTTATATGTTCCAATGATCTGGAGAGAACCAAGAAACCATGCAGATGATTGTTATTTTTTTCCAAGCAATATAGCCCATTGCAGTGGTTCTCTCAAAATAAAAATCAATTATCCAAATATTATATTAAATATTCTCCCCTTAGATGAGCTTTTTATCCCTAGACACCCAGTAGATAAGGATCTTCTTCCTCTATTAGATGAGGAAATGTCATCAGAAGAAATTCTCTCAAGTCTTTCTCTTCTTAAGACAATGTCTTTTCTTCCGTATCAGTTGAATTGTTATGAAAATTCACGTTTGAGTAATTAATGTAGCCCCATAGAACTATCGTTCCTTTCTAGCTAACCTCAAAAGTATTTGAAAAAGAAAAATATTGCCATTTTACGTTGTCTTAGCGGCCTGTAGACAACATAGCGATTGATTTTTGCAGCTAAAAGGTCAGTATTTATATATATATTTATATTCTTCATCATCGCGTTTAGTTCGTTTTATAAATATGTATAATAAAACTCGCGAGCATTTTTCTTATATTTGTTTAAGAAGTTTATAACCTGATATATTATACTCTCCAATAAAGTGCCTGCTACATCTTTCGATCGATATTTTTTAACCATTGCAATAATATTGAAGTCTTCCTTTATAACTAACGCCCTACATGAGTTGCAAACTACGCGCGTTTGTATAGAAACATGGTAATTTTCGCTTTATGGTGTTTCGCAGTGGCTGCTCTGATGAATTATTTAATTAAAGTTCTCCTACTCTGTTAAAAAGATCTGGATATAACGGCAACATTTTTCAAGCATCTGCTGAACCTCTCAGTTTTCACCCACGACGCTCATAGAAATGATCCCGGAAGTTTACAAAGTAAGGTACTTACTAATGACATAGACTCTTAAACAATTATTAATAAAAAACGCCTTTCAAAGGAAGCTGCTACCACATTTGAGTCTCGCCAGTATTAAGAGAAAAAAAGAGAAAGAGAGATGGAGGGGAGGGAGAAGGAATGGGAGAGAGAGAGAGAGAGAAGTGGAGGAAAAGGAGAGGTGGTGTGTGTGTGTTTATGTATGTATAAGAGTGTATGAGGGTTTGTGTGATCATAAGGTGGAGGGAGTATTTGCACCATGACGTATGCAGAAGTTATTATCCACCGAGGATCCGCCAATATTTTTGCTTGCACAGGATGACGCTGATTTTTTGTATCCGCTATCGCTGTGAATTCCCACTTGACTTCAAATTTAGAAATGCAACGGCATATCAGGTCGAAATTTACTATTCCCCCAAGAGGTCATACACTTATTATTGTTCACTCTTTCTGCCTGTCTCTATTGAAGGCTTCCCATCAGCTATTCTTTATGTATTCTTTCGCTTTCACAGCGACCGTAAGCACACATGGCTGGTTGTTTTTTCGATTTTACTGAAAACTGTTGCCAAAAGCGGAGTTGATATTTTTGAGGGGGATTAAGAGCCTCGAAATAAACCCCTCCCCCCTCTCTCTCCCTTATCCCCCCACTTTCTCTTCCCTCTCACCCCACCTCCTACTCCCCCATTCTCAAGCTCGCCCTCTCCCACTCTCTCTCACCCTTACACTCTCTCACTCTCACAATTTCACCCCCCTGCCTTCACTGCCAATCTCACACACTCACCCTTTCACTCTCTCAGCCACAGTTTTGCTTCCAATTTCACACTCTCCTCTCCCTTCCTCCCCCTTCCCTCTTTCTTTTTTTGTTTTTCTCACTCATTGTAGTTTCCTGAACTGAGAACAAAATCACCTTTTCATCCATGAAAATGGCGTCACTTTAAAACTGAGTTCCGAGCGCGTGTAAATTAGTAAGGAAAATTAGGTCATTTAAGAATTCCAAACTTTTGATGGCACTATACAAAATGATTATGCGTATGTGAGTATGTGGAGATTACTCGTTATCATACTCCCAGGTTTGTCGCAAGATGCATCCCCCTTTAATGGGCGCTAGGTTTGGAAGCCGCATTTCAGACAAAATCTTTGGTCAGCCACATTAACATTTAATGATTATGTTCATCACCCAATTTAAATATCATAGACAGGATAAAATTCAATATATGTAATGTTCATTTTATTGCTGAAAGAATGGGTTAGTTTAGATGGATCGTTTTAACATCCTCCCGTCTAATGTAACTATTTTAATATCCTATTCCCTATGTTTTGTCAATTGAACATATTCCTCCAAAGCTTTCGGTTAGGTTAGGTATCGTAACCTAACAACCATTGAACGAAACCCAATTTGACAATTTATTGTTCTTATTCAAATGTCCTCATAAAATTGAAGCCTTTTTGGCAAAAATATCCATTTCTTACCACGATTTGTTCTTAAAGCGTTTGTAACTTTCTTTTTCCATTTCTAAGCAAACCGATTTGGAATTTTAGCCTATTTACATTTTTATCACAACTAGGAGCGGATCTTCTACAAGCAGAGCAATAACCACAGCCTGAAATGTGTTGTCAACAAATTTTACCATGTCAAGAATAACGAGTCCAAAATTATTTAGGTAAAAAAAAATAGGGAACCTGGATTTATTGCTCTCGCTATTTTTGACATGACCCCTTTTAGCAACTATTGCCCCTGGCGTTTTAGTATAAATGAATCCAGGCGTGGATAGAAGGGATGAGGGCTAGAGTGATGAAGCCGCCCCCCCCCCCCCAAAAAAAAATCACACCCGTTTGTGTTTATATTTCTTTATTAAGTCATACTTGTATTTTGCTATTCAGAAAGAGTTATGTAATAATATAGAATATATATAAAAACATTTTTTTTAAACTTTTGAGATCGAATGAATCATATATGATACTTGTCTAAAATACTAATAAATCTTAAAAATAATTATTAAATCAGTATTATTCCTTAGCTGACTCCTCCCCAAAAACTACAATAAATTCCAATTCAGAATTTTCTGATGTGTGAAAGAAATTCGGATCTGAGAGAGTTGGTTCTCACTCCTTAATGAGATGCTGTAATTTATTATCAATGCTGTGTAAGATAACCATTATTAATCATCAATGCACTTTTTTCAGACTCCGAAGTGGGAGGAATTCAGGTAGACCCCCTCCCTAAATTCTTATCCTGGATCCGCCACTAAATGAATACGTACAATAGACAATAAATGCTTCTATCTAAATTACTAAAATTAATACTGCACGCCGTCAATACTTATATCTCCCACCCTTCTTTAAAATGCACAATGCTTGCAGTAAATTAGCGATATATATTTTCATTTTTAAATACATGTGCAACGGCAGTTCATATCTACAAGCTCATCCATGCCTGAAATAACCACATAAGCACGCACGAACACGCAGATCTTATGCCATTAACATATCTACATTATGTAAGTAAATAGTAAAGAGTAAGTAAATAAATATCTTCATCAGCAACGTACTACCCACTGCAAATACTTATACATTCTGTAAAATAGACCACTGTAAACGTAAATAGTTAATGAGTTCCGTTAATATATATAATTCTTTTGGTAAATACGTTTTACCCACAGAACCTACGAGCGCAGCTTAGGATGGAAATAAAATACAGTCTCTACTATGTATTTTCCCGCTCTTTTTTCAAAGCAAGCGTTTGGGGAAAAGTATGAGTAAGTATCGGCCCCTGCACCCTTTTTCTCGTTTAATGCGAGAATTGTAATGCCCTCCCTGTCCCAGGTCACCATAACGTAGCAATAATTCCCAGAGCATACTGATCCAGGACTTATCGTATGTCATCTTAGGTGATAGCGTATCATCGTCGCATAAATAAATGTTCCCTTATCGGAGAACAGTCGCTTTTATAATGATAATTTCAGGTGTACATCTTCCAAAGTGTAGAAATCTCCTATAATATTATTAATAATAATGATAAACTACTACTAATAATCGCAATTTCGATGTTCCTCGTGCGTTCGCTTGACACACTTATGCTACAAAATCAATAGAAAAGCCGATATATTTTATATTTATATCATTAACTCCGTATATATCATTAATTCAACTTTGATAGAAAGTATGATCGAATACAATAACAATCTCCAGGAGGTTGTAAAAATAGATGAACATAAAACTAATTACAAAACGTACAAATGTGCAACAACGGCACGAGCGTATGCCCGACGAATCGCAACGCTCACCTCGTCGTACAGAAAAGGGATAACCAGCGAGGGCACCTTTGCATTTCTTCTTTCACGCGCAGGTAGAATCAATGCCATATAATCACCTTTTGAAGAAAATTTTCACCATAGCTAAGCGATCCAAATACATAGTAAACAGAGATGTTACTACAAGTGTCTGAATACATAGGAATTCTGTACTTGGCAGTGATTCAAAATCCATCATCACCCTCGGTTCTTTGACGGGTTTTCTCTACTCACCCTTATTTGATGTTTTGTATAACATTTGTAACCCATATTTTAGTTATTATTCTCGATTCTTTGTCTATATCACTATTTTAGGACCTCTATACTACACCAGCGCGAGATGAGTGAAAATTCTTAGGAAAACTGAACCAATTGACCTATATGACGTATTTAAGCTTATTCAAAACAATTAAATTCACTAAAAGGGTTGTAAATGAAGTTATTTGTATCAATATAAATAAACCCTAAAATATATACAAGTATTGTCACATTGTTTTAAAACCTAATTAACGTTTTCATTAATCCTGACAGACCATGAGAAATTTGATCAGAAACCATCTCAGCGCCTTGGCATGGAGTTAGAGATGTGAAACTCCAGTAATGAACGTCGCGGTATTTATCAGAGTAGCCTTTTTAACCCCAATAATGGTCGCATTTGATTGCAAGAACCATTATCTTAGACGGCTAATTCGTAAGCTCGACCGATATAAAGACGATTCAATATGCCCCTCAAGCTGCAGAATTGTGGCATTAAATTCTGGACAACTTATTGATACCTTTTTAACGGATGGGTAAAGTTCGAGAAAAGTGATGTAGTTAGTATATAGAAAAGATTGCCAACCGATACCTCCTAAGCTCACTAGGGGACGGGTATTGTGCCTCACCAAGGAACCCATGTTCAAAGTATCTTTCTAACAATCCTCAAAAGAAGTGTATCAATTGATTCTTATAGACTTTTACAAATAGCAAAAAGATGTTTTAAAAATTCGTTTTTGCATTTATTTAAGGAAGAGAAGCGCTTTGGAAAATTTCATTTACTTAATACAAAAGATCTTTAATTTTCAGGTCTGTGAAAATTTATTCCGATTTCTATCGTAGAAGATATTTGTACCGTTGAGGGTAGAATAATACCCACAAAATGTTCCTTTAATATCTTCGTCACGTGGTCTTGATCGTCATTAACTATTACGATTATTTGCATAAAAAATGATTTTGTTCGTTCTTATTTTTCTTCTGACAAGGCAAAGATATTAAGAGTATCGGTTTCAATTCTCGATACTCTTGATGATTTTTTATTTTTCTTTTAATATTGGTTAAGCTATCCTAGGAACTATTTAATTTCACTATTTATCCAAGACACCTGGTTTGCTATATTACAACCTCTAGCTTTACAGCGCACTATTTTCTTATTTACAGCAAAAACTAAAGCTAGACATGATTATATGTACACTAACTTGTCGTTTTCAACGTTAAATATTTCACTCCGACAAGAAAGTACTGAACGGGTATGAATACCAAAAGAGAGAGAGAGAGAATATGGCCATGTGTGTGGGTACTGGGGTATATGCCTGAGACAAAGGTTTGATAATTTTATTTAAAAAAGACTAAAAAAGTGTTTGTGAATATAGAGGCTATCAATTATTTAGACCGTGAACAACAACAATTAATAACACTCACCATAGATGATGTAACGTGTCAGATGTGTGTAATAATTGTACCGATAAAACTGTTAGGAGTGGTTAGTAAATACAGTCTAATATATGCACTTATGATAGGAACAGTTAGGGTACAGTTATTTGGCTATAGATTTGTCTTAAGAAGATCCTTGTATATCTTCGTAGAGTGAGTGAGGGTCGAAGAATGACTGACCACCTAGTATTGAAATATCGGCAACAAGACTAGAGTCATTAATATATTACGTCATTTAGAACAAAACACATAGATTAAACATATCTACAGGTTTCTTTACGCTGAAAGACCTGCGTATATTAGCAGAAGAAGAACCCATAACTTGAGGTGAAGAGTCTACCACAAGAGGCCAAATAGTACGAACAGGAGAACTTGATGAAGCAGGCTGTAACAGAGGAGCTTCGAGGAGCTTCTCTAACAGAAACCTCTGTGGATCTAAAAATTACCTTATTTTGGTGTTTTTTACATCTCCTTTGAGTACACTACACCTATAAGATAAATGACCAATCTTTTCCTGTAACTCAGCAGGTATCCACTTAGAACACCCAGGAGTATAGTTGACAACAAATCTAATCGAGCATTTATCTTACGACCAAAGATCAACTACACTGGGGTAACTACAATAGTAGAGCATGGTGTCAGGAGCCTATATATACTTGTCTGAAGCGATTTGGAAGATTAACGGAGAAATTTATTTAATGTATGAATCATTTGTCAGCTGAACCATTGGTAAAATTTCATATACTGCCGTAGTAATGTAATAAATACCCAAACTTGTGGCAAGTTCCTTAAACTTAGCAGACGTAAAACAAGAATAATTGTCAGAAGCAACTGAAACTGGCAAACCAAACTGAGCGAAAGAATGTTAAAGGAACTTAATAGCTTTTTTAGTAGTTGGAACTGATGTAGATTAAACAACCCATTTAGAGTTAAAACCTACTGGCCCAACACAATCAACATACAACCTGTGCCAAGGGGAATGTGGCCACTCCCAGGAATGTAATTCAACCCTAGGAGGTGTAGAATGTAGAACTAAGCACTGGTGACTCAACCTACGAGGGGCGGCCAATAAATATGGAGAATCGGTAGGGAAAAACAGAAGAAGGGGGATGGCTGTTTGCGGGGGTGTTAGGACAAGTTATGACAAGTCAGGACCTGCAGCCGCACGCTCCTGCCTCGTCTTTCTAAGAAGCAGTAGCTGATCGCAGATCGTCAGTCACAAATTTTTCAACAATGGAGAAGGTTGAGCACCACGCAGTGATCAAACTTTTGACCAAGGAAGGCAATAATACAAGAGAGATCCATGAACGCATGATTGCAGTGTACACCGACACCACCCCTTCCTATGCAACCATTGTTTGCTGGAAAAGGGAGTTCCGCCATGGTCGTGAATCCCTTGAAGATGATCCCCGTCCAGGACGCCAGTTAGATGTGACCAACGAGGAAAATGTGGCCCGTGTGGAGAGGATGATCCTCGAAAATCGACAGGTGAAGGTCGAAGAAATCGAGCGAGAACTTGGAATATCACATGGAAGTGTTATCAACATCATCCACGTCAATTTGGCCATGGCCAAGGTCTCCATCTGTTAGGTCCCTAGAAACCTGACGCCCCATGATCGACTTGAACGTCGTAAAAGTCCCCAAGGCCAGAGTTTCACAAGCTTCCCTGCGCGAGTGCAGATTCGAGGAGCTCAACCATACCCCATACAGTCCAGATCGAGCTACTAGCGACTACTTTTTATTCCGCCAGCTCAAGGCTGCACTGCGTGGACGCCGGTTTGGGGACGATGAAAATGTCCAGCTCGCCGTTTAGGAGTGGATTGAACAGCAGTCGGGAGATTTCTGGTTGTCGGGAATTTGAAGCCTCAGGGACAAGTGGCGCAAGTGCATTGAAGTTGAGGGTAGTTATATTAAAAAATAATAAAACACTTTTCCTCATATCTCGTTTCCTTATATCCGAATTGCAAAACTTATTGACCGCCTCTCGTATATATAGTTTATCTAGGTCACTGTCAAAGTTAGTCCAACAAAATACCCTCTAGCTAATTCCACCATAAGAGAAGAACCCACAGGATTATCATGTAGTTCATACAATAGAACATTTATCAAGTTAGGATGAATGACTATCCTACTGATCCACAAAACTGTACTTGACTGAATGGACAACTCATCCCTTATCCATACATAAGAAGCAAGGCTGAGATCTTCCATAGTTGAGGCTGGCCACCCCATCTCACAGAATTGTGGACTCAGGAATTGAAAGGATCTGCACATGTGCAATACCTGACAGTAACACAAATGACTGGTGTAAACTACATAAAGTTCGCCAGGAAAGTTGAGAAAGCTGAACTTAGAGAATTGTCAGTTATGTCATTACAATGAAAGATTAGATGATATAGAGCATCTGCACCACCTAATATGGTTCCCGAACGATGAATAAGAGTAAAATCATAACTTTGACGAAGAAGATCCCAATGTTGTATCTTACCAGAAGCCATCAGAAGGATACATTTAGTAGAAGAAAATAAAGCAAGAAGAGGTTTATGATCTGGCACCAATGTAAAATTGTGCTGACCCCACAAATTGAAATTGAATTTCCTTAGAGCAAAATCCATAGCGAAGGTTTTCTTCTACTCAGAGTAATTAAACTCTTTAGCTATTAAAATACGAGAAATAAAGTGAAAAGGACGCTCTATATCTTCTATCTGGTGACAGAACTGTCCCGATGCTAGAGTATAAGCACCGCTGTCTGCAACCACTACAATAAGGTTCTGAGGGTCAAAGCGAACTAACACCTTAGAAGATAGAAGTATTTGCTTGGCTGAAAAAGAGGCAGTTGTTTGTAGTTATCCCCAATACAAAGGTACACCAGGTCTTAATAAGCTGTTAAGAGGCTCCGATATAGAACATGCCTTAGAAATAAACGTCCCATAAAAATTAAGCAGGCCCAAGTATGACTTTAACTAAGTTACATTAGGAACACAGGTATCTGTAATCGCTTGAACTTTGTCATAAGTTGGGTTAATACCATGACCATCAATATGATTTCCCATATTGGAAACGTCAGAAACACCAAAAGGACACTTCTTCAAACAAAGTTTCAATCCAGCAGTTTTTAGTATCTTTTTTACCGATATAATTCGCTGCTTATGCTCAAGTCCAGATAAACCACATATAACTACATCATATAAATAGCAAATAACACCTGGAAAAACCTTTAATAAATCTGCCATCGCTCGTTTAAAAATTTAAGGTGCAGGTAAATCTCCAAAATACAACCTATGATATAAAACAACTCACGATGGGTGTTAATCATTGTATAGTGTTGTGATGCATTATCAATACATGATTGAGAATATGGCTGATAAATAGTTTACCAAGCGAACGACTGCTAAATAGATCTTTGATCTTTGGAATGAGATGTGTATCCAGCCTAGCAGCTCTATTTACTGAAAGCCGATAGTGTACATAAATTATGATTGATCCATTTGCCTTAAATACGGGTATCAAAGCAGCAGATCAAACAGAAAGCCGGATAGGGAAAATTATACCTTACTCCACTAATATATATAATTCTCTTTTGTACTTTAGCTCTTAGTGTATAGAAAACTGTCCTAGCTTCACAGAATTTAGGGAGGGGGATATTTAGGTCTACTTCAATAATCAAAGTTCTACATTTAAAACAACTCAAACCAGTAGAAAATAAATCTGGGAACTCTTTCACTAGATCAGCTTCTGTGTTTGATACACTATGTATATCTGAGAGCTTTCTATTATTTAGTTATAGGGAATTAATAAAATATCTCCCTAAAAGACGGGCCTCTACCTTCCAAAACAACAATAGTTGCTTAACAAGAATTAGCAGAATCAAGTCTAGAACAAACAGAAATCTTGCCTGTTACCTTGAGGGCAACACCACCATAAGTCTTAAGGTTTATAGAAAAAGGATGAATAACAGGCCTGTCACACTCAATAGACCAAAGATTAGAGAACGTATTCTCAGAAATAAGGTAACGCGCACCACTTGTATACAATTGTATATTTACACAGATATTATTTGAGAAATAATGTCATTAAGAGGATGAGTTTTAGTAGGAGTAATATTAAAGACAGTCATAGCTAGAATCTACCTCACTGAATTGACCCTTGTCGAGTTTATGGATATCATTACCTTTAGATATTAGTTTAGTTCTAGCAAAGTTAACAAATTGCACATTTCGGTAGATAGGTTTAATATGCCCTTTCTGATTGAGAGCAAAGCAAGTAGAATCCTTAAACGGGCACTTACACTTCCAATGTAATTTACCACAGCCAGAAGGTGTCTTATCATTTACTGTAGCATCCGCCATAGAGCTTTAAGCTGAGAAATCGTTGGTGTGAAAGTAGGCGTCTATTCCTACACTTTGTTTATAAGTGTCCAATAGCTTGTGAATCTCTGAATGCTGTTTCTCTAGCACTAGCTATTTCTACAGCTTTAGTGATAGTAAAATCTGATTCTGCCAGCAAAATGAGCTATGTAGATTCATTAGATAGGCTCATCACAAATCTGTTTCTTAGGAAATATCTGTTAACTGGTGACCAAACTTACATATGTGAGTCAGTACTTTAATTCCAGCAATAAAATTAGTAATAGTTTCAAGAGATTCTTGATTCCTAGAATAGAGCTTAAATCTTTTATATATCCTAATTACCTTTGGTTTGTAATGTTCCTTAAACACCTTAATAATAACAGGATATTTACAAGTCCGTGGGTCCTTTGGAGAAAACAGACCCTTAGCTAAACCAAAATAATGTCGTATTTAGGAATACGGTGTATATAATAGAAAATCGAGAGGGTAGAGAAGGCCTAAATATGCCTTCCCTTTTCATGTAGGCATATTTCTATGATAAAATTTAGATTAGACGGCGATGAGTATATACCGGTGCTCCTGTCGTTTGAGTACAGTGTTTAATAATAAGTTTTACTGGTTTCTTTGCATGCAAGAGCTATTTAGTTTAGGAGAGAAGTCATGCGAGTAATATAGTATATTTTTGATTACCGGTTAAGTGCGAAGCTGAGAAGAGGATTTATTTATATGAAATAAAGACTCAAGCGATTTCCCATGAACAATTCGAGGACATTATTATTCATGGTGTTAAATGGGTTAGGAACAAGGATGACGTTTCCAGTTTTTATAACTTTGAGCACCCATTATTAATATCAAGGATTAGTGGAAAAGAACATTGCGCAGAAAATGCAAACTAAAGAAGAGTTGGCATTTTTTTATTATGAGTAGAAAGAAGTAAAGACAATGTTTTGGGGCTCCGATAGACCTAAATATGTTAAAGGTTTTCGCTAGACCTGAGCGAATCATTTATAGCTCGGTAAATGAAAAAAAGGAAGTTCGTCAATTTCTACCTCGAAAGGTGGGAGAAATATTAAAGATTATAGCCACACTGTCATAGATGAATGCCTCTTTGTTAACGTTTAGTAACGGAATAACGCCGACGTAATTATTGTACCGTACTGGAATGAATAACTAAAGTAAATTTTGGTCGGTCATTGTGCTACTATTTCCTCCGTTTTCCGAATATTTTTCTCTCGGCTTCATTTGTATCGACCAATCTAGTGACACGTTGAAGAACTAAAACCAATAGAGATCGCCGATACCAATCAAACAACATGCTATCCACGCAACTCGCATGAATAGCAATAGTACGCCAATCCTTGGCAACGGCTCACTTTCATTTCTCCTCCAACTTCAATGTGCAATATTTCTTGCAGTAGTGGCATACCTTCACTAGCGACAAACTAAAATCTTCTTGACTCTAGTTTAAAGTTATTTAACATAACAATGACATGCAAATATCAAGACATGTGCATGCCCCCGCTAGAGGCTCACGACGTTGGCTAGAGCCACAAGTACTGAGAGAAAAAGAATAACGTCTTGTGTCTGTTGTGATGCTTAAAGAACATCGTCATCAGAAGGGACATCATCAATATGTCACTTGAAGGGATACATCATGAGGAAACATTAGAAGGATTACATGCAAGTAAGAGGACGTACAGAACTAGTTTATATAACTAAAATTATAAAGAATATTGAGTATTAATTGAAATAGGTATTCTTAGTTTAGCCTGAACCTTTGATTAAAATTTATTTTCCTTCTCCTTTTTTCTACTTATTCTTTTCTTTCCTAATTAGATTTCCGAAGGCGTTGAAGTGATATTTCAAGAATAATTGTTTATATTTATCTCTGTTTTCTTTCTCTCTTTCTCTTCTTCTGTCTGTCTGTCTCTCACTCTCTCTTGTTCTCTGCACGAAATCCGCTGATTGGTCACCCGGAAGGGGATGTCAGACGACATATGGAGTCTAGTGTACCGCCTCAGCTCCAACACAAGTAGTTTTCCCTCCAGGCTTTCCAGGCTGGAGGAGAATATGCGGTTGTCTATCTTCCACACATACTGACTTTCATGAAAGCTCTCTTTTTAAAATAATTTTTGCTTGATACGGCCACGTTACTATTTCACCCTAAATTCGAGGATAAACAAATAAACCTTGCTTGTTTATTGTCTGTCTGTTTGTCTATCTCTCTAAGTTTACCCTTCCCCAAACTAAGAAGCCATCTTTGGTTTCAATTCACTATTGCCCTTTTCAGCAACACAGATATTTCATTAAATTGTAAAAATATGCACTCATTTGCACTGCCAAACACTTCATTGGCCACAGCGATGGGAACTCATAATCTGAGTAAATATTCAATACTAAGAGTTCCTCGACAATGTCGTACATGGTTCATTTCTTTATCCCTTATCATTTTAATAATTTAGCTTAATTAATTTGGATATACATGCAATAGCACTATTAAAAATACAGAATTTTATATTTTGACATAACCAAAGTCTCTCTTTGCCTGTTTAATATTTAAAGACTTTTCCTTATGTCACTCTGCTGTAATGCTATAAAAATACTCCTTTCTTTGTCCACAACTTTGGCTGGATAAGGTTTTATGAATAGAAAACACCCGTTGGGAATTATTAAGTAATTATGCCACAGTAAAAGGTATTTTAATTACTTTTTTGTAAATTTCAATGGCATTTTTGTCCTGTTTATTTTTTTTCAGTCGTTTGAGGCCGTTCGTCAAGGTTTGTGGTTGTTTTTATGTAGAAGAAACAAATATTCACCAAAGGAGGTTTGCCATAGCTTGGAAGTTGACAGAAAGACATTGTGAAAGGCAACATAAAAGCGAATTTGTTACGGGAAATGAATCGGTTAGAAGCGGTGGGCAAAAGAAGACTTTTTATTTTGAGATAAAAAATGCAAAGGCGGGAGGTTAAAAGGAAAAATGTCATAGTCCTAATTTAAATTTATTCAGGGAAGGGTAGAACTAATTTTCCCGCCACCAGAAGAAAGGGAGAAGCGTTGTTTCGAAAGAAAAGGAATAAATAAGAGAGAAACGATCTAATATGCAAATAAATGATAAAGGAGCGAAATATCTAGTAGCAGATTTTACTTAAGTCACTCTCACACATATATTCAGAAAACACATATATACAGCACAACAATGACAGTCAAAGTTCAACTGTAGCCCACAGACTCGCGATTTCTACAGCATCGACAAGTGCATTCTGCCTTCTTTTTCTTAGCAAAGCGAAAGTAATAAAGGTCACTTAACTATTGCCTCTGTTAGGCATTTATTTTTGCTGTGTCGTACTATTGTGTAGTAGTGTTTTTTATAAATACAAATAACGAGATATCATTCACATTTATCTTTCCCCTCGTCGGATATATATGTATATATATAACAATATATGTAGTGAGGAGAAACAAATATTGAGACACATAAATAAGTCATTTAATATATATTTTAGCTTTTAAAAATGAATTTTAATGCTATAACTTATGGTTAATGTGTAATACAAACTAATATATCATATCTGATGGCGCAAAGGCAAAATAAGGATGGAGAGGTGTTTAGACATCGATAGAAAATATATATAATCAAATTATTTATAGAATATTTCGGTCTATAATGTTCTAAAAAAAAAATCTTGAATAATCCAATAAGTTAACGAAATTTAACGAAGCAAACGACTTCGTGAAATTACTAATCAAGATAAATATAATCAGGTCATTTTCGATCGTTTACATTCAAATCCACTAAAATTATCCTATCAATAAGATCATATAAATTATATTGATCTCAGGAAAAATGTCTTTGTTAAATTACACACATCTCTTCCTGAAAACGCAAATACATAGAAGTTTGCTAACGAGGAAAAATTTCCCCGTGGACCAAAGATTTCTTATGAGAAGTTCCTTGATATAAATGTAAAGGGTGCCCCTAAATTCTGGCCACGCAGGAAATATCACAATGTCGTTGACCAGACCTTACCCCTTATGACTTCTTTTTCTGGGGTATGCTAAAAGATAAGATCTACTCAAGGGTCTCCTCTTTCACCAGATTTTACCTCCCTTGACTTCTTTTTCTCGGGTATGCTAAAAGAGAAGGTATACTCAATGGTCTCCTCTTTCACCAGATTTTACCTACCTTGACTTCTTTTTCTGGGGTATGCTAAAAGAGAAGGTATACTCAATGGTCTCCTCTTTCACCAGATTTTACCTCCCTTGACTTCTTTTTCTGGGGTATGCTAAAAGAGAAGGTATACTCAATGGTCTCCTCTTTCACCAGATTTTACCTCCCTTGACTTCTTTTTCTCGGGTATGCTAAAAGAGAAGGTATACTCAATGGTCTCCTCTTTCACCAGATTTTACCTCCCTTGACTTCTTTTTCTGGGTGTAGGGGAATTCCACGTGGAATTTCTTTTCCAGCACGGAAGTGAACTCCTTGCGTTGGAAAAGATTCAGGAATTTGGTTAGGCTTAAATTAGTAAGCCTCGCCCCCCCCATCTACATACAAGCGGTAGCCTCGAACCGCGTCAACCACGGACCACCTTTACGCAGGTTAGAATCGCCTTGGCGTGAAGATTCGAGGCAATTCGAGATTAGCGCTGTTTCCTCCACCCACGCGGGGGAAGGAGGGGGCCTCGGATATATATAGGGCTCGTCTTCCATGTGGGAGACATAGAGTTGCGGAGTCTCGCCTGGACCCAAGAAGATTCCCTTAGTTCCAAGTCAGGTGCTAACAACAAAGCAAAGTGACGGCTGAACTTTTTGTGTGTTGGAATTATCCCCAGCCAGTGAGGTAATTACATTTGACAATCGCTACCGAGCGATTTTTCTGACTCCACTCATCAACCTCCTGTCGAAGCCCTCCTCGTTCGCCCCTCGTTTTCGGGTGGCCTAAATACTCTTCCCTGGGCTGGACGTTACCGCCCCACCCCTTTGGAGAACCGTCATTACGTTAACTTCCCACTCAGAAGCTCCGAGCACCCTCGCCATCACGTAATTGCCTGCAGAAGACATCCGTGAAGCCTTACCCTGACGTTTCACCCGGAATCCTGTGTAAGCCAACCCCTCCCCCTTTAGAAACCCAATTGAGTTAATCCTCCCTATTTGAATAGTCTCCTTCTGTAATACATTAATTTTTAACTTCTGAGTCTGACGCATAACTCTGCAATTTCCCCCTCGTTTACCGATGTAATTTTGCCCATTAATTTCTCTAATTTTTATGTAAATAAAATTATATTTTTGTACATGCCTCTTTAAATAACCTTGAGCTTTGCCATTGCTCAAATTTTATCTGACCTCGTTACACTCATTCTCGCTGTTCCGGGCGTCGAAACTCGTGGCGTTCCATCCCTTGTCGGTTCGCCTCTAAGTTATTGGTCCCTCCCCTATAGATATAATATGGTATTGATATAATGTAATGTCATACCATGACACTAGGGTATGCTAAAAGAGAAGGTATACTCAATGGTCTCTTTCACCATATTTTACCTACCTTGACTTCTTTTTCTGGGGTATGCTAAAAGAGAAGGTATAGCCAATAGTCTCCTCTTTCACTATATTTTACCTTCCTTGACTTCTTTTTCTGGAGGAAGCTAAAGGAGAAGGAATCCTTAATGGTCTCCTCTTTCACATATTTTACCTCCCTTGACTTCTTTTTCTTGGTATGCTAAAAGAGAAGGTATACTCAACGGTCTCCTCTTTCACTATATTTTACCTTCTTTGACTTCTTTTTCTGGGCTATGCTAAAAGAAAAGGTATACTAAATGGTCTCCTCTTTCACCAGATTTTATCTCCCTTGACTACTTTTTCTGGGCTATGCTAAAAGAAAAGGTATACTCAATCGTCTCTTCTTCCACCATATTTTACCTCCCTTGACTTCTCTTTCTGGGGTATGCTAAAGGAGAAGGAAGACTCAATAGTCTCCTCTTTGCCATATTTTACGCGCCACCTGAAGGAACGCATCATAAATGAATCTGCTCAAATTGACGGAAATTTGGAGTTAATGTATTGGGTTTATGTGAATCTCACAAAGCGCATTGAACTTTGAATCACAATTATTCATTAATATTCAAATTAAATAAAATGTAATGATTTTTATTGAAAATATGCATTTAACTTATGTGTCCAGACTTTAAGGAGACCGTATATAATAAAAGATTGATACATCATTCGACGCACAAATTCAGGTTACGTCAAATATAACTTCACTTTTTGCATAGGTTATGCTGAAGAAATGGTGGAAAACAATAAATAATTACGGAAGAAAAGATATAAGAAACACATGAACTAAACCCCGCACGAGAAACAAATTGGTATTCATAAAAAAAATACTACTGGCTACTAGATTTAACTTCCCCTTCCTATCAGTAAAAAATGGGAGCTAGAATTGCCAAATCTAAAATTGTCCCCTACAACTTTTATGGGAGAGAGAATTCTTAATTCCTTCTATAACAACACATAAACTCCTGATTAATTACATAGACCCTTTCAAGTGGTCTATAAAACACATCTCTTATTAAGATTCCATTCTTGCTTTTGATTTAGGAATACTGACTGACAGCTTAAAACTATCTAAAAAATTCAGGTCCTCAACGAGGGAAGGAGCTACAAAGAAAGCAGTGGTATTGTGTTTTGTCACCAACCTCCAAACAGGAAACCATCTCTGGTCACAATTATAGCCGCTTCTTCTGCATCAAAGAGTATGGATAAAGAAGCCATTTGGCAGCTGCTCCCTGCAAGCGACCAAAGTGTTTGCCTCTCTACTGCTAGTTGAATCGATCTGAATTCAGGAGCCTAGAACAACGTATTTAAGGTATGTGGAATACCTGGACGTTTATTTCGAATGAAATAGATTATAACCTTTTTCATACAAAAAGGTGAATGCGAGTTGAACCCCTAGTATCTTTGGTAGCTAATGATTAGTAGTTTGAAGCTAAAATTGATTAAAAATAAATACATATCTCAAGTGATAATTGTATTACGTCGTATAAATCACGCACTAACTTAATAAAAACATGAAAGCAAAATTGCAAAAAAGGAGCAAATCTGAAATTCGTTCGGATTATAGCAATAAATAGTAGAAACAAGGTCTGCTGACCAAAGTCGCGTGCTCTCACTTATTCTAATTTATGACTTACGACCTTCAAAACTTTCAATAATTCTCGGACTATCCTTGGGAGGACTTTTGCAATTATATCATTCGAAAGAGAATGTAAAACAGCATAAGGACTTTAAATTTAGTTAGAATCGGCCGAATAGTTATGATGTTATTGCCAAATAACTCTCGGGTTAACCTTGGAAAACCTAGACAATTATAAAAATGGAAAGAGAATGTAAAACAGCATAAGAATTTCAAATTTACCTAGAATCAGGCGAATAGTTGCAATGTTATTACGAAAATATCAAAAGCAAAACGGAGACCGAAGGACCGACGGACCGACTGACATAGTCGCCCGCGACTTAAAATAATACTTAAAATTAACTGATGGATAAAAGAGGGAATTAAGTTGAGAGCGAAGGAGGGAAGGAGTAAGGAAGTTATTCTCTAGAGTCTTTAAGGCAGGGCCTATGATTCCATTCTCGCCTGGCCCTGCGCGACTTCTCTGATAAGTATATAAGCAGGTCGCTTGGCCATCAAGCGGTATGGTCTTTTTCACCGCGTTACTAGTCACATCTCTTCGGATCCACTGCTCATTTCTTCCGTTAAGGCACCCGTGAGGGTTACCTGTATGAGCAGAACAACGCGGTCACAAAGAATACTTTTCCCTCAGGATCACGTTCAAGAACCCGCTTTAGGATATCAAGAACTAGCGTTAACATCATCTCAGGCTACGTCGCAGCAGGACTCAGCTACCGGTTTTGGGACTGAAAAGATTCTATGTGCAGCCGTGATCCTTGGTGGTGTTGTTACCATGCAGTTGATTAGCTCCGTGGTGAAGGATATCAGGAGGAACACTCATGATGTCTTTGAGGATGTCCCCTTGTTCAAAGGGTGTGTGGACGAACTTCCAGATGAAACTGAAGGAGAAAGAGGAGGAACATTAAGAACCACTGGTACAGCCAGCCTGGGCTGTGGAAGGGTCACAGTAGACAGTGGGATTCTTAGTGTAGCCTCATCAATGTGTATGACGCCAAGCGCTGTGGCAGCCTCCTGAGAGAAGTCGCGAAATGGGTCACGGAGTGGAGTGCCCGCCCGGTTTTCCATGATTCCAGGCTATCTTGCAGAAGGGTTTAATATTTCCAGGACCACCTCGTCTTCCAGGTTGATGTAGATTACCTCCCTTATTTCTTCGACTAGTGGAGGGGAGAGATGAGAAGCCAGACTGTAATGTTGAAGCCAAGAGTCTGTGGAAGATAGGGAGGAAATGAAACGTCACGAAGGTGATGAAAATAAATGACCACGTGAGGCGATTGGTCTAAAGAAAACTAAATCTTTCGAAGAAGTTGATGATATTGATAGAGCATCTTAGTCCAGATTGAGTTCAGGGTCCGGGAATCTTGGTGAAGTAGCCGGGGATAGTGATTGATATTCCTCAGAAGTCGGTGATCAAGGACGACCGTCGAGTCCCATGAGGCGTCTAGCGCGTGCAACAAAGAGCCTCTGAAGTGCCACACAGACTCTTGGCTTCAACATTGCAGTCCTGCTTTTCGTCTCTCTCCTCCACTAGTGTAGGGCATAAGGGAAGTAATCAAAATCAACCTGGAAGACGAGGTGGTCCTGGAAATATTCAACCCTTCTGCAAGATGGCCTGGAATCATGGAAATCCAGGCGGGCAGTCCACTTCTGGACCCAATTCGAGACTTCTTCCAAAAGGCCGCCATCGCGCCCGGTCTCCTACACATTGATGAGGCTACACTATGCCTGGGGTAGTTCCTCGGTATTGGACAAGCTGCTAACTCTAAGTAAACAATCGACCCACGGTCAAGTTTGGGTGCGATAACAGAATCCCTATTGAGGTGGAATAGGGATAACCTTAAAGATTCTCCCTCAAAGCCACTAAAATGTTTACTCACAACAGAAGTCTAAGCTAGTAGGATTTGATCAACAAATTACGCCCTGGAGAAGAAATCTTAGACACTTATAGAAATTGACAAAGAAAAAACAGGCAGAAAACGTCTAAATCTATTAGCATAGGAAATAATTTTAGCAGCTCTGTAATCGAATCACTTGAACTTTATTGCTGCCTCCAAACTCAAGTTCAAGTACCCGTCTCAGTAGTCGAAACTATCTTGTCTTCAAAGGCCTGTTAATGAGTATTTCATCGCAGGTAAAGTTCTCTGCTGTTTTCCCTGTAAACTAAAAAATAAAAGAAGAATAATAAAGGTCACAAAAGTTCTCAAAACCTTTAGAGAGAATATAGAAAGATCAATTAAGTTTCTCTTCGATATCAATATCAGTAGTCCATAAAAGATTGTCTCTTTAAGAAATTTTAAACATAAGATTTGAATAGGAATGTGATTTTAAAAAGGAACTAGATTTAGAAGAAGCAAACTTTTCTCAGGCTAATGGTAAGTGTGAAGGCGCGCTACTGGTGTTTTGAAGAGAAGAAAGGAACCTAATAAAATAATGACATGTATATAATTGATTTGATCACTGATTAATTTTTCCCAACGACCGCCTAAGTTAGGTAGAGAGGTATTTTAAGATGTTTGATGTTGTTTGGAAGCAGGGAAATTCATTTGACAGCAACACCTCGAAAAGGGCATTGCCAGTCTTTATGAAAGTTTAAGCGTCGTCGCTTAAAACGAAGTCAGAGACTCCATAATTACTTGAAAAGTTTTGAAAGGCTTTGATAAACTTAGAAGCAAACATATAAGGAACAACTTCTATATGAACGAATCTCACATGGAGGTATGTGAAAAGTAAAAGGTACATTTTGATGTTTTGAAATTATTTGAATATTTTATAAAAAATTTCCCTGTGAATTCTTCATCAATGTATTTAAAAAGTTTTGGGAATTCATTTGAGGTTTGAGAGTTAGAAAGTGAATTCGCAAAAGGTTTAAAAGATTGAAGGTTTGAAAAGAATTGAGGCGATTCCTTGAATTGCTTTTCCTTGTAAAAATTTAAATTTAGAAGGCATCAGTTTTTCAAAACTACAAGTTGTATTGGTATAGTTATTAAATATATGTGAAAAGTTAAAGTAATGAGTCCGAATGGTCAGCATTAAATTTCTTTACTAAATTTCAGTCAATTTTCCATAGATGACATGAAAAAGAAGAAATATCCATTGAAAAATTAAAGTTCTTCTTGAATCGATTGATCCTTGTTCAATTATGAATCGACTTTCAGTGCTTAAAATATAGATCTAAAAAATCAATCATCGCATTTCGATCCAATAATTCATCCTTCGATAATATTAATTGCATCTCATAATTCTCTTCGAAATTTACTAAATGCTTCACATTGAAAGGGTATATTTCCTAAAAATAACTCTAAATAAGGAATTAAGGAGAGTTTACAATTCTCCTTTTCGAAAACAGTTTTCAAATTGTGATAAAAAGATATGAAAATTTAACATGTGTCATAGAAACTAACAGACGGAAAAGTATTTAGGTAAGGCTCAGCGAGATTATTCCTCTCCAAGACAATGGAGAGCTTCTGTTCGGGGAAATGACTTTTCCGTTCCTCGAAAGAGATAAAATGTCGGTTTGACTTCAAAATCGTAATCAAGTTGTGTGGACATCTCTCTTTCCACCAAGAGTTTCTTAAATTCATCTAATTTGAACAATTGGTAAATTTCAAGAATCTATTCAAAAAATAAAGATAAGTTTTCAAATCGTCAAATAGTGTTGGTAGGTATAGTTATTGAATATATGTGAAAAGTTACAGTAATCAATTTTTGTCGTAAACTTTAACTTCCTTTACTAAATATCAGTCAATTTTCCATAGATGAAATGAGAAAAAGGAATTATCCATTTAAATATTTAACTTCTTACTGAATGGATTCAACCTACAGTACGATTCTTACCAATTTCCTTGATGTATTTTAGCATTCCTTAAGGAAAGAAACGGTAATTTCACAAGTCATTTTGAATTTAAAGCGAATAAATGAAAATAAAAAGGAAATAAGGAAAAAGTTAAAATGGAATTTAACGTGAAAAGAAATATATCGCGAACTAAACTCAATTTTCAATTTTTTAATTTAAAAATTGATGGGAAATCTTTTTTTCAAGTTTGTCAAAACTTTAAACAAGAGGTTTTTTTTTCAAAGATTGGTAGTTAAATCGCTCCGAGTTAAGAGTAAAACGCATTAAGGTTTGTTTGAATACCTGAAAATTTATTTCGATTGAAAAACTTTGTAGCTCTTTCAAAGAAAATAAGGGAAGGCGAGTTGAACAGCCAATCTCGTTGGTAGCTAATTATTAGTATTTTGAATTAAGTATTTTTGAAGCTTGAAGTAGAATTTGATTAAAAATTATTAATTGAGTACTTAACTACTGCTTCCTTGACATATGAAGAATTGACTTACCTCATAAATAGCACCAACTTAATCAAAACATCAAAGAAAAATTGTAAAAAGAGAGGCAAATATGAGATTTGTTGGGATTAAAGTGATAAGTATTTAAAAAAATAATACTTAAAATCTAATGTTGAATAAGAGAAGGGCATTGATTAAGAACGAAGGAGGGAATAAATAATGATAATATTCTTTAGTCTTCAATATGAGGTCTCTGGATGCCTTCTGAAATTTGTGTTTCCAAAATCTCTCCTTGATCCTGGGACCAAGCTGGTAAAACATATCACCCAATCACTTCAAGAAAGAGTTAAGAGGAATTAAGGAAATCCTTTTTATGGGCAGCGAAAGAACTTTCAGGATCCATCCACACATGCCATAAAATTTTGGCCATCCACAGATGTTTAAGGTGTTAAAGTTTGAAAAACAAAGCCCTAAACTTTTAAGTGCAGGCAATCCAGCCTATGAGATGAATTCTTTAAAAAACACGTAATAAAATAGACAAACATAACACAGACGTCTTAAGAGATAGATATCAGGAATAATTGCAATACGTGACGTTGAAATACCATATTCACTAAGCCAGCGAGTGTTCTTTGGATTTAGAGAAACAGTAATGACATCTGATGAAATATTGGCGATTTATTAATTGATCTCCAATGTCTGACCACGAGAGGGTATAATTTGACGGGGGAATTCTATCGCATTTTTTTTTCTTATCGGATATCAAGTAAAAATTAAATATGCATTTATCAAAATCATTTGAAAATAGAAACTATGTAATCGTATACGCTATCCTAGCATGAATTCTTAGATGAATTCTTAAAAATTCTTAATGCTAAATAAAGTTAAAATTTACGACCCATGGATCAATTTGGAAACCTCTTCTTAATTTACTTTATATACATATAATGGCCTTTATTTTTCTATATTTTGTTGATACATGATTGTACTTTTAAAAAATAATTCTAGAACCATTTTTTGACGTGATTAATAATGAATTACGTAAGTTAAATACACGCTTAATAACAATAGAATTTCACACTGAATGTTGACGCAACGGAGTACCTTTTCTTAATATGTCAATTCACAATCCTCTAAATATAATTCAATGGCAAGACAATCAATCAAATTGACTTGTCTAAACTTCTGGGTTCCAAAATTGACAATAATATCAACAAACAAGCTAAAATGATTGCTATCTCGATCATTTGGAGATTTGAAAAAAAAAATTAATACTTCATCTAAACTTAATTTCCTAATATCATCCTTTATTTTGTGGTCGATGCGCATCAACGTTACTAAATCCACGAACCATCTCCAACCCTTTATGCCCGATCATGCACATATTAACCCATTATTATTCTAAGACAAATTGGCTCTTTATATCGATAGGGTGTAATGTGTGGTAGTATTTTGTCCAGTCAGAGTTTGAACCCAGGGTAGAATGACCCTAGACCGCCCCTTCTAAACCACCTGCTAGCACAGTTATATAATATCCTAAACTTACTCCTTAGCCATTTCTCTCTCAAATACTAATTCTCAAATTCAACCCAAATATTACACGGGTTTTCAAGCTTAATACACTCTGACTTTCCATCTGGGTCATTCACTTCCCAAGTCTTTACATCCATTCTTTGTACATGCCGTTACCACCTCAGAAAATTCTCACTCACAACCCAATCCTCAATTCTTCACAACCTAAATAATTTTGACACTCTTGTTGCTCACTCTAGTATGCCTTCGTTCAACAAGCGCCCCGCAAGAGGGAGGAGGGGGCAACTGGGCTGACTCCCCCTGCTATAACTGAAACCTAGAGGACAAATGTCACTTACCGTCCCCAGCGTCCGTCCGCCGCAGGAGGATACAATGTGTTGACTGTTACCACCTGGTACGTTAGTGACGCAGGGAAGGAGTCGACCACTGAGTGAGCCTTAACCCATGTTCCGGATCTTGAGAAACTAGTACGTTACCCTGGTCCCTTTATGCACCCTTTTCACTACCACTAACCATTTCTTTACCCTTCATTGACCAGTCACTCACTGCTGTACTTTGGAGTGCCATTTCTTCCTCTCAGCAAATGGACGTTCGGCATGGTGACCCTGACTTATCCGCGGTCAGTCACCAAACCAGATTCACCACTCCAATCTGCCTACCACGCCATGTGTAGGATTTGATCTGAGATCCCAAAGAAGTCGCCTAGAAGGCGTATATTGCTATACCTAGTGGTATCGGCCGGAATACGAAAGAGAGGCTTCACTAGACAGATCGGCTATGGCGATCAAAGTAGAGGGAGGGAAATTTCACAAAAAGGCAATGAGTGATTGTTTACCTTTCGTCAAAATCTCGTCCAACCTTTGTTTTGTGGTGGACGTGGATAGTGATACACGCTTCTGAGTGCTGGAGGGACTCGCCTCTCACCATTCCCCAAGGGTAAAAGTATTTCTTTTCTACCACAAGAGGACCAGCTTTAAGGCAGCTCCACCACTTTTAAGAAGGTGGCCCCCATGTGCCGCACCCATTAAAAATCTTTTAGAGGAGAGTGAGTATTCCCTCTCTTCCCTTACTTATGGTTCAAGTATTTCCTCGTTATCCCATTTTGAGAGTTGTCTCCGGATGACTCACTATAGGCAACAGGATCTAGTTTGCTTTCTCAGAGACCTGTTAAGAATAGGGTCAGGTAGAAGTGGCGTCTCTTTGGTCCCCGCCCACGTCCGATGGTAGCAGGTTGGCAAAATGAATACCTTTAAAGGGCATAGGGGTGGCGTTGTCCACCGGCCCCACCCCTCTTGCCGCCTACACCAGTTGGGGCTCATCGTTCCTGCACCACACTTTTCCTGATTGAGGTCGGTCTACCGGTACAAATGGATTTTACTATGGGCCATGGGTCCATTAACTCCACAGTCTAGATCCATGAGAGCTTGAAGCGATACCAATTCAGCAGGGTTTTC
This sequence comes from Ceratothoa steindachneri, assembly GCA_963969495.1. Taxonomy (NCBI): domain Eukaryota; kingdom Metazoa; phylum Arthropoda; class Malacostraca; order Isopoda; family Cymothoidae; genus Ceratothoa; species Ceratothoa steindachneri. The sequence goes on along the minus strand of OZ018332.1, from coordinate 135,058,644 downwards.
CCTGGGGCAAATATCGATTCGATTGGAAACACCCTCAAGCCAATGTCAGCCCCCGTATCAGACACTCCTGAAATGGCACTGGACAGGAGGATTCACGTGGAGAATGAGCACCCTCCTCGGTTGGGGACCCCTTGAATTTGCCTCTTTCGGAGAAGGATAAGGTGCTAGAGAGATGTTGGCTTATTTCTCGCCCACATCTCATAAAAGGAAGAAAAGCAGAGGTAAAAAGAAGAACAAGAACACTATTGGTTTCTCTTCTTCCGGGGGGAAATGAGGACCGACAGTTGTCCTGCTGTTTCCGCAGGTGGCTAGGTCACAACTAGTAAGTCCGTACAAAGGGAAGCTTTCGGCTGGGGAGGTCGAAACCTAGACAAAGATCCAAGTAGTTGTAAGTAAATAAACTACAATTTAGTTATACAGATCCATTAAGATTTACGAAGAACTCATAATACCGTTCCAGAAGAGCAATAAAGTAGGTAATGGTAATTTCTGAATCATTGGAATGAATATATCTAGGATAAAATCTAAAATCTCACCCAGGAAGAGAATTTGTAGGGAGAGCTCTTAGTTATATTATTAAATATTCCTCACGAAATAAATTTAATGTATTATATTTTTATAGAGCAAAATATAAAACAAGGTCTGCGGACCAAAAAGAAGCGTATCCTTACTTATTCTGATTTATGTACATACGACTCTGATTAATTCCCGGAATAACCTTGGTAGGCCATTGGCAATTCTATCATTCAAAAGAGAATGTAAACACCTTAAGGGTTTCAAATTTAGTTAGAATCGGCCGTATAGTAATAATGTTATTGCCTCCAAACTCCCAAAAACTAATTTCCTGGCTAACCTTAGGAGGACTTTGGCACTTATGTTACTTGAAAGGGAATGTAAAACAATATAAGTGTTTAAAATTTCGTTAGAATCAGCCGAATAGTTACGATGTTTTTGGACAAAACACCAATTCCAGGGCTAACCTTAAGAGGGCCTTAAAAATTATATAACTCTAAAGAGAATGTAAAACAACATAAGGGTTTCAAATTCGTTAGAATCGGCTGAATAGTTATGATGTTATTGCAAGAGAATAAATTCTATGGCTAACCTTGTGTGAACTTTGGCAAGTATATCATTCAAAATATAATGTAAAACAAAAGGGTTTCAAATTTCGCTAGAATGGTCCGAATAGTTATGTTATTGTCAAAACAATATAATACCCGGGCTAAACTTGGGAGACTTTGGCAATTGTATCATTCGAAAGAAAATGTAAAACAACATAAGGCTTCTAAATTTCGTTAGAATCGGCCTAATTGTTACAATATTATTATAAAAAAGGCCAAACGGGGACCGACCGACCGACCGACATAGTGAGATGTAGAGACAGCCGCGACTAAAAACTCACAACTTTCTACTAGCTTATTAAAAAGCAGAACTAAATTCTATTAAAATATATATTTTTTTAATTAAAATGGCGGGCCTTAACCTTTTGTCACACCTCATTTATCAAATTGGAAAGGTGAAAAGTCGGTCACACCCTAATTGCATAGTCTAGAATAGTATAGCATAACACATTATAGCATAATATAGCATAGTATAACATAGCATATTATTGCATAGTATAGCTTAACATAGCATAGCATAGTATAGCATAGCATAGTATAGCATAGCATAGCAAAACATAATATAGTATAGTATATGTAGTATATTATCTTCTAGCATAGTATAACCTAGTATTGTCTAGAATAGTATAACATTTTGTATCATACCCTAGTATAGTCTCGAATTGTAGCCTGGCAAAACCTAGCTTACCGTACGATAGCCTGCCATAGTAGTACCTCACCTAGCATAATAAAGCCTAGCATAGTATAGACTAGCCTAGATTGCCTAACATAGTAAATCCTGCCTAGACTAGCCTAGTATATCATAGCATAGTATAACAGAGTATATTATGTCATAGCATAGCCTGTCATAGCATAGCCTACCATAGTATAGCCTAGCCTAGCATCGAATAGCCTAGTCTAGCCTAGCTTACTATAACCGAGTCTAGCGTAGGATTCCCTATAATAGTATAACTTACCATACCATACTCTAGCGTAGCTAGCATAGTATAGAGTAGCCTTACATAGTATAGCTTAGCCAACCATAGTATGACGTAGCCTCGACTAGCAGAGAATGTATATTATGGCCTATCCTAGCCTAGAAACCATCGTAAGGCCTAGTCTGAAATAGCCTAGTTCAGCCTAGCATATATAGGATAGTAAAGCTTACCATAGTATAGCATAGTATAGTTTATCATAGTATAGCCTAGCCTAGAAAAGTATAATATAGTATAGTGTAGTATAGTATATCCTAACCTAGTATAGTTTAGAATAGTTTAAAATAGTATAGCCTATCCTATCATCGTAAAGCATAGGCTAGACTAGCTTTACACAGCCTAGCATAGTATAGCATATCTACCATAGCCTACCTTACCTTAATCTAGCTTAGCATAGTATAGTAAAAGCATACTATAACTAAGGCTAGCATAGTATAAACTAGTCTAGCATACTCTAGCCTAGCTTAGCATAGTATCCTATCCTATTCTAGTATGGTATATCTTGGCATAGCACACCTATCCATAATCGAGCCTAGCCTAGCCTATCCTGGCCTATGCTAGCTTAAAATGGTACACTATAATCTAGCTTAGTCTAGCGTAGTATAGGCCAGAATAACGTTGCATAGCATAGCAAACCCTTGTATACCCCAGCCTAGTATATCATAGCATAGAGTGGCATATAATAGCATAGTATACACTAGTTTAGCCTAGTATACGCTAGCCTAGTCTAGTATAGAATTGCATATACAGCCTAGCATATTATATATAGCCTAACCAGGCTTAACTAAGCTTAGTGTAGTATAACTCAGTATACCTGAGCCAATCACAGTGTATCCTAGCCTAGCCTATCTTATCGAAGTATAGCCTAGCCAAGCATAGTATAATTTAGCCTAGCCTGCCAAGCTTAGCGCAGCCTACAATTGTATATTAAAACTTAGTCTACTCTAGCTTAGATTATCCTAGTCTAGTATAGCCTAGCTTAGCCTAGTTTACTGGAGCCTAGTATAGTATATTATATCATATCTCGGCGTAGTTAGCATATTCTAGCCTAGACTAACATAGCCTAGTATAATATATCATAGCCTATCTTACCCTACCTTAGTTACTATAGTATAGTATATAATAGTATTACCTAGCCTAGACTAGACTATTAGATCTTAGCCAAGGCTTGCATAGCAGGCATACCATAGCTTAGACTACCCTAGCAAGCCTCACTTATCCTAACCTGGTATAGCGAAGCCTAGCCCAGTGTAGCATAGCTTAGTATATCATAGCCTAACCTAGCATACCATAGCGCTGCCTAGCTTAGTATATCATAGCTTAACCTAGCATACCCTAGCGCTGCCTAGCTTAGTATAGCCTTTCATTCCCTGCCTAGCCTAGTATAGCTTAGCTAAGCCTAGCATAGAATAACCTAGCTCAGCATTAATTAGCCTAAACAAGAATAGCCTCTACCATTCTATCATATCCTAGTCAAGCTTACCTCATTATCGTGTAACCTAACATACTATATGCTATTCTAGGAAAGCATATTATAGCCTAAATTAGCATAGTATATCTTTTCCTTAGCATAGTATAGCCTAGCCTATAAAGCCTAGCATAGTATAGCCCATTCTAGGCTTGCCTAGCAGTGTATAGCATATTTTAGGCTTGCCTATCAGAGTAGATCATATTATAGCCTAGTCTACTCTAGCAGGGTATCGGCCGAAAAGTTATGATGTTATTGAAAAGAACAAAATAATTCCTGGGCTAACCTTGGGAGGAATTTGGCAATTATATCATTCAAAAGAGAATATAAAACAACATTATGGGTTTTAAGTTTCGTTAGAATCGGCCAGATAGTTACAATGTTATTACAAAATAAACAAAACCAAACGAGGACCGACCAACCCACATAGGGAGATGTAGAGTCTCTCGTGACTAAAACTTAATTTGTCTTTCACAAAACATGCTCGGAATAAAATTCCTGAATGCATAAATGAACGTATTTTTGAAAAAATATGTGAAAATTACGCTTAACAGAGCATATACTTTTACAATTTTGCTAATAATTAATGAATAATAGAGCCAATATATATGTATATATATATATATATATATATATATATATATATATATATATATATATATATATATATATATATATATATATATATATATATATGTGACTATATTTACAAGAAATATGGACCTGAAGGATTAAAGTACTACCGAACTTTTTCCAGGTTATCGAGAAGACTTAGGAAATCTTCTCTTGACTCTACTTTCCTTGAGATTTGTCGCAATAAACCTGAAGATGGGTGATACGCCCGAAACGTTGTTCCTTAAATAAATCACATGCACCTCGGCCTCCTATGTGTCCTTACCTTCACCGTTAAATTAAAGATTAGACTGGTCAGCAGCAACTCATATGACCATAAATATATATACACACATATATATATATATATATATATATATATATATATATATATATATATATATATATATATATATATATATATATATATATATATATATATATATATATGTATACATATAGTTATATTCATTATCCCATAGCAAATAAGAAAAGATGCACACAAGTGTTTCCGTATTTTTATAAGACCAAACAAAGATCATACATAGATTAAAGACGGAGGAATAGAGAGATATAGCAAAATGAATAAATAGTATAAACTATTTTACCCGCTAAATAAAATAAACTAATAGGTACGGTTCAACACTATGCTATTGAGCGCTCTTTGCTTTTCCGGCCACCAAATAGATTTTAATAATGAGAAACTATTCTATAAGTCTGATAATTATTACAAAAAGGCATATTTGAGTCACAATCCTTTTAAACAAATTCCAAAATTATAATATGTCTGAGAGCTCAATTAAATTAAAAAAAGGTATTCAAATTTCTCTTGGCTCAAAACTTAGATCGTAAATCTTCACAAATATACATGTTCCTTAATTTATCCATTCTTTTCTTTCCCCTTCTTTCCTTGTGATCCCGTTTCCATTCCCTCATATATATATATATATATATATATATATATATATATATATATACAGTATATATATATATATAAATATATATATTGTGATAGAACGAGTTGACTGCGTTAATTTCAACTCCTATCCCATATTATTTAAAACCACGATGCTGCCCACGTGCATCTTCGATTCGAGGCTTGGAGCCTTATCGCAGCTACCGGATGTCAATGTTTAAACTAGGAGGTTATCGTCCCCCCGTTTGCCCCCATACGCCGACCTCGCCAGATTGAGTTAGGCTTATGAGCAGATAAGGCATTGTTCTCCGGCCAGGCTGTGCGTTCCCTCCAAGCTTTCACTCCATTTTTCCCACACGCCAAGGAGATGTCCTGGCTATTTATATGGAAACTTTACCACTAAGATCAGATTGGAGATCCAGATTTTCGTCGCGAAACATCACCACGACCCTCTCTCCCTTTGTGCGCCAAGGGACCTCGACCTCGAGATTCACCATCACTTGTCCAGAAGGGGGACAATATTCCTTGAGTGCCAAAGGTTCGAGCCTTTCCGACGCCAAGTCCCCAAGGCTTCCCCCCCTGTTGTTCAAAGGAGAACAGCATTAGAACAGCCATTGTTCGTTTTGAGCCCTTCGCCAAGAAACGGTTCTCACCCCCCCTGTTGTTCAAAGGAGAACAACATTAGAACAGCCATTGTTCTTGAGCCCGTAGACAAGAGACGGTTCTCATCCTCCCTTTGTTCAGAAGAGAACAACCTAGAACAGCCATTGTTCTTCAAGCCGTTCGTTGAGAAACGGTTCTCCTTCCCAAGACGCCACGTCAGGATCCTTTTATCCCCCCCCCTTCGGCTGGAACTCGCGAGCGGACCGAAAGTCCTTTGCGCCCCCTTCCACTGCACCACTAGTGCAAAAGTTACGTAAGCCAAACGTCACCTTTGAGTACTTAACTCTTTTGTCAATTCTATCCTGTTCTTTAAATGGTTTATCGAACCATCCCATCTCTTTAACTCTAGATTTGTTTTACCTTTTTTTTAAATCCTTTAAATCCTCGGATTAGCCGAGCCCCCACGACCCTTTCAATTCTCTGTTTATGTCAATATTATCCTTCTTGTGTTTGTTGGTAGTTATTATTAATAAAACTCTATTTTATTAATGATAGCAATATTATTATCCTTGAACTCAGTTCCACTTCTTAAGCATATCGAAGATACATAATATCGGCCGCCAGACAGTAACGCACTCTAAAGATAATTAAGGAAGTTCCCTCAACGAATAGTGTTATATATGGTATCGTCGGGAGTCATTCTACGACATATATATATATATATATATATATATATATATATATATATATATATATATATATATATATATATATAAACGTTTTGAGTGTCAAGCCTTCTCTTTAAACAGCTCAAGATAGTCGTAGATACAGAAATATACCCGTAATGTAATAAACTATTTCCACTAAAGTGTGGTTTTGTTCTGCATATATATATATATATATATATATATATATATATATATATATATATATATATATTCTATATAATATACAGAAAGAGAGAAAAAAAAGCGGGACAATGAAAACTATGAATAATTTCTACGAGCGATTCAATTTCAAAAATAAATAAATTAATTGACTAAATTATTTTACGTGTTATAACTTTATAACGCTTATTAAATTTTTTTTTTAAATTCATTTTCTGAATTCAATTAATATTCATAAAACGCATGTCAAAAATTAGTTTGGAAAAAGGAAATGATAATAATAAATTTATAACCATTCATTGACTCGAATAAGAAGAGCAAAAACCCGTTCACACCAGGCTTTGAGAGACTCAGCATTTGAAGAGGTTAGTAGCGTTTTTTATTTAAATTTATGATATTTATTTATGTCAATTCTGTTCAATATTGGTTTATAAAGAAGACAAGAGACAATTTTTTCCTTTCTATTTGTTCGTCGAATATTTTGTAATAATTAAGAACTCAGGGATTTTAAAGGTACCCTTTTTTCTCTTTTTTTTTCTTCCTGGGTCGGTTGATGAGACTTGCGCACTCTCTCTCGAGCTCAAACTGTTTTTCTCTCATATGTTCTCGCACTATGTACTAGGGGCGGTCAATAAGTTTAGCAATTCGGATATAAGGAAACGAGATATGAGGAAAAGTGTTTTATTATTTTTCAATATAACTACCCTCGACTTCAATGCCCTTGCGCCACTTGTCCCTGAGGCTTCGAATTCCCGACAACCAGAAAACTCCCGACTGCTGTTCAATCCACTCTTGGACGGCAAGCTAGACATCTTCATCGTCCCCAAACTGGCGCCTACGCAGTGCAGCCTTGAGCTGGTGGAATAAAAAGTAGTCGCTAGCGGCCAGATCTGGACTGTAGGGGGATGGTTAAGCTCCTCGAATCCGCACTCGCGCAGGGCAGCTTGTGTAACTCTGGTCTTGTGGACAGGGGCATTTTCATGGAGGAGCAGGACACCACGTGTCAACTTGCCGTGCCGCTTCTGACGGATGCACTTCTTTAACCCAGTCGGTTCCTCGGCGTAATATTGGCCTGTGATGGTCCTTCCACGAGGCGCATAGTCCATCATTAACACTTCCTCAGAATCCCAGAAGATGGTGGCCATGATTTTCCCGGCTGAGGGTTGGGTCCGGAACTTGATAGGGGTCGGAGAGCCCCTGTGCTTCCAGGCCCTGCTTTCAAGCTTGGTCTCGGGATCCCAGTGCTGGACTCACGTTTCATCATCTGTCACTATGCGTGACTCTAATCCCGCCGGGTCTTGGTTGTACAGGAGCAGCAGCTCCTCCGAACTTCGACGACGTTGAAGTCGATCATGGGGGCGTGAGGTTTCGTGAGGTTTCTAGGGACCCAACGGGCAGAGAGACCTTAGTCATGGTTAAATTGTTGTGGATGATGTTGATAACACTTCCATGTGATATTCCAAGTTGTGGCTCAATTTCTTCCAACTTCACCCGTCGATTTTCGAGAATCATCCTCTCCACACGGGCCACATTGTCCTCGCTGGTCACGTCTGACGGGCGTCCTGGACGGGGGTCATCTTCAAGGGACTCACGACCATGGCGGAACTCCCTATTCCAGCGAGCAATGGTTGCATAGGAAGGGGCGGTGTCGGTGTACGCTGCAACCATGCGTTCATGGATCTCTTTTGCATTCTTGCCTTCCTTGGTAAAAAAAATGATCATTGCGCGATGCTCAACCTACTTCATTCTTGAAAAAATTGTGATTGACGATCTTCGATCAGCTACTGATTCTTAAATAGACAAGGCAGGATCGTGCGGCTGCTGGTTCTGACTTGTCATAACTTGCACTAACACCCCCACAAGCAGCCATCCCCCTTCCTCTGTTTTGCCCTACCGATTCGCAAAACTTATTGACCGCTCCTAGTATTTATCAAATATTTTTCCCTTCCTTAACATAACACTTTTTTTGCCTCTGAAATAAGATTCTTATGCCAATCCCCTTGCTGGTTTTAACTTTTCCACTTGTGAGGGCCGCAAACATAATGGCTTCGCTATCTTCACTCTCTCACTCCTTTAGTTCAATTAATAGCTAGGAATTTTTCCTATTTTGTTTATCTAGACTCCTTTTTGGCGGTTGAGTTTTGTACTTTATTAAACACAATATGTCTTTGCAACGACCCACGAGTACTGCAAAAGATGTCTTCCTTCCTAATTCGAAGGATCACAAATCCTCCAGTTAGGTTGGATATAATTAGCAATTCATTGGAACGCGGGAAGCCAGGAGAGATGTCACTCTCTTATGATTGAATGAGGATTCTTAAATGTGCCCTTTGACTATTCTAAAAGCACTGCTCTAGTAATAGATGGTACACAACTAATAGATGAGTCAGAATGCTGTTTCTAACTGCTAGCACTAGGTTAAGCCAGGCTGACTGGGTAAGTGTATGTAAGTATATCCATCTATCGAAGAGAGAAACAGAAATCAAAATGATAGAAGATGATACAAAATAAATCAAAAATAAAGGAATATGACAAATAATTTTTCAAAAAAGAATTGTGCCATCTTGTGACTAATAAGAATGGCATAATTCACTGTAACCAATTAAATTATTATTAAAGTGTTAAAAACACAAACAGACAAAGAAAAAAAACAAGAAACAGACAACAAAAACTGAAAAGAACCAACAAAAAGAATAAGAAAATGTCAGGCTCCAGCATCGAAGGTACTCCTGTCTCCTTCCGGATCCAGTGCACCTACCCAACACCAAGAAGGTAAATCTATTATAATGAAGGAAGCGAATTTTCTAACACAATATGATATGAAATTTGTTAAAAAACTTAGATATAGTTTTCTTATTTAGTTATATATAAACAGAGTCTGCTCATCAAAGTCACGTGCTCTCATTTATTCTGATTTATCACCTTACGACCTTCAAAACTTTCAATAGGTCTTGGACTAACTTTAAGAGGACCTTGGCAATTATATCATTCAAAAGAGAATGTAAAACAACATAAGGGTTTAGAATATCGTTAGAATCCGCCAAATAGTTATGATGTTCTTGCCAAAACAAAATAATTCCCAGGCTAAACTTGGGAGGACCTTGGTAAATATACCATTCAAAAGATTATGTAAGACTTTCAAATTTCGTTAGAATCGGCCGAATAGTTACAACGATATTATTAAAATAAAAAAAAGCAATACGGCAATCGACGGACCGACACATAGTACGATATAGAGTCGTACGCGACTAAAAATATAATACCATAGAGAATATCTTCGCCAGGAAGTTTGTCAATTGAAGCAGTTAAAGACATTAAACAGTGTAGCAATTTAGATGTTTTGAAAGTATTTTCCGATTTGCGAACCCAACTGCTCTATGGGGCCCAAATTTCTCTACCTGGGTCCTCTACCCACGCATACTGCCTGCGAACAAGTCAGTGGACACACCGATTCCAACTATGAGCGAAATTTAGTTAGCCTCATTGGGTCTGCTCAGAGGATGGGATGGAGTCTTGTTTCAGACTGCAGTTCGAATATCGCCGCGAACTCCATCAAGTAGTAAGCATACGATCGTGTCAAAACAACAAAATTCTACATATTTTTATTACACTTACTTCATCGTTATTAATCGGAAGCAAATTTCCAAAATTTTATGTCGGAAATGGTTTCATTAGTTTTTTTTTTTCCTAAGAAAATATAATTAAAATTGCTAGAAATTTACATAAATCATCTGGTTGAATTCTTGATGCCGCCACCAGATAGAGTTTTTGTCCCTTTTAAGATTTTTTTTCCGCCATTACAAGCAACTTTTGACATCAATAGCCTAAAAATTGATGTTTTTATCCAACAATTTTGCAATTTTTATCCAAAAAAGAGCGACATAATGTTAATCAAAATTCGGCTTTCAAAATATTTTCAATAGAAAAAGTTCCCTAAGTAATATTCGTAATTTTATAAGAAGAGGCCAAACGGCAGTGTTTAATGGCTTTGATTGAAGTTGTCGACCTAGGTACATACTCCTTAGTATTTTTCAAACATTCACCTCATAATAAATAAAAAGACTCCTCAAAAAGTTCGTAAAAAAGGAAACAAATTTAAAAAAAGAAGTATAAATTATATCTTTCATCTTAGGCTCCATTGAAATCCAACCATTTTTACAACCAAATACATCCATTTAAACCAATCCCATTTAACATCATCAATTGCAGAAAAAAGAGTTCCCTTCGTGGTTTATTTAAAGGTTTGGATACTAGAAAAAAATGTGATGGAATTCATCTTGGTTACTTCAAGTCAGGGCGACTACAGGTCGCATGAATGGAGAGCTTCTTGGAGTTTGATGTCAAGGCTGGCACTTGGTACGGAGTGATAAAGGTTGTGTAAATGACAATTGATATGTCTTTCCCGCATGCAAGCAGATTAAGTAGGCTTCAAAGGGACAAAGTTTGCCAGTGGTCACTGGCTGCACCAATATCATTGATACTATAAGTGTTAAAATATATAATTTTCACGTCTTTTTTGTTTTAATTTGAACATCCAGATGTCGTATCCTAAGTCAGGAAGAGAATCAATAATAGTTCTTGATTCATTTAATGATAAAGAAGAGGGACACCATGAAGCACGTGTCGGAAGTGGAGTGTTTCTTCGAGCTCTGTTGATAATCCACACGGAAATAGTATGAATATGATACGACAGGCTAGGAGTTTAAGACAAAGGGATACATAACCTTTTAGCTTAGTGATAGATTCAGTGCCATGAGAGAAAAAGCAACTTCAAGTGATAGGATTGGAATTGAGGATGGAGATGGAAGTCGAGTGAGTGCTATTGTAAATGAAACTATGAAGGGGATATAAAGTGAAGCCTAGAGCAATTAGAAATAGGAGTATGACTAATGTGTTTATGATGGGTGATTCTCGTATTAGATTAAAATTGATAATCTAAAAAAAAGCAGCCATGGTTAAATTTTTATAAATTTTCTGAACTTTTCCAATTATAATAATTTTAAAAAGGAACTCTAAACTAAATCTCGCCCCTTTCAAAATATCACGTGGCTAAAATAAAGAGTTATAGAGAAGATATATAAAAATAAATTTTCTGAACTTCACCATTTGTAATTCTTTGGGTTTTAAAAAAAAATCACAAAATTTCGATACTTATATTTATTTCTGAACTTTGAAGAAAAATACCCCATAAGTCATAACCAAACTAAGATGAAATTATTATTCAAATACTCAAAAAAAATCCCCTCCATGTGCTTGAGTGACAGGCATGAAGAGCTTGCGTCTGGCTGAGTAAGAGATGCAGTTGTGCTTCCACAGGTATGAGTGAATGGTATTAAGCGAGTGGGTACATGTGAGGTACGTGAGAGGCATAAGCGGTTGATTAAAAGGTGAAAGAAAGTGGAATGAAAGATTTTATGACTGGTGTGCTTCCGAGAATGAATGCTGGGTTGGAATAGATGTCTCGTGCAATTGGGCTGAATGAATATGTAGGGGATATGTGTGAGATGGACGGTCTTATATTTTTGAATATGTGGGATAGGTTTCATGAAAAGAAACAAATGTATGCCAAGGATGAAGTGTATTGAGTAGAGATAGGGTAGATGTGTTGTAGAAGAAGTATAATTTTATTATTAGGTATTTACAGGTGGAAACTAAGTAATAATAGTGGTCAGAGTAATATAAGAGGACAAAATTGTACCAAAGGTAGACATTTGTCTCTATAACAATGCTAGTAGTCTTAGAACTATGAAGGATAAGTTATTTATTTATGTTATTGATGGGGTTATAGACTTATTATGTGCATGGCTCATAAAATTAAATTTAATGACAATGTGAGTGAATTTGATCTACAGGGTTATGATGTGTAGATTAGTCAAAGGAGAGATAGTTCTGGTGGTGGGCTGATTATTTATATAAGAAATAGCATTGTTTCAAACTAAATAATTCAATAAAGAAGAAGGAGATTGAGTTAGTGGGGATATTAGAGTGAGTATATATAACATACTACACGTGTCAGCCTTTTGCAGACCAGCTGGACAGACTGAAGATAGAGATCATCTTAATGAAAAGGGACATATAGAAAGGATGTGAAACAAATATATTTATTCTAGAGGGCTTTAATTCAAGCTCTGTAGATTGTGCAAATGTGCTAAGAAGGGATAGAGCAAGTTGTAAGTTTATAGAATGTTTTAAGGATAAAATTTGGAGTCATTTTTTAATATATTAAAACAGGGTACCAATATATTAGATCTAGTACTTTCAAATGATGATAATTGGGATTAAGAATAGACTGTTAGGGAAACATTGGAAAATAATAGTGATCATCATATTGGTTGTTTTAACTTGTGAAGAGAGAAAGGAAAAACATCAGCAAATACGACTAAAACTCTCAATTTTCATACGGGAAGGTATGAAAAACTGAGAAACCTGCTGAATAAGGTAAACTGGGATGTATAATTCAGGGGTAAGAATACTTGCGAGATGTGGAATACTTTTAATACTATATCAAACGTAGTCCAGGAGAAACTTATACTAACGAATGTAATAAGAAAGTCATGTAGGAAGCCATTAAGATGGAACCATGAGATAGATAGGAAAATTCATGAGAAGAAAATGGTATGTCAAAGATTTCAGGGGAAAGTACTGCTGAAAATCTGAAGCTTATAAGTTAACTAAGAATGAATTAATTAAGATAACTAGTAAACTAAGAAGAGCAGTAGAAATTAAATAAGCTCAAAATAATAAGGAAAATCCAAGAAAATTATTTAGCTGCTTTTATAAAGTCAATAATAAATCTAGAAGAGATAAAATTGAGATTATGAAAAAAATTGCTGAGGAAATAGTAGAGGTACTTATTGATCATTTTCCTTCAGTATTTAAAGAATAAAACACCAAACAGTTTAATTTGAGATAGTTCTAGGTCACAGAATGAGGTGTTAGACACTACTAATGAAGGTCAAATCAGTAAGCAGTTATAATTGTTGTGAAGACTACTAGGTTACTTGAAGAAGCTGTGAGATGTATTTCAGTAACTACGGAGAAGATAGATACGAGATCACTGGAGTCTGGAAAAATTCCTAATTATTAAAAAATAGAAAATTTAGCGCCAATTCTTTTGTTTGCAAAATTCTTAAGAAAGTAGTTTAAATAGTATTTGTGAGTTTCTAGAAAGAGGAGGTTTAATAAATGATGCTTGGCATGGGTTTAAAAGTGCTATATCATGTTTATCAAAATTATCAGAATCTAGGGATAGTGTAACTAAACAATTAGATAAGCAATCAATTTTTGTCTAATTTACTTAGATATTAGCAAACCTTTTGTTTCACGTAAGAGACTAGTTCACAAATTAACAAGGTCTGATTTATGCTGTTAACGACCTTAAAAACTTTGAATAATTCCTGGAATTATATCATCCAAAAGAGGATGTTAATCAACAAAAGGGTTTCAAATTTCGTTAGAATCGGCCGAATAGTAACAATGTTAAGAGTATTAACAAAAATTAAAAAAGCAAAACGGAGACCGATGGACCGACCAACTGACATAGTGAAATCTATGTAGAATCGCAGGCGACTAAGCGCACGTGACTATAAATGCATGGGATATGTGGAAAAGTCTTGCATTGCATAGCTGAAAGATAGGAGACAGCGAGTGGTACTGAATGAAGTTATGTCACATTGGATGGACGTTATCAGTGGCGTACCTCAGGGATCTGCTCTAAGCACATTAGTATTCCAAGTTTATATAAATGATCTTGGGGAGGGTGTAAATAGCAAAATGTCAATTTCTGCTGTTGACACAAATTTGGCAAGTCTATTGAATAAAATTGAGGCTAACTTTAAAGTGCATTCTGAAAAATGAGTTATTAGGCTGGGCGCTAAATTGGCAGATCAATTTTAATCGTAAAAAATGTAAAGTTATTAACATTGGAAGAGATAATTGGGAATTTAGCTATGAAATGGATAGTATTGGCTGAATCTATCAAAAGGACTTGAGAGTAGTAGTAGATAGGTTACTGAAGTTTTATAAGTACTGTATTCAGGCTAAAACAGAGCAAATATGTAGACTGCTATGCTTCATTAAGAGGTATGTTAGTAACAAAATTAAGTAGAGTTTTTTTAACTTTATAAATCATTTGTCAAGCCACATTTCGAATACTGTAAAACGCACGCTTCCACAAGTTCGATATGATACCAACCTGCTAAGGGCAGTGCAATAAAGGGCAATAAAGATGATACCTTATCTGAAGCACTTTCACTATGTAGATAGTTTGACGGTGCTAAATTTAAAAGATGGTGTATGAGATGGGATGGGATAAAGCTTTTTAAAATTTGTTCTGTTGTAAGTAAGTGTGAATTTAGCAAGATCTTTGTAGTTGGAAGGTAGTAATCGGACTAGTGGCCAACACTTGAAAATTAAAAAAAACAGAGAGCTAGGATGGATGTGAGAGAGTACCTTTTCACTACAAGAGTAATAGATTACTAGAATGGTTTACCACAGTAGACAATAAGCAGTGCAACTTTAAATGTTTTAAAGGGTAGATTAGATGAATATATGGGGAGGGTGGGTTATCATGGGTTTTAGTTATATTAAGGGAAAATTACATATTGTAATAGCAATTGGTATATATGTATATATATATATATATATATATATATATATATATATATATATATATTATATTATTGGTATGTGTATTTCATGATTTAGTTTTGGTAAACATGAAGATCTGCGGCGCGAACGATGGGACGCCAAATATGTTTCCCCTTTTTGGAATAAATTCAAGGGAACTGCTCGTGGGGGGGTTTATCACTGCATGGAGACCCCCTACGATGACCCTGAGTTTCAATCAATTGGGGGGTCTGGGCCCCCCCAGTATATAATCATAATTGTTTATATAATAATGTTCTAACGCACATGAATATGCAAGCGCGGGTGAACGAAATATACACTTTTTCGGGCGCGCAACCGATCGTCATGTTTACCTTATTTTTTTTGACAAGCCATGAAGGTGATGCTTTTTAAGCAGTGCGGACACAATCATGTAGATTCGGATTATGGGGTGTGTTATGACTTGGATGAACTATGATAGTCCCTTGTGGCTTTTGTCATCCGTTGAAACATGCTATGTTATGTCACCTAAAATGGAGCAATGAATCGCTACACTAAAACTAAGCAATGAGCTTTAATGACCCTCCTTTTTAGCTTCGTAGGTCAAAGATTAGATTAAACAACGATGAGATTCATATTGACTTTCATGGGATGAAATACGATAATTAGTAATATGGAATGGAAAGAATACGACAAAGCCATTGTTTGTGTGTGAGAGAGAGAGGGAGAAAAAATGTAGGATTGCAAAACGATGAATATATTAATAATAAAGACTTTAAAATAATATATTTTTATAAAATATATATCTTAAGTTGAGCCTATTCTTCAATATCCTCTTTTGTTCTTTTACGTTGCTTTTTTATCTTAGTTCGTTTTATTACACTTTTATTATTCTCAAGTGTTAGATCTGCTTTACTCTTTACTATATTCCTTTTTAATTCAGATAAACCCCCTTCGACGTTAATAAAATAAAATATAAGAAACGGTTCCATTAAATGATATCCATGAATATAAAAATAATTATAATGGAAACATTTTTGTTATCATGGCAATATTGACTCATTGTTCTGCATTTTATTTCTTTATATCGTCCTCGGATCGTCGCGAGATCTTACCAACAAATCAAGCGAAGCTCCTCTGAAGTTATGGTTTTGGCCGATATGAAACTTTAAGTTGTTTGGTAGAAAAACAGAGACAAAAATACCAGGTGCGATAAATATTTAAAATTAGTATTTACATAGTAATTAACTATAATTCCCTCACTAGCTATTGGGGAATTACCTTTACTTGGTCATTTTTTGAAGTGATCATCTTCACCTAGTAAATTTAGGGAAGTTTGAGTGCATAGGGTAAAGTTGTATCCTAGGTTGTTGTACTATTAAACTTTTTAACAGTGACAGGGATTGACAAGTGTGTGTAATTTGCACAAACTAATGAGAACCCAATTAAAATTGTTGACTTCTCCATGTCTCCATCTTTAGGTTATATGGAGATTGTTGACTCATGCAGTACAATGACACTTTTGACAATAATAGAGAAAGTAGTCAATCTAGTAACAACCATGGAAATTTAAAGAAACTTATAAAATAACCTAGGGTATATTCATTCTACAAACAGTAAGTCTACCATCAATGTTAAATTAAAATAATTGGTCAACTTAAATAAATAGTTATTATGAACTAATATTAAATATTTTCTTTGAATTACTTTAAAAAAATAATAAAATTCCTTTAATTTCTATTTTTTATGTCAGACTGTTTCACTTTAGTTTACTCTCTGAGGGGATTATCTTTACTTGGTCATTTTTCGGGGGGGGGGATTATCTTTACTAGTGCGCCATAGGGCAGATTATTTTGAGTTGCTCTGTCTTATCAATTATTTCCTACTAATTAATTCATGCTCTGTCCTTGCATAATTAAATATAATGTTAAAAAAACTACCAAAGGTAACAGTAATCTTGCTACACTTGAAACAAGTGGTTCATTATACAATGTCCTAAGGCGCTAACCTTTTTGAGGGACGTGTCTTTTTGTTGTCATTTAAGAATTATATAATACTTTTACTGAATAAGTATTATTTTAATAGCGTGACAGTATTTCTTTCAAATTTACCAGTGTACAGACAGTTAAGAAACAACAATAGTATTAAGGCACCGCTTTTGAAATATTAAGTCGCGTTCATCCATTTTATTATCGAGTAATGGGAGGGTGAACATGTAACCAAGTAGCATTTAAGACAAAATAACTTTAGTTTAATTTTTCATGTCAAGTGAGGTTATTGTGTAAATTTATTAAAGCACGTATCCACGTGCTCACATTTCTATGCGTGCTCATGGAAGCTTTTCGTGTGTCCCCCTATTTAGTATGTCTCCACTCTGTTACAACAAACTTTAGAAGGAGAATTAACAAGTCACAAATTGGGGTCTGACCTTTTCACGAAAAATGGATTAAAAAGGCGTCACGCAATAAGGGCTTTATCACATGAGATCATTTTAAGGTTTGCTAATTGTGATTCCTTGTGATTTGGTGCACTTATCCTTTCCTCAAAAGGTGGTTGGCGATTTTACTGACAGTATTATAGTCAAATATTTTTCCTGTTGCTGCGCTCCTCTTTCATTATTCTATTTCAGTCATTTTATTTTCTATTATTCAACGTCAACATAAAGGTGCGGCCTCTTAAACCACAGGTTGTCTATTTAGACCCTCGATCCCTTCAACACATTTCCAACCCCAATAATTTCACTGCTATCTGTAAGCACTTCTTTACATATTTTATAAGTGATATTCTTGTCAGATTTGCTTTACAAAGGGCACGAGGCTAAAAATAATAATACAGAAAACCCAAATGAAGTTAAAATTGAGAAATAGGGGAATGGCATTGGTACAATCTCTATGGAATCAAAAGACTCTGAATCATTGCGATGGTAGAGAATAATAAAGAGGAACGATAAGGCACTAGATGAAGCTAGAGCATAGTTCAAATATCAGAAACCGCTGTGTCAGAGGTCAGCTTATCATTTTGAGCTCACTTTTCGGATTTCTTGTGTTTGTAAGAACATAAGAACATAAGAAAAGAAGAAGACTGCAAAAGACCATTCATGGCCTACTCTTACAAGTTAAGTAAGAGTAGATAAGGTAGCGTTGTAAGAGTTAAGCAAGACCTATTCCATGTTTTTTTAGTCAATTACTGCTCAATGCAATTCAACTTAAAGATTATTCAAGTTATTAATTTATCCCATAAGTAATGCAGCATTTTATTCATGTATACCATTATTTTATGGATAGAAATCAAACAATTATTGGAAATTATTTATAATTAAATACGTTTTTTATTAATCTAATTAGTAATATAATTTACACCAATTTCTACCATTTGTTTCCATCATTGTACTAACTATTAAATAGAAAGTTTGTAAAAATCGTTTTGAGGTTGAATCAAACTTTGTAGTTGTACATATCGATTCTCTTCAGGTATTTTGATAAACTCCTGAAAAAGAGAGTAATTTGAGAGTGCTATGTCGGTTAAGTATGGAAGTCATTAGTGCCCAATTGGAATTTTGAATTTTTTATATGGTCATTTTTGCAATATGAGGTCAAGTATTACCTATATATTGCTTAATGCTGTTTTTTTTACTTGTGCATGTAAACTGTCCAATTTGGCAGAGTAAACCTCTTTGGTGCCATACATATCCTACCCAAAACAGAAGAGAAACTTCCGTGTATGTGGCCTATGTTTTTGCTGGGGGTTTTGTTTATTTCCTGGGACTAATTAATTTTATAGAAAGTTTAATATTAATGGACATGATTTACTTTTCGTCTCTTTTAACTATCATGCTAAAAGGAATCACTTTTCCTTAGAAAGGAAAGATTAACAAAATGTTGTTACATTATTGAAAGTTTACCTCTGACTGGACATGAGAAATCCATTGCTTCAATCGTGACACCTGACATTCAAAAGGTCTCGATCAAATTCGACTGGTCGTCGTGAATGAGATTCATCATTTAGAATAACCTTTCCCGAGCGAAAAATATGACACATTTAATAGTGCTATCCATTTTCTACATTATTTTTGCTTGTTTAAATAAATGCTATGCTTAATAATTAAGTTAAATTTATATTACAAATAAACAGATCTCAGTTTAGCTTTTTTTTTCCCAATTGATTTGGATTGATGATTTTACAAGTTGACTACTGAGCTCCTGACCTTTACAATGTCTAAGGTCAGTGATTTGGATTGCTTTTGAAGCGTTTTCAAATGTGCAGACAGATAATCATTTTTCTTAAATTGCCTGACCAATCAAAGTTAACTTCAATACGATTTTTTGGAAATTGTGTTTATTCTCTCCTCATGATGAGTAATTATATAGAAAATCATAGGGCATTCGGTATGTTCATGACTAAAAGTAATTGGTTCATTTATTTATTCATTTTAAGGTGAAATCCGAGGGTTCGTTCTACGAATTTATGTCAACTAATATAAGCTGGTATATAAACATCTTATACCTTATATTACAACATTCACATCCATCATACCACTTTGCGTCCCCCCAAATAACAAGTAATTCTAAGGAATTCATCCATGCGAGTTGCTTTAGCAATTTTGACAAACTGTCAAAAATTCCAAAAGTCCAAAAAATCAATAAGAATTGAGAAGTCCCGATTTTTGTGAATCATTTATTATATACAGTATGAAACTTTAACATAAATACGCAAAAGCAAAAATAGACATTCTTTTCCTTTTAAAAATGCTTCAAAATAAAAAGGACTCTTTTGAAAATAGAATGAACTTAAACTACCAGACTGTGTTGAATTTTTACATTAAGATTGGTATCCAGGAATTGACCAAACAAAAATTACTTTTATGGAAATCATTTCTTTGTCTGTTCCGCACACGTTTCTTCTGTTGTTTTCCAATCAAATTCTAAGAACTATGGCTTCCTGAATTAGTTTATTTATGCTTTGAGTACATTTTCTTCTGTTATTATTTTCATTTTTCTTTCTTAGCGTACTTCAAATTCCATGTTTTTGCTATTCTATTGAAGAAATCATTCAACGAGATTTTAAAGAGATAAATGTAATGTATTTTTTCAAAAATTGGTATTTAGACTAATCCTAGAATTTGAAACAAAGTTTATCAACCTTTCTTGTTGGCAAGCGCTTAGAATGGGTAAGTAGAGACAGACAAGTAGGAAATGTCGAAACCAAATCTTCAAGATTTCTATTTAGCATTTTACTTCACGTCACTACTCGTGTTTGAGTAACTTGTTTTAATTTTCATGATTTATTTAGCCATATACATCTTTCCCGCACGTTTGCAAACGGTTTCTTTCTTCATTTTTCACACTTTTCTTTGTGAATACTTTCCCTAATACAGTAATAACTACCGTATTTAAAATAGGTAGTACTAACTCGCCTTTGATTCAAAGAACAATACATACTAAAAAATTCAATTAATTTCAAAGAATATGAAACTATAATTTTCCATTGAAAATTCCCTAATGTCCAAAAAATATTAACATCCTTAATCATAACACTACCCGAAAGAATGTTTTAACACATTTATGCTATGGCTCTATAGATCTATTATACCATCATCTACCATCATCTACTTTGGAAATTCATGTTTCTGAACGTTTGAAAATTTGCAAGTTCCCGATTTTTGTAAGTCTGTGTTTTCGGATTTTTACTTCAGGTAATTTTTCGCTACTGTACACATCCCGTCAAATATGAGGCAAATATTTAATTAATATTTGTTATTATAATAATTATTGAGTTGGTAATAATAAAAAAATAGGTTAATTGAATTACAAACTTTGCCATTTAAAATGACATTCTCTTGTAAATGGAAATGATTTTTCTTAAAAGTTTTCAAACAACTACTGATCGTTATTTTTCCAATATAATGTGTTTAAGTAAACCTTTTCCCGTTTGCAAATTTCTGTTGAAATTCTGACTTTTACCATTAATTTGTAATCAATAAACTTTGTACTCTGTTATCAGCGTAATGAAAACTGAAAAAATAACAACTAGAAATCCCCAACTTACAAATAAAGCTAAGTGGTACTCTATGAACTAAAATCTATTTCAGATTTCCGCAGAACCCGCCTGGAAGCCATTTACTTCAATATCAATTTTTTCCAACTTTTAGCTCTTAAGTTTCTATAAAATTTCGTAGGAAAAGATGTATTTCATATATCCACAGTCCTCAAATACCTGGAATTTAAATATTCGAGTCACATTTGACTTTAGTTTTGATATATATTTTTTTCTAGCATTGAATTTTGCTGCATTATTCTGTGCACAATTAGGCGGAAAATCCAGGATTAAGAGAAACAAAAGGAAAATATTTATGAGGTTAGAATCGTAGGTTAATACAATCGAGGCAGAAAATTTATTTATATATTAGGGCAAATTCCAGATCAACACCAAGGAATTTGTTAATGACTTGGAGATTTTCAAATCCTTCGTGTGTTGTATATATATATATATATATATATATATATATATATATATATATATATATATGCCATGAGCCCATTAGTAATGCAACATTTTTTTATGTTTATTATTATTTTATGAAAAGAAATAATCAAAAGGAGGTTTGTTTTGATACTAGCCTAGTCTAGTTAACTCATAGCTTAGGTACCTTTATGACTTAGCCTATCTAAATGTTTACATGTTTTTTATTGACTTTATATTATTATTAATTTTATCTGCCATATCACTAAATTATTAATATTTTAGTGGCAAGATAAGGCATTGTTAAATGCTTTAACAATAAAGTATGGCATAATTAATTAAAAAGAGAAACCGACGTTTCACATTCAAACTTAGGATAGATACATTTGCATATATATAGAGAGATAGATCGATAAAAAAAATATATAGACAAATAGATAGGAATTAATCGCTCGGCAGTTTAGCTTAATGTAGGTACACTATATTCCAAAGCTCAACCTGTTCGCAGGATATGACACCTGCGTATTTTTATCTACCCCTCACTTACTGATCAAATTCTATAAATCAGTTTTTCATATTCCAATAATATCACAGCAAAAAAACGTTTCTTGTAAGCAGCAAAACCACGAAACTGCTAAATAGGGCATTTTCTTAAATATTTCTCTAAAATAAATGCTTCTTAATTTGTAATAGGATCAAAATCGATTTCTTTCTGACGTCATACGGTTCTCGTACCACCAAATTTTCAAGCTATGGTAAAAAAGTATTACAAGCAGCAATCAACCGGTATCGTTGAAAAGGCATCTATCCTTCTTAGGTTAGTGTTGGTAAATCCTCTTTAAAACATATAAACCCCCGCCCAATATATGATTGGAAAGCTTTCATTAAATTGAGCATTAGCTCCTTCTGAGGAACATTCTATTGGCAAACTCTTTTTGAGATGAGCCCTAGTTCATTTCATATATGTAAGGTATGTATAAAAAGCTTGTTAATTTTAGATCGAGATGGGACAACCTGAACAAATCTTGTACTTTGAATACAACCTAAAGTCATATAACTATTTTTACTCTCCGCTTCTGCGTCTTACAATGTTTTGATTATAGACGGGCAAACACTAGCTCGACTTGCTAGGGCCACTTAGGGTCAGTTGCCCCTCGCTTACGATCAACCCCTTGTAAGAAGAATCATTCCACGTCAGATTGCACCGTGCACCAAAGCACCAAGCAGTCCTTCCGTAGCAAGAAGAATTCCGTTGCGTCTACTGCTTGCTCATCTTGACATCGTGTCTCATCTACAGACATAGGATCTCGACCACCAACACGGATTATTGCATACATACAAAGCCAGAATGGAACACACTAACACTGGCGACCTTGTTGCTAACATTAGTGACATTGTTGTGCACATTCTCTCTACTACAATTTCCTCATCATAACCCCACCCAGTGGCCTGGCACGCACCCCTCACCAGAATTTTTTTTCACTTTATGGCATGGGTATAACAGGCTCCTAGATTCAACCATACTCAATGTGGGAGCAACAAAGTTGTGTTAACCGAGAATACTTTGCAGAGTCTCATTTCTAGTGCCGGACCGTGTCATAGCTGCTTTCTACCAGAGCGCGGAACGAGTGCTGACAGCGAGACACCTTTAACAAAATCAAATAAACACTAAACCGTAGTGATTAAATACTTCGAGAACACTTAGTATCTTACAGATGCGACCTTAAAGCGCAAACAGCATATAAACATAGGCGGTAAGTTATTTTTTTTTGGTGGCACCTTAATTTATCCTATTGACGAACATTTTTCATTTACTTTTCATCCATTAGTGAATTGGTACGAAGTATATTTTGGTCTAGTCTGGGATTAAGATCAAAACCTTATGGTTTGTATACGATAGTGAAAACGCGAACTTTAGGCTGCACTTAAACGGTTTTAGTGCAAATTATTTGGGCTCACACTGAGCGTTAAATAATTTGAAACAGTTACTTCATTTTTTTAGAAATAATTGAGTTAAAAATTACATTTCTATAATTCTGTATCATTTCAAAGAATTATTTTTAGTTAGAGCAGGCATTTTTTATTTGTTGTGGAAACTAGCGGATAGTAACTATCATTTACTATCAGCGGTTTAAGCAAATGAGCTCAATCTTAGTTACTCTCAATGATTCAATTGCCAACGAAATACCGTTTTTTCATCCTCCCCCCGCCCCTCTAAACCAAGTCTAATTTTTGACCAATTGAATCAAGATCAAATCCAAAACTCTACGAATTGCCCTACCCATTAAAGTGGTACACTCATCAACATTAAACATACCACGTTTATTATCATTGTCAAACCCAGCTTCAAAGCTAAAAACAACTGTTAACGAGGATTGTTTACAACCCATTTTAAATACATGGTTCAATGAGCAATAAGAATAGTTCCGCCAAGAACCCACCTTACTCCCGAACGATCAAGATAATATCACAAAGGAAAAACGATGTGTTCACGATTATGAGGGAAATGCCAGTCCCCAGGCACAAACATGTTTTACTGTTACCAAATTGGACACGGGATGACTCAGTGCAGAATAAGTCTCCCTGATGTTAACTTCTAGCGACGTATGGTGAGAAAATGGACACAAGAGGTTTGAAACTAAGAGATGTGAGCTTAATAAAAGGACACTAATGGGGTCAAGGAACGCTTAAGCAAGTTTTCTAAACCGCCGCGACAAACTAGTTCTGATAGGTGAGAGCTAAAGCAGAAGATTCGAGGAAGAAGAACGTTCGTGTAATAGAAAAAGAACAAAAATAGCCTGAGCTTGAACCGGACTTGCATTCGCGTACTATACCCAACTTTTTTGGTGAAAGGACCCCTGCAGAATTAAGTGACCCCTCACCCTATTGGACTAGTACCAATAAAACCATCGCGTGAATAGATAGTAAGAGGTTGGGTGAAGCGATTGCCGTGTAACGCTATGTAGGATACCACGGAGGCCAGTTCATTAGTAAAACGAGCTTTTGCGAAAAAATTGACCAATCACTCTCCAGGATCAATAAAATCACCAGCCCGCCTGTGAGTTTTATTGATGCGCAAGAGCCCAAAATGCTTAGTTTAAGAGAAATTGTGTCCTATTTGCATATATAAGATGGTGCATATCCAGTTCTAGGATTAATTCTAGATGAACAGTTTGGATTTTCAACCAATTTGCTGCTACGGATCGATTTCTTGTACAAAAATGCTTTGGAAATATAATATATCCCGGTGGTAAGCAAGTTAAAAGTAGAAAAAAAACACATGTGTTGAACATTGCCGAAACTGATAATCCAACGCAATATTTCTGTGACATGAGTGCATCAAGCCCCGATGAGAGAGATGTAATTACGGAAGTATTCCGAGCAAAGAGGCACCCGAGTTGGTTGAAGCCTATTCATACACTTTGCCGGACATATAGGTGACTAAAAGACCTATTAGCGATTAAAACACTCATATGTGACTATTGACTGAGGATAATGATTAGTTACGGGAGCCCTCATCTAGTTGTGTCAAGAATAAACCAACTAGCAGTTATGCGCTACTTAGAATTGAAATTGAAATTAAAAAGAAAATGAGTAACTGAATGTATGTTTACAAAGTCATGAAAATTCGAAAGAGTCCGATTTAGTACTAAAATAAAGGGTCTAAATGAAGCAGCTACTGGAACTGAAGATTGATTATATGTCATAAAAAAGGGCAGCTTAAAGAGAGGATTATTTGTCGCTGAAATATCCTTCATAACAAGGAAGGGTCGGTCCTCGGAAAGGAGTTAAACAGCGGATCGCATATAGTTAAGTTAGTTAAGGATCAGAGACTCGTCTCTGTAGACTACGTAGAAATCATCTAGGAGTGCCAGTAAAGGGCTTCTCAAAGGAGCGTTAGTTTAAAGATGGAGATTCAATAAAGTGCTGCGGCAAAGGTTTTTAGTTTAAAAGCGGAGAGCCAAATAAATGCTATCTAAGAAATTTAGATATGGCAAGGACTTTCAAAAACGGTGCCGCTACCAAAGGTTTATTGGTAGCTAAGCCAGTTTTGAACGAAAAACAGTTTAATTTTCAGACATGATCTAACAATAAGGTGCTCTATTCGATAGTGTAAACAATGGTTTGGATGTTTGCGAGGACAATTATTTTCCCCCAAATGATATCAGATTAACCCCTATTCGTTCACTGGTTAGTGATATTCCTGAAATATTGCATGCTTTTGACTATCCATTTTTCTATTTCTTCTACTTCATCATAGTTTTGGCTAGGTTAAATGATCTAAAGTGATAAATCTTTCCTCCAGTTTCTCGTATTGTTTTTAATTCCATTCTATACCTTTATTTCAATAAATTTTTCCCATGAATCAGTGTTCTGCCTTCTTGAAGTCTTATTCGCGTATTCTTTTGTTTTGCTTTTCCTAGCTTGAGTATCTCGTTACTTTGAACGATATATGTTTGCTCAATTGCTTTATTCTATTTTATTTATATGTACCACGTTTTTCTAAAAAGAACTACGTGTTTCGCTCGATTTAGAGAATTAATTTAAGGTTCTCTTGCACTGTAAAGCCGAGCCTTATTCTATTCTAAAGGAGTCTTGGCGTGATTACTAATTCATTCATTCGTCTCCTTTGTCAGTTCTTGCACACTATAATCCCAATTTAGCTCTTTCTACCCAAATTATTTCCCCTTCTTGATTCCTTTTATGACCATTATCCGTGATTACTTGTTTCTAAAACAAATTGTTATTTTAGATTTATTTTTTTTTCTAGTTTCACTAAAACAGTTTCTGTTAATTCATTTTCCTCGGCAATAGCATATTTTATTTCCCCTTTGTCTTTGTTTCGTTTGTTGTTTTGTTAGTCAATTCGTTTTTTAATACCTAATTAGCTTATATGTATATATTGACTCATTTATTCCTTTCCCTCCATTTTATTTCGTTTTATTTCAACCACTTTGTCAACATTTATTTGGAAAAGTTTGTTGTTTTTGACTTGATTCTGAATTTTAGCGACCTTGACACCTTCTATTCCCTCTAAGTTCGTTCGTTATTCTTAAATTTTAATTAAGTTTTCTTTGCTTTCAATATTTCCTTAGCTTGAAATTTTTTACCTTTATTAAATAACAATTACCAGTTTGTCGATGAGTTTGTCAGTTCAAAGTGTCAGATTTCAATTCTCATTATTTCTGTTTTTATATTTTCTTTTTCTTCCTCCGTAAAATTTAATTCAATCCATGTAGCAAAAACTTGTCTCTTAAATACATATTTACTATATGTATATATTATCTTTAATTAATTAATTAAACATCAAAACTTTAATTTTGTTGTTAACCTCCTCAAGTACTTTTTGGGGTATTCAAATTTGATTTAGAAGTCTTTTTTTCGGATGAATTACACAAAATTCCTTCATCGATTAGATTAAATAAAGCTTTTCTCTTTTGAATGTTTGCCAAATTTCGTCGAAAGTGTCAAGTTTTTTTTCTATATAAATATGATTACATTTGCCATTTCTCATATTTCAGCCAACGACTGCTAACGCTTGGTGACCCGAATTCTTAGGCTCCCATTTAACTATTACGCCCAAGTTCAGAAAGGTCCCAAAATATATGTTCTTCGAAGGCATAAACCTTAGTAAGATAACTATCATAATTTTCTCCCCTTATTCGTTTCAAATGCTTCGCCTTCAACAAAATCCTCGATTGGTGTAGTTGTAGGAAAACTTGGCACTGGGAAATTATTCAAACGCCTTGCGGATGTTTTTGTTGACCTTAGGGTCTAGCAAATTATTGGAAATCAACCTCTAAATTTCCTTTGGAAAAAGTTAAACTCCTCTTCCCTGCCCCCCGAAAACCCGTCTTCCATAAATTATTATTTCACATCTCATTTTACTTAGACTACATAAACCACGAACAAGTGACATATACATTGAATCACCTCTGACTCAAGGAAAATCATATTCTCCATTTAACCCAACAACCTTGGGGCTAAACGAGCTTCTGTGAAATCACGGAATTTATGTGCCTCACTTACGGACTACTTGAACTTGCCCCCTCATCGGAGTTTACATGAACATGAGTAGTCTTGTACGAAACTATCTCGCCAGTTATCTACATACAGAATTCCCCATATCATTAACCTCCGCTTAACTATGATGAAAAGTAACGTGTAGATTTTAAATTTCTTCAGACAAAAATCCTAGAGACGGAGTATTTTCCCTCGCAACTGCTTACTCTCACTAAGGTTCTTCCTTTTATTACTACACGCAGCTTAGTCACCGAAGCTTCTCATTAGCTAGAATTGAACCTTATTTTTCCTCTTACCATGGGTAGCCAACTTGTACACTTGGGATGCACTTAGACCCTCCATAGAAATGAACCATTCCCCTGCTCATGCCGTTCTTAGATAACTCCATATAACTAGCATAATACCTGAGACCTGTTCCCACGCCCTATCACAATGCCACTTGCGATAGCCAAAAGTACTATACAAATGTCCCCCACGTATGTATTTGTCCCAAATGACTATCGCACCTTTTCAAAAGTTATGGAATCGGAAATTCATTTCTGTAAGCACCTTGCAAACCAGTCCTTTGTTCTATGCCCGCTTATTCACAATTTACCGGTCACAAAAAGCGACCCGTATAAGGTAGATTTAAACGAAAACCGTCACTTCCTCGCTTGTGAATTGACGGAGTACCCATCAAACATTTCATTTCAATCCTTATCGGCCCAACTATCTATATATTTGTTCCTAGACTTACCCTGTTAGTTTAAACTGCCTCTCAAATTAGACAACCGTCATATTCACATTTAAATTCAAATCAATTAGGGTTGGTCTAATGAAACCGAGGAACCAGAGTGTATAATCCCCTAAGTATCATTGTCGTTGTGCAAGAATTCATTGACCTACAGAATATAAACCATTCTCCTTGTTCAAATAGAGCTCTAAATTTGTCGCTTATGCCCGTAACTGTTCGTCCATTTGCAAAATTAGAATTGGAACACAAACAGTTGGAAACCCTTAATCGCCTTCAAAATAGCCAGGTGGAAATCTTTAGCATAGTGCAACACTTGCATTCACCGCAACGACAATATTCGTTGCACTCTTCATTCGACTCATACTCATAATAATCGTCATTTATTAAAAAACAGTGTTTTAATCAAACACTATGCCCAGCCTCGAATATTCGAAATGACTAGCTGGTTCCTCTTCCCGAAATCCTCGAATAACTTCGGCAACCGAAACAGGTCATTCAAGTTTCTTGCATTCCAAATTTACCTTAAAAACTCTAACTTAAGTTTATTAACTGAACCGAAAGTCAAGTTCAAAACATGGAATTTTCGTTTTTAACCTAATATTTTGTTTATTACACTGTATAACATTGAAAAAAGCTTAGAAATAGGAATAACCTTTTATATGGGTATATTTTGCGTAAATCACGAATATAGCATCCGTCTCTTTCTGCGACCCTCCAGTTTATCATAAATTGCAATCTACCTAAAGTTGAATACACTGATGGTTCCGTAGGGATTGATTGGAAACACGATTGAGCCGAAATTGCTAACTCTAAATGTTATAAACGAATTTTGATTTATTTTTAATGGGATGTTTCTAAGGTAGTTGTCAACCTAACCTATGCAAGTTATGAAACTATACTCAATATATTTTTAGTTATATGAGTCCAAATTCGTAGTAACTCTTACGTAACGCTTGATAATTTTGTAAATTACTATAAATGCTTCCTAATTTTACTTTTTTATTTAGTATTTGGTGCTGTTACTATTTATATTATTTATCACATACTGTAGTATACTTTCTGTACAGGAGACAGAGCAAAACTGCCTAGGGAATGCAAAAATTCCCCAGACAGTTTCTGTTATATATGCGGAAAAGTTATATTAAGAAAATACAAGAGAAAGTTGACAAAACATGTGAAGAAAGTTTATGAGATATACTTTGAATGCAAAGTGAGTGACCAGGACAATCGCTGAGCACCCTACCTAGGTTGCGTCAGGTGTACAAGTTCCCTTTCTTCCTGGGTGAGAGACAAAGGGCCTGGCTTCATGTTTGGTGCGCCAATGGTCTGGAGGCAGCCAAATAACTATTCAACGGAATGCTACTTCTGCTTAACAGATATTAAAGCTGGGTATTCAGAAATCATGCAAAGGACTTCTGGGAAAGAACTAAGGGCCCAGAGAGAGAGAGCGTATAGTGGAGAGCCTAATCAAGTGGGCCATTAAAGCTTAAAAAGGAAAATGGGAGATATAGCAACAGAAAAATAGGGGCAACTATTTTATCGTTATAATAAATGAATAGTGTTTTTTAGGGTTGTGTTACTAGTTTTCATTTCTTTGGGCCTTTAAAATACATCTATTAAATATATCACGTGTTATGCGATTTTCAATTATTAGAAACAAAAAGTCCGTGCCCCTTACTACTAGATAAACATTTGTCTTGTCTCTTACTAGATAAAAAGGAAAATGGGAGATATAGTAACAGAAAAATAGGTGCAACTATTTTAACCGTTATAATTAATGAATAGCGTTTTTTAGGGTTATGTTACCAGTTTTTATTTCTCTGGGCTTTTAAAATACATCTATTATATATCACGTATCATGCGATTTTCAATTATTAGAAACAAAAAGTCCGTGCCTCTTACTACTAGATAAACATTTGTCTTGTCTCTCACTAGATAAAAACCTACACTTCGTTATTCAAAAGGCTTCTTGAATGAACCTCTTTTGGGGTTGAGGGTGGTAGCTCTGCCGATGAGCGTCGTGGTCATTTTAGCGAAGAGCGCTTAAAGAAACATGTTCGAATCCAACTCCTTTATTCATTTTATTATAAAGGTTAAAATAGTTTGTCCCTATTAGTCTGTTACTATATCTCTCATTGTCCTTCTTAAGCTTTAATAGTACACTTAATAATAATTTCCTTAGCGTTTTACCTGGTTGTGTTACCAGTTTTTATTTCTTTGGGCCTTTAAAATACATCTATTATATATATATATATATATATATATATATATATAAATTAATTTCATCAACATTAAAAATGTTTCTAAATTATTTTCATTTTTATGTATAGAAAGACCCATGTTACGATGAGATAGAAGTAACGACTTTTATTTATGGTAAGACTGAGTTTACGTCACATTCTTTAAATCTAAGTAGTTCGCGCCATATATTTTACAAACGGTCACCATTTACAGGTAACATAAGAGAGTAATGTGCGTGTGTATGTATGTGTGTACATGACTGCGTTTTTCTGTAATAGAAAAATAAGAGTTACTACTCTACTCGTTTATTGGAGTCAGGTGGTGATTAATGGAATTGGAAACATCTAAAGTAATTGTGTTTACAGAACTTTTTAAGGGACTAAGCGAAGGAATTTATTTCTGTTAGTCTTTTAGTCTGTAAGAGAAATTCTGTTATTATTTGAGAAACAATAATTTATATTTACATGATATACGTTTCATGTATAACTGCAAAATTGTTTAGAGATGCATATCTGGGCCAATGGTATACAGTCATGGTCAATAATTCGAGACTAATATATAATTTTTGTTTTTCATCAATTTTTAAAATTTACAAAATGGAAATAAATATTCTAATGTTTAAATTATTCCAGTTAATTAAAAAGTCAGCACTTCAAAATTAAAAGGATAAAACACCATCTGTTTCTTTCACTTTACTACTCGATCAAATAGGTCAAGTGATGACAAATATGATTTAAATGAATTATAATCTTTATGTGAAAGTTTTTGTCAAAAATAAATGTTTTAATTTTTTCAATATCAGAAATAGTTCTTTCCAAAGTAAGGTATGCAACTATTGTTGTTTTGCACCAAAGTGCCTTGAAATGCAAAAAGATAGTTGCTGAGAGTATGTATTGCATTAAAAAAACACAATCTTTAGGATATTTAAAGACTAAAAAACTCGTTACAATCCTTTAAATAAGTATTTTTGACCCCCAAGCTCTCCAAATAAAAGCCAAGATCACCTCCTGTTAAGGTCTAAGTTCAAGGATCAGGTTGCGTCCAGTGTCAAGCTTTTTCATGATTGGAAAGAAACAGGTGCGAAAACTTCGGCGTGCACATTGAGGCGGCGAGTTTTCTACAAATGTTTCAACTAGAAAGAGGCTACAAAACAAACTCATCTCAACAGGAATAACCTTACCGATAAGCTTCACTTTTGTAGAAAATATAACAAGGGACTGTTAAAGTGATATTCGTTGATGAACCCCCCTTGCTCTTGTTTGTAGGCTGTAGCTTTTGCAAGATTTCTCAGAGGAGCAGTTAAGTCGAGCGCTTTCAGGAGTCCCGTGCCGTTTTTACAGTGAAGTATCCGGGCACTCTCTATGTCTGGGGCTGCTTCTCATCTCAAGGAACCTGTGCCGTAATAATTTTACCACAAATCTCCGCCTAGAGCTCAAAATAGCACCAATACCTGTTTCATCCCCCACCTTTTCCAAACAGTTCAGGACCAATTTGGGGAAGATAAACTCTATTTTTTAGCTTGATGGCGCACCGTTTCACAAATGAAAAGCAATAAAAAGTTGTGCATGAAATTTACATTGAATCTTAGGGAGCTTGTCATGGAAATTCGCCCAATTTTAACGAAATAGAGAATTTGTTGGCAATAATTAAACTGGTGGTTAATAAACAGAAGCCATACAATTGTGAGCAGTTGGGGTACTTAATGAACACAAATAGAGAAATAAATATGAGTTGGTATATTATTTTATTGGCTAGAAAGTCTTGACTCAATTAGAAAGCGGAACGAAAACAACAAAATTTTATGGAGCAAAACCAACATTAGGTTAGGGTAGCCTAACTCATTCGACCTCATTAGGTTAGGTTGGCCTTACTAATTCGACTACCAGCCACCGTACGCTGCTGTTGTTTTCTTTTGCTCCTGCGTAGTTTATTTCTCTTTGGGTAATTCCAAACTGACATAAATTAGTTGAAAGAAAGTGAAATTAGAGTTTTGATTAGCTACTATTCCAAACGAAAACTTTCTACAAGAGTTGCTGTGAAGGAAATTTGCAATACTGAAGGAGAAGTCACAGACGATTCAACTCCAGGTATCTTACGCTTGACGATCAATACGTTCCGGCTGACCATCAACCTTTGACAGCAAGGCGTGAGTGGCAGCATTAAAGTTTGAACCTTCTGCAAGCAGCCGTGATCTTGCGAAAGTTGTTGGAGTGTCGCCCCATCAGACTGTGGTGAACCTATTGCATATAATGGATTTTCTTCACAATAAGCCCCGGTTGAATCTCTATGACCTCACCGAAGCACAAGCTGCCCGTAGAATAGAGATTTGAAGCCACTTTCGAAATAACCTAATGAACAACCGATTCTTGAGGAGAATTGTCACATCAAATTAGAAGTGTGTGTACTTGGGTAATCACGATCGGGAGAGGAAATGGGTTCCCCGAGGTGAAAAACCGGCATCTGTTCCACAACGGAGTTGGCTTGACAAGAGGCTCATGATCTATGTTTGGTGGAATTTACAAGGAGTACTGCATTTCGATCATGTTCCACATGGTTGCGCCATCAACGCTAAACTGCATTGCTAGCAACTAGACCATGTGTATAACAAACTAAATATGGAGTATCTTGCTCTGATCAATCGAGGTCAGGCTTTGTTTCAGCAAGACAATGCGATGCCACACACTGCCAGGTTGACTATGGAGAAGTTCAAACAGATAGATGGTGTTAAGAATCTTCGACATCCACCTTTCAGTCCCGATGATGCTCGGAGTAGCTATGGCCAATTCCGCTCATTGGTACACCTTCTTTGCGACCAACGATTCAACACTTTTGATGGAGTAAAAGAAGCTTGTTTACAGGTTTTTATTCTAAGCCAGCTATGCAACTGGTATCTGGGACAGATTCGGATGCTGGCTGATCGCTGGAAGAAGATCGTAGAGAATGATGGACTTTATTTTGAAGAATAAATGTTGGTGTTGCTCCATAAAAGTTTGTTATTTTTGTTCTGCTTCCCAAGTGACTCCGTACTTTCTGGCCTACCATATATTGCAAATTTGCCTACAGCATGATAAAACGAATTGAAATAGTTTTAAAGAACAAGGAAGATCATGGTAAAGAATGACTATGCGCATCAATTGACCCTATTTATTAATAAAATTAGTTAATGATGTAGTTTATTGTAGATTTCTCCTTCAAGCTATGATACAACCATACCAACACAAAATGTAACCATTGAGTACACTGGTCTGCATGATTTTTTTATTGACTGTATGACATCTTTTTAAACATATATATATATATATATATATATATATATATATATATATATATATATATATATATATGAAAAATAGTGATTTACTTTGTTTTTTATTCATCTCTATCACATCACGTTGTCGAGTTATACGGAGACGTTACTTTTCTCTTTTTGTATAATATAAGTAAATATTTATATATATTATAATATATATATATATATATATATATATATATATATATATATATATATATATATATATTATATAATATATATATATATATATATAATATATATGTTTACATTATATAATATTTCTCTCTATATATATATATCATAGATATATTTTTAATATATTTTTTTTATTTTTAGATTGTGAATATGTCTAGAGGCTGTAAATTTCAACAGACATATTTTGCTATGTCTGAGGGCAATTCAGCCCTTCAGATTTCCGCAGCAATATTACTACTTTGTTGAAGCGTTGTTATTTAGCTTATTTTGACTGCAAATTAGGAGACCAAGACAAGCCATTTTCCCCATACAAAGCTTTCAAGTGTTGCATCAGTTGGAAAACTTAAATGTATGCCCTTTGGAGTACCAATGGTATGGTGAGAGCTGAAGAATCATCATGATGACTGCTACTTTTGTATGACGAAAGTAGCTGGATTCAACAAGAAGATAAAAGATCGAATAATATACCCAAATAAACCTTAAACAATACGGCCTGTTCCACACTAAGATGATACACTTGTTACTGTGCCACCTGAAATATGGGAAATTTCATCAGAATCCGATACTTGTGATTCTAATCAGATGGAAGTAGACTATGAACCACCAACAAATGACGATTCCAAACTCTTCAACCAATCTGAGCTCCACTACCTAGTGCAAGACCTTAACCTTCCAAAAGAAAGTGCACAGTTACTTGGCTTTAGACTAAAGGAACACAGGCTTCCAGCTTCTGGAACAACATTCGCTTGGTACCGTCATCGTGAAGCGAAATTCATTCAGTTCTTTAAAAAAGAAGTTTCTTTAGTTTTCTGTTTAAATATTTCTGGCCTTATCGAACACATGGAGATGCCGTACAGAGCAGATGAATGGAGGCTCTTCCTTGATTCTTCTAGCAGAAGTTTGAAGGCTGTTCTTCTCTACAATAGTAACACAGTTGCATCTGTGCCAATTGGCCATAGTATCTAAATGTCCGAAACCTACAAAAATTTGAAAACACTAATAACTGCAATCAAGTACCATGCAGCACAATTTTCTTATTTGTAGCGATTTAAAAGTTATTGCTCTCCTATTAGGTCTTCAAGGGGGATACACAAACTATCCCTGTTTTTTGTGTCTCTGGGATAGTAAGGATGACAGCCAGCAATATGAATAAAAGGACTGGCCAACAAGAACCAGCTTTTTACCCGGAAATCCCAACGTGAGAGCGATGCCACTAGTTGACCCCAAGAAAATTCTGCTACCACCAATCCACATCACATTAGGGCTTATGAAAAATTTTGTGAAGGCCTTGAACAAGAATGGAGCTGCTTTCAAGTACCTGTCGTCAAAGCTTCCTCGTGTAAGTGAAGGTAAGCTAAAGGCAGGAATCTTTGTTGGCCCTCAGATTCGAGAATTGATGAAGGACAAGCATTTTCAGGAAGCATTAGCAAGTGTCGAGGTGAATGCCTGGTTTTCCTTTAAGCTGATTGTCCATAACTTCTTGGAAAACACCCGCTTCCCAGAATATGAAAAAATGATCCAAGATCTGATTTCAAATTCCAACCAACTTGGGTCTAGAATGAGTGTGAAGATACACGTTTGCACTCACATCTTAAATATTTTCCTACAAATTGTGGGAACTACAGTGAGGATTAAGAAGACCGTTTCCATCAGGATATTTGCACCATGGAAACTCGATACCAGGGAGAATGGAATGTCAGCATGATGGCAGATTACTGCTGGTCATTAAAATGTGATGGTCCCGATGCACAGCACAAGCGGAAGTCACAGCGGTACGCCTTTCTTTAAATCGGTATGTAGGCTAACCATGAGAGCATGCTTTATTTTACATTTATTTGGTTTGATGTTGATGATTTTGATTAATTTCATGATAACCGTGATTTATTTCATGTTGATTTGGTATGCATATGTTCTTAAAATTTAAATAATGTGCTTTTCCATGATTACTTATTCATTTTAAATAAGTAACAATATATTAAAAATGCACATTCATTATTATAATTAATTTGTATTTTATTCAAAGTTCTTACGTGATAGAAAAAAATGATTCAGATATTTAAAATCAACAACCCAAGAATATGTAAGATCACATCCATGGATAAAAATAAAAATTAAAAAATTCCAAAATGCAGACCAGTGTTAATTTTCTGAATTTTTGTATATGAAAAAATTAAAGAAGTCTCAAATTTTGGCTATATATTTAAAGATCTATATAACATTTGATCATTAACTCGCCAGCCTCTGATTGATGTGCTGAATAAAAGTGTAGTCTTACCTGTACTATTAAAAGTTCAACAACCCGGTGAGTTTCTCCCGGTGCTCGCCAGGCTCCAATAAAAAAGCTAATAAAGTTAAACAAAGAAGGTCGCCAGGTAAACAAACGGCCGCATTACAGTCAAACCCAGATAACGAACTGACTAATTCGTAGAACGCATCCCTTGTTCCTCTACACAGATATAGAGAAGATGGTATATACCTGCGTATATCTATAATTGATCGAGGGTTTTTTCTTGCCTATGCGAGAAAATCATCTCATCTCATTACTAGTTCTAAGTTTCAAAACTATTGGAATGCGTATTGACATCGTATTTCAGCTCATCGACTTTGTGAATTTTATGGGAAGAAGTGACTTGATTGCTGGAATTGCGCCCTCATAGTCATATAAAAATAATTCGAAGGAAGAAATGCTAAGCTTTCATCTTTATTGGCCATGCGACTAAACGACAGTTTTCCCAAAAAATATCCTGTAACTGTAAAAGTGTCACTACCTAGAAACGCTGAACTCATTCAGACCAAATTGTTCATTTGTCCTCTTGATCTACTAAACTCCTATCTACAGATTATAATCTCACGAACGTAGCTAAATGGATGATACGATGGTTGGAAAATTGATTATTAGTTGAACCAGGCTCACATCTGTGCATATGTTTAACATTCTTGTGAACCATGGACTTATCAATTTCAACTCACCATTTATAACGATTGGCATAATCATTTTAACATTTTGTATTAACTTAACTCAAACCGTCGATATTAGTTTTTCTTTTTATATTATGATGCGCATCTTTGGTTGTTGTCCAACAATAATACGAGAGAATGAAGAATTCCACTTTGTTTATCATCAATTTTCAATCGGAAACCATCACTCTAAAATTTGAGAAGGGGATTTTTTTGAGTATTTGAATAATAATTTCATCTTAGTTTGGTTATGAATTATGTTTTTTTTATCAAAGTTATTTGTAATAATTTTTTTATAATATCCAAAAGAAAATGGTGAAGTTCAGAAATAAATATAAGTATCGAAATTTTGTGAATTTTTTTAAACCCGAAGAATTACAAATGGTGAAGTTAAGAAAATTTATTTTTTATATATCTTGTATAACTCTTTATTTTAGCAACGTGATATTTTGAAACGGGGGAAATTTAGTTTTGAGTTCTTTTTTAAAATTATTATAATTGGCGAAGTTCAAAATATCTATAAAATTTTACCATGTCTGCTTTTTTTTAGATTTAAATTTTAATCTTAGTAGCGATGCGCAAGCTGCCTCCGTAGGGTGGGGGGAGTGGCGAAGCCATTGCCTGGTATCCTAATGAACACAATTTATTTATTCGTCACTGACCGCTGCCTGATTTTAAAAATATAACTGGTCGAAATATTTGCATGTCATTTTTTTGTATGCTCATTATTTTATCAAATAATTTACCTTATTGTAGTTGTTTGGGTATTTTTACTTCTAGAAAATATGCCTTCTTTGATCTCGTCTTTATTTTCTTTTAATAAATGTTAGATTCATGCGTCTATGCTATGAAAGTAGGTAGTATAACAAACCTATTAAATTTCACGACACGTAGATAGACCAATTTACTGATTCTGTATTAAAATCAATACTCGGTGACCAAACATTCTTGACCTAGTTAGGTCAGCTTGCAATTAAAGTAAAATAGCTAAACTTTTAAAAATACCACAATATTGTAATATGATGTTTATAATTCAGAGATTGAAACAAATTCTTCCAATTTCTATGGATTCTTTTATCCCGTCTCAATCTTCTAAAAAGATTAAAACACTCGTGTACACCAAAATACCGATAAAATAAGACTGTGCGCGAAGTTTTAGAAGACGAATGCACAAACGCCCACACACCGAGGGATAAATATATATATATACACAGAGTTACAAAAAATAGCAGGATTCAAAATAAATTGCTTTCTTAACGAGGAGTTCCTATTTTTGGAAGCTTAAACTCATAACATGAGAGAAAATACAGCACAAGAGAAGGCTTTCCCCCACCCAATTCTCTCACTGGAATCTTCGTGCAAAGAAATATCAGAAATGACACCTGGTTGTGTAGAAAAGAGAGCAGAGTCAACAATTTTTACAGAAAAAGCGAAAACATATCTACGAGTATATACGAGTAACATTTTCTACCGGTTTATTCTCTAGGTTGTTATTTCGAGGTTTTCTATACCACAAGCTAGGGTTAGATGTAAATATTGAATTCGTTTTTCAACATTTCATGATGGTGAAAACTTTCTCTAAATATCAAGCATTATTTTTAGTATTTAAATGTCAAATCACCTTTTCAATCCTGCTTTTAAATTCATAGAGTACTCCACGTTTTTTATTCGCTTCAAAACTTTCAATAATTCCTGGACTAACCTTGGAAGGACCTTGGCATTTATATCATTTGAAAGGGAATGTAAAACAACATAAGGGTTTCAAATTTCGTAAGAAACGGCCAAATACTTATGATATTATTGCTAAAAAATTTCACGGCTATCCTTGGGAGGACTTCGGCAATTATATAATTCAAAAAGAATGTAAAACAACACACAGCTTTCAGATTTTGTCAGAATCGACCAAATAGATATGATGTTATTGCCAAAACAAAATAATTCCAGGCCTAAACTTTGAAGGAACTTGACAATTATATCATTCGAAAAAGAATGTAAAATAACATCAGTGTTTCAAATTTCGTTAGAATCGGCATAATAGTTACAATATTATTACCCCCCTCCCCCAAAGCAAATGGTGTGGGTCAGTAGACTCAAATCATGGTATTTGTAAAACCTGTCATATACATACATGGGCAAATGTTTTGGAAATACTATACTTTTTCATATGAGAAAATTCATAAAATTAATCAAAATTTTCATTTTGTTTTAGATGATTGTATCATAATTTTAAGGTGAAATATGAAAAAAGTATAGTACAACTCCATTTTATCAAAAATTATAGTCAATATTTATAATGATCTGCTTTGTTCTTCAAGATAGTTCCAATTAGTTTAATTATGATTTAGACGAAATTTTTAATGATATATTAACTGATATTGCTCCATTTTCATCAATAAGCAGCTGCAACTTCTCACAAATAAATGGCTTCTTTTAATCAGTCAGCAGTTTAAGTATCGCCCCCAAAATATCTACTGGTTTTAAGTTTGGCGAATCTCAGACCAAGATCAAAGAAGCTCGATGTTATTTTCAGCCAAGAACTTTGGTATTGCTTTTGTTCTGTTACAAATTGCGTCCTAAAGCTTAAAAATACAGTTATAATCCCCCAAATGATCCAGAACTGTTGTAGGAAAAGTGCTGATGAAGCACGTTTTGGTACCAATTTGAGTTCATGGCAGTGATATTGGGTATAATTCTTAGTGCTCTTCTTCCCTTAGATCAGAAGCAGCCCCAGACATGGACAGTTTCCAGATGCTTCAACGTGGGAAGATGATTTAAGCAAGCGGAAGGGAGCTTCTTCAGATAATATATGTACGAATATATGTACGATAAGAAGTTTCTCTTCACCTAATTTATGGGGAGATGTGGTTTGCTATTTTGTGGTTTGATTCGATTGCAAAAGGGAATTTTCTTTCCTTTACTATGACGCTTTCACTCTCGTGTATAACCACCGGCTGGACTGACACTGGACGACAACTGAGCGTAAATAGTCTTATTTATGCTTTTCCTAATATAGTTTAGTGCCATGATTTCGAAAATGTAATCATTTTTTTTGTATACTACGTCTAGTTTTCATGAAGATAAGTTTGTCTGACTATCAGATCATGCAAAATACAGATATATGTCATCTCCATTATTATTCGTGTAGTTTTGTTTGCATATTTTTGATGATATTGAGTTTGAAAATAAAGATAGTGCAAGACTAATCCTGAGTTATTTTATTAGATTTGTGACTTATTCACTTCCAATTCTCATCAGGGAACCGGCACTAATAAAATCAAGATTTGTCAATTTTATTTCGGGTGTCGTCTTACACATGTCGTGTGCAGAGCTAATTGAAATGGATTACGAGATTGGTTCAACAAGATTAAATAGGAAAGGCTTTTTCTCGTTTTTATCAAATTGTAAGGATACTCTAAACCTTCACACAAATTGCTACTTCTTTATTGCCAACCCGACTTTATTTTTAGATAAAAACAAAACAAATATTGTTTAGTCGACTAGTTTGGAAGCCACGATACAAACAGTGACACACATAAATGGTCCTCCTAATCACCTATCATTGGTAAATGGTGGCATCAAATGTAACAAGCGATGAAAAAGACTGAAGAAAAATATGGTGAGGAAGTCCATACCTTTATAGGTGAAATATATACGAACACAGAATTTGTACCAGATTTATAAAGAAGAACC
The DNA here is from genome assembly GCA_963969495.1 of Ceratothoa steindachneri. NCBI lineage: Eukaryota > Metazoa > Arthropoda > Malacostraca > Isopoda > Cymothoidae > Ceratothoa > Ceratothoa steindachneri. The sequence goes on along the minus strand of OZ018332.1, from coordinate 135,017,864 downwards.
AAATGAGTTCTCTTGAGTAGAATTAAATGATTTGATCTGCATTTGGCACTCCAGACGATACTGTTGAACGGTTGACATCGACGTTCTCGTAATTTATATTTCAAAAAAAGAGTTAAACCCTAATAATTGTTTATAGTTTACTTACCATAATTATTTTTGAACAACAGTGATCGATTGTTCCGTAGCTTAGCGCAAGAGCATAACTATTCTCAGTAACCAAATTTCATCTATACATCAATGAGACCTCTAATTGAGTGTCTGCTCCCCAATTGGCATAGGAAACCCTCTATGACAGTAGGCTATTAGGTGTGCATATAAGAATTATGAAAACATCCAGTGACTTCTAAATCCCTGAAAATACAAGAAATACAATTGTAAATTATATGAAGACTTGAACTTCATTGGTACTCGTATGTTAATTGGAATGCAGTCTGGTTGTACGAAACTCTCTTGTTTTTGATACCTCTGTGACAGTAGAACCACTATTACACATCACCTTCCATCTAACATCCTTTGCGACAAACATACAACCTAGGAAATTCAAACTTCAAGACTAAAACTCTATTCACGTAACAAATAAGTGCCCCAGCTGCTTCATATAAAGCTGTTTTCCTTAAGTCAATTCATAATGACATTAGGGAATAGAGGCTCGAAGGAATTAAATACCTCGTGTAAATTTCTGTAGATCACTGAAGCAAGGCTGAATGAAATCATCTTCATCGGTCCCCAACTTAAGGAAATCCTAAGGAATCAAAACTCCGTAAACATCCAGATGACCTGAAGTTTGGGACCTTCGAATTTTTGTTTATAAAACTAAGAGCTCTCTAGATTTTGAAAATAACGATAAAGTACTTCTAACAACTTCTGCTGCTATATGATGAAGGGTGTCTTTCAAAATTAATTTATTTCTTTCACAACTGGGCGTTTGTGCGAAGAACCTAAGAGCAGTGTCTGATGAACAAGGAGAGCGGTTCCATCAAGGTATTTGCGCTAATTTGCATCTATACCAATATTCCTGGAACAAATGATGCTTGCGGATTACTGTTAGGAAGTTTAGGGATACGAATTTGAAAAAGAACGAGAATAAAGAGAAAAGGAACGAGAAGAAAGAGAGAGAATTTGCCTTCCCGAATTAAAATAAGCAGAGCGAGGAACGAGACGTGCTGCATAAACTTCGCAAGTTCTAGAATAGACGCACCTCAGGCTGTGACCAGAAAACTCCCCGTCTTTAAAGAAGGCGAAGACTTCGGGTCTCTTCCCCCACTTCGAAAAGATCTTCTAGGTGAACCAGTGGGACATCAAAAACGACGGCGTAGCACAATTATTGCCCCTGTTGAGCTCCCAACTCACAGATATTATTATCTCCCTCTTATCAGAAGCAACAATTAATTACTCTTCGTTAAAAGCCGAGTTGCTCGCCGCTTACGTCAGGACTCCTGATTTCTACCGAGCTAAATTTACGCACTGTCGCATTTAACCAAACCAGACCTTCCGACAGTTCGGCTACTCCCTACAGCATCTCTTAATTTGTTGGATTTACGCATCAAAGGTGCCTCATGAATACGACGCCCTGGTCGATTTTGTCCTCAAGGATCAATTTCTTGCGTCGCTCCATTCGGAAATCAGATCTTTCGTGAAGGACCAGAGGTGCCGTACTCTCAAGGAATGCTTGAGGAGGCAGACGTCTACGCGGCTAGCCACAACTGCTATCCAAAGGAAGGGAAGAAATCAGAACCTCCATCTCCTAAATCGAAAATCAGTAAGAACAAATTTGTTCCTAATAATGGGAATACATTCGTTAAGGTGACTAGGCCCGCCAAACCCAAACCTCTCTTCTCGTCGAACTACCGTGATGTTAAGCGCTTTGCTCTAAATTCCTCTTCTTCGTCGTTCCCCAGGATGACCATCATGTGATATATTGAGTTCTAGGGCACGTGGGGTCCAACTGCCCTCAAAACTCGGGGTTTAGAAGCACCCCCTCCTTCTCACCAGGTACACCAGGTCAGTGCCACTCCTACTCCCATACCATCGCAAAATGAAAACCCCTTCTCTTCAAAACCCGCCGAATACTGCTGGCCACCAGGTAAACCTTCTTGTGGCTCCGGACTACGATATGTTTGCCGTAGTGTATAATTACTTGGGGCGCTAATAAATTTCCCATTGTTCACTGGTACATTGAGTGCGCTTATTTTACTTGTTTTGCTGAAGTCGTTGCAGCCCCCATCAAGTTTTGCTCTGTCGTAATAGGTCAGTCCCCCCGGGTTTTCCCACCCACGTGGCTCAACCCGTTACTATTAATTCCCGCGGGAAGAAGAAACTGAAAGCTCCTTCACCTCTGAAACTCCCGTGTGCCCCGTAATTCCAGAGTGCAATGACCCATAACTTTGCCAAAAGCCAGAAAGAATTTGAGTTTCTTCATCTCTTGTGGTTAAAAGTCCAGAACAGAACACGCGAAACCGTCAGAGGAAATAAGGTAATTTCCTTCCTCATCAAGGACGATCTCCTCTATCGAGTATGCACCAAGGAAAACGCCACCGAGTCATGCACACTATGTGTAACCCGCTCCGACGTCCATCCAATCTTATAAACGGCTCACGATATCCTATTTGCTGGTCACTTTAGTCACGCGAAGACACCTCATAGAACCTTCAAATATTTTTATTGGCCTTGTGCAACCAACGAAATTCTGCGATATTGTCGTCCGTGCGACATTGGCCAAAAGACGGCAATAAAAGGACGAGTTAGAGCTGCACCTTTGCAGAAGGGAGCACTAATCCCTGAACCTTTCTCCCAAGTAGCTATTGAGCTAATCGAACAGATCAACCTCCTGTCAAGCAAAGGCCATAGTTGCGTTTTAAAGCTGGTCGACTTTGCTACCCGATTCCGCGAAGCTGTGCTGCTCAAAAAAATCGATAGCACCCCTTGCGCCGAAGCCCTTATTTCCATCTTTTCTCGTGTGGGCCTGTCGAAGAAATCCTCTCGGAACGTGGTCGTAAATTCGCCTCCGAATTAATGGAATACATTGGTAAATTAATGATGATCAAGCCCCCGTTTACCCCCCTTTTTAACCTGAGTGGGAATGGAATGTGCAAGAGGCTAAATGGAAGCCTCAAGGCTATTCTCAGGAAGTTGTGTGCAGATCAGCCTACTAAATGGCAGCGATTCCTTCCGGTAGCCCTCTTTGCTTACCGTAAAATCCCCTATCGTACATCAGAATTCTTCCCTTTGAGCTTTTAAATTGTAGAAACGTCAAAGGGCCCCCTGAGTATCCTAAAGGAACTTTATTCTGATCAAACATTGGATCAAAATATCCAGACTTCTTACTTGTATCTACTGGATTTAAGTAGGAGGCTGAAAAAGTTCACCGAAATTGCGTCTCAGAACGCCGACATCAATTTTGACAAGTATAAGACATACTTTAATTTCAGGTCGAAAGAAATTTAATCCCGGAGAAAAAGTTTTGCTTCTCCTTCCTCTCCACGGACAACAACAAATTGTTGAACCAGTGGAAGGGCCCAAACGACATAGTTGAGAAACGTGGCCCCATCGATTAACTTATTGAAAACCCCTCGGGAAGAAAGCTTTTTCATATTAATATGCCCAAGCGGTACCACCGGCGCGCGAGCATCATCTAGATTGTTGCGATCGACGAAGAATCCCCCATGCAATCTGGCTACCCCCTGAACCCATTTTGCGTAATTCAAGTCACCTGCATGGAACAAGACAAGGAATACCCGTTGCATGTCTTGTCCGATTTTAATAATTACCCGCCTGCGGAAATTAAGATATACGACTAGCTAATATCTCCTTAAAAGGATCAACTGCAAGTTTTTCTGAGTCGTTTTGATGACGTCATCACCGAGATCCCCGGTTGTGCTACTCACTTTGAGCACAATATCCAACTATCCACCCTAGAACTCATCCGTTACAAACCATACCCTATGCCTATACACCTCCGGAAATCATTAAATAACGAAGTGGATAAACTTTTAAGGTTACAGATAATTAAACCTTTGGAGTCAAGCTATTGTTCCCCGCTTGGCATGGTAAATAAGTCCGATAGTTCGTCTCGAATGTGCATCGATTTTAGAAAGCTAAACTCGGTTACCGTATTCGATGCCGAACCAATCCTCACCATAGACCGGAACCTCCACCTTTTTGATAAGGCCAAGTTCATATCCAAGTTGGGTTTATGCAAGGCCTATTACACTGGTGAACAAATTTTCAAAAAGTTTTTGTTTCTCTTATTTTATGAGTGTTTAAAATACCAAACTTTGCGCTGATTCAAAATATGTCTTTACATTTTCTCTACCATTGACCGGTTGAAAGATATAACAAATTATGCTAATATAAAGAAATATATGGGGTACGGATTTATTTATTTTCTTTTTGAGGTTTACAAAATAAATATTACCTTCTTGATTATGGCTACAAGAGGATAAAGAAATTCACCAGATTCGTTCTATTCATGTGTGGTTTCTATGTTGGACCAAAGCATGTATCATATAAAATTGTGAAAGGTGCAAAGTACTGGAGTGCTTATAGACTGTACTTTGGAATGAGTATGGGTGACCAAGAAAAACTATGGGCCCGTCATGTGATATGTGGAAGTTGTCAATCAAATTTAGATGCATGGCTGAGAGGTGCAAGAAAAGCAATGCCATTTGCTGTGCTACAAGTTTGGCGAGAGCCAAAAAATCATCAAGATGATATGAAAGTACAGAAAAGTTAAGGGAAGAAAATCCCTTCCATATCCCAACATTTCATCCTCAATTGCACCTGTACTACATGATGATACCTTATTGGTCCCACGGGCACCAGAATATGTAAGTAAATCCTATAAAATTGTAAGCTATATTCTTTGTAACAGAATCAATACTGAATTATTCAAAATATCTAGCTAAGGTTTCTTGTAATGTGATTACACGTGCAATCCATATTTATGCTCCAGATATTAAATGCATCTCTTATATATATATATATATATATATATATATATATATATATATATATATATATATATATATATATATATATATATATATATATATATATATATATATATATAGAGAGAGAGAGAGAGAGAGAGAGAGAGAGAGAGAGAGAGAGTATGATGGAGGTCTTATCGGCACAGTCGGAAGGTTGTAACAGTGAAGAAATGGATGAAACGTTTGAGCCAAGAATGAGTACCCGCTCACACTTTCAAAATCAACGTGTACTGGATGATCTCATTAAGGACTTGGGTTCCAGTATTCACGAGCTCAGATTTTGGCATCCAGACTTAATGAATAGAATCTGTTAGGAGAGGACTGCAAATGAAAAGTATACAGGAAGCGCCATGAAAAATTCGAAGTATACTTTGATATAAGTGAGGATCTCTGCCTCTGCAAATATACATATTAATGGCTTGTTTACAGCTATTGCAATTGATCACAACCCTGAAGTGGCGAATTTTCATACAGAGTTCAACAAAAAAAACTCAAAGCTGATTTACTACATAATGGGGATCAGTATTCATCTGTGCCTATAGCATATTCGGTAACGATGAAGGAAGAATATCACAATGTAAAAAAGATTCTTGAGAAGGTAAACTCTATTGAGTTTAAATGGGATGTTTGTTGTGTTTTTTTTTAAATGCTTGCCTTCTTACTCAAATTTAAGGGCAGGTACAACAAGTATTCAAGTTTTTTTGGCTATGGTAGAGTAGGGATAATCATGAACATTACCAGAAGGTTGACTGGCCCCCTCGAGATGACTTGCAGCCCAGGAAAATTAAACGTTATTAGACAGCCTCTTATAGAGCCTGCCAAAGTTTTGTTACCTCTACTGCATATAAAGCTTAGTTTGGTAAAACAGTTTGCAAAGGCATTAGATCTTAGTGGAGGAGCATTTCAAGAGATTAGTCTACTCTTTCCAAAGCTATGAGAGGCCAAATTTAAGGGTGGTGTTTTTACTGGACCGCAAGTAAGAAAAATGTTGAAGTCAGTACAACTTGTGAATGCAATGGGTGATGTCGAAAATGAAGCGTGGTGTGCATTTAGAAATATAGTTAATGGAGTCCTTGGTAAAAATAAAGAACCAAACTACAAGCAGCTGGTAGCAAAACCTTTAGAAAGTTATAAGAATTTAGGATGTAGAATGTCACTAAAGCTGCACTTTTTGCATTCACATTTGGAGTTTTTTCGTGAAAATGGGGGAGAAGTAGGTAAGGAGCATGGTGAGCAGTTCCATCAGGACATTGATTTAATGGAGAATAGATACCAAGGAAGATGGGACACTGCTATGATGGGGGACTATTTATGGTCACTGGTGCGTAAAGATCCAGGAGCTCACAGTAAGAAAGCACGTTCTTCAGTGCACTTTTAGTAGGTTATCTCTTATAATCACATTTTCTCATTAGTTTAAAAAGGAATACAAGGACAAAATACTATCAGCTATTATTCGTGGAAAATGTGAATATGCTAAATAAAGTTAACTGTCGCAGCTATTTATGGTTAGTTTTATATACAAAATTCCATTTATCTTCAAAAATATCGATGCTAAGCAATTTACAATGATACTTTTAGAATCAGGAGGTTCAACTACCTTAGAAACACTAACTACATTTAAAGAAACAAAACTAGTGTTACCCAGTGGTATCATATTCCCCTTGATGGAGGAAGTGAAGAAATGTACTGCTTTTCCTACTGAGAAAGGACTCATGCAGTTTCGACGGCTCCGTTTTGGTCTGATGACGGCTTGCAGCAATTATAACCGGATAATGAGGAAGATTTTAAAATGTTTATCCAACCTGACCTTCTTTTTTGATAATGTTTATGTGGCCACCCAAGATTGTGATCAACACTTTAACACTCTTCAAGCCCTTCTGTATCGACTCCGGGAACACAATTTGACAATTGGCCCCGGCAAGTGCCACTTCGCTTTTGGCACTATTGATTACATCGGCTTCCAAATCAGGAATAATCTGTTAGCTCCCAAGCAAGAAAAGATCAGGGCCATCCTGGACATGCCTTTGCCCACTACCAAAAAACAGCTGCGATCCTTCATAGGCTCTGCATCGTTCTATCGTCGCTTCATACCCTACTTTGCGACTATCTCCGCCCCCCCCCTATGCGAGCTATTAAAGCAGAAGGCCCCCGAACGCCTTGACTGGACGCCACTTTCGACTAACAGCTTTAACCAACTCAAGGAGAAGTTGGTATCCACTCCTATCATCCGCCTCCCTAACTCAGACAAACTGTTTGGTATTCGTACCGACGCCAGTATAATGGTATAGGATGTGTCCTCCTCCAGTATAAGAATAAGGGCGAAAGTTTCCTCATCGTATACGCAAGCAGAAAATTGCTTGTGCAGGAGAAAAATTATGGGGTAATTGAGAGAGAGACGCTCGCCATCATTTGGGGAATCTGTCGATTTAGAATGTATTTATTAAGCAAGGACTTTTTAATGGAAACGGACCACAAACCCCTATCATACCTACATAACATAAAAAATAATAACAGGCGGTTGATACGTTGGAGCTTGTTCCTCCAGGAATTCCAATTCCGCATTTTGTATTTAAAAGGCACCGATAACTGTATGGCTGATAGTTTAAGTAAAAATCCGTTAGATACTTTTTCAAACTAATTCCGAGTCATTTTCTTTTCTTTTTTATCCGTGTATTAATTTTTGTTCATAAAATAAATTTGTATTTTCATTTTCAACCATATAATAATAAAATGCGTATTCTTTTATATATATATATATATATATATATATATATATATATATATATATATTGTTTGTTTGTTTGTTTATCTGTGTACAATGAATTCCTGTTATATCCTTAATTTTTTTTTGTATAATCGTAGGATAACTCACCCTCGGGCGAGTGAGCTCCACATAATGGTACCATAGAGAAAAAGTATCCTTTGGCAACCATGCCGTAGCATTATATAACCTGGTGTATATGTATGGTACAACCCCGCTCCCCCCCCGTAGCTCCACTATTTTGTACTTTGGCTTAATTTTTGAACATTTGTCCTAGGTATTCTCAACTTTATCCACTATTGTCAGGCGAATTTAACTTATATTCCTTCCCCCCATTAATCGGTCTCCGATGTGACTTCTTTCTTTCCCTGAAGTTTCATCTGGGGATGGAAGAGTGTCAGAGACCAAAGAGAGAAATATACGTGCTGCTGCATCCTTCAAAGGAGAGAGAGACAACAGACACCTTGGTGATCCTTTTTGTCTGCACTAGTGAAAGTGAGAAGTCATGAGACACCGTGGTGGCCTGAAAATTCGCCATCGCAGAAAGCCGCGCCAAGCTTGATAGCCTGAAGAGGTCCCATCGGGAGTCGAACAAAGTTTCGCCTCGCCGGCTTAGGAACCTACCCGCGGATAAAAAAGAAAAGAATGACAGGCAAAAAAGGACCCGTTCGTCTCAAACACAACTGTGCAATATGCCAGTTAGAAAAGTGGTGCGTTGACTTTCCGGAGGGCTGCTACTCAAAATGCAGCCCTGAAAGTATCTGCACTACTTGCATATTGACGCGAGAGATGGAAAAATTAAAAGACCTCTATAGAGCCTCAGAGGAGAGAGCTAAGGTCCTTGAGGAAAAGTTGGAGAAGCTCGAAGCCCTTAACGTAGCTCAGGTTCGATGCCTAGAAGAGGCGCCGCCCACTGACGTGTCGGAATCCCCTGGTAATGAAGCGGACATTCCGGCATCATCTGAGGCTAAGCCAGCTGGGCGCGAGAGAAAAGGAGAAAAAGAAGAAAGGAGAAACGAAGAGAAAAAGAAAAACAAGATAGTTGAAACAAAAGTAGAACTAAAAATAGAAGAAAAACAGATAAACAAGAAGAAAAAGAAAGATAAGAATGTGGAGAGTAAAGAGGAAAAGGGGAGGCCTCTTCCGCAAGGGAAGACCCCGTCTTCAGGGACCAAGAGTCCGAAGGTCACCCTCATTGGTGACTCGCAAACACGGGATCTGCAGCCGCTGCTAGCGGCCCGCCTTCGCACTAGCGTGAAGGTAAGCTGCCTGTCAGGACGGGGTAACCACACCATCAGAGTAGAGGCAGAGAAAGCTCAGATTTCTGAGAATTCAGTTGTTGCTCTGATGGTGAGCGGCAACGACCTCTACCTCAGAGGGGGTAAGGTTGGCCTCAGTGGCAAGACCATCCAAACAGTGATGGGAGCCGTGGACGACATAGGGCTTAAAACCAGCAAACGTGTGGTGGTTGGGATGCTTCCGAGAAGAGGTCCATCCCGAACAGCTCACGAAAGAAACGTCGCAGTAAACAGAAGGTTGGCGGATCTCTGCACGGCAGAAGGAGTCTTCTTTGTGGACCCCTATTGTACCTTTATTAGTAGAGAAGACCTCTACCAAAGGGACGGGGTACATCTCTCCTTTAAAGGGAAGGCCTTTCTCGCCAATCTAATTCAAGATGTCGTGGAACGCACCCAAAGGAGCGTTCGAAACAGAGCGAAAGCGGACGTGCGCCAGCATGCCCGTGTCACTCCTGGAACGACCTTCTCGGAGGTGGTCAAAAAGGGTGTGACCACGAAAACAGAGAAGCCGGGAAACGGAAGAGCGTAAGGAGTCCTACACTAGGGGACTCCCTCAAAGTTCTTCTGTTCAATGCGAGGTCAATCAGGAATAAGTTTCTTTAGCTTCGTGGCCTCGTAGTAACAGAGGAACCTGAGATGGTGGCCATAACGGAGTCGTGGATAAAAACCTCAAGCCGAGATTTTGAAGGTGAATTCACGATTCCCGGTTACCAGCTCTTCCTGAAAGATAGGCCAGACAGAGAGGGTGGCGGTGTGATGTTGTATGTCAAGGATACTCTCAACTCGACGGATTGCAACATCATATCCGACCATGAACTACTAGGTGTTGACCTAGAGATAGGTCCTGCCAAATACACGACCCTTGGCTTTATAGACCTCCTGCCCAACTCGTTGAAAAGGACAGAGATCTGTACCAGCTACTAGGAGAACTTGTCGAAGACAGAGTGTGTATCGTCATGGGTGATTTTAACAAACAAGTTGACTGGGAAACCAGAGAACCCTGTGGCGAGAACGCACTACTCCTGGAGTTCACGAACAATGAGTTCCTCACTCAGTGGGTGAGAGAGCCAATGAGAGGAGACAATATCCTCGACTTGGTTTTCACCTCTTGGATGAAATCGTTGAGGACCTCTCTGTTGGCGAAGAGCTCAGCGGCAGTGACCACCGACTAATTAGATTTGTAGTCAAAGTCCCCAAGGCAGAGCCTGCAACTAGTAAATCAAGGAAACTGGATTTGAGAAGAGCAGACTTTGCAGGTCTAAGCGCGGGACTGACTGACGCGAGGCTAGAAGAGTGCGATGCTGTTGAAGACTCTTGGAGCAGTTTTAAAACCACATTCATGAGTCTTCAATCGCGTTTTATCGAGTGGTTTAATCGAGAAATCGGGCAACTTCTTAGGGAGAAGAGAAATGTGTGCCAGCAATCGAAGGTCTCTGGTGACTTTGACGAATACCGGAGGCTAGCCAGGAGAGTTAAGTCCAGTATAAGGGTGGCTAAGCGGTCTGAGGAACTCCGAGTGGCGAGACTCTGCAAAGAGAATCCCAAGGAGTTTTTTGGATATGTAAACAGCCGTAAACCAATCCGTCGAATGATTGGCCCTTTGAGGAATGAGGAGGGGACATTAAAGCATTCAGATGCAGAAAATGCCAACCTCCTCAACGACTACTTCTCTTCAGTGTTTACTGAAGAGTGTGGTCCCATTCCCCAGCCGACGGATTCCTATTCGGGAAAAAAGCTGGAGGCAATGGACTTCACCGAAGGAGAAATAAAGAAAAAGATCGCTGACCTAAAGACGAATAAGTCCCCTGGACCGGACGGGTTTCTACCTAAAGTGTTCAAGGAAGTGTGCGATGAAGTATCACGACATCTGTGCGCTATCTTTAACATGTCAATCCGGACCAAATGCGTTCCTAGAGACTGGCGTGAGGCGGAGGTGACTCCTATCTTTAAGAAAGGAGACCGTAACCAACCGTCGAACTACCGACCTATCAGTCTGACTTCGATAGTCGGTAAATTCATGGAAAGCATCATGGTGGACAAAGTAACGTCGTATTTAGAGTCAAACCTGCTACTGAGGAGTTCCCAGCACGGCTTCCGAAGGCAACGGTCATGCCTGACGAACCTTGTGGAATTCTTCCACTTCGTTTTCAGTGAGTACGATCGGGACAAGGCGGTGGATGTGGTCTACCTAGACTTTCAGAAAGCCTTTGATAAGGTACCACACCGTTGCCTTCTCCGGGAAGTGCGAGCGCTTGGCATAGATGGAAAGGTAGCCGGCTGGATCGAGAACTGGCTAAGTGGCAGACGGCAACGGGTGGTGGTGAATGGACAGTCTTCTGAGTGGATGCCCGTTACTAGCGGGGTGCCTCAAGGTTCTGTCCTGGGACCACTACTATTCATCATCTACGTCAACGACATGGACGGTGACATGGTTGCCAAGATTTCCAAATTTGCCGACGATACCAAGCTTGGTATGAACGTTGCAAAGGATGGAAATACTGCCCGCCTGCAGGAAGATCTTGGGAAGATTGGGGAGTGGTCGGACACGTGGCGAATGCCTTTTAACGTGGGGAAATGCAAAGTGATGCATATCGGCCACAGAAACCCCCAATCTCAGTATATCCTTAAGGGCACTGCTATGGAATCCACTGACACTGAGAAGGACTTGGGTGTAACAATCACTAGTGACCTCAAGTTCTCGAAACAGTGCATTGAGTCATAGAAAAAGGTCTAAAGGATGCTAGGCTATATTAAGCGCCAGTTTGGTTATCGGAACCAGGAGATTGTACTGTGCCTGTACAACTCACTTGTCCGACCGCACCTAGAGTATGCCGTACAATTTTGGAGTCCTTCATTGCGAAAGGACATCGCGAGATTGGAACGCGTACAAGCCAGGGCAACCAAGCTGATTCCCTCTATCCGACATAAAAGTTATGAGGATAGACTAAGGGAATTAGATCTGTTCTCGCTGGAAACCCGTAGACTGCGTGGTCAGCTCATCGAAGTTTTCAAAATACTTCGAGGGTTCGACAATGTTGACTACCGGGATATGTTCACACTGAGTGAGAACAGAACGCGCAATCACGGCTTCAAACTTGAACTGAAGCGTTACAACCGCAATCTGTGTGGAAATTTTTTCACTTATAGTATCTGCGGTATGTGAAACGCACTTCCATTGGAAGTTGTCAACAGTGAATCTGTTGACCAGTTCAAGTCAAGACTAGAAAAAGTCTTGAAAGTTGCCGTTTAAGGCCGCAAAACAATTGAGCAGCCTTGTGCCCGCTCGATTGCTAGTCCAAAGGTACCCTCTTTGAATGGACCGTAAGGTCTCCTAGGGTACCTTCTTTCCTTGTTGTTACTCTTGCCTCCGGATGCGTCGGACCTTGGAACCCTTCCCTTGAGACAGAGGGGGGAAACCCCATTTGACCCCACTATAAATCCTCCGGCACCAGAGTTCGGAGGCAATACCCACCGCCCGCACCGTCAGCATCCGCTGTCTCTCGCCACTGTTCCCACCCGCTATTCGCGTCAATTCTCGCAGATCTGCTCAAGTTCCGGGTATTCTAGTTCAATTCACGTGAGTCTACCTCGTACTCGTTTCCACCCGCTCCTCGAAAGCAACGCGCTCAATCTTGAATCGTGTTTTACTCGAAAGCAAGATCTAAGTTCATCCCGTAATAGTCAGTATCAAGAGACTATTACTTGAACTTTGCGCCAAGGCATGGATTACTCCCTAGGACCAAATCTCCAAAGGTAACAGCCACGCGCAATTCTTCTGTGAAAGGGCTCTCTCTACTACCCCCACTCCCCACCCCTCAGTGTAAGCCTCCATCGTCCTCTTCGTATAACCTCAAGGTCATTCTAGCGACTCTCGGTCAATATTGTTCGTTTGTGTGTACGGCGATCGTGCCTGCCAAGTATCCCCCCATTTAGCCGCTGAGACTCGTGCACGTCTAATGTGTATATATCTTGTTTTAAAACCCCTTTTAACCTTTTAAAAAGAATATTAATTTGCATATAGCAAAGTTATTTTTGTACCTATTTTTCTATTGTCCTGGAACCTCCAAGATATTCACTTATTCGGCCAACATAAATTCAGTTAATTTGCACTCTGCTTGTATTATAAATCTCCCACGCACATAGCCGTCATTGACTCTGGCTGAGAAATGCAAAAAGGGTTAACTTGACCCTATTCTACAACAATCATTCGTGAATATTTTAGTTATTAAGATCGATACAAATGGGAATAATTATTAGAGGTTACCAGAAAAACTATTATTACCCTCTCTAGATACTAGATAAAGTTTCATACGAGAACGTCACAGAGAAAGTCGAATAAAGGTAAACTGAAGAAAATTTTATAATATGGATTCGGACGGAATTTATGAATCTTCAGTAAGTTTGAACACACAGAAATCGTCATTAAAATCTTTAATACTCTGATGAATATCACCAAAAATAAGTAAACTCTTTATGAAGTCTTATGTTGGTTTTATGTAATCAGAAATGTTGCGAAATAAAATCCTTTGCATTAAAGGGAAACAAAAGATCATTGTTTCTTAATTTGTCGCCTGACTGGAGGAATGAAGGAAATTTCCAAGCCAGACGAAAACTGCCAGATAAGAGTCACATACGAACAAGATTTCCTTGAAGTGGAGTCACCGCGAAAACAGATTTTGATTGCTAAATGATAAAGCCAACCACGAGAAAAAGATGGAGATCCGAACATGAAAGAAAACTTCTTTAGACGCTTCGTTTCAAAGAAGAGCTAAAATTTTAATAAGAGAGTGGTAAATTTCTAAGAAATAACTTAGTGAATTGTTCATGCCGAGTCTTGGTCTGAGAAGAACTATAAAGTTATTTTCATTCCATAGATTTAAAACAAAATGAGCTGGTTAGGAAGTTGGGCTTTTCAGAGGTCTATTAATAACTGGTAAACCCTAAAAAATATTTATGATTGCAAGGATCATTTATTGATTATATTTATTTACAACCTGTAGGAAATAATTAATATGGTTAGGAGCCACAAGATTTTATTTACCTTCAATATGTATGAAAATAATATTATTTGTATTTACTTTACTAATCGCTAAAATATAATGATTTATCAGATATTTCATATCATCAGTGTTGCTAAGAGTGAAGATCTTTGGAACTCTATTAGAGTTCGATCATAAAAACCGGGTTTCTTTCTTCATAGTCTTTTACACATTTTCCTTATAAAAATCCTGATAAATCTATTCTATTCATAGGTGCACTTATGTAGTCCGCCTCGTATAAAACCAGATTACCAGAGAACAAAATTTGATTCACCTCTCTAATGAGATAAATATTTAATAATTGAGATCAAAATTGCGCATATTTATCAATTGAGGACAGTAGAAAATTGTTATAAGAATTATAAACGTTAAGTTCGAAAATATTAACACATAGGAAAAAAAAGTTAATAAATATATGTATGTTATTAACTGAAAATATCCGTTTTCTTTTTTAATAATTAGCGTCAGTATTTCTGAAGTGTCCTAGTGTGATCCCATACCGATGCTGTCTTCGCAAAATTTGAGAACTCCATAAAATTAGCTGCCGCACTTGCTAAATTCTGCAGGCAGATTAGCTCTCACACTAGAATCCTTAGTGCAAGAACTAGTATAAATCAATTGGTACCGCGATAATAGTGTTGCTCGAATTTGAACTTAACACAATTTTGTTGCTCTCTTTACCACCACATTCTGTGTAGAGATCTTTAGTTTTACAATCTTTTAAAGGAATGAGGAAAATGATGTATGGTGAAAGTTGAAATGAAAATTTCAATGAAGCCCATGCAATTAGGCAACATACTTTCCTAAATATTACCACTAGTCGCGAGTTGTTTTGAGAAGAGGGCAAATATAATCATTGGTCAACATTTTGGCTTTAACCATTGACTATACATATATGAATGAATGGTCAGCCAATTATTACTCAATACAAACAATTACTTCTACTGTGAATTAAGAACAACATAAATTTATATTAAGATTGCAGCCGATGGGTGTGTCAAACTACCTATAATATTAACTCATTATCATCCTAAATCGATAAATTCAATATAAAGGTATTTATTATATCATAACAAAGCCAGTAAATGGCTACCCTATGGATTTGAGTTTATGGGAACAAAATAAAAATATTGGCTCTTTACAGTCATATGTATAATCATACCGTGAAAATAACTAGAAAAAACCCAAAGTAACAACGATATTATTGCCATAAAATAGCTCCCAAATTTAAAACCTCTCTACGGGATTAATCAAAATATAATCACTTTTGACAATTCTAAATATAAATTTAACCTCCAGTCGTAGCTGTCTTGCATTTGACAGACCTTAAATGTCTAAGGCTCTCTAAGAACTTTGGTTCTGATTGCCAATCTCGAATGAGAATTTAATCAAATTCACTAATAATTATGGGGAATTTGAGTAAGAAATTATTCAATAAGTTTACGAGTTAGTCAAATTGATGCTTTGTTCACAATCCTGAGTCCCTGTACCATAAGTACGAACCTTCTCTTTAAAATATACAGGATTCATCTTTCTGTTAAGACTGATTCCCTCTCGTGACCCGCCCTCCTCTCTCTAGTTGTCTAGTAGGAGCAAGAACCTTCGAGAATTTCACTTGACCTAATTTCATCCTTTTTTTTTAAGACAAATTTCACTATGCCCTCTGGCATAGATGCCCAAGTTTTTTTTAACTTCATTTTTAATAGATATTTATCGATAACCTTTTCCCTCTGCCATATTAATATAAGTGCGTATTTGTAATTCATTTGCTCCAATTTCTTGGCATTGTAGGCAAATTCGCTTATGTCTGAAGAGATTTAAAAAATCCCTGTCAAATGTTCTTTCAATATAATTGAGGTTCTTCAACAAAATGAAATTTTGACAACCACATACAATTCCCAACTGCAATAGATTTATACTATTGAAACTGATTAAATCAAGTTACATTATTTTAACTAAATTCTTTTCAAAATTATTCTTCAAATTAGAATTATTATCATTGCAACTCCTTCACTTTCCATACCACGAGAGAGTCCAATTTTCTAAATCGATTTTCTAACTCTTTTACAATAACTCCTATCTAGTGGCTATAATTTGCGATCTCCATCTAAATATTTTACTTTGTTGAGGCTTCTATGGTATTTATTATTTTCTTGATCCCTCTCCCTTTTCGATACGAGTGTTATCACAATCACATTATTTTTCCAATCACCTCCAGGTTCTTCGAATATAGAAGAACATACCTTTATTTTTACGTGGTATCTTGTTTTCTGGCAAACGATGTAACTTTATAAGACACATAAGGGGGGAGGGGGGCTGCACTTTGCCACAACGAGAATTGTCAACAAGCTGACCCATTCTCGCCTTGAGCTGCAAGTGAATAATATAACTAATTTATATGAATTTTCCTAAAGCTTTTAGTCTCAATTATCAATCTTCCTCTTTCTTTTTTACTTTATTCCTCTTCTATACGCGGTCAGCATTTTGGGCAGGTCGTCTGCACTCGGTTCTGTTCAACATTTCATCTCCCACTAACTCTTTTACCAACATCTTATGTACATTTACCTCAGTCTGCTTCCCAAATAGATTTCCTCTCTTCTTATGACCTTTTTATACCATGAAAGTCTTATTTCTTGTTTTGCTTGAGATTTACTTCATCGTCACACTACCTCTGATTCTATCATTATTGAAGTTGTCCAGTCACGTGATCCCACACATCAACCAAAGCACCTTTTTCTCATCGCCATCTGCAGTCTTCTTTCTTCTTCTCCACGAACCACGTTTCTTCTCTACTCAATATACCATAGCCGGTCTTACTACCATTTTATAGAACTTTCTTTCATCGTTCGTATTTATTCTTTTGGTCTCAAAGATTTATGACTCTTCAGCTCATATTCCAGTAACTTCAACTATCACCCAGCATCACAAAATCCCACGCATTCAATTTTTACTTACTAATTTTAATCTTCTATTCTTTAGAGCCTGTCTCACATTCTCCAACTTATTTGCAACCTCCCCTCTAAATATAACACATATAACAATGTCATCATAAAACATCATGCGCCAAAAAGCATGGTATATTTAAAACTCAGTTAACTAAGCAATAATGAGTTCAAAGAGAATGGGGTTAAGATGAAACCCTGATATAACTCCTTACAAAGACCATACTGTACTGAGTATATTGTCTTACTTGAGTTATTACCTCTTCAAAAATATCCTCAATAGTCTCCCCATAGTTTTCTGGCACTCCCTATTTCTCAAACAATCTCCATCTTTTGCTTCTTTTAGATCGAGGAAAGCAATATGCAGATATCTTCTTTTCTTCGTATCTTTTTTCGTAATCTACATCTGACGTTCTAAATCTTGGCGTGATACCAAACTACTCATCTTCAATAGATGATTCTTCTCTTAATCTATTTTCTATAATCCTCTTGGACAATTATTTTGCAGGCATCATTAAATTGATACCTCTAGAATTGCCTCATTCCTCTAGGTTGCCATTTCATTTTTAGATATGTACCATGAGACACTTTTCACTCGTCTGACATTCTCTCTTCGTTATTTATCATTAACATGTAACACTTATGGTATATTGAGTTCTCCTTCAATTATTTTACGTAAGTAAATTAAACATTTTAAAGGAGATATGTGGCATAAATAGAGAAGAAAAAGGTTAAATGACCACTTCATACTTTAATGTGCGTATCGACAATTTTGTAGTGCATTTATTTTGTTTGGAATTCAATGAAGGAATCTAATGAAAATTCCATTTTCGATGCTACCTAATTATATTTGCTACGACTAAATTCCCGATTTAATGTCACAAAATTTCTTGTAATGTCTACAAACAGCACGAATGTAGTGGCTTTATATCATCAAATAATGGCACAAGTTTGGCTAAAGAGAATCAAAAAATTTAATTAAATAACCACCCATCTTAATGATAACTTTCATCTAGATTCCACGATGCACGAATCGCTATGATTTTACATTACACTGAATGTAATGGTAGCAGAAAAATGTGCTGCCTCCTACATTTTCTCCCTAAACGTACATCGGCTCCCTAGAGCCGAATACGTGGGAATGAGCAGACATTTGCGATTGAATTAAACCATAATTGCAGTGGAAAGTGTAATAAAGCGATTTTTATTTGACATGCTCCTTTACGTTTAGATTCCAGTAACCAAATGGAAAGTAAACTTATAAATGTACAAAGAAAACCAATGGAGAACATATTATGAAAACTTCAATTAGAAGTGACGAATTGCTGTACACCTCTGATTTTAGGTGCCACAGCGCGAATCAATTTTTAATAACTTTCAAAAACAAAACAAATAAATCAGAAATTACTCCTTGAGAGTAGCATTAGTGCGGTAATAGCAGAAAATGGTGAAGTGAAAGTGAAATTACGATGCATGAAATACGTGCTGAGACTTTTAGGGAAAGATATGTTAGAAAAATGTGGCGAAGGGAATCAAACGATTTTGAACTTTAAGATCTGATTGAAACAATAAACTTTGATAAAATTCTAAATGATTGTAGCAATTTGCTCTGCGCGATGACACTCTGTTTACTTTTTATTTTCATTCATACAATGATATCAGATGATTCAAAAGACCGCCACAGATGCGAAGATACAAATCTTATTACAATAAATTCTTCTCCGTTCTAATACGAATAGTTAGCAAAAAATTAAAATAGACAACTCTCGTTCTATCTGTTTATTCATTTTTTACGGGAAATGTGAATATCTAATTGCCTATATATTCTATATATTGTTAAAGATTCAGTAGCCCCTATGGGTCACGTAAGAAAGGGTTCTTACCCCTTCCATATGTCCTTAGTTATACACGTGTTAAGTACACTTTAAAAGAAAGTCATAGCAATCCTTCTTCTGAAATTGTAGAGGGAGATAATTACTTACTTAATTAAAAAATGAATATGGGTCGGGATAAATTGAGAGTTCCTCATATAGTAGAGAAAACTGCAGCGAACATCTCTTGCAATGGAGTAATGAAAGAGCAAATCCCTGACGGTGACGGTGACTTGTTTCAATTTTCTTCACTGCCTCCCTAAAATTCTCTAGCTTAACATGTTTCACATGATTGTATTCCTCAACTACGAAAGGAAACAATAGATTTCTGCTCTTAAGCCAGTTAAAGCAGAACAAGGAATGTTCTTTCTTCATCTATGGAGAAATGAATGTTAGCCTTATTTATCTGATTCACACCCTAAATTGATATGTGGCTATTTGGCAATCTATAAATACGTAGAATCTTCAGCATAGACAAAAGTTGTGAAGTTTTCGAAGTAAAGTAAAATACTCCATTAAAAAAGTAGCGCACGTTCATACTCTTAAAAAATTATTTCTTTCTTTAGGTTAGATCTTATTCCGTGGAAGATAAAATGCATGAAATTGAGACAAATCATGTATGGAGCTTATTAAATTTAAACCTCTTCCTCACTGATTTTAAGTGATTTTTATCGAAACATTATTGACAGAAGGCAACAAATTTTTGGCTACTTCCCTTTTAGGCAAAAGGGGACCTGAAGAATTTCAAATGCAAGAATATAAAAACATACAAATGTAATTGCACTTTTCTGAGATGGATGGCGATAGAAATAAAGCCGGAAAAAATAGAACCAAGTAAAATGTTCAGAATGCCGGAAAGAGTTCATGTTCTGCATAGTTTTAAAAACCAAAATGAAAGGTGTTTTAAATGCAACGAAAACTATCGTACCATAATAATACCTTGCCCGACAAAAATGGTATAATTAAAAGTACCCGAAATATTAAAGTTAGTTAACTTAAGACTTAGACCCAACTAAAATATGCCGCTATTATTGATAAAGCCCAAAATGATTTTTTCCCTATTAAAATAAAATCATATGATCATTCAATGCATGTATTATGCAACCATTGCAAATATAACGCATCCAAAAAGCTTAAAGAGAACAGGAGAATGTTACAAACAAGGTCTGCTGACCAAAAAGTCACGTGCCCTCCCTGAATCTGATTTACGACGTTACAACCCTTAAAACTTTAAAATATTTCCCGGAGTAACCATGAGAGCCACATACCTTAGCATAGCATAGTAAAGAACAGCCCAGCCTAGCATAGCCTAGTAGTATAGACAAACAAAGACAAGCCTAAACTCGCCTAGTATAGCATAGCATATCATAGCCAAACATAGCATAGTATACTCTACCCAGTAAAGCCTTGTATAGCCAAGCAGAGGCAAAAATAATATAGCCTATCCTAAAATAGAATAGCTTAGCTGTGCCGGGCCTAACCTAGCCTAGCTTAAGTATCTTCTAGCTAGCCTAAATGATTTCGCTTATTTTACATGTGTTTACTTCTCTGAACTTTAAAACTCGAGTAGAAAATAACAATAGTTTCAAATTACGACTGAGGCCTTGTAAAACTAACATAACTGAAATAAATTTCATTTGTGAGGTAAATGAACAGTGAAATCGTCTGCTTGACGCCATCATGAACAGCGAACTCTCAATAGGTTTAAAAATCGCTATGATGAGCACTTACAGGAGATTGGTATGTTTTAGTTTAACAGAATGTTCATAAGTATACCATACGATCTTTATTCGATTATGTTATACATAATTTTGTAAATACTCTTAGTAAGTTGCGAGTTCCAATTAGAAAAAGGTAAGTGTATAAGGTTCTATATAGCAAGTGACGTTGCTTTAGTTGAATAATCCCATTAATAAATGAAAGAGGAACGCGGGGAAGAGATCCTGTAAACTTGTGAATACCATTGAGTTTAAGCAATGGGTATTACAAAAGTATTCATAACCGTGCAATCTAAATTCTCTAAATATTGCCAATGCAGAGCACAGAACCAATCAATTCAACCCAAAGTCAATGATGAAATAAATTAATACAATTAAGTTGCAAATGAGTATGATCGGAATTTTATTTTAATATAAAAGTTTAATACATCAATTATAACTTTGCGTATCTTGCGCCATTGTAATCAAGTTGTTAGACAAATCCGCCAAAACGATTAGGAAAAGCTTAGGGAATAAAACGGCGCATTTTTCTTATCGAGGCCCTGGTGTTTTAGGAAGAGCAAGGACAAGGGGACAAGGGGGCACGGCACGTTGGTCGATTTTAAAACAAGTATTTTACATATTAAATTTACAAAAAATATTAAGGTGGCAAAGTAACTAATTTGTACATATTTACCTTTTTTTCCTAATTTGAAAAGAAAAAACTAAAAATTTCAAGTGTTTAAGTTAGGAGACGTTAAAATCAGAGGAAAGATACTTTTTAAATTACACAAATTAAGATTGTTATTATTTGTTATTTTATACTTAAAAACAAAGAGGAAAAACCGAAGGACGTAACTCCCATATAACATTTCAGAAATTTATACAGAGAGGCTAGATAAGTGGAAATGAAAATGTGCTATGGGTACATTTTCCTAGTCATCTATAGAGGAGACTAGTTGGGAGATCGCAACTTTAAGGGCATCCAACTCTGCAACTATCGAAAACTTTGCCAAGCCCCTCAGGAAAGGGGGATAAATACTCATCTAGTGAACAAAATAAAAAGAGGCTGCAGAAAATTATCAGCCAACTCTCCTAAAATTTGAGCTGCAGACTTATATTTTGCTCATTGGATTTAGGACGATGGTGAAAGAATAGCCAATGACATCGATTTGATCAAAGGAAAGGGGCGCAAATATAGTTTATCTCAAAGTAATATTCGCTGTTCACTGTCAAATAACTAAAAGAAACCAATGGAATTTAGTGTGGGGAATTAAATATTAGTCATTACAACTTCTACTCTAGTTACTAGAGTAGACAGTCCTCCGTATATCGGTAAAAAATATCAAGTAGGTTGCATCAATCTCATTGACAAACCTCTATGAGTGATGGAAGTTAGAAGGCTACTCCTCTCCCAAACACTTCGACTGTCAATTACAGAGTAAGGCAAAATTTCGATTCATCTCAGATAGATGGCGAAACGTGCACTAGGGTATAGCAAAGGAAATTAGGATAAATTATTATCGGCTGCCTTGGGACTGTCGTGTTATAGGGGATAAATAATATAGTCATCACTTTCATACTTACGTTAGCTTACATTTGCACTTGTGTCGATGACTAATTATTTAAACAGGCAGATCAGAGTGAGGTAGAAATTAGTAAATTAACTAACTGGCAACGTAAATTTGGGCTTGAATATAAAGCTCGTTAGTTGTAATGAGAGAAAAAAACAACTTTTAAATTTTGAAATAGATTTAGTCATTAACAATTACACTAAATAACACCGCAAAGCAAAAGAGAATCACAGAAAATGGCTTGCCCATTTTGTCGCTATTTAAAAATGAGCAGTTATTAATCTCTTGTTTTAACTTTTAATTTCATCCCATTAAAAAATAGAAGCAAAAACAAAATAGAAGCATTACTGATTATCTCCTTCACTAGATTTACGCACTTCAACCTATGGAAATACCAGAAATAAAATGCATTTAGAAGTAAACGCGAATAATACATACATCGAAGTCCTTGTATAATATTAAGAAGATTAGTAAGAACTATGCGCCTTAACTTATCAACAGCGTCCATCTACACGGTGAAAACCAAACGTAATTACCCGAAATCAATTAGATTTTAATTATAAAATTTATTCTTTATTGTGGATCGATTTATTTAGTTTTCGGTGGGAAAATATCTTATAAAACGCGGCTTTGCATTTTGGGGGCAACTTGTTTATATACCATATAACTCTAAAGTGCTAACAATTCTTTTGAACGAAGATGAATGTAAGAGAAACAACCACATAGCGTTGGCAAATAGGCCAATATTTTAGGAAAATCCTTTCTCGCCAACTCATGGGCACGGAAAATGTAATACCTTCCAATAAAACTCATTCAGGTCTGATGTATAAACCGTGAAATCTCCGTTCCAGCGTTACTTATGGCATTTATTTCTAGGCAATTCCTTTACAGGATTTACTGCCTTTTTCACCGTGCATGGGATTAGACATCGGATTACTCAAACACCAGAAGGAGGATGATAACACAACGAAATCAATGAAAATGTTTAAAGTGGCACAAGTAGGAAAATATATCGAAGTTGAATGAAATACACAGGTAAAATCGGATACAAATTTCTTGGATGAAAGGAGCATTCAAACCCTGTTTGAACAAGTTCATAGAAAGAAAACAGGAACCCATAGGTACGAGTTCAAAGCAATGTAGTTGCGTTGATTTGAAAATTCACAAAATACAAGAAAAGGTGAGGTACTTCGTGAGCAAACAATCTATGAACAAGGATAGACGTACAAAGCATCGGATCACAATTGAATTCTAACCGCAACCTTACAATATTTCCAATGAGGAATTATTTCAACAAGAATAAATATTCATCAGAGGGACATTAGGCTATAATTAAATACTCACATGAAAGATTAACCAACTCAGCTCCAAGAACTCACATGACCACAAATTTAAGTTGAGATTCGTGTAATGCGGTTAGCCAGTTCCATAAATGAACATCTAGGATGCTCTAAAGTCTAAACACTTCGTAAATTGAAGGATAACAGGATTGGTTATCAGCGATATGAATGGTAAACGAAAGAAAATCCCAAATATCATAGCGTTAATAGCTGCCAAACGATGCCTAAAGACGTCTTTCAGATCCTTCTATATAAGCACAGACTTAGCTAAGAAGCTCTACGGGAAAATCACCGATTAATTACCTAAAGGTGAGTTTCCAAAGAAAGAATATTGCATTATTGGAGAGATTATGACAGAGCAATGTGTCGTAGTATTATAAGGGCCGAGTTGGTGTACGTACGTAAGTTTGTTACGTAGTTCAAAACACCTTTATTACGTTTTCTCTGAGTGCTATATTATTTTACGTTATTTAATCTTTGAAGATTTCTAGGGCTATGTGCAGCATTTCGATGATTAAATTAAATACTTCTAAAAAAAATATATCTTTAATTACAACATAAAAAAGTGAAATCTTAAAAACAAACTATACAGCTATGAATAAACGAGTCTATGTTAGAATTACTAAGTTACACCAAATGAATATAAAGTAATAGTTGACGCCCAAGGTCACTTTAATATTAAACGCTAATTGACATACAAAAATAATTGAATTTATTTACCTTTAAAAAAAAACACACGTGAATCTGGCTGAAGACTTGGATTTATATAGACGAAAAATTGGTTTTGCGAGCAGGCGCGTGGGCATGATATCAGACGCCCAGCCGTTTGACTGGCGAGGAGACGGGCTTGAAGCAACAGGTGATTTTGGTGAGGGCGACGGATGGTCTTAAGCACGTTGTCTTAGTCAGAGGATTTAAGCAACGGGACCGTGAAGGTATGTTTTTCCAATCTTCGGGTTAATCTTGAGATGGTTCGCACTGACGAGCGATGAGCAAAAAGTAAATCCTTTAACGAATGGGCGGGTTTGAGGGAGTTCACTTTGGGTATTCCTCAAGTCGATGACTATCTCTGGTTTTTGTTGCAAACCGAGATAGGGGGTTTCTCTGACGAGAGATGTATGAGAGTGATCCTCAATACAAAAGCTAAGTTTTGGTGTGACCACCAGGAACTGACTCAGAATGAGTTTCTTCTCTGTTCCGTTCTTTGATTGCTGGGCACTGCCGCCGGACTTCGCGTTGTCGATCTCTAACTCGATCTTCCTCTTTTATGCTCCAGTTATCCGCCTATATACTTCACCAACCTCTTGGGGGTAGGAGAAGAGGGGTGAGGGCTTATGTATTACCTCTCTCCTCTAACGGCTCTTCTCCGAGCGTCTTTCACTTAGCCCTAAAGGCATCTTCTGGCTTTTGGTCGCAGCTCCTATAATTTCGTCTATGACACGAAACTAGATCTTAAATCTTAGGGGAAATAGTGCCTGTTTAAACATTGTTATTGCAGCTGGTCTCCTCCCCTTCGTATTATTATGCCTGCTGGCACAGAAATTCGTTGATTCGTACTTTTTGTGGTCTGAGGAGGCGTCTGGCGGCCAGTGGGTCGATGGAAGAGAGGGAGGTTTAAGTAATCGGATTACACTTTCTAGCGCCAGGACGTTGTGGTGACCGAACAGGGCCTCTGTTTTTAGGGTGGAATATCGATTTCCCTACACAATGAAACATCCCCAAGAGGATATCTCAATCTTACCATTACAAACTGACCAATTGGTAACAAGAAGATACCAATTTCTCCAAACCAATTCGTATAGTGATTGAATGTATGTCATGGGGCATTCTCCTGTTGAAATAAGACCTCATTTATTGCTGTTGTGGGATTGGAACCTACTCAAGTTTAGACTTGGACACTGTATTCGAAGGATAGTTTCGGGACTAAAACTCCTCTCATAACAGGGGATGTCGAAATCCACTTCATTTCAGTGAAAATTAGGATTCTAGAACCATGCGCTTACTTCAGATGAAAAACTCTACAGAATAACTTGGTCAAACTCTGTTAGAGCTAGGTACACTGAAGTATGAAGGTGACTTGCTTCAATTTGCTTCACTGCCTTCCTAAAATTCTCTAGCTTAACATGTTTCACATCATTGTATTCCTCAACTACGAAAGGAAACAATAGATTTCTGATCTTAAGCCAGTTAAAGCAGAACAAGGAATGTTTTTTCTTCATCTATGGAGAAATGAGTGTTAGCCTTATTTATCTGATCCACACCCTAAATTGATATGTGGCTATTTAGCAATCTATAAAATACGTAGAATCTTCAGCATAGAATAAAGTTGTGAAGTTTTCGAAGTAAAGTAAAATACTTCATTAAAAAAGTAGCGCACGTTCATACTCTTAAAAAATTATTTCTTTCTTTAGGTTAGATCTTATTCCGTGGAAGATAAAATGCATGAAATTGAGACAAATCATCTATGGAGCTTACTAAATTTAAACCTCTTCCTCACTGATTTTAAGTGATTTTTATCGAAACATTATTGACAGAAGGCAACAAATTTTTGGCTACCTACCTTTTAGGCAAAAGGGGACCTGAAGAAATTCAAATGCAAGAATATAAAAACATACAAATGTAATTGCACTTTTCTGAGATGGATGGCGATAGAAATAAAGCCGGAAAAAATAGAACCAAGTAAAATGTTCAGAATGCCGGAAAGAGTTCATGTTCTGCATAGTTTTAAAAACCAAAATGAAAGGTGTATTAAACGCAACGAAAACTATCGTACCATAATAATACCTTGCCCGACAAAAATGGTATAATTAAAAGTACCCGAAATATTAAAGTTAGTTAACTTAGGACTTAGACCCAACTAAAAAATGCCGCTATTATTGATAAAGCCCAAAATGATTTTTCCTATTGAAAATAAAATCATATGATCATTCATTCATGTATTATGCAACCATTGCAAATATAACGCAGCCAAAAAGCTTAAAGAGAACAGGAGAATGTTACAAACAAGGTCTGCTGACCAAAAAGTCGCGTGCCCTCACTTAATCTGATTTACGACGTTACAACCCTTAAAACTTTAAAATAATTCCCATAGTAACCATGAGAGCCGCATACCTTAGCATAGCATAGTAAAGCACAACCCAGCCTAGCATAGCGTAGCATTTTCTAACATAACATAGCCTAGTAGAGACAAACAAAGACAAGCCTAAACTCGCCTAGTATAGCATAGCATATCATAGCGAAACATAGCATAGTATATCCTACCCTGTAAAGCCTAGTATAGCTAAGCATAGCCAAACATAAGATTGCCCATCCTAAAATAGAATAGCCTAGCTCTGTTGGGCCTAACCTAGCCTAGCTCACTATAATCTAGCTAGCCTAGTATAACCTAGCATATAAGATCCTACTTTATCCTACCTTAGTTTAGTATAGCCTAGCCTATCATATCCAGGTATCGCATAGCCTAGCTTAGTAGAACCTATCCTAACCAGGCATATTATAGTATAGGCTAGTTTAGCCTAGCCTAGTATAGCTTTGCCTAATGCAGCATTGCCCAGTGTATTCTAACTTACTATAACCGAGAATAGCCTAACCAGTATGGCTTAGCATTGCATGCCAGAGCCTAGCCTAGCATCACCTAGAGTAGCCCAGCCTAGTATAATGACTCTAGAATAGTCTACTATAGCCTAGCCAATATATCCTTCCATACGATACCCTAGCCTAGCATAGCATACTACATGCTAGCTTGGTATAGCCTATCGTAGCATAATCACACCTAACATAATATAGCCAAGCGTATCATATTATATATAGCCCACCCTAGTATATCCTAGACGAGTATAGCATATCATACCCTAGACTAGAATAACCTTGCATAGCTTAGCCTATTATAGCCTTGGTTTTCTTGCCTATCGTACCCTAACATAGTACTACCTAGCAGAGCATAGCCCTTCATAGCCTATTATACTTTAGCCTACCCTAGCATAGCATAGTATAGGCCTATCTAGCCTAGTAAAACTTAGTATAGCTTAGCCTAAACTAGCATAGTATAACCTAGCCTAGCATTAACTATCCTAGACCAGTATAACCTATACTATCCTATTATACCCTAGACAAGCATAGCTTAGTCTTGTCTAGCCTAACATACTATATGATATCTTAGTAAAGCATTTTATAGCCAAAATTAGCATAGTATATCTTACCCTTGTACATTATATCTTAGCAGATCTTAGCATATTATAGCCTAGCCTATAATAACCTAGCAGAGTATAGCCTATTCTAGGCTTGCTTAGCAGAGTATAGCATATTATAGCCTAGTTTAGTCTAGCAGAGTTATGATTTTATTGCCAAAACAAAATAATTCCCGGGCTAACCTTGGGAAGAATTTAGGAATTATATTATTCGAAAGTGTATATAAAACAACATAAGTGTTTCTTCCGAATAGTTATGATGTTATTACAAAAACAATAAAAAAGCAAAACGGGGACTGACCGACCGACCGACATAGTGAGGTGTAGAGTCGCTCGCCTTTAGATTCGCACGCGACTAATAATAGAATGCCAGAAATGTAATTTCCAAACCAATGGAAAGTTATGACAACGACACCTGTTTCTATAGGTTCTCGATGATACCTGACTAGTCTCCCATGGTAAACACTTCAGCACTTTTATAACTATCATTATAATCATATTTTTCCACTAATAAGATTTTACAGTTAAAATAGCTAAGTAATACAGTTATGATGGCTGTTAGGTTGGTCTACTGGAAGCAGTCACTAACATTAAATGGATAAGAAGCGTACCCCCACGCATGCTTAATGCAGCGTGAAGATAGATAATTATTGAAATAGTAACCGCAGATCATCCCTGGGTACATTGTAATTTAGCTGAAAATCAAGAAGATATCATTTTCTCCTTCCATCTTCGGCCTACACTTGATCTCATTCTACAAAGCTCAATTAATTTCTCATTTCATTTTTTGCTTAATAGGAAAAACCTTAGACCAATAGGCATTAAGTTCTCCATAAATGCCTAGTCATAGACGAGAGAAGAACTTCGGAAATTGGAACACTGGTTAATAATTTACCTTTTGACGGTTTGGCAGAGTGAAAAAGATTCCTTATCTAAATTGAGCTGATCGATAATCGTGTTTCACACTGCTATTTCCCGAATATGATTGTTAGTTTTTCTATGGTGGTTTGAAGGCGACTATATAATTAACTACACTTTCCTGCTATCTGTAGTTATTGGTCGATTACAGCTTTTTGGTTTCAAACTGGGAGACGTAGAGGTTTACTTGGAAGTTCTAAAAAATATTTTGATTGGGTGTAACATTTATTAGTTGAATATTGTTTCTTTAATGTTCCTTATCAACTTCCTAAAGATTACCTTTTCTATGCAGTAGTAGCTTATCTGCTAAGGTAAGTTTCATAGCAAAAAGCAAGTAATAGATTCAAAGAGAAAAATCTACCCTAAGATTATAAATGTATTTAAGATTATCTAATTGATGGGAAGCTCCACCATATATCCATACAAAAGAAAACACTTACAAAGTTTACCTGTTTCTCAGTATAACGAAAGTTATCTATGAAACTCCCCCCAAATTTGGGAAAGCGATAACCTTAAAGATGATACTTCCGCATATGCTTCAAACGAGGAAGGTTACCCTAATATGTATACCTATTTTACAACAGAATATTGAACTTGTAGTTCCGAAATAAAGTTATGATTATAATTTAGAGAAAATATGTGAGACGCAAAACCATTGAAGTGCACATCAAATGTTTTGACCTACAACACTGTAAAGCGGAAATGGTTAAAATTAGTGTAGTTTACAAGGTTAACTTGTCAATGAAGTATTATGTGAAATTAGTTCCCTTTAGCATAAACAAAGGACAACTAACTGTGCTTAGATGAAACAAGGACAAATAACCCTTTGTAAGTGAAGCAAAAAGCTTCGTTATTTGAAAATTTGAAAGTTTCTTTCTTAATACGTTTCAAATGAAAATAAACAAGACTAATGATAATAAACCTTCATTAAATTTACGAACCTTAAATTCAAAATATGAGCACGGACGTAGAATTTTGTACCCTGTGTTCCAGATTTATAGACAAATGCAGTTAAAAAATGTATCGAGTTACGGATAAAAATAAAATAAACCAGATTGCAAAATTACAGGAAAAGTGCAGGCAGAAATTAGGTGGCCCTTGTTTAAATGAGATCTCTATGTTTTTTTAAGTCCTATGAAACTACTCAGACTATGTATACAAGGTGTCCTAGAAAAAAGTTAACCGTACTTTGAATTTGTATAACTCAAAGCCTATTGGAGATTTTAGAGTCCTGCAAAACAAAACAAATTTAACAACTATTTATCTGTTGATTCTGAAAATTTCATTAAATTCCCTTTTATGATATTAATACATTAATGGGTTTAGTGGAGGATATAAAAAATATGTTTGCGCAAGGAAGTAAAATAAGGAAACTTCGAAGTTAATATCAACAAATATATTTAAATCCTTTTTTAACAATAACACATCTTCATATGGGTAATAGAAATTCATTTTTTAATTTTCTAAACACCGTTTCCTTCCACATGTCCTCCATTTTTTTCAACGCACAATTGCGCCTTTGATGGTATTGATTGAACAACCTTTTTGATTAAATTGTGATTTTCCTTCACGTGTGATACTATCGCTTAACTGGCTAATGCTTTGTGCTGGAGTAGAATACACTTTATTCTCTTGATATCCCCATAAGAAATAATCGCACAGTGTTAAGTCAGGGGATCTTGGGGGCCATTCAATTGCATGATAAAGCGCGACATTGTGGTTGTCAAACGTTTCTCTTAGTTTTGTTCTTACATCAAGCTGTCTATGAGCTGGTGCGCCGTCCTGAATCCACCAAAGTCTATTAAATTGATTGCCGTAAATCTGGCGGAGTTCCGGGAAGATCCTGTCGTGGATCATGCTCAGGTAGGCAACACCATTCAAGTTATTCTCGTAAAACAATGGGCCGACAAGGTAGCCATTCTCGCATATTCCGATCCACAGAGACACTTTCTGCTGCTAAATACGTGTGTCAAAGTTGAATGCTAGGGGAGGGGGGTGTCAGCGGCGCATACTACCGAATGTTATGGCCATTTACCTTTCCATCCATGAAAAAGGCTTCCTCGTCACCAATCACAAGTTTAAGGAGAAGCCATTCTTCAAGTTGTCTACGACGAGGAAAATCAGTTTCATGAAGATGGTGTCTTGCAAACATCTTATAGGGATGCCATGTTTAATGACGTAGTTAAATGATGAGTTTGACAATTGCAACCCATTCTTTCTGACTGATACATGTGGATTTTGAAGAAGAGTCATCGGAATATTTTCGATATTTTCTGTTATTCTCATACGACCCGAACGACCTTTGTTTAGATTTAAGCATGTTCCTTCATGTTAGTATTTGTGAACATTTTTCATGATTGTGGGCTTGCTGGGTAGGTGCCTACCTGGAAAACGTTGTTCCAATGAATCTTGTACTTGTTTAATACTGCCAGTCTTAATAAAGTTTTTAAATGCGCGTTGATCTTTTGCATGATTAGAAAGGTTCTATGGAAGTAAACTTTTACCCAGAAACGCTTTGATTGCTTAGTAAGCAATAATGACGAGACCAAACCACAGCATGGCTGAAAAACCACTCTAAAATGGCATAGGCTTTGCTTGAAGAATCGCACAGTGACCTAGGCTACCTAGGCTCCCTACGCTTCTCTTGAAAGTGCACGGTAGCCTAGCCTTCGTAGGCTTCGTTTCATTATTTTACTTCCTTGCGCAAACATATTTTTGATAGCCTCCACTAAACCCATTAGTGTATCAAAATCATAAAGGCAAATTTAATGAAATTTATAGAATCAACAGATAAATAGTTGGTAAATAAAACACTTTTTGCAGGATCCAAAAATCTCCAATAGTTTTTGAGGTGTACTAATTTAAAGTATGGTTAATTTTTTTCTGGGACACCCGGTATAGTGAATGAAAATCTAAAATCTAATCTACTTAACTTAGAAAAAGTCTTGGAAACTTGTATACATAATTAAACCCAGTGATAATGTCAATTTTGTCCCTATCAAATTTATCATCTCCAAGATGACTTAACCAACGTGGCATTCAGTCCATTACCATGTTTCGCACTAATCTACATATGTCCAAATTAACCATCTCGGGAAAAGGGTAATGGATACATGTAGTATCAAGTCGATTCTTACATACTTAATTACCCAAATATGGTAACAATCCCTTTTTCTTTAAGGTTCATCACACAGAAAAAATGAATTACGGATTCATATATATGAAACCGCAAGTCACAAAGCCTAAATTATTTAATAGTAAACGGATCTGCATTATAGAAAGCATTTGAATATGAAGATTTGGCAGCAAAATTAAGGTCGCAAGACTTCTTATCTGATCAGATAGCTGCCAACAAAAATAATAACGTATTAATGAGCGGAACGACTAGTTATTAGGTTCGATAAAGATAAATTAAAAAGTTTGATCTTTACTGATCGGAAATGATATTGGGTGATAGTATAAAAAAATTTACAGAAGCAGTGCTGACAATAAAACAAGTTTGTTTAGATCTATCTTCACCTATTCATAACCAATTATCTACAGTATTATATATGTAGATGCTAAATGATAAGTTGTCTAGATATAGGGGCAATGGCCCGCTTCGGAGGTATAGAAAAAACTGTGTGCTTATCAGTTACACCTTCAAATAGGATATTTTAGTCCTTCTCTAAGGGTGATAAATTCGGCGCTCGCACCTGGAACGGCTATAATCATAAAACCTGACGTTCAATGTGTCTATTTTCATCATAAAGGTCCTGGCCACGGGTATCCAATTGAAGGGCTCATAATGACGTGTTGGATTAGAACAATTCTTTTCATCTCGTGGGTTGCATGCTGTTTCCAAAAAGGAACTAGTGCTTTATCACTTAATGACAGTAATACTAATTCTTCCATTTCCACCGGACGATACGCAATTTTCTTTCCATAGAATTCCACCCCCCTTTCAGATCCTTTGTCTTAACGTCATAGATAGGATCAAGTTCCTATTTCTCTGCTGGTAAATTCGTTAGAGCAGATCGGATTTAACCAACTAAATATAGTTAGAGATCAGTGATTTAAAACTGCTTCTAAAATCCAGTTAGAGGATTAAAAGTTCCCGAAGCATAATTCTGGACGTACCAAGAGTGCGAATAATAGGCCCTAGAACTTCCTGCTTCAAAGTACACAGAAAGTTTGAAAAATGTGCATGTGAGCAACGACGAAGGGAGGGAAACATAACAGTGAGCACAAGTAAAGAGACACTCCCTCTCTCTCTTTCTCCTTATATATATATATGTATTACATACGTATCAATCATTGGTTATGCTCGATGGTTTTAATAAGGCGTTAAATCAATGAAAAAATGAACGCAACGTCCGAAAATTCGTAAATCAGCAACCTTGTAAGGCTTGGTAACGATTTGCACATAATAGGAAGGACACAAAGATAAATGGTACAAAAAAAAATTAAAAAAATAAAAGTACACACATACTGGAGTTTGCATCTATTTGCTTAACAAGATAAAAAGAAGAATAGAAAATAAACAGAACACTGTTCGTTTCGATTTAAGATGTAACGCCCCACATACGAACAATGCCATCGTAAATGAGTGCCGATTTGATCAATTCTTTACCAATTTATTTATTTACACTTGCTCTCATTACTAGGCAATTCTTTACTAATTTATTTATTCACAATTGCTCTCATTACTGGTCAATTCTTTACCAATTTATTAATTTACACTTGCTCTCATTACTAGGCAATTCTTTACTAATTTATTTATTAACACTTGCTCTCATTACTGGTCAATTTTTTACCAATTTATTTATTTACACTTGCTCTCATTACTGGTCAATTCTTTACCAATTTATTTATTTACACTTGCTCTCATTACTAGGCAATTCTTTACTAATTTATTTATTTACACTTGCTCTCATTACTGGTCAATTCTTTACCAATTTATTTATTAAAACTTGCTCTCATTACTGGTCAATTCTTTACAATTTATTTATTAACACTTGCTCTCATTACTGATAAATTATTTAACAATTTATTTATTTACACTTGCTCTTATTACTGGTCAATTTTTTACCAATTTATTTATTTACACTTGCTCTGATTACTGGTCAATTCTTACCAATTTATTTATTAACACTTGTTCACATTACTGGTCAATTCTTTTCCAATTTAATTATTTACACTTGCTCTCATTTCTGGTCAATTCTTTTCCAATTTATTTATTAACACTTGTTCTCATTACTGGTCAATTCTTTACCGATTTATTTATTAACACTTGCTCTCATTACTGGTCAATTCTTTACCAATTTATTTATTTACACTTGCTCTCATTACTGGTCAATTCTTTACTAATTTATTTATTTCACACTTGCTCTTATTACTGCTCAATTCTTTACCAATTAATTTATTTACACTTGCTCTCATTACTGGTCAATTCTTTACCAATTTATTTATTTACACTTGGTCTTATTACTAGGCAAATCTTTAATAATTTATTCATTTACACTTGCTCTCATTACTGGTAAATTCTTTACCAATTAAATTATTAACACTTGCTCTCATTACTGGTCAATTCTTTACAATTTATTTATTAAAACTTGCTCTCATTACTGATAAATTATTTAACAATTTATTAATTTACACTTGCTCTTATTACTGGTCAATTTTTTACCAATTTATTAATTTAAACTTGCTCTGATTACTGGTCAATTTTTTACCAATTGATTTATTAACACTTGCTTTCATTACTGGTCAATTCTTTTCCAATTTAATTATTTACACTTGCTCTCATTTCTGGTCAATTCTTTTCCAATTTATTTATTAACACTTGCTCTCATTACTGGTCAATTCTTTACCAATTTATTTATTTACACTTGCTCTCATTACTGGTCAATTCTTTACTAATTTATTTATTTCACACTTGCTCTTATTACTGCTCAATTCTTTACCAATTAATTTATTTACACTTGCTCTCATTACTGGTCAATTCTTTACCAATTCATTTATTTACACTTGGTCTCATTACTAGGCAATTGTTTACTAATTTATTTATTAACACTTGCTCTCATTACTGGTCAATTCTTTACCAATTTATTTATTTACACTTGCTCTCATTACTAGGCAATTCTTTACTAATTTATTTATTTATAATTGCTCTCATTACTGGTCAATTCTTTACCAATTTATTTATTTACACTTGCTCTCATTACTAGGCAATTCTTAACTAATTTATTTATTTACACTTGCCCTCATTAATAGTCAATTTTTTACTAATTTATTTATTCACACTTGCTCTCATTACTGGTCAATTCCTTACCAATTTATTTATTTACACTTGGTCTCATTACTAGGCAATTCTTTACTAATTTATTTATTTATACTTGCTCTCATCACTGGTCAATTCTTTACCAATTTATTTATTTACACTTGCTCTCATTACTGGTCAATTCTGTACCAATTTATTTATTTACACTTGGTCTCATTACTAGGCAATTCTTTACTAATTTATTTATTTACACTTCCTCTCATTACTGGTCAACTCTTTACCAATTAATTTATTTACACTAGCGCTCATTACTGGTCAATTCTTTTCCAATTTATTTTTTTACACTTGCTCTCATTTCTGGTCAATTATTTTCCAATTTATTTATTAACACTTGCTCTCATTACTGGTCAATTCTTTACCAACTTATTTATTTACACTTGTTCTCATTACTGGTCAATTCTTTAACAATTTATTTATTTACACTTGCTCTCATTACTGGTCAATTCTTTACCAATTTATTTATTTACACTTGCTCTCATTACTGGTAAATTATTTAGCAATTTATTTATTTACACTTGCTCTTATTACTAGTGAATTCTCAACCAATTTATTTTTTATACACTTGCTCTCATTACTGGTCAATTTTTTACCAATTTATTTATTTACACTTGGTCTCATTACTGGTTAGTTCTTTACCAATTTATTTTTTTACACTTGCTCTGATTACTGGTCAATTCTTTACCGATTTATTTATTTACACTTGCTCTCATCACTAGGCAATTCTTTACTAATTTATTTATTTATAATTGCTCTCATTACTGGTCAATTCTTTACCAATGTATTTATTTACACTTGCTCTTATTACTAGGCAATTCTTTACTAATTTATTTATTTACACTTGCTCTCATTACTGGTCAATTTTTTACCAATTTATTTATTTACACTTGCTCTCATTCCTGGTCAATTCTTTACCAATTTATTTATTTACACTTGGTCTTATTACTAGGCAATTCTTTACTAATTTATTTATTTACACTTGCTCTCATTACTGGTCAATTCTTTACCAATTAAATTATTAACACTTGCTCTCATTACTGGTCAATTCTTTACAATTTATTTATTAACACTTGCTCTCATTACTGATAAATTATTTAACAATTTATTAATTTACACTTGCTCTTATTACTGGTCAATTATTTACCAATTTATTAATTTACACTTGCTTTGATTACTGGTCAATTCTTTACCAATTTATTTATTAACACTTGCTTTCATTACTGGTCAATTCTTTTCTAATTTAATTATTTACACTTGCTCTCATTTCTGGTCAATTCTTTTCCAATTTATTTATTAACACTTGCTCTCATTACTGGTCAATTCTTTACCAATTTATTTATTTACACTTGCTCTCATTACTGGTCAATTCTTTACTAATTTATTTATTTCACACTTGCTCTTATTACTGCTCAATTCTTTACCAATTAATTTATTTACACTTGCTCTCATTACTGGTCAATTCTTTACCAATTTATTTATTTACACTTGGTCTCATTACTAGGCAATTCTTTACTAATTTATTTATTAACACATGCTCTCATTACTGGTCAATTCTTTACCAATTTATTTATTTAGACTTGCTCTCATTACTAGGCAATTCTTTACTAATTTATTTATTTATAATTGCTCTCATTACTGGTCAATTCTTTACCAATTTATTTATTTATACTTGCTCTCATTACTAGGCATTTCTTTACTAATTTATTTATTTACACTTGCCCTCATTAATAGTCAATTTTTTACTAATTTATTTATTCACACTTGCTCTCATTACTGGTCAATTCCTTACCAATTTATTTATTTACACTTGGTCTCATTACTAGGCAATTCTTTACTAATTTATTTATTTATACTTGCTCTCATCACTGGTCAATTCTTTACCAATTTATTTATTTACACTTGCTCTCATTACTGGTCAACTCTTTACCAATTAATTTATTTACACTAGCGCTCATTACTGGTCAATTCTTTTCCAATTTATTTATTTACACTTGCTCTCATTTCTGGTCAATTCTTTTCCAATTTATTTATTAACACTTGCTCTCATTACTGGTCAATTCTTTACCAAATTATTTATTTACACTTGTTCTCATTACTGGTCAATTCTTTAACAATTTATTTATTTACACTTGCTCTCATTACTGGTCAATTCTTTACCAATTTATTTATTTACACTTGCTCTCATTACTGGTAAATTATTTACCAATTTATTTATTCACACTTGCTCTTATTACTGGTGAATTCTTAACCAATTTATTTATTTACACTTGCTCTCATTACTGGTCAATTTTTTACCAATTTATTTATTTACACTTGGTCTCATTACTGGTCAATTCTTTACCAATTTATTTTTTTACACTTGCTCTGATTACTGGTCAATTCTTTACCAATTTATTTATTTACACTTGCTCTCATTACTAGGCAATTTTTTACAAATTTATTTATTTACATTTGCCCTCATTACTGGTCAATTATTTACCAATTTATTTATTTACACGTGCTCTCATTACTGGTCAATTCTTTACCAATTTATTTATTTACACTTGCTCTCATTACTGGTCAATTCTTTACCAATTTATTTATTTACACTTGCTCTCATTACTGGTCAATTCTTTACCAATTTATTTATTCACATCTGCTCTCATTACTGGTCAATTCTTTACCAATTTATTTATTTCCCCTCGCTCTCATTGCTAGTCAATTCTTTACTAATTTATTTATTTACACTTGCTCTCATTACTGGTCAATTCTTTACCAATTTATTTATTTTCACTTCCTCTCATTACTGGTCAATTCTTTACCAATTTATTTATTCACACTTCTCTCATTACTAGGCAATTCTTTACTAATTTATTTATTTATACTTGCTCTCATTACTGGTCAATTCTTTACTAATTTATTTATTTACACTTGCTCTCATTACTGCTCAATTCTTTACCAATTTATTTATTTCACACTTGCTCTTATTACTGCTCAATTCTTTACCAATTAATTTATTTACACTTGCTCTCATTACTGGTCAATTCTTTACCAATTTATTTATTTACACTTGGTCTCATTACTAGGCAATTCTTTACTAATTTATTTATTAACACTTGCTCTCATTACTGGTCAATTCTTTACCAATTTATTTATTTACACTTGCTCTCATTACTAGGCAATTCTTTACTAATTTATTTATTTATAATTGCTCTCATTACTGGTCACTTCTTTACCAATTTATTTATTTACACTTGCTCTCATTACTAGGCAATTCTTTACTCATTTATTTATTTACACTTGCCCTCATTAATAGTCAATTTTTTACTAATTTATTTATTCACATTTGCTCTCATTACTGGTCAATTCCTTACCAATTTATTTATTTACACTTGGTCTCATTACTAGGCAATTTTTTACTAATTTATTTATTTATACTTGCTCTCATCACTGGTCAATTCTTTACCAATTTATTTATTTACACTTGCTCTCATTACTGGTCAATTCTGTACCAATTTTTTTATTTACACTTGGTCTCATTACTAGGCAATTCTTTACTAATTTATTTATTTACACTTGCTCTCATTACTGGTCAACTCTTTACCAATTAATTTATTTACACTAGCTCTCATTACTGGTCAATTCTTTTCCAATTTATTTATTTACACTAGCTCTCATTACTGGTCAATTCTTTTCCAATTTATTTATTAACACTTGCTCTCATTACTGGTCAATTCTTTACCAACTTATTTATTTACACTTGTTCTCATTACTGGTCAATTCTTTAACAATTTATTTATTTACACTTGCTCTCATCACTGGTCAATTCTTTACCAATTTATTTATTTACAATTGCTCTCATTACTGGTAAATTATTTACCAATTTATTTTTTTACACTTGCTCTGATTACTGGTCAATTCTTTACCAATTTATTTATTTACACTTGCTCTCATTACTGGTCAATTTTTTACCAATTTATTTATTTACACTTGGTCTCATTACTGGTCAATTCTTTACCAATTTATTTTTTTACACTTGCTCTGATTACTGGTCAATTCTTTACCAATTTATTTATTTACACTTGCTCTAATTACTAGGCAATTTTTTACTAATTTATTTATTTACATTTGCCCTCATTACTGGTCAATTATTTACCAATTTATTTATTTACACTTGCTCTCATTACTGGTCAATTCTTTACCAATTTATTTATTTACACTTGCTCTCATTACTGGTCAATTCTTTACCAATTTATTTATTTACACTTGCTCTCATTACTGTCTAATTCTTTACCAATTTATTTATTAACACGTGCTCTCATTACTGGTCAATTCTTTACCAATTTATTTATTTCCCCTCGCTCTCATTACTAGGCAATTCTTTACTAATTTATTTATTTACACTTGCTCTCATTACTGGTCAATTCTTTACCAATTTATTTATTTGCACTTCCTCTCATTACTGGTCAATTCTTTACCAATTTATTTATTCACACTTGCTCTCATTACTAGGCAATTCTTTACTAATTTATTTATTTACCCTTGCTCTCATTACTGGTCAATTCTTTACAAATTTATTTATTTACACTTGCTCTCATTACTGGTCAATTTTTTTCCATTTTATTTATTTACACTTGCTCTCATTACTAGTCAATTTGTTACTAATTTATTTATTTACAATTGCCCTCATTACTGGTCAATTCTTTTCCAATTCATTTATTTACACTTGCTCTCATTACTAGGCAATTCTTTACTAATTTATTTATTCACACTTGTTCTCATTATTGGTCAATTCTTTACCAATTTATTTATTTACACTTGATCTCATTACTAGGCAATTTTTTACTAATTTATTTATTTACACTTGCCCTCATTACTGGTTACTTTACAAACTAACCGTCAAAGACACCCGAGCAAAATGAGAAAGTCCAAATTTCATTTAATTACAGTAAGTCTATCGTGAATAAAAATATATTAAATAAAGTAAAAATATTCAATCATAATAATTAAATCAAATTAAAACCTTTATAAATTATCGATAATATTAATGTCATAAGAACACTCATAATTATTGATATAAATAATTTCAAATAAATAATTTCATAAAAGAGTAAACTTGTAAATAAAAAGAAAGTACTAACAAGCTAAATAATGATTATAATTGTATCCAGTGAATAAAAGAATTATAAATACTGACAATAAAATAGTAAATACATAGGGATTTAAAAAAAAACAACCGAACAACTAGTGTCACTCAAAATCTATTCTGGCGAATGGGAAAATAAATATATATCGTTGCTTTCAATTTATAATGATTATAATACTTTTAAAAAGGAGATCTGAACTAAATTTTCCACGATTTCGAAATATCACGTTGCTAAAATATAGTTATAGAATAAGATATATAAAAATAAATCTTCTGAACTTCACCATTTGTAATTCTTTGGGTTTATAAAATTCACAAAATTTCAATAATTATATTTATTTCTGAACCTCACCATTTTTTTTATATTATAAAAGAATTATTAGAACTAACTTTGATAAAAAAACATGTCATTTGTTTACAAAAGAAAAAAAAATTTCACCCATGTTCAAAAATCCCATTACCATCATCATCATCATCTTCCTCATCACTAACTCTAAAATTTAAGAAGGGGATTTTTTTAGTATTTGAATAATTATTTAATCTTAGTATGGTTATGAATTATGTTTTTTTATCAAGGTTATTTCTAATAATTCTTTTATAATATCAAAAAACAAAATGGTGAAGTTCAGAAATAAATATAAGTATCGAAATTTTGTGAATTTTTTGAAACCCGAAGAATTACAAATGGTGAAGTTCAGAAAATTTATTTTTATATATCTTCTTGTATAACTATCTAGGCAACGTGATACTTTGAAAGGGGGAAAATTTAGTTTAAAGTTCCTTTTTAAAATTATTATAATTGGGGAAATTCAGAAGATTTTTAAAAATTTAACTATCACTGCTTTTTTTCAGATTTTAAATTTGATTCTTAGTAGCGAAGCGCAAGCTTCCATCGTAGGGGGGAGTGGCGAAGACATTGCCTGGATATACGCATAATTTAAGCTGGACCAATTCAGACGGTCCAGATATCTAGTTAGTTGTCAGGTTATTTATATTTAGGCATATATATATATATATATATATATATATATATATATATAGATATATAAATATATATATATATATATATATATATATATATATATATATATATATATATATATTTATTTATATATATATATATATATATATATATATATATATGTATATATATATATATATATATATATTGAAGGCGATTGCTAACTTATTGTTAATTGTTTTCATTTCGAGTCTTTCGATTTGGCTTATATTCCGCTTCTGGTATTGGTTTAACCCGTGGATTAGGTCTCCAAAACTCATTAGAAAGTCGAGACGCACGAGGGAAAAAAGCTGGTTCACTAAGCCAAACGAAATACTTAATTGGCCTGACGCGTTTTCATATATACACATATCATTTTCAAAAGCTAAACAGTTGTGACTAGGGAAAAGGATACAGAGCTTTTATATATTTGATTAGCAGTGTTAACATTTATACGAACATATTTATAGCAAATGGAATTATTTCTTTAAATGGTTAACGCTCTATAATGATCAAAGGATTAATATGGGGATGGATTATTATTAAGGGCTGGCGGCCGGGAGGAAAGCAAGATGAATTGCGAATTTGTTTGAATATTTAGCTTCGTCTGCTTTTGCCTCATGTATATGACCTTTAATATAAGTAAGTTCTTATATTAGAGGGCATATACATACAGGAAAATCAGTCTAGATTTTTACTTTTAATAATTAGCCATTTTTCGAAAACTGGCAAAAATTATTCGTTCATTGTTAAGGGAAAATTTTAAATTCCTTCTCGCCCTACTCATTTAGCATCTACCTACAGATAATCTTTAGGCGCTAAATGACTCAAAAATAGTTATTTCATACCAAATGATGTAGTCAGATAAAGTTTTTATACAAAGTCGTAACTATTCAATGCCTGATTCTTATGGTCTTATCCAAATATTCCAAGATCATCAGGATCATCACAGGGTGGTCCCTCCGCAGTGATATCTCCCCCACAGATCAAATTTTATTTATGAATGATAAAGTAAATACCCCTAGAGTATTAATTAAAGAGCAGATGTTTTCAAATTGTTTCAATATTGTTATTTAAAATATATACATGTACATAATGTAAAAACAACATACTCGTAGTTATATGCACGACACAACAGTTATATATTGTACATCTATCCGTTATATTTAGTGATTACAGAGAAGCTGCTTATTGTCTTTTTGGTTCACAATATGATAAGGGTCTGGAAGATGGAAGAGTAATTGTTTGCTTGTCCGAAGATAGAAAATGACATTATAGATTCTAACATGGTCTTTAAAACGAGTATGGGATGAATTTCATTATGATTTATAACCAGTTATGTATAATTATATAGCTCCTCCACATCCAAATCTGGTACCACAGAAATGACTTAATTTCAAACAAAGTAATAGTCTGGAAGCCACTGGATTTCGATTTATATAAACAATGATTGTATTTTATATTTTTACAGGCTAAAAGTGGACTTATATAAATACGTATTTATAACACGATTTATAAACAATGGTAACATTTAAGTTTCGGGGCGCACAATAGGTGGCGCTGTTTATAGGCTACAATATATGTCTTATGACGTCAGACGGTAGCGTCAGATGTGAACAATTACGGCGTTATATTTTTTGGTATATGAGTATATACTGAGGGGCTGGGCCCCCCAGACCCCCCCAATTGATTGAAACTCAGGATCATCACAGGGTGGTCCCTCCGCAGTGATATCTCCCCCACGAGCAGTCCCCTTGAATTTACTGTTTTTTAACCTAATGACAAACAATACTTACTTCTATAGGTTTCTTGATTAGTTTATGCACCTCTAAATAATCTAAAAGTTTTTCACGGTCATGCAAAATAAACCTGAATTCTAATAACGAAGAAGCACAACTAGTGCACGAAAAAGCCATAACAAAACAGAAACAAATGCTAAGCGGGTTCTATTTATAGCTACGACGTTGCCAGTAAGAAGCTGTTATCGCTCACTGTGAAACAAAAAATACGAAAACAAAAAAACAAACAATAAAAGACATCAAGAAACCTTACCTAACTTAGAAAAAATATATACGAGCAGAAGCGCAGATATTTAGTAAATAATGCAGACTAAAAGTTACAAATCCCCAAAACAACAAAAAAATATAACGCCGTTATTGGTCACATCTGAAGCTACCGTATGACGTCATAAGAGATATATTGTAGCCCAAAATTGTAGCCTACTAACAGTGCCACCTACCGTGCGCCTCAAATCTGAAGCATTACCTAAACAATTTTTTAACAAAATTAGACTAATTCCCTTGGGTTATCATGGAGGCGACTCAGTTATATATATTGGTTTAAAATCCTGTTATATTTTTAGTGGAATTACAAGTGATATCTTGACAAAGGTTTGTATTTAAGAATCTTAACCTCATATAAACGTCTGACTTCTCCATTTCAACGGTTCCCCATGGAAGAAGCAATTCAAAATGAATTTAAAGTGCAAGATTGGCATAGAGATTTTATCTATTAAACCTCTGCTTTGTCCTATAGCATCGTTATTAACCCTAAAAAATGATCACCAGTAGAAGATAAACCTTGGATTAACCAATATTGTAAAATACGCATTGTAAACATACTACTATTTAGTATTTTCCAATGAGCAGTCAGATGATTTCCTGACATACATAATTTCCCATACACGGACGGTTTTACCCGATCGTATACCCGGAAGCTCCCTTTTGCTAATAACAAAATTGACATTGGCTTAAGTTATTACTTAAGGATCACTCATTACATTTGTGGAATCACAAATTGCAAGATATAATATATTATTCAAATACTATTTTTCTTCAAAGACCTGCGGCTTTTAATACATTTATTGCAAGCTTCATCTATCTCACACACATCAAATATCTATTAGCTAAACTATTTTAGGTTAATTGGAAAACAAAACGAAATTTCAAGTTATCGTTTTTCTTTAAGAGCATTCATCATTATAAATGTTAGGGGTTTTACTTGCTTATAAATTGTATATGACGGAGGAAAAAGCTAACAAGGTGCCTACCTCCGACCATTTTTCCCCCACAAGCCTAGGGCATTCCACCCTGCTTAAACCCACACTCTTCACTTAGTATCTTTCCATTAAAACCTTTCTCTCATTGTTTCATTATTTTTTCATTGTTTATATTGTAATGTTTTAGAAGCAACCACACCCTCAAGCCTCTAGTCCTTGAGGTTCCTTTTCTCTATTTCATGTTTTGATTGGCAGTTCCTCATTTCTGAGGTAACTCTCACTGCTGGAAAAGTTATAATGGGTTTCGTGGCATTTCTCTAATGAGGTTTCTTGATGCATAAGTTTTTCTTCTATTACAGTTAAGATTTTATTAGAGCTCTTCCTTAATGTAACGGTTTTGGGTTTACTGTAACCTAAAGTTATTTCATTGTTTTGTTTCTTTTATCAGTGCAGCGCTGCACTCGCTGTATTTGTGTTTTCATCGGTTTAGGCATTTGTTTGATAGATATGTAATCATTGCTTGCTAAATTATACATAGCGATTAAAGGGTTAATGATTCTTTGAAGTTAGAGAATGTTAAAAATATAACGCTGAAAAAAAGGTAACTTAAAAGATAGAATTAAGAACCAGAGTTTACAAATGAATGCAGATTATATACAGGTAAATGCATATACGAGTATATGACCTAATATTTATTTGTACTAATATTAGTAAATTAATTATGACTGTTATATTACCGATTTTATATTATGTTTCGTTGTATGG
The DNA here is from genome assembly GCA_963969495.1 of Ceratothoa steindachneri. Classification (NCBI taxonomy): domain Eukaryota; kingdom Metazoa; phylum Arthropoda; class Malacostraca; order Isopoda; family Cymothoidae; genus Ceratothoa; species Ceratothoa steindachneri. The sequence continues at coordinate 134,973,042 of OZ018332.1, read as the reverse complement.
AAATTTTTATTGTAAATTATTAATTATAAAAATCGCAGAATATTATTTATTACATATTAAATTGTCTTTAATTAATTATTTAATTTTCTTCATTGAAATTTGTTGAACTAACCCTGGTAGGATCATATGATTTTATTTACTTTATCGAAGATTTAGGAATAAACTTTTGCTTCTATTAATTTGACATGATTTGAAGTTTGATAAATAATAAATTGGAATACCTTTTATAAAATCCTGAACTAACATTTATACTAAATTATGATTTATCTTCTTCAAAATAGACTCTTAAACACGTCTGCCAAGGTATTAAATCTTCTGAAAGGACTTCTTATATTCAACTTCATGAATCGCATCTTAATCTAACTGCAAGATTCTGTCTGCCATAATTTTACTTGTCAACTTTCTTCGGCTAAGAGAAACTTGCCATTACTTTATAGTAGGTTGATTGTCCATTTGATTCAACATCATAGCTATAAACCTTAAATTAAGTCTCCATTATAATGTTTTAAAATAGGATCGAGTTAGCTTCCGACTTTTCCCCCAAAAGATTTAAAATAATAAAATTCAAATTTGATGCAATTAAAATATTTAAATGAAAGCAACGATATGTATTCATTTTTCCATTTGCTAGAATAGATTTTGAGTGACACTCGATGTCCGGGCACGTTTTTACAAAACCTCGATTGGACACTTTGAGTGTTGGTATCATTACTTTTTTATTTAATTGTTACTTTTATAATCATTATTAATATTGGTAGTACTATTTATTATAGTCAAATTTCTTCTTATATGAAATTCACTTCCTTTTTCTATAAATTATTTATATAAAAAATTATGATAGGTTTTATTTTTATTTAATTAATATGCTTACACTTTTTTACTTTATTTAAGATATATTTATTCACGATAGTCTTGCTGTTAGTTTACTCAATTTGGGCTTTCACTTTTTGTTGGTGTGTCTCTGATGGTCAGTTTGTCAAATGTCCTATTTGAAGGTGAAATTGGCGCAAAGACATAGCTTTTACGAAACCTCCAACGCGGACATTCGCCCCTATAGCAAGTCAACTAATCATTTAGCAGCTAAATGTTTAAATCTGTAGATAGCTGGATATGACTAAGTGAAGATAGACCTATATATGTAAACTTCTTCTTTTATGATGGTCGGCAATGGGTGAGTAATTCTCTTATACTATTAGCCAATACCTTTTCTGATCAGAAAATAAAAAAATATTCCGAACAAAAATCTTTTTTGGTCGAACCTGATAACTAGTCTTTTCGCTCGTTAATAGGTTATTATTTTAGTTGGCGCTCATCTGATTAGAAGTGAAGTCTCGCAACCTTACCTTTGCTGTCAAAGCTTACAATTCAAATAATTTTATAATGCAGTTACGTTTACTATTAAATAATTAATGTTTTGTGACTTGCGGTTTCATATATATGAATCCGTAATTCATTTTTCCTGTGTAATGAACTTTAAAGAAAAAGGGATTGTTACCATATTTGGATAATTAAGTATGTACTTGGTACTACATGTATCCATTACCCTTTTCCCGAGATGGTTAATTTGGACATATGTAGACTAGTGCGAAACATGGTAATGGAATGAATGCCACGTTGGTTAAGTCATCTTGGAGATGATAAATTTGATAAGGACAAAATTGACATTATCACTGGGTTTAATTATGTATACAAGTTTCCAAGAATTTTTCTAAGTTAATTAGATTAGATTTAAGATTTTAATTCACTATATACATATTTTGGGTAGTTTTATATGGCTTAAAAAACGTAGTGATTTCATTCAAATAAAGGCCACTTAATTTTAGACTGCACTTTTACTGTAACTTTGCAATCTGGTTTATTTTATTTTTATTCGTAATGTGATAAATTTTTTAACTATGTATTTGTCCATGGATTTGCAACACAGGGTGCAAAATCTTTCGTACTTGCTCAAAACTTGAATTCAAAGTACATAATTTTAATCATGGTGATTAGTGTTGTTTTTTTCCAATTACTTCCGAAACCCGCACGTATTAATGAAGCTATTTCGCCATTTTTATATAACGAAGCTTTTTGCTTTATTTCAAAATGTTTATTTATCCCTACTTCATTTCAGCATACTTAGTTGTCCTTTCTTCATTTTGTAGGAACTAATTTCACATTCTACGTCATTGGCGAGTTAACCTTATAAAGTAGACAAATTTTTAAAATCTCCGCTGGTGTCAAATTTTCTAGAAATTATAATTATGACATAATTTCGGGAATACAGGTTCAGTATTGTGTTATTCATTAGTTATACATATTAGGGTAAGTTCATTATCATAAATGAATTTTGTGTTACCTTTCAAAGTCTGTTCTACATATGAAGAAAGTTCGGAAGTATCATCTTTAATGTAATTGCAATTTTGGGGAGTAGTTTTTCATAGATAACTCTCGTTATAATGAGAAATAGGTAAGCTTTGTAAGTGCTTTCGTCAGTATGCATATATGGGGACTTCGCATTAATTAGATAGAAATATTAAATTTATTTATAATCTTAGGGTAGATCTTCGTATTTTAATCTCTTACCTGTTGTTTGCTATGAAACTCACCTTTGAAGACATAATATTGCTTCCTAGAAAGGGCAATTTAGAGGTAATTGATAAAGAACTTGACTGGAATAAAATTCAAGTTATGAAGGCATACACTCAGCCAAATGTAATTTTTAGAACGTCTACTAAATCCTTTCTGCTCTACAATTTGACAAAAATCCTGCAATTAACCAATAACTACTGTCTGGTATCAACTTTTATTCAGATAGCAGGAAATAGTAGATAATTACATACTCGTCTTCAAAGCATCCCTGAAGAATTATTAAACTTATTCATTTGAAAAATAGGAGTGTAAAACACTATTACCGAGCGGTTCAATTTGGTTAAGAGAACTTATTGATTCTGGAAAACCGTCAGAAGGGAAATATTTCACCAAAGTTTTAATTTCCAAAGTTCTTCTCTTGTCTCTGACTAGAAATTCTAACACTCAATGATATTGATGAAGAATTGAAGAATTTAAGGCCTTTTGCTCTAGGGGTTTTCCTATTAAGTAAAAATGAATGTGGGAAACTCATTTAACGTTATGGAAATAAGATCAAACATAGGCCTAACTTTGTTTTTCACCCAATATTACCTATCAGTGCCTTTCGAAATTTCTATCATTAGAAGATGGAAAGAGAAACATCTCTTTTTTTAATTTCAGCTAAATTGCAATGTACGCAGCGAAGATATGCGGTTACTATCTTAATGAATCTCTTTTTCACGTTGCAATTAGCATGCCTTTGGGACATCCTTATTTACTTCAAATTAGTAACTACCTCTAGTAGACTTGTGGCACTCAAATTGCAAGGAAAATAGGCTTGTGGAACCCAAATTACAGGCTAGATAGGCCTAGTAAGGAGCCCCCACATATGGGTGCTCGGTGGATCTATGAAATCCTGAAATTGGGTACGTATATTAATTACTTAGATAATATAGAATATAATAGTAGTAAACCAATGTAAAATAGAGAGAAATACCCTATATCAAAACTGTACATTTATTTGGAGAAGCATAAGCGAGCCAAGCGATTAACTGGCTTTCCACGAAGCCACACATTTGGTCGGATAGACTTAATTAGAAGCATTTAACTAAGTCTTTATATTATTATTATTAGCGTCCTGTCCTCCTTCCTCCAGCCTAAGCATTAGGTAGACCTGAAGAGGTAAGCATTGTCCCCGCTTATAGGGTGATCCTCTCCAAGAAGGAGTGGAAGAAAAAGTTTGGTGAATTCTCTATCGAGAATAAAGAGTCTGCCACCTCAACCCTCGGTCCGGTCACACCTCCAATACAAGAACTGGTCACCAATCAATACTCCACAGACCAACCTAACAGCCATAATAATTGTATTACCTAGCTCTTTTACTGGAAAATTATGATTATAAATAGTCATAAAAGTGCTGGATGGGATACAATAGGAGCGTAGTCATTTACCATCGATATCTAAAGAAATATTTGTCTTTTTCACAACTTAACCTTGGTTTGACAACTACATTTGTGGCATTTTATTTTTTTAATATTTGCTTGTTTACTTTAAGCTTCTTGACGCGTTAGATTTTTCATTGGTGAATAAATAAAACACGCATTGAATGATCTTGTGGTTTTATTTTTCAATTGGAAAAAAATACTTTTCTTTTTTCGTTTTATAAACAGCAGCAGGCTTTAGTATTTGAGCATGTCTTATTAAGTTAATTAGCCTCATCTAACTTTAGTTTTTCGAGTCTTTTAATTATATCTTTTCTGTCGGGAAGGCATTCATATGGTATGACAGTTTTCGTTTCAAATAAAACACAATTTGTTTCGATTTTCACAACCAGGAGGGAAATGATATTCTTCCTGGCACTTCAGACAGCTAGGGTGGCTGCTTGTGATCCGGCCTTTTTATAATGCTAACCGAATATTACAAAAAAATGAAGCTGCATTTCTATGTCTATGGATTCTTCCATCTGGATGTATTCAGGTCCACTTTTGCATTAAACAGGAAGATTTAATGAAAATGACCTAAAATAGATGGGTAAAGGGTGAAAGGTTTAGATTTAATGACCTCCACGCATGATATCTCTCAATTTCATGCATTTTATCTTCCATGGAATAAGATCCCCCTAGAGAAAGAAATAATTCTTTTAAGAGTATGTACTTGCAGTATTTTTTAAGGAAATATATCAACTTACTTAAAAACTTTCGCAACTCTAGTCTATGCTGAAGATTCTACTTATTTTATAGATTTACAACTAGCAACATATCAAATTGGGGTGTGGATCAGCTGAATAATGGTAACATTCAATTCGCCTCAAAGGAAGAAATAGCATTCCAGCCTCTATCAAACTCGCTAAAGAGCATAAATCTAGTTTTTTTCTTTCATAGTTGAGGCATACAATGATGTGAAACATGCTAAGTTAGAGAATTTTAGAATACATAACAGTGAATGAAATTAAAGCAAGTCACCGTCTTACTTTATTGTATCTAACTCTAACAGACTTTGATCAAATTATAGTGCATTTCTTCATCTAAAGTAATGGCATAACTTGAGAATCATTGATATTACAGGAATGAAGCCAGAGTTCGACATCCCTTGATATAAGGAGTTTTATTCCAGTGACGGTGACTAAACTATCCTACGAATATAGTGTCCGGGGGTCTAAGGCCAAAATCACGTAGGTTTCAATCCCCAACACCAAGAAATGAAGTTATCTTTCAGCAGGACAATGTTACAGGCCATTCATTCTTTCCAGACAATGAAGAGGTTTGGAGAAACGGGGATCTTCTAGTTACCAATTGGTCAGTTCGTAATGGTAAATTTGAGATATCCTCTTGAGATGTTTCATTGCTCTACCATAATTCCAGAAATAAGGCAATATTCTTTCTCGTAAACTCAGTTTCCAGTAATGACTAAGTGGTCTTGACGGACAGCTTCTTAGCTAAGAGTTTGCTTATATGGAAGGATCTTTAATATGTTTTGAGGCATCTTTGGCGTCAATTAACTTTATGGTATTTTGGATCTTCTTTCACTTCCCCTCCCTATTGTTCATAACCAATCCTGTTTTCTTCCAATCCATGCGGTGTTTAGAGCATCCTAAATGTTCTTTAATAGAGCCGGGTAACTACTTCACACGAATGTCACCTTAAATTCGTATGAGTTTTACCCTTACTTCTGAGTAATACGAGAGTTCACACTATTTGCCTCGGATCTCATATACTCAGACTGGTAATTTAGTAGTTGATCCTTCAATTTTTTTACTAGGTTAGCATTATTCAATCATGGTGACTGGGCGACAAGCTGAGAATTGTGACATGTTCCTGCATTCCGGAACTTACAACAGTGGTCATTGAACTTCTTGGAGCTGTGTTGGTTCATGTTTCCCTATCATTTGAGTGCTTTCTAATAGCCTTAGCTTTCATCATGTTTTGATAATGCGAGTTTTGTGATCCAGAGTCCTACTAATGTCCTCTGATGCATATTTATTCATCTTGAAATAATTCATCAGTGCACATAGTGTAGGGTTGTGGGAAGAAGTCAAATGTGATCCAAATCACTGTGTCTATCCTTGTTCATAGATTTTTTGTACACGATGTAACTCACCTTATTTATAATTTTGTGAATTTTCCCCTCAAGTCAACTACATTAGTTTGAACTCTTACCTATGGGTTTTTGTTTCCTTTCTACGAACTTGTTCAGGCCGGCTCTAAATGCTCCTTCCATCCAAGAGATTTGTATCCGATATCGCCTGTGTAGTTCATTCAACTTCGATATATTTTCCCACTTGTGCCATTTTAACAATTGCTTTGCCTTCTTTGTGTTATTCTCCTCCTCCGTCGTTCGAATTATCCCAAGCACGGTAAAGACGATAAATTCTGTTAAAGAATTCCATACAAATAAATACCATAAGTAACGCTCAAACGGAGATTCCACTGTTTTATATCACCTCTGAAAGAAATTTATTGGAAAGGTATTACATTTGTCGTGTCAGTGAGTACGTGAGAAAGGATTTTTCCAAAATTATGGACTATTTGCCAATTGAAGCGTTTTTATTCGGTTGTTTTTATTTCATTCATGGTCCTTCAAAAGAATTGTAGGACCTTACCAGATATATAGTATATAAACAAGTTGCCCCCCAAATGCATAAAAGCTTTTTGTGTTAAAGGACAGTTTCCAAGTAAAGACTGAATAATTTCCCTTTCTAATAATGAATAAGATTTATAATTAGGTTACCATTAATTTGGGATATTACCTTTAGTCTTCGTTGCGTAAAAGGATGCAGTTAATAAATCAAAGCGAAGAGTTCTTAGTAATGTTCTTAATATTATACCAGAACTTAGATATGTATTTTATTTTCATTTTCTACTAAATACATTTTATTTTCAAGTTATTTCCAAAAGTCGATTAGCGTATGTATAGTGAAGGAGTTATCCTCATTGCTTATATTTTGTTGGATTAGGTTTATTTCTATCACTTAAATATCCATTGTCTCTTTTTTTAAATAAGATGAAATTAAGAGTTAAAAGAAGAGAGTAACCCTACTCATTTTTAAATAAGGATAAATGGGTAGGCCATTTTCTATAATTCCATTTCACTTTCCAGTTTTATTTAGTGTAATAGTCAATTACAAAATCTTTGGCAAAATATGAAAGTTGGTTTCTTTTCTGATTACAACTGAAGTGGTTGACATTAATGCCCAAATTTACGTTGCTAGTTCATCAATTAACAAGTTTTCTAATTTAATCAGATATGTGATATTTTCATGCATGTGCAAAATAGTTGTCATTACTTATTAACTCAAAACCTTTAGAGTTTTCCGTTGTCAAGGAAAATATATCTTCCGCTAGAGAATTTACTGTGATGCAAGAGCGAATATACTGGATTCTGCAAGAGTTATGTTATACTCCGTTTTTTTTATCTTCCCAAACGTTTATGTGTGTGGTAGAAAAAGTTCCGTCAAACAATCTTAAAGTTCTACTTTTCTAACACATGTCATTTAAACGCCTTTCCCATTTTGTGCAGATGTGTGGAGATGGAAGTGAAAAGAATCCAGATCTCTGATTTCAGTCGCGCGGGCCACAAAAGCTCCGACATCGCAACGTGGCGCAACGTCAACCACCGGATGACCGTCCATAGTGTTGCGGAGAGGCTCAAGAACGGCAAAGACCTCAAAATTTGAATTAATCAGGCAGATCTCAAGTTGTTAATGGTCTAGTTGTGAGAAAGACCTTTGAAATTGCTCCTAAGCTCAAAATGACTGCATGTTCAGAGCCTTAGGAGAGCGACAAAAGTTAGAGGTACGTGGAAAGGCCTCTGTTTACCGACCGAATGCGAGAATAACAATGGGAGCGCTGTCTTTGCCTTCTTAACAACTTGAAAAGTCATAGCAATCGAATTCGTATTTTTTTCTGTTAAAAAGAACAAAAAAACAGTTACACTCGATGCGGTCATCAACAAGCAGAACGCTCATGTGGAAAGTTTAAGGCTGGATGTCTCCAAGTTCCGCTACATGTCCACGACCAAGCACACGGCCTCCGTAATGATGCTCGGCGTCGAGGATTCGAATAGAGACCACCCAAGTTAAGACCGTGAAAGAGTAGCTGTGGTCAAACATGAACTTCTCTCGAAGGACCTTTGTCGACAACAGCCGTCTGATCTCAATAACATCAACTACATCGTGTGGGCGCATGCTGAGGGAAAGGCTTGCAAAGTCTGCCAGAGCAACAATTACGAGTTGAAATCCACCGTCAAAGCATGTGTGTCAGCATTGTAAAGGACTTCGTCCACAACGTGTGCGCTTCCTTAAGGCCTCGTCTGTAGTGCATGCTCGCCTTTGAATGTGGCACCATTGATATATTACAATTTAAAGACATATATATGTACAATGAAACCTCGGTTGTCGAACGGCTCCCTTTTCGAACAAATCGGTTGTCGAACAAAATTTTGAACTAAACTTTGCCCCAGTTGTCGTACCATAACTCAGTTGCCGAAAAAGCCAACAATATCACGCGGGCAGCACATGACCACTGAGTAACTGAGCGTGTGGCATCAAGCTTGCCTCAGCCCGCGCTCTGAGTATACACGCAAAAAAAAGCCGAGAGAAGAAATTGGAAATTTTATATTTTCGCATATAACGCTTATTTTTGTCATGAGCCACCACGCGATGTATAATGTGTTATACACCCTTAGATCGTATATTCTAATCTATATTTAATTTATAAATCCTTTACATGTCTGATGACACTCCGAGAGAAAATTAGGTTTAAGTCAGACTGGGCGCTAAAATGTTCAACCCAATTTTTGAGCTGCGAGGCAAGGTTCGTCCTGTAAAATAAAATTAAATTTTAGAGTATTAGATATTATTAGACGCGGGGCGGGTAATTACGTTCTTCAGGCCGGTGTATGAAAATACACCCTTTCCCTAAGATTACCAAAGTTATTGACGCTGAACCTTCGCTCGAGGGCCCAAAATCGAGAAAACAACCCTTACCCGGTAGACATAATTGAATATAAAATCGCTACTATTTATCATACGGAAAAGATTTAGATATTAATCTGAAGGTAATATAATCTTCCATACGCACGAATCGAAACTTTCGGCCAAACTTACTGTTGTAAAAGTATGAATAAGCAACAACAGTACCGAGACAGTGATACTATTTTATTATAACTTCCCTTGATATATGCTTTTCACTTTGCGCCATCTATCTTGCATAAATCAAGTTTTAGCCTTGCTATCCAATTAGAGAGTCGAAGTGTTTGAAAGCATGAGTAGACTTCTAAATTCTGTTACTCATAGAGGTTTGTCAATGTGATTTACACACCTCTTTGATATTTTTTGCCAATATATGGATGAGTGTTTACCTTTGGTTATTAATAACGAGATAAGTTGTAATGTCTAATATTTAATGCCCTGCACTAAATTCCAATGATTTCTTTTAGGTTTTTGACAGTGCACAGCACAGATTGCGTAGATAAACTAGATGGCCTTGGCTATTATTTGACAATTGCCTAAAAACAAATGGACAAATGAGAAACAAAATGAAACTGCTACGGAAGTTTTAAAAGGGCTGCATGATCTTTTACTGAGGACTCTTTTTTGTTTTGTCTAACACACGACTATCTCCTATCTGGTATGGCCTGCGAGGTTGGGAAGGTTTTTGATAGTTCTGTATTTTAACAATGTTTCTTTTCACCGATTATAACTTTCCTTACCATAATCACTTGATTTTTTCCAAGTCAGGAAAAAAAGAGTAAATATTCACAAATTATTTACGTTGTCTCTTTATTTTTTTTGTGAATTTAATATCTAAAATATTAGTTTCTAAAATAGACCAACTTGCTCCTCTCCCTACTTTTCCTAAAATATCGGGGCCTCAGTACGAAATATGCACCAACTTATTTCCCCAAACTTTTCCCAATCATTTGGTGGGATCTTTTTAACAACCTGATCACAATGGCTCAAGATACGCCAAACTTATAATTAGTGTATTAAAATTGTATGTTAAAATAAAATTCCGATTTAATTCTTTGCACTTTAATCCTGTTACTTTATTTTTTCATTGACATTTGAATGGATTAATTGGTTATATGCATTTTCTGTATTGGCAATATTTAGAGGATCTTGAGTGTATGGTTATGAGGGGGATATATATATTTTTTAATACCCATAGCTTAATCTTAATTGTATTTCCGAGTTCACAGGATCTCTTCCCCGTATTCTCCGTTCATTTCTTGATAGGATTATTCATCTAAAACAACGCTATAGGATTTCTAACTTATCGTTTTCAACGACCCTCGCTATATAGAACCATACATACTTACCCTTTTCTTATAGGAACTCGCCACTTAGCAAGAGTATTTACAGAATATATGTCGCCGGTCTATGTTTCTTCTTATCTTTCTATAACCCAATTAAATAAAGATCGTATGGTATACTCATGAACATTCTGTTGAACTAAAACATACCAATTTCCTGCAAGTGCTCATCATAGTGATTTTAAACCTATTGATAGTGTCGCTGTACATAGTGTGTTGCAAGTGATTTCAACATTTATTTACCTCGCAAATTAAATTGATTTTAGCTAGTTTAGTTTTAAAACGCCTTTGTCGTATTTTGAATCTATTATTATTGCCTTACTTGAATTAAATCAGATGTAGAATTTGCCAAATCCTATATTTTCTCAAATCCTTGCATTAATCTCCACCCTCCAACTCTTTGTTTCAAAGTTAATTGAGTACGTTTGATCTGTTCTCGATAAAGCTTTCTCTCACTCGTGTATTCATCTCTGTTGCGCGGTGCTTCCCTCATTTCAACCATCAGCATACACTCCAAAAAATCGAAAGGTCTGTATTTCTATTTTTAAAGATAACTTACGTGTACAAACTATTTACTGTTAAGGGATTTTGATATTTAGATGTATGAAAGAAAGTTATCACCAGATAAGCAATAGACTATAAAATATACATTATTTATTTAGGAGGACATTTTTCTGGATTATATTTTGACATATAATGCCATAAGAACGATGCAACTATTCACACCTTTGTGCACTAATCTTACTCTATTCATTTTGTTGAACTGTTTTCGGATTTATCACTATATAACTTTCTTCGAAGTTCTTCCTAAAGTTTTCAATAGGATTCATGTCTGGATCCTTTGCAGGCCATTTCATACCAGTCGTATCCTCGTCGTCCATGAAGTTCTTCACTAAATTGTACGTATGTCAGGATGGGTTATCTTGTATGGAAATAGAAGGTTGGGCTTCGGAGGCTTGCAGATGTTGAGAAGCTTGTTGTCACACCAATTCCCTTAACACTCGTGCAATCAATCAGTCCTATAAGTGCAAAATTGGCCCAATTCCCTTCAAACAAATCACGCATCAGACATTACACTTCTTCATCTAATCTTCATACTAATTTTTGCGTAATTTACAGACAATATTTTTACTGTTCGGCGATGAACGAACCTCTGGCCATTGGATTCAAACAAAATAAACTTAGATTCGTCAGTGAAGTTGACTTGTCTCAATTGGACATTGTACATATAGCGAGCTCAGGTGGGGAAAGCAACAAGAGCCTTGTTAAACAGCGGAATGATCAAGTGCTTTGACGCGAGAGTGCGAGCATGAAGTTTGTATCCTTCCAACCGACATACCACAGTCTGCTTTGAAAAAAACTATAACCAAAATTTCATTAATCTCTCGAGAACCTGCTGCAGCGGTCCTGAAATGGTCCTTCTTCATTATTTGGGCAATGGTTCTCTCTTCCCTTTTATGGGTCTTCCTTGGGCTAATTGTTGATATACCAGCCTTAAATAAATTTGTTTTGTTATAGGTTGACATAATATTACGGACTATAATTTGGGAGCGCTTGATAGACTCTCTTTTCTCTGATTTCATTTTGTTTTCTAATGTTAGCTAAATTACAATGTACTCAGCGATGGTATGCGGTTACTATCTCAATGAATATCTTTTCCACGTTGCAAAAGAAATCAAAGAAAACAAAACGGAAAAACAGGCCTGGAAGATATTTTAGGCTGGATGGTGTTAGTTTCATACTTCATCTCTTTTTCTAATGTCAGCTAAATTACAATGTATGCAACAATGATATGCAGTTACTATCTCAATGAATATATTTTACACGTTGCAAAAGAAATCAGAGAAAATGAAATGGAAAAAACAGGCCTGAAAGATATTTTAGGCATTTTACCTTGAAGAAAGACGCCCCCGCAAGATGACCTACCGTAGATGAGATTGAACTGAAGTTAGCTGTTATGAAAGCAATGCCGTTATTCAACAAGAGATTAGGTGTTCGGATGGTTTTGGACCGAATATTTTTTATAGTAAGCTGCTTATATGCTGATAACTTTAGAGTTATTTATCTAAATTTGCATTCTATAAACCCAAAGGTAGTTTATGCCTGCTTGTTTCTTATATCATTCTTGGAGCACTTAATATTTTGCTTACCTTTTTAGATTGCACTAAAGCACTTACATTAATGGGTAAATTTGTTATGGGCAATTACAAAGTGATCTATTCCTAATTTTCTCTGTTCATCTCCAAGGAATGATAGAGGTCCAAGCTTTATGGTCTGTGTCGTAGAGTCGAACGTCGATGCTAGCCGAGGATTGACTCTGCGGTGACGCGGGAAAGAAGCACGGCAGAAAATGGGAATGGGATATTGATCCCAGTGTGAGGGTTATATAATAAAAATCGAGTGCGGTTGGCCTAAATAATCAATCCTTACAGTTTAGAGAAACTGATTGTAGAAAAATAACTTTACTATATACAAAGAAAATATTATTAGCAAAAGAAAATAAATGACAATAAATAAGATGAGACCCGGGGTACCGAACGGGGGGTGGGGGGGGGGGATACAAATGACTCGATGGGGAAGAGAGTCCGAGAGAGGGTGTACGATGATTGCTTCCAGGAAAAGGGGGAGAGTGCAAATGACGGGGAGACTCATGTAAGGCCTAATTGACTGCAGGCTTTGGATACGACCACGAAGCGGGGCGCTGCAAAGTTCTACTCGAAAAAATTCTTTCTTCTTTAACATCATTGAGTACTCCAGACGAGAACAAAGTTGATACCCGAGTGATAGATGCCTCTCCGTGTCTATCGTTTGTCGTGCGAGAACTCTAGCCTTAGGTACAAGCAAGGCCGGGTAGAGAGGTGACGCGCCCCGCTCGTAGCTGGAAGCCGTTGAGAGGCAGAGCAGGGCGTACGAGAATGTACGTGGCTGCTACCTATGACGGGGCTGTATGGTACTAATTTCTCATAGCTTTTCCCGAACTATTTATACTGCCTCGGTGAAAGCGGGTCTACAGAGGCCCCCCTCAAAGGGGACCGAAGATCTTTTTAGACTTGGTGCGCTAAGGGGGAGGGGATATTCTCCGCGAGCATCATAGGCTCGCTGAAAGTCCTCGACGCCGTAGGTCTAGCACTAATCAAGCGATGCGACGGGGCAGACTGGAAGAAGGGAACCCAACACGGATCACGCGGCGGCGCGAAATTCTCGAGACTGCTCTTGGGTTCGACTGGCCCGACCATTCTTGATAAGAGCGCCGGGGTCATCCGACCGCACGAAATTATCGCTGCTTCCTTGGGGCTGTCTGGGTGTGCAGGTGCATCTTTCTTAGGTACCACGGGTAAACGTTGGGTTCTAGGGTGGGAAATAACCTTGTATCTCTGACAGTCTGTCATATAAATGTGTTCTATCTGAGTTTTCTAATTTCTTACTGACGAAACCTGAGAATGCAAGTAAGTTTTAAGTATGAAGTATGAAGAAACCATGCCGAGCAGTTTTTATAACCTATAATGATAAATAGGTATTTTAGGGTAACTACTATATAAGTATTACTATTATCTAAATAGACAAAGCGAGGAACTTCTAATACTCTTTTTTTCGATTGTAGACTTGTAAGAGGCGTAAAGTTCCTAAACCCAATACTAATAAAAGACTTTAGTATGTAACGATTCCGTTTTAAGAATTACGTGACGCTTTAATTCAGTTAATCCGTTCTCTAATCACTCAGTCTCAAGCATTCAGTTACACATCCCAACTAAATATTTGGTTCTTTTGTAGTTAGAACTGCTTCTTGGTAAATTTGGTCTTCTGCTGATTGTAAAACGTGTTGCCATTTTCTCAATTGGCTGGTTTTATAAATACAAACTGACCCACGACCAAATTTACTATTTCAGATCCCAGAATAGGAACTATCCACTGAATGATTTGTAATTTTTATATATAAAGATAATTACTTCATTAAATAACATAATTTATTTATTCAAATATGATACATATATTATAATCTACATTTGGTGTAAATTAAAAATTAAAAAAATAAACATGATTGAACAGTCATTTAAACGATCAGAAGTTTCTTTAAGGAGAGGAAAAGGGATGAGATAATTCCAGGCAAGAAAGTTGAAAGGGCCAGGAATAATCTGCAACCATATACGCATCACAACTTGCCTGGAAGAATAACCTGCTTGATTTATCAACGTTTGTACAAAGCAATTCTAGTGACTAAGAAGGTAATGGAGTTTAATACTCATTAGGCAACTATCGTTATAATGTTAGTTTGAAAACTATAACGAAGGAAGTTATGATACATGGTTCAATGGTACTCAATAATTCCGTAAAAGGGAAGTGAGTTATTAACTTCCTTTGATTAAAAGACTAAAGTAAATGAAAGCAGAGGAAGCAAAAAAACGGGAAAACAGAAATATTAGGTGTGGTTCGGGGCAAAGATAAAACATATGGAAATTAGAGGAAATTCACTGGAAAAATAAGTATTAGCTTGAAACCTGGGGCAAAAATGCTAAGATGGTTCGGATGGTTTATAAATAAGTTTATAAATATTTGTTAAATTTATATTGTCCTTCCCATAAATGGATATTATCGACTTTGTTGATGAGTATTGATTGAGCAATTTCATCACAATATAATTGTTTGATTTCTAAATTAATTTTGAATGGTTGAAGTAAAAATAAATATGTTTATGTTTTTTCCGTTTTATTTTCTCTGATTTCTTCTTGTTTCGTCTTTTAATTTGCCTTCATACACTGGATGGTGCTAGCTTCATATTTCATTATACAGTTGACAATGTCTGCTGTGACAGCTGAAACTAATTATGTGCTTTAAAATAAATTCAGACTCATTTATTGTGGTTTATCATTACTCCTTTGCATTGCTATATATCGCGTTAATGTAATGTCTTCCAATATATATATATATATATATATATATATATATATATATATATATATATATATATATATATATATATATATACATACATACTGTATATAAAAACAAAGAGACTTTTGGAAATATATATTAGAAGATGCCATTTCCTGGATATATAAGACAGAGAAATCTTTAACTGCGGCTTTGCTTTCTAAGATCACAGTTTATAACTATAATGACTATATAAAATGTCCTACTGATGATCTTGATTCCTCAGTTTCTTCAAAACTAACTTGATTTTCTCGTAAGCTTATTTCATACAGGCAGAGAAACTAATGGATTTGAGCCATATTTATTACCCTTGTGTAAAGGAAAACATTTTCAATTACGTTTTGATCTGTTTATTAAACGACGTCATTAATTTGACATATATTCTGAAATATCCATTTTATTTATGTAGAAGGCTTAAGCTTAATAACATTGCAGAAAATAAGGATGATCCCTTTATATAAAAAAGAAGTAAGCTGTGTTTGCTAGATAGAGAGTGATCTTGTTTTAGTTCTGGGAGAGAGACTAACCATTCTAAAGTTTGCTGAATATGTTAAGATCTCTGAGTAGGTTATTCAGTTAAAGTTATTTGAAATCTTGAGCACTGGAAGAGGCCCTTTATAATAACAATCACATTTTCCATACTTGTTAGATTCAAGGAGCGTAGCCATGGCATGACTGTCTCAACATCCTATTGCATTTCTACTAGGTGCATTAAAGAAAGAATGAGTACCTCACTTGAATGTCCAATAGGTCCTATTGTTGACTCAAGATGAGTGTCCACTTAAATTTAATGATACTCTGGATGTTGACTGAGTACAAATAACAATAAAATTAATGATTGTTCGGCTCTCCCTAACCCTCTGGTTTCAACTATCAAGTATTTCCTCTTTCCATAAGTGCATTGCAAGAGATGTTCACCGCAGGTTTTTTTATACTATATGTGTAGCGCATGATTTATCTTCAACCCTAGCGCTATTTTGAATTAAACAAGTAATTAGCTCCCTCTACAAATCCAGAAGTAGGATTGCTGTAACTTTTATTTAAAGTTTACTCAACATGTGTATAACAAAGGACATATGGAAGGTGTAACAGGCCCCTTCGTGCATAAGCCATAGCGGCTACTGAATCTGTAAAAATTTGTATTATATATAGGAACTTATATTTTCCCATTTATAGAAAGAAATGGATAAACAGATAGTATGAGTGTTGCTTTTGTTCATTTTTTGCTAACAAATCGTATTAGAACGAAGAAGAATTTATTCTAATAAGTTTTGTATCTTCCCATCTCTGGTGGTCTTCTGTACTATCAAATATCATTGCATAAATATAGATGTATAAGTAAACCTGAATCTCACTGAGCAAGGCGACTTGATGACATCATTTATAGTGTTATCAAAGTTTATTGTTTGAATCATTTCTTAAAGTTTACATCTTTTGATTCCCTTTGTCACATTTTTTGGAAATATCTTTCCATAAACATTGCCCGCACGTATTTTCTGCACCGTGAGTTTCACTTTCACTTCGCCGTTTTCTACCATTACCACAATAATGATACTTCAATAGGGTAAGTTTATATTTTTTTGCCTTCCTTTGGAAATTTATTAAAACTAATTCGCGATGTGGCACCAAAATTCAGAGGTCTACAGCAATTCGTCACTTTTAGTTTTCTTTATACATTTATAAGTTTATTTACCACTTATTAATGAGATCTAAATGTTAAAGATCATATCAAGTAAAACTCGCTTTTATTACACTTAAAACTGCAATTTAGGTTTAATTCAATGCAAATATCTGTTCATTTCTACTTATTCGGCTATAATTTCAGAACCAAATGCTACCATTTGCAAATGGTTTGGGAAGTATTAATTTACTTTCATAGAACGAAACATTTTGGCAAGTTAGATACGGAAAATTAGTCACAGAAAGTTTAATTAGGTCGCAACGAGAAAATAATTTGCATTAGTTAATTTCTCTAGGATTCCAAAACAAAATAAATATATGACAAAATAATCAACTCCAATTTAAGTTACGAGGCATTTATAATTAACTTTTTGTGCCAAGCGTTCATTTACCATTTTACTTTTCTATTCAGATCACAAGTCCAATATAAAAAAATTAAATTTACTTATACAAACTACTTGAACTAGTGACTGATGTACCGTGTGATTTAATGCTAATGATATATAACTAATAGAAAATGTAATAAAGTGAAGTGTGTCTCATGGTATCTATCTCAAAAAGGAAATGTGACATTCAGGAATGAGGATATTATACATAGAAGGATTAATTTAATGATGCATGCAAAGTAATTCTCCAAGAGGATTATAGGAAAGAGATTAAGAGACGAATCATTTATTGAAGATGAGCAGTTTGGTATCATTCCAGGATTAAAAACGGCAGATGCAGTGTTTGCATTAATGTAGATTAGGAAAAAAACATACGGAAAAGGCGATGCCTTCATATGGCATTATCCAATCTTAGAGAAGTATATGATTAGGATTGTTTGCGAAATATGGGAGTGCCAGAAAACTTTAGGAGATTATAAAGGATAGAGAAATAATAACTAATGTTAGACTTAGTGTATGGAGGACAGGATGGTATTTGTTACAGGGTGACTTACATCAGAGCTCCATCTTAACCTCATTTTCTTTGAACTCATTTTTGTCTACTTCCTTAAAGGTTAAAGGTACCATGCTTTGTGGTGTATGATGTATTCTGATGATATTGTTAGGTATATGTGGCAAATCTAGAGGAAAATTTGAAAAGAAGTTGAAGAATTCGACGTAGGCTCTAGTGAATTGAGATTGAATTTAGAAAGTAAAAGATTGAATATATGGGACTTTATGAGGGTGTGTGTTAAATGATGTTACTGGTATATGAGCAAAAGAATGATAAATTTTTGTGGCCAAAACAATTAGATATGAAAGTCAAAGGATTTATAAAATGGTTGTACGAAAGGCTATGGTATGTAGGGCAGAATCGTGAGTTATAAGGTAAACGAAGGAAAGTAGATTGGATATGGCAATGAGACGAAGTTGCTTAGGTTGATGTGTGGGATAACATGATCGAACAATTTCTAGAATGAGAGAAAAAGAAGTAGTGCGACAGTGAGGTAAATCTAAAGTAAAACAGGAAATAAGACTGGTATCGTATAGAAAGTTCATGAGAGAGACGAAATTTATTTAGGAAGTAGAGAGGAAAATGTTTATGGGAGGTTGGGGAAAGAGGTGGTGGGGGACAAAGACGAGGGTGGAGTGTTTAAAGGATGATCGTTGGAAGAAGTGCTTGAGGGGAGTTAATTTGCTGAACAAAAATCAGTTTAGACGACTGATCATAAATACTGACCTTGTATAGAAGCGGGTCAAGATGAAAAAGAAAGAAGTTTGATATATGATACTAAAAGCAATAGCCTTTTCTAGTTTACAATCTGAGCATATTTTATGGAAATTTATATGCAATATTTATATTATTTACTTGCTGCTAAAGGCAAGAGCCAGTTCAGCTTTTCGACAAATTCTGGTTGTGGCTAACTCCAGGCCCCCTTGTGTTCTAAAAAGTGTCCTCGTTAACCAGAAAACATGATCAACGCAAAGATGAAAGTATATCCTTCTTTATTCCAAAACGTGAGGAATAGTTTCAGTTGATTTTCAAGCACCTGGAGTTTACTGGGAAAATAATGTAATTGAGAGGACACTTGTATCCAATAGGGAGAGTACGTTCAATTATCTCAAGCAACTGCTGGGAAATTTGAAAAGCCAGGAAATTCAACAGATCATTAAGATAATAAGTACCATAGAAGACGCAACAAATCTAAATGTTTGGATGGGGATTATGAATTATAACCAATGGATAGGATCATTGTGAATGTGTAAGACAATTAGATTTCGATGATGAGCAAAGTGAAGTAGTTGTAATGCTAAAAATTTTTAATTCGAGGAATAATTTTTTGAAAACAATTTAGGAAAAATAATGTAACTGCCTTAATAGGTTTAATATTCTAATTATATTATAATTGGCAATTTTGTATGGTCGTCAAGATTTAATTAAGTTTAGGAACCTCAATTATAATTAATGGTGGATATTCAAAAGGGATTCTTTTAAATCTCTTTTGACAATAAGCGAATTTGCCTACAATATCAAGAAATTCAAGCAAATTAATGACAATTAAGTTCAAGATATTATTATGGCCAAAGAAAAAGGTTATCGATAAATATCTATTAAAAATACAGTTACAAAACATTTGGCATCTATGACAAAAGGCATTGAGAAATTTGTCTAAAGAAAGGAATGAAGTTAGGAGAAGTGAAATTCTCGAAAGTTCTTGCTGTTAATAGGTAGCTGAAGATCGGAGGAGATAGTAACGAGAAAGATTCGGTCTCTAATGGAAAAATGGATCCAGTATATTTTAAAGAGAAAGTTCGAACTTATGGTACAGGGTTTCCATTTTATGAACAAATTCTCAATATAACTAACTCTTTAATCAATTGAATAATTTCTTACTGAAATTTCTCATAATTTTTAGTCCCGTTGATTAACTTTTTAGTCGAGTTTGGCAATCAGAACCAAAGCTTTTAATGAGCTTTAGACATTTAAGGTTTGTCAAATACAAGATAGCTAAGACTAGAGGATAAATTCTCTTTGCAATTGTGTAAATGGAACATATTTTGATTAATCTCGTCGAGAATTTTAAATTTACGAGTTATTTTATGAGGATAAAATCGATGTTATGCTTAGGAATTTGTTCCAGGTATTTTCACGGTCTGATGATATACATGTTTGTAGTGAACCAAGGTATTAATTTTGCTACTATAAACTCCAATCCAAATTTTAAATTTAGGATGATAATGAGTTAAGATTATTGGTCGTTTGATACCTCCACCTCGAATCTTAGTAGAATTTAACTTGGTCTTCATTCACAGTAGAATTAAGTGTTGGTATTGAGCAGTAATTGGCTGACCAATCATATCTGAATAGTCAATGGTTTAAGCCCAATTGCTGACCGATGATTATATTTGCCCTCTTCTCAGCCCAACTCGCGAATAGTGGTAATTTTCTGGAAAGTAACTTGCCTAATTGCATGGAACTCATTGAACTTTACATTTCAACTTTTACAATACATCATTTACTTCACCATAAGACACTGTGTACATATTGAAGCTAAGTATTATTATAAAAGGCATTTAAATTTTTAGGTCCTATTGTTAGCTACTTTTCATTAAATATATAAATAAAAAAATCACTTTAAATTCTCATCGATGTGTTTGTCCTTAATGATTATTCTTATGGTTAAAACCTAACCACAGTCCCTTATATGAACGGTTAAAATATTCAAGTCTAAAGTTTTTGTAACCAGAATCGCATAATTAAACAAAGCCAAAGAATTAGAGTAATGGTATTATTTAAGGTTTTCTATGTTTTAATACGAAGGTTTGCAATTATAATTTTGGTTTCTTATTCATACATAGTGACATATGTGTTTAGAATATGTTTAGAATAAAGGACGACCACATTTTCTAGGATATGTTGCTAACATTAACATACAAGTATACATCTTTTTCCTAATTACGGTTTTCATCCAAATTCATTGATGAGACGAATGAAGGTACCAGCTGCCTATGGTAGAACTCGTGGCCACATTGCATAAGTGGCGACTGAATGGCCGAAGCTTAAAGGTTATTAACAATTTCTTTAGAGGAAGAACGTTCCAGACATATCACAATAGAAGAGTATTAAACTAAAGAATTAGGTAATAGGAAGGACAAAAGGGCCTAGTAATAGGAATTTAAAATAGATTTGGGGATAGAAGTAGACAAAAAAAGGTTTGTAATAGTAATTGGCTAAATAACCTAATAAAAAAACTGTGAAATACGATTCGAAATATGAGTAGGCAAAGGGAGGGAAAAAATATAGTTGAAAATATGTGTGGGTAACAGAGTGAGGTAATTCGATGGAAACTAAGCGCAGAAACGAGGATCCGGTAAAGCATGGTGAAATGTGAGTTGTAATTATAAGTGGACAATATTTTTCTTTGCATAAGAGTAAAAAACAAAGTTGCAACTCCCTCAGACTTCTTAATTTTCTACGTCAAATCTATTTTCCTAATTTTTGTTCATAATATATTTTAACCTATGAAAGTTAATTCTCTTAAAGAGGTTATTTAAATGTTGTAACGTCGCTCGAGCTTTAGACGGAAGAAAACAAGAAAATAACAAAGGCAGAATGAAAATAATGAGTATGGAAATGATCAGAGATTAATTAAATGTTTGCCGCTCAATTCTCTTGGACCTTACCTTCTCTTTATCTTTGCCTTTTATCTTCTAATAAAGCACAAATCATTGACTCTTTCCCTGAGCTACAACTACTAGAAGTTAGGAGTAGAACTTGATCTCTATGACTCGTAAAAACAAAGTTAAAGAAAAATCTGTACCGTCTATTTGCTTGTTTACTTTATACTTGTATCTATTCGCCTTTTCATTTAGACTACGATCATTTACAAGTAAATAAAGGACACTGTTTGTGTACGAAAGGCTATGATCCTTCCACATATGCTTGTAGATTTGAGTGCATTTGTTTCAAAGAAAATTGAGTCAAATTGTTATATCACAATTCAATTAAGAGGTTGAGAGCTTAAGTCGTATTCATCTTGTTAATCGTGAAAGTATCTCTTTAAATTTTCTTTAACTCTTTTTAAAAAAGTGAAACGGGCTAATTTTCTAATGAATATTTTCTTTCTTACAAGTAATGTTCCTTAAAGAGTTAACACCAGCATAAGATAAACCACCTGACAAATGTAAGTGTTCATGGTAGGTTTCGTTTAATTCATCACATTTTCTATCAAATCTATTTGAAATATGACTCAGATCATATGATATAACCTAACCTAAACTGACCTCAAATTTACTAAGTGATGCTTATCATTACTCGATTCAATCCAAGAGGGCATTTGATGGCTTGCGTACTGGTAGTAAAAATAATATCAAATATAAACGGAAGTAACTATAATGCACTTAAAGTTAAATTTGCATCACTGTTATTGGAGGAAATAATATTTTCCTACCACGTACACAAGTATACACACCGCTGAATTCTTGAATATTGTATTCACATTCCTCAATTCACTTTTCTGTACACTTCGTAACGTTAGATTTAAGTTTATCCTAACAGCTAAGGATAATAATATTTACAACAATAAATCAACTCTGAACGCAAAAGCGTGTAAATTGGGAGAGATGAACTAGGTAAACCCCCTAAAATGGAATAAGTAGAAGTAATCAAAGAAAACAAACGACTGAACGATAGAAAATAGAATGGCTAACGCGTAAACAACAAAATAATACAGAGATATGAATTACAATGAAAGACGTTCAGATTTCTTCCTTTCTCTCACGTCCTAAGATTGGAACCTGCCGTTGTTTTATCCTGAAGATGCACAGAATAGCTAACCTGATTATTGCATAAATTTACGCCCCCCTGGGGGCAGAGGTGGTAACAAGATAAGAATTACAAACATGTATATCAATTTACATATAGACATGAACTATATGATTAAATGTAAATGAAATATGATTATAAATGGAATAAAAAATGTTGTTTAACATGAATAAATTACATTTGCGGGTCTCCATCATGACCACAAATAAAGGTTCAAATTACCCGTGATTCTCTTACTTATTTGCTGAGACTTCAAAGTCCAGAACCACAATCTTGCTATCATCATAAGAGGGTGTGTATGTGGTTACCGTGCGTATAATGGAGGTGTAGCAACAACAGATGAATGAAGCCATGATGAGCTGGTGGCAGTATATGGTATTTTGTGCTGGTTGGGATATCAAAATATGAAAGACGCCACCGTAATTTATCATACCTTCCTAACTAAACATGGACAGCTCTTTCATCCGTTCGGAACCCGATTTATGATTACCGTTCGCCAACTACTTCCATGATTACGAATATTTTTTCTTCCCGGCCATTTTAATCCAGAAATTGATATGAAATCTTAGCTCTTTTGGATTAATATTATGGCTGAGATGTTCTGTTAAGGAAGATATAGGGGTCATCTTACCTGCGCTCAAAGTAAAATCATGAAGTTAAAATAGATTTTTCAGCAGTTTATTTAGAGAGCTATACCAATTTCTTTCAATGATTGACTCGATGCTTATTGGAACTAAAAATGCGTGGTTAGCAGAGGGTAATATGGTAGCTTCAGGTAATATTTCACTAGTGAGCACCAATTCACGACCTTTAACCCATAATGAATTGGTAAAGTTTTAATTGATTAATATCGCGTTAATTGGTCGCCTGGGTTAAATTTAGATTCTGCATGTCTTCATGCGTGAACATGCGATAAATTTCTAATTTTGTCTATCAATGTATGTAAGGCTCATATGTGATATCAGAAACTAGCCTTTGGGGAACGATTTTGATATCGGTCTACATCTTAACAGTTTTTTTAATACTCATTAAGGGCCAATAGTACTTCTTTAATAATGTAGCTGCAGGTAAATCAGGGATTGTTCCAATTCGGGAGAATTAAAGATTTTTCGACTATTTTGGCTTTAGCAATGAGATGAACCAAATTTTATAAAATATAGAATAGTCCACTGCCCCATAATCATTCGTGCTACTATCCGAAATCAGTGAAGTTCAATAATTACAGATGGAAATGTTTGTAGGGGAAAGGTAAACTCCAAGCATTGATTTAATGTAGGACAAATTTATACCATTGTGTTTGTGTCTGACACAAGAGGGTCGTCATTATCCATTTTTTATCTCAAAGACCTTTCATAAACAACCTTCTATTAATAAAAATTGAGAGAAGATAACATACATGCTCGTAAAAAGAGGTCATGGCTCTTAAACCCTCTCTTTTTCCTTCGCTGCAAAGATGTTTTGTAGTTTTTGAAAGAAAATCACCGTTTCTACTATCGTAACCTAAACCAAAACCTTTAATGGTTCTTTGGGTAAATTACTTTGCTGGCTGAAGAAAGAGTTACACTGTTGGGAATATGAATACCATTCCTTCAAATTAAAACTGGATTTTTTTAATGTACCTTTTCCTTCTCTATAGGAAAAGATTATTTCTTCCACAGAAGAAAATGTACAGGTAAGTATACCTATATAATGACTGTTAGGAATTCTCCAAGCGTTTACTAGAAATTGTGTGTTAAAGGAGCCAAAGAAAAATCGATTACTGAATGTTAACAAGGGTCTATCTAGTTGGGACGGACTTTTTTAAATATATAAATAGAGCAGAGCTTTTGTTTCTACCCTTTAGAGTCATTTGAAGATATGCCTTTGCAATATCGGCAATACTGGAAAAGAATACTGCCTAAATTTAATACGCTTATCGTATAAGTTGTTGACTAATGATGGACTCGGATTTAAAGAGACGTTCAAACATACGCCACCAGCATATCAGTCAAATAGTGCAGGTAAGAGAAAGTTGTCGGTGAAATTTTCCGTCCGCCTTGATGTGATAAATAGTGAATTTTATCGCGATATATGAGTGGTACTCGGTTTCACTTAATCTATGTATCCCTTCTCATAACCCATACTCATAACCCATTTTCAGATAAACAGTTAGAAAACAATGCATTGGCGTTGAATTCTTTTGCCTGTGTGGGAGAAATTACATTACTGTTATTTTGATGCTCTTATAAGGAAAACAGACTTGCATGATGCATTTTTGCAATATTATACTGCAAATATTGAATTAGACTGGTTTTTATAATTATTCAATAGAAAACTATTGGTAAAAAATATCAACCCTTTAGCCCCATTTATTGTTGATTACTACAGAGTGAGCAATTTCTTGAAGGAAAGGAGTTGGAGTTTTTCCTCGTAACCTTATTTCACTTATTAGCTTCCATAGATAAATTACCCTCCGTAACGTAAAATATAGAATGTTTTTTTTTTTTTACTCGGAACAATAAAGGGATTTTCTTCTCCTGATTGTCTATATATTTGGCATAAAAGTTTAATTCCTTCTTTCACCGCCTTTCGGCAGCGAGTCTACTGCCAAGATTCAGATGCATTTTATAAGCGTCCCATTGCTTTGATCAAATACGTGAAAAGGCAATTGCTGCTTCGATATTGTTATAATGGTGAGCTCTGCATCATTAATATCAGAACCAAGAGCTTCGAAACTCCTCAAATGACACTCGTACGAGGCCCCAAAATCTAACCGGGATTTAGAATTAAATTTAGTTGCACAGAGTCAATAATTAAATATATATAGATTTGAATGATCCTTCATTTATAACCATAAGTCGATTATAACACTTCGTAAGCCTCGTTAAATGGTAAACCCATCATGTAGGCGCAAAGCATCTCCGCTTAATTGGAAGATAAGATAAACAAAGTTTGCGATATGGATATATCCAAAACAGGAATAGCATTATGGTAGAAGTTATGAATGTTTGTCTTCTGGGAAGTATCTCCGGAAAATATTGGTCGATTAATTTTTTGGTAGTTTAATTTCTTTCGAGTGGTTAGAAACCTTTGATGGTGTGGCCTCGTTTATCTATCTTCGAATTACTTTTCCCGAAATAGAGTCCGCCATGATTACTTTTTCCAAATAATTTTCGTCGAATTCCATTAAGATTATTTCATCTAAAGAAAGAATGTCATCGAAATGAAACTTTAATCTTCATCATCATCCCTAACTCTACAATTTAAGAAGGTTTTTTTTGGAGTATTTGAATAATAATTTCATCTTAGTTTGGTTATGACTTATGTTTTTTATCAAAGTTATTTGTAATAATTCTTTTATAATATAAAAAAAAATGGTGAATTTTAGAAATTAATATAAGTATCGAAATTTTGTGAATTTTTTAAAACCCAAAGAATTACAAATGGTGAAATTCAGAAAATTTATTTTTATATATCTTCTATAACTCTATAATTTAGCGAAGCGCATGCTCCCCCTTACGGAGTGGCAAAGCCATTGTCTGATTACTTTATTTGAGAATGTAAGACGAAATAAAGGAAATAATATTTTTCTATTAAACAAGTTTAGACAGCGCTCATTGCTTGAACGTTCTATTTACAAACTCTAAGTTTATTTTTGCTTGTACTTTATAAATAACATTTATCCAAGTACCTAAATATATATTAGCATTTACAACATGGAAACAACTCTCAACGTAAGAGTAAAAGCAGCGTTTAAGTTGGAGAAATGAGCTATTTCAAGCCTATAACGGAATAAATAGAATTAACCAAATTAAACAAACGACAGAACGATATGAAATAGAATCGTTAAAGCTTAAACAACCGAATGACAAAAAAGTACAAAATAGAAAGAAAGGCCTCTTCAGATTTCTGCCTTTCTCGTCCGGTCATAAGAGAGAAACGTAACAGTTGGCTCGTCCTGAGAAAACCCAGGATATTTAATCTTAATGTCGCATAAATTTGCGTCAGTTATACATCAACGACTATTCAGGCGATTTCAAAGTTCAAAAAATGCCTGTCTCCTTTCATCCTCCTGTGAAGATTATCAGGTTAAGAAATCTGTGGAAAAAGATTTTCGTATTTTGTTTTATCAAAGAGAGAAAGATTTACTATCGATATACAAAGACCAGGAGACTAACCTTTGTTTTGATCAGGAAATGTTCGGGTGTTTCTGATAGTTTATGATCCTATTCTACCTAAACAGGAGTGGTCAAAGAGGTCTCAAGAAGAAAAATCGTTATAGTACGTAATACTATAATATAAATGTTAAAATTATTATCTAATTAACAAATTATAATCTCTCTTTGCTCTTGAAGAAATAGCTTGTATTGATATTCAGAATACTAAGACATAATCATTTTCTTGGATTGAATCCACGTTAATTTGATTAGTTTGCTAAATTATAGTCTCCTAATATTATTTTATTCAAGTGACACATGGAACATTGTCAATCACAAAGGACAAAGGATTATTTTGAGCATCACATTTATATAAATATAGGGGAATATTTTAATATGAGGGTGATATTTTTCACCTGTGACACAAGCCTTGTTAACTGCTACTTAGGCTCAACTCACTCGCAATCAACGGAAGATAAATTGGGACTCCTGATTTGGGGGTAGATTTGCTCTTATGCCTTGAAGATGGACAGTAAAATCCAACAGATAACTTCACTGATGTGATCTATCCTGAGGAAGATGGACATTCTATCTGAGTAGCAAGAATGGAGCCGAATCTCCATCTGAATTTATCATTTAGAAAAAGCTGGAGTGTGATATAAAGAAAGATAATTAGGGTGTGTGTATTTATTTTAAGAATGCTCACGATTCTGTAATATCTAACCGTGATGTTTAAGATTTTTCATCTTCAATCCTCTCCATTTTATGTAAGAGAGTGCAAAATCAGCCCCCTCTCCTCCAGTTTTGCTCAGTGGGTTTCTTTGAGAATGCAAAATAATTTTGTACTAAGAAAGAGTTTGAATTGAAAGTGGTTACATTTAATAGAAAATTATGCCACCTCTTTTTCTGATGAAGAGGCTACTGATTTCTTTCAAAATATTTTGGAATAAGTTTAAATACCTAATCTTTTTTGAGGCAGCCTTAGGAATATTTTTATTCTTAAGGGCACGAAGACCCTAAAATTCCAATCGTTAAGGGTTGCAAGGTCTTCAAAGCCTCAATTCCGTACCGGAATACAAATTTTAGAAAAAAGTTGTCTCTCAATATAATCAAGAATTGTTATGGTAGCAAAATTTTAAAAACACTGAAAAGTCTTGTTTGGCGAAATAGACAAAATGTGGCATTTTGAAATAAATTTTAAGTTTGCAAATTAGATTACAAAGGGAAGAGAAAGAGAAAGGAAGTTAAATTTTCAGAGGTTGAAGCGTTTAATTAATTTCTTGTTGGTAAATCTATGATGAACATAATTTTCCATAGTCGTAGGGCTTGAATTACTTTGAAGCTCGCAATATCTCGAAATTCTTTCTTTCTTATCACTTTCAAAAGATTTGGTCTAGTTCTATGTACATGTATAGAAGGTTCATTCAAATCCTGAGTGTATATATATAAATATATATATATATATATATATATATATATATATATATCAGGAGTGGTATTCATATCATTTACAGTGCTTTTAACAATGTTCATAGTGGCAAAATATCAGTTTTATAACAGGTATACAGTATATGCAAATAACTAAACAAGCCCTGCCTTCGTGAATATTTTCATATCTCCTTAAAATTAATGGGATATCTATTAAAAAATTAAAAGGATATCTTATTTTAATAACCTATATTAATTATTTTTGCTTTCTACATGTTATATATTTTTGTTTTTCATATATGCATTAGTAAAGTAAATGCGAATTATATTATTTGCATATCAAAGTGAGAGTAATTAAAATCTTGGGAATCCCAACCACATTACATTTTCTTAACACATCGTAAATACAATTAGTAAATGACTCTAGCAATTATAAATATTTTTTACTGTTTTCCAGTTATTACTAGACCTC
The DNA here is from genome assembly GCA_963969495.1 of Ceratothoa steindachneri. Lineage (NCBI taxonomy): Eukaryota > Metazoa > Arthropoda > Malacostraca > Isopoda > Cymothoidae > Ceratothoa > Ceratothoa steindachneri. Next base: position 134,944,284 of record OZ018332.1, on the reverse strand, counting down.
TTAAAAACCACACTCCCTAACTCACTGATTTGCTTTAAATCTCTGGAATGTAAGTAACTTTATCGTTCTTCTCAGACCAGGACTCCGCAAGATCAATTCACCAAGTTATTTCTTATAAATTTACCACTCTCCTATTAAAATTATGGCTCTCCTTTCAAATAAGGTGCCTAAAGAAGTTTTCTTCATGTTCGCATCTCCATATATTTCTCCTGGTCGGTTTTATCATTTAGCAATCCAAATTCTCTTCAAGGTGACTCCACTTCAAGATAATCTTGTTCGTATGTCACTTTTATTTGACAGTCTTCGGCTGGTTTGGAAATATCCTTTATCTCTCCTGTCAGGGGACAAAATCCTCATTCACATATAAAAATCCCCATTGCTTTAAAACCATTTCTTTGAGTTAATTAAGAATCGGCGATTTGGTGGGTTTCGTTTTGACGGAGAGATTTTTATTTCGCCAAATTTCTGATTACATGAAACCTACCTAAGTCTTTTCATAAAGAATCCTTACTCTTGGTAAAATATACATAATGGTATAAAAGATTTTGTTGCTGGTTTCTGCGATAGCAACAAAATCCTTCAGATTCTATAGATTGACGTTTTACAATTTAACTATTTTCTTTCTCGTATGAAATTTTACCTAGAATCTCTAAAGGGAAGGAATAGTTCTTTGCTCAGCTCTGCTTATTATTTTAATTGGTATCACTCTTATTAACTCTTCAAGTACAGTGTGATTGAACACTTTATTTTTCTATCCTCCTAAGAAAAATAATCCATTCGAAACCATACGATCATCACGGTCCTAGGAACTTTGTTTAAAAGGGAAGCCGTCAATATGAGGAGGGTGAGCATAAGAAAAAAGTGCTTACGGTCATGCACAACAAATTTGACATTTATTTGATGATTTTGTGCGGGGTCAGCAGCGATAGCCACATTATGCCTCCGCACATCTTTCTCAATGGCCTCAAAGTCAATGCGGATGTTTCCAATAATGTGTTGGCGAATGTAAACTCTTTGTTGGACCAAAAATACGCGAGGAGGCTTTGTGTTTATCAGCAGGACTCTGCTCCCGTACTCAAGGCAAGGAAGGTACAAGCGTAGATTTTTATAAAGCGTCCAACCCCACTGGTCCCCAGACTCTTTGCTGCCCAACTCCCCTGACTGCCACCCCTTAGATTATTTCGTGAGGGGCGTTGTTACGAAATATATCAAGAAGGCTGCTCACAACAATAGGATCTCTGGGAGTCGCCATTGTAGAGGTAGCGTCATTCATTGTCAAAGAATCCCTATCAATACATTGAGAAGGATGTGAAGGCATCTGTTTGCCATTTCGAATGATTTCGTAAATGTAAATAACGCTCTATTTGTGTACCCTGCGCTCTGGGAGGGCTAACAGCCCTCAGGGGCGCATTATAAATACCTATTATTACTAATTCTTATGAGAATATAATGCTTCGCTAGGTACAACATTTTTCTTTTACCTATTGAATTTGTATCGATTAACCAAAAACTTCATGTAAGTATTTCAATCCCATTTTACCATGCATGACTGCTTAGAAATGGCAGTTCCAATTGTTAATGTTTTATTATTTGCATATTTTAAGCTATTTGGTGTGGTAGGGAGATGATTTTGTTTATTTATTTAGGGTTTTAGCTTTATATGATGATCATAAGTGATTGCTATTTGATTGCGAAGGAAGTAGATAAAAATAAATCTTAAAATAAAAACAAAATTGGCTTGCGGCGCTATCTTCAAATACCACGAGACGGCCTCAGTTAACTTATTCTTAGGAAGATGGCCGCCAAGGAAAATTGTTCTTAGGTTAATATCAGTTATTTTTTGGTAATTATGAAAATGGAAGTAACCAAAGCCTTTAATTCTTCAAATTTGTTGAAAACCAGTTTTAAAATTTAGGATAAAATTAGAAAATCAAGCAAACATTAGGTTAACTTGATATTCATTTAGTTCAAAATTGTACCGCGCTACAAAAATAGTTCTGAATATATTACAATTTAATTTGTAGTGCAACAAACTGGCAAATGCTCCAGTTTACCTCTACCTGCAACTAATTCTTAAATTTATCTAGTCAATTAGGTGGTTTTGTAACCATTCGAATAATGCCCTATTCGAACCAACCACATCCACATTTAACACTATGAACTGGGATAGTGGTATAACGCTAATTTAAACTAGCGAATGGTGGTGTAATTAAATTGTAGGCCCTTGATCTTACAGAACTATAAAATAGAACTGTGTTTCAGCGGTAGTAATTTTAAAGATTGAAAATTGTGGATAACCAGGATATTTCAATATCGATATGCCTAGCTATAACTATAAAACTTCATGTCAGGATACTATCTTACTTTATAGAAGGTAATGCATTAAAATTGATAATTAGTTTAAAATCTAAGTTTTTGAACTGATCACTCTTTCATGATTTCGACTAGTTCGGTGTAAACCAGCATAGGAACTTAGGATACAGAAATTTAGAGCTGACAGAAAGATTAACTAAAAATTCCAGATTATTCAATAGTTACTTATATTTCTACAAACTAGTTCTGTGAGTCAGCATGCTGATGTTGTGGCATCGTTGGTTGCCCGCCGTTTGTTGCTTCTGAGAGTTGCGAGACCTTTTTTTGAGAAAATGTTTTCGTATGTGGAGTGTTAGTGCTAGATTTCAATCCAGGCGGGTTAGTATGTATGGTCGAAGTTAGACTTGAGACAGACAAACCAATTTGGTATTGATTTCTGGAGAATGTTGTTTGATTAATCATGACCTATTTTGAATGCGAAATCTCTTCTGTTTTTTTTTTCTTGTGATAAGGAAGGGGAAAAAATAGTAAGGTTCTAAGATAAATTAACTTTTTAATCGTCAGCAATGTTGTATCCACGGAAGAATGAAAATTAGTGCTTAAACAATGTGAATACGAGAGAATCCTGTTTTATTTTTAACCTAGGTTTAAGTATTTAATATAAAACGCAAGCTGGGAATAGTTTTATTATTTTAGCCAATTTTGATGGAAAATTAGTGTTCTGTTTTACGACAGATATAGCAATAAGTCTGTCCAGGAGACGTGGCTACCTGAATCCTATGACAAGTTTCCTTCGAGGCAGAGAAATTTGGGTTTAGGCATGCGAGAGATCCTGTAAGCTTCAAATAAATATATGACCATGATAGTGGGATCTAATACAAGTTTATAACTCATATAAACTTGTTGGGTTATGTTGCCAGTTTCGTGTTGATCGTTTATATCGCTATAAAGGTCAGTATGTTATTTGATGAAATCTCCCTATTATTCTACCGTGAGCTTCGTTATATATACATATATATTAGGATGATCGGAATGTTCCTTGAAATATTGAGATTAAAATCTTCGCCTCCCCAATGTGCAAACTACTAAAAAAGATAAAGAAAGTCTACTCCAAGAACCCAACAATGAAAATTATAAGTGGACGTACCAGGTCCCATACATCTGAAAAGAAGGGAAAAGACTAGTGTTGGAAGGAGCGATTTTCGTCCGGGATCCAATAGGCTCACAGTCAACATGCAAAAAACTTAAAAATTTTACGAGCAATGAGTAATAACACAACTTAAAGTGTAAATAGTCAATGAAAAATAATCAAATTAGTTGAATAGTAAAAATTAGGTACAAAAAATGATTAAATTTTTAAAATGGTATAATAATATGGTTGAAAGGGCTTAATAACAAATTTTAATGCGTAGCAGTAATATAATAATAAAATGATACTTAATAAAATAACTGTAAAAGCTAAAAGTTATTAAATCTAAGAGTAATTGAAATTCAAAATGCGCGAACGATTGAATGAATGAGAACATACCTAATATAATATAACAATCAAGTAGAAGTTAATAAAAACAGCCGAAGTTAAAACTGATTATATATAAAGTGGTTAAACAATTCTAAACAGTGATAGTGAACTTGAGTAACTTTAATATAATTATCAAGTGTAAATGAATATAATATTTAAAAATAACAAAGAACTAAAGGGATTAGTAACTGGTAATAAGAGGCAATGTTATATGTGAATGAAGTCATATGTGGTTAAAAACTAGAAATTGCATATATATATATATATATGTAATACGGGAAACATAATTAAAACAAATAACAATTAATTTATTAATATGCTAGTTGCAAGAATAAAAATTCTCAAACTTTTATAAGAACTCGGAAATATTTTCTCCTTGAAACTTTATTTCTATACTTAAGCTTATGTATTTTCTCTCACCTCTCAAATTTATTATTTTTCTCCCTTTAAACCATATATTTTGCGTTATTTCTTTTGAAAAATCTCTTTGTAGCTTTTTCATAGCTTAATGAACTTTTTACTTCTGACGATCCAAACACCAGACTGCATTGGTAGCTATCACACATTCTCACTCCACCGGATTTGCAAATGGAATCAGCGATGCTATTTAAGCGTTGCATACATCACACTCATAATTCACAAGACCGCTCCTCTTTAGCATGCAAAATACAAACTGACGCATGCAAAATTTTACTGACCACAGAATAAAGTTCACCACAACATTAGTTACTCTTAGACATCTTACTCCGGATTCAATCCAAACTTAACCTTCGACGCCTCATTAGGGGTGAACTGAATACTCTCCATCCAACACTGCTTTTCAACTACACAAATAAAGCAGCCCTACAGCGATTTCGCTGTCGGTACATAGGTTCGACCTTTCCTGGTCACCGCGGAGGGACCTCGTGTCCGGATATACTTCCTAACAACGACCATCGCCACACGTTTCCACAAACACATAGCTCCAGACCCCCTCCTACTTTCTAACCACCCCCTTGTATTCCTCCTTCATCTTATTTTTCCTAATACCCGCATCTTCGCTTTATGACTACACACACACGAACTGAGACGTTAAAAATACAAATCTTCACTAACACAGCAAAGAACTTCAATCCAGAACACTAACCATAATTAGATATATACCGACTTTAGCCCACTTATGCACACAATAAGCACAGCTAAAAACATTTACACACCACAGAATCACACATAAATCAGACAGTTCACATCCTTCCAACACACACAAAGACTCATCACCTTATACAAAAACATCAACGGCCAAAGACCACGCCAACATAACATCCCACTCATGCGGTTCCGAATGCTTCGATGTTGCTAGACCAGAACCCTCATTGGCGCAATGTAATCCGCATAGCGGATGATGCTCTCTGCAGAGACTCTTGCCTCTTCTGAAGGCGCATGACGATGATGTTATGTGCGGATACATCCAAACCCATAGCCCTTAAACACAACAACCGCACGCTTACTGACACTAGTGCCATCTTCGACGCATTCAGGTCGCACTGAGACAACGTACACACAAACACATAATTTCCAAACCACGCATACAGGAGCAATTCTAGAAAGTCCGAAAATAGTGTCCGCTCCACGAAGAAGGGTTTCGGCCTGATCTTCTTGTACCAATGGAGGGGCTTGATAATTCAACCACACTAACTACTCCTGTCACCATCGAGGAAACGAAATACAACGTTAAAACAATACCAAAATGCGCCTCGGCCCCTCCAGCCTCCCATTCGCAATATTTCAGCACTTACACAAAAACGTATTACCAACACGTACACAACTCTTCAATGCCTCACTTTCCTCTGACCATCTTCCACAGATATTCAAACCATAACACACCATATTAATTCAGGCATCCAATAAGAACCTGAATCACGCAAACAAGTAAAGACTTATTACTTTGTAAACCAGCTTAACAACTGCAAACTAGCTTATGACTTCAACAAAGCGTAAATACAGTAGCGGCCATAATGATTCGGTCACTTAGGTTTTCATCACAACTTTATAGCAGCTTCAAAACAAATATTGTAGGTAATTCATGATAAATTTAAGATGTAAACAAAACACGGCTATAAGTTTTACATATACATTGGCCATATCAGGATAGATGAAACTCCAAGTTAAGTGCAAAGGAAGATATTTATTCCAAAAATATGTTGGTAGAAATTATTCAGACAACATAATTCTATTACTTCTATCTTTTAGAAAAGCAACTAATTTAGGATAATAATTTACTTCATGAATTTTTAACACTCAGCCATTAACTGGTCAAGTTTCGAGCAGCAAGTATGCTTCGCGGGGACATATTGCACCTGCCAATATCCAGAAACTAGTTATTAAGCTACGTCAAGAGGATCATCTCTCCATCAGATCCATAGCTGAAAGAGTTGAAGGTCTCAAAAGTGTCTTCCATATTATTATATCATGAAACGAAACGGTAGACTCATGTATCAGTAAAATTTCTGCTAGTAGGCTAAATAAATCCCTCAATGGGAGATGAGCAAGCCATCGTCTGTATCTCACAAATATCCGATGCAAGAGAGCAGCCAGGATTTATCGAGAAGTAAGTAAAACTATGGGGATTAGTGAGTCCAGGAAGACTGTATCACGCTGCAGGACAGAAAGATCTAAAAGGTTTCGCACATCAGAAGTCAAACCATTAATTTTAAATTAGAACAAGAAAAAAAGATTATCCTTCGCAAGTAAGCACGTTCTATGGGGGGAAGACCAATGGTACAAAGTAATTATCAATGATGAATTGAAGTACAAAGTGTTTGGTTCATATGACAGGAGTTTCACCCGTCACTGATTATCCGTGAACTGGAAATAAACAGCGTAAAGTTTCGTGGAGGAAGAGTTATGGTGTGAAGCAAAGGTTCGGCGGAAGCTACTCACCTACTTGTGTACTTGCAGTCAGAATGAAGGCTCAAGTGTATAAAAAACTTATGAAAGCATATGCTATACCCAATATGAGAGGCACTTCAGCCACGCATACCATTTTAATGAAGGATAATGCACCTTTTCAAACGGCCAGGTTAGTGAAGAAGTTCCTGGATAAAAAGGAAGTGAGTGTGACAAAATTGCCTGCTAAAAGCGCAAATCTAAATCCGATTGAGAATTTATGGAAGAAATTAGGAGAGAGACTTAAAGAGAGAAACCAAGCTTCGTCGAAGAACTCTGGTAATTATTGCAAGGGGGATAGGGAAAAATAATGCTATAACAATGCCTTCGATTAGTGTATTTCTGTGGCAAAAGTTGCAGTGCGTAATTGATAGTAAAGTTCCATATACCCAGTACTAATATGTATATTGCAACTACGGAAAATTATTTCTTGAGCAACTTATATTATTGTACTTTCTCATCAACGTCTGTTCTGTTATCTGTCAGGATTATTATGACTACCATATTTTGGGAATAAAAATGCTCTTTTGCACGTAACTCGCTGTTTCACCCATCTTAACATGTACAATTTACATTAAAAATTTATAGCTATAATAGACCTGAAGTAATTTCGCATACATTACGTACCATTACTCGGTTTGAAGGTACTGTAAGTTTTGTGATGGAAACCTGTCTCCGAAACATTATGGCTGCATATATATATATATATATATATATATATATATATATATATATATATATATATATATAAAGTTACCAAAGGAAATTGCTCAAGGCAAAATATACCATGGTCTTCATAGTTTACCATAAATAGGTTGCATAGGAAGGATCCTTCCTAGGATCCATTCCCAATTTTTTATCTGATTCCGATATGTAGACGAAATCCTATCGGCATTTCTCATAGACAATAACAATTTTAATGAATTTTTCAACAACCTGAATTCGTTACACACATCGATAAAATTTAAAGTAGAATGAGAACAGAACAATTCTCTACCGTTTCTAGACGTGAATATTCACCGTTTAAATAATCATATCTAGTGCTCAGTCTATCGAGGGCCTACAAATTGAAATGCTTACATACATTTTTTCTCATTAAATGACAAATCGGTTAAGATATCTGTTATTTATTCCCTCTTTCTCCAAGGCTATAGAACGTGCGACCCAATCTTCCTTCATGATGAAATTAACCACCTTATCTGCAATTTCTTTGAACTAAAATACCCAATTCACCTCATAAATAGATGCCATTCGAAAGCCCGATAAAACTGCTATGCCATTTCCACACCACGAAGGGACGATTTTAAAAAATGTATTAGTTTCCTATATGCTCCAGCCTTGCCCCCCCCCCTAAAATAATATGCGAACGGAAATAACATAAATATTATTTTCAAATATCATAATATCTTTCGAAAATCCTTGACTACTCTGCGTCCAATCAATCTGGATGCTGGAGTATAGAGGATACAATGCTATAATTGCAAATTAACATACATCGGAGAGTTGGGCCACTTTAATAAGAGGATGAAAGAACATTTAGCTGATGTCAGAAGGTGTGCAAACTCTTCAAGTCTCTTTACACACATGCAAAAGCACGACCATAGAATTGATTTTAACTATGCAAAAAATTATTTATAAATCAAACAATTATATTGAGAGGAGAATTGCAGAATCCATCATTATCAACAAAGTTCATAATTTCAATTTATCTGAAGGGCAATACAAATTCAACCAATATTTATCGAATAAAGTCACCATTCGTATTTATAAACCCCCGAATGCAATGGGTCTCAGAGATTAGCAACTCTCCAGATTGTTTCCGGTTCCATTTCATTTTGTTTAGCTTGTCATTCGCGCCAGATTCACTCAAGTTTTTCCCAGATTGTTTCCTGTTGTTTAACTTTGTTAAGGATGTGTCTTACCTTATATATACTGTGTTCCTTGCCTAGTTTCTTCATTATTAGTTGAAAATGGCATCTTGCCGAAACTTGTCCGATAGTTATAAATAAAATTTTAATTAAAATATTGTGGTTTACCATTATCTTTCACTGATATACATCACGCCAATGTGATATCTTCCATTATATATATTAGGGTGGCCCTTATTTGGGGTAAATATAAAAAATATTTTCATTATAGCTCTCACCCAATAAATTGGATCCACTTGTCTCAGAAACACTGGTGTATAAATTTGTTGCATTTTGATTAATATTTAGAGGTAGTCCAGGGGGGTGCAAGTTCTCATCTTCATACCACATTATTATATTGGTATTTGAATAAGTGATTTTTGTCACTCAGTTCCAGGTCATCCCCAACGGGTATTAGCTGCTCAAGGCAGGGGTGTCAGAGATAGTACTCTGCTCATTGTTGCCTGGGTGGAATGAGGGTTTCTTTACGAACATCTGGCTAGACGCGTCGATGCTCAGAGACTACTTGCAATAGGAATTGCAGTTGTTCTTCATCTTTCGTCAAGAGTCGGTTATACGACTGCATAAGTGCAACTCCACATTCTGCATAATCATTTATTTCTTTCAAGCTCTCTAAGATTGTTTAAACTGATTGGAAACCCTATATTCTATACCAAACACGTGGATGTTCATATAGAAAGCTGGTGTCCAGTCGAAGCTTATTGAAGAATTTCATTGTCTTCGGAGTAACGAAATCTTCCAGGTGTTTATCTTTTAGGAAAGAAACCTGATACTGAGGTCTTTTCAGAGGTTCCTCCTCATCGTCTTCATCTTGAAGCTTGCCAACCATGCGCTGCTTTACTTCAGGTGGAACAGCATCAACAAAGAAACTGAGGGCCACTAGCTCCTCATACAAATACCATAAGCAAGGACTTTGTTAAATGCAAATCACGTCGAGGAGCTTCTTGTGCAACTAGGGCAGTAAACCATGCCTCAATATATACTAGTATTCAAAAAATGCAAAGCTCCTTGAGACCATTCTCCTCCTTAGCTGTGAGTTTGAACTGTTTCCGAAACATATAAATTTTGAAAGCATATAGGAGTTTACTCATTAAATGTGCATGATATACCGGTCCTGGGGCCTTGAATTTTACACCACGAGGTGGAACATCTCCAAGAAATAAAATTGAAAACTCCAGAAGCTCAAGGTAATCATCACAAGGCTGTATCTTCTGCAATTGATCAGTTGCAAACTTCAGTGTTTGTTGCCGAACATCACCTAGAATCATTGCACTGACACTAACTTCTGCAACTCCTGGCTCAAAAGATGTAGAATCTAAATATTCCCATCGGGCTTGAAATCGCTTAAAAAGCAAAACTTCAGGACTAGAGCTTCCTCCCATGGTGAATTCCAAAGCTGCTGCTAAAATAAGTTCCATGATATGATAATGGCAAGCAAGATGCAGCAAATCCCTGCCAAGTACCTGTTCCAATAAAACACATGCACCATTTCGACTGCCACTGCTTCAGAAACTCACCATTCTTGTAGGGCATCAACTATAGCGTGGGCTTGTGCTTCACCAGTTCCAGAAGTTAGCTCGGAAACACTAAGAAGTTTTTAAATACTCGGGCCAGATAAGAGAATGGGAAGGCGATCCATATGCTCTTTCAATGTCAGATCTTGCAAAAGCTTTCCAAGGAGAACTTCTTGTCTTTTTGAATAACTATCATATTTAGCGCGTTAGCATGAAATATGTCAAAGAGGTCTTCCAGATTATCCACAAATCTTTCTTCTTTCTTTATCTGCGCTGGAGTTCGTCGATTTCTAAGACGTTTCAGATATTTTCAAGTTTGAAAAAGGTTCTCAAGTTGCTTTATAGCATACAGTAATGTTCGGGCCGTACTGGAATTCATGCTTTTCCTACACAAAAGATAATAAGATCTCTGATAGTTTTTGTTGCAGATTCGCGTATTGTCTCTTTTTCTTCAACATGACGCATAAGAAACACATCAAAAGCATCAGGGTGGGATGGTAGCTTACTAACATAGAATTCATTCACAATGAAATCTAAGAGAAAGTATCTATCTTTACTACAAGCAACACTATCACCTGCAGCCATTGGTCACTAGTTATAACTATATTGATAGTAGCTATAAAATGAAAATACAATAGTTTAATATACCTGTAAAGAGAAAAAGATTTATTTAGTATTGAAACACATTCACTAAATAAATCAAATTTAATGCTAGCGATATTTAGACAGTGTATCGGTCGTCAGGGAAACACACAACTTGGATCCAACTTATCCGTTTATTCCGAACAAAACATTTAAACAGAGATCGGGAGCAACAACTGACCGCATCCTCGCCCAACAGAATCCACTTATCAACTGGCACTTAGCAAAATGCAACATTAACACTGGGACAACCATCTTGCCCGAAGGCCAGCAGGCAACTGGTTACCATTTAGGATGCACATCTTGTGGATGGCTGGACTATCTCTAAACATTATAAAAATGCTCTGAAATTTTACGTGGAAGGTTTTTTCCATAAGTGGATCCACCCTAGATGGTGAGAGTAAAATAATTCAAACTTTCATAAATCAGGATCACCCAAATAAATATATATATATTTATATATATATATATATATAAATATATATATATATATATATATATATATATATATATATATATATATATATATATATATATATATCTTAGCCAAAATTATGAGGCAGGTATGAAAAAGTGAATAATATGATTGAAACTCATTTATTTCATACTTGACATAATACAAATAAACATTTTTTCGTATATTCTATCAATAATTAATATTTGATGTGTCCTCATTTTGCTTTTATAACCTCTGCATATTTGAGACTAAGTTGGCAAAGGTGGTTGGCTCAGTTTTTTGCCACTCTTCCTGAATTTTGGAAGTTAATTCACATTTTGAGGAACATTTGTTCACCCTCACTCCTGTGCCCAAGTGTGACCACAAATGTTCAATGGGGTTGAGGTCTGGAGATTAAGGGGCCATTCTATCAACGTCACCCCTTTCTTTTCAAATGAACCCTCTGAGACTCTAGATTTGTGCCTTGGAGCATTATCTTGTTTGGAAGATTACACCATTTGGTGTAAATTTGACCTAAGGAAAGTTGATAAACATGGTCTAACATGATGCTTTCAATGTTGGAATTCATTCTCCCCTTAAAATGAACAACACTCCTGCACCTGAAGATGACATGCAGCCCCCAAACCATTACACTGCCACCAGAGTTCTTCCTAGCCGAGTGGATACGGCGTTGGTCTCTAAACGTTGCGTTACCGGGTTCGATCCAGCCATGAGTGGACACAAACGTCAGCGCACGTAGCGATCTGGCTACCAATTGGCGGACGATCTGTGCTCACCCCTGTAGTGGGGTGGGAGGATCTAACACTTCTCACCTTACACATAGACAATTACAAAAATGCTTTTTTTCGTCTCCCGTCTTCACATCATAACCCACACAATCTATCTATTCCAAAGAATCCTGCCGATGCGTATCTATATCCACATAGCTCTGAGGCGGAATAGGTCCCTCTGCCGCGGAGCGACGAGGGTTCCACCTGAAAGCTGTACGGTGTCAAAAAATAATACCTGCCGGCGCCTCTCCCCAAAGTGGACCGGACCCTGGTGCCCTCGGGCTCACCAGCGATTGTCATACTGACCTTTATGTCGATTTCATTATGCGGTTAGGGATCATCCTGGATGAAGGAAGGTTGGCGAACCATTAGTTATTTACTTACACTGACACTTCCAAATTTGACTTTTGGCACAACACATCTCGGATCCAATAAAAATGAGTACACGAGTAATAAATTGGTGGAACCTAATGTGGAGAACCTACCTCAAAGATGCTTTCATCAGACCAAACAACTTTAGCCCAATCCTCATCAGTCCAATCTTTAAAACAATCGCTCCTTCTTGTTCACCTGAGACAGCCACGGTTTCATTCTAGCCTTACATCCTTTGAGCTCACCTTCTGATAACCTTCTTCTCACTGTGCGTCTCCATATCTCTGTTTGTTGCTGCCCGAAATTCAGCAGCTACACATTGACTGGCAGAAGGTTGCCACAACCACTCATGCACAATATACAAAAACTCATTAAAACGGTTACAAAAGCATAAGGAAAACATATAAAATAGTAATTATAGATGAGATTTACTCGACTATTTATTATATTGTTTTCAATTATTATGTGAATGAGTTTAATTCGTATTCTCTAATTTTCATACCTGCTCCATAATTTTGGCTCTGTATATATATATATATATATATATATATATATATATATATATATATATATATATATATATATATGTATATATATATATATGTATATATATATATATATATATATATATATATATATATATATATATATATATATATATATATATATATATAATACAAGAAAGTGAAATTTGACGCGAATGAGCAATGAGACAAGAAACAGGAGCATCTGACCGGCAATCAGCAGACCCGGGTTCGAGTCCCAGCCAGGAATTTCAAACTTTTTCCCCCTGGCGTTATCTCTGTCTTCTCGGTAAAGGATTGCCTTCATTGTGCCGCCCTCTGCTCTCTATGATTCTAGTCTTCTTCTAATGTCCCTTTCTCTTACCTCTAAAAAACTCCTGTTTCTTGTCTCGTTGCTCATTCGCGTCAAATTTCACTTTCTTGTACTATATTGTAATATAGTCTGCAATGCAAGGTTTCTGCACCTTTATTTCTGTCTTCAAAATTGTTTTGAAAGGCAGAAAATAAATATGGCGAAAGCCCTGTGGTGGTTGTTATCACCCGCAGAACTTGCATTTGCTCCTTCTTCTATATATATATATATATATATATATATATATATATATATATATATATATATATATATATATATATATATATAAAGAGATAGAGAGAGCTAAAAGGAGCTACAAGCAAATAAGTACCCTAGAAGACCTTACGGTCCATACAAGGAGGGTACTTTGGCGCAATCCTCGAAGGTGTTCGTTGGCAACCTCGAAGATCACTCGCGAGAATTTTAACGGTGATTTCGCAATACTTTGTCTAGTCTTGACTTGAACTGGTCAACAGATTCACTGTTGACAACTTCCGTCGGAAATGCGTTCCAACTACCACAGATACTGTATGTGATGAATTTCCCACACAGATCACGGTGGTATCGCTTCAGTTCAAGAGAGAGAGAGAGAGAGAGAGAGAGAGAGAGAGAGAGAGAGAGAGAGAGAGAGAGAGAGAGAGAGAGAGAGAGAGAGAGAGAGAGAGAGAGAGAGAGAGAGAGAGAGAGAGAGAGAGAGAGAGATAATTACAAGGAATTTTAAGACTCTAGAGTAATTTTAAAGGACGTGTTCTTCATCAGCTTTCTTCTGCTAACGAGAGCGAAGAACCTCTTTGGATGATCCTTACATCGTGAATCGACTCTTTCTTCATTGCATTAAGCATCTCTAAGGATCGACTACTTTTCTGTGCTGGGCTACATACATATTTGTGAGCATTTTTCTGATAAGTTTTAGAACGGCATTTGGGGACGTGTTGAAAGATAATAAATATTTCTTTTCTCTTAGTTTCTATGTACAAATTAACCATGAGCAAATGGTGAAGTATAGAAATAATAAATATGATTATCAAATATTTTAGAAGTTTTTAAATTAAAACGAATTACAATTGGTAAAGTTAAGAGAAAATATTGAAATCGCTTGCTTAGGGTAGTTCATCGAAGTCGATGATGACGGATGCCTTCATATTGATGGCATCAAACCTGCACTAGGTTTAAAAGGGTAGGAATTTGTATATTCATAGGAACCCGTATATTGACCGAGGGGAGAAGGAACCTGATGGCAGGAGAGTCTCGAGACGACCAGGCTTCATCCTCGGCTGCAGGAAGTTGCTCGTCTATAGGCACCCGCGATCCTGGTTTGTGATCGAGGTATCCTTCCTCTAGGTTTGCCTCAAAGGCAGAACCCACAAGACAGGGAGGAGAAGTCAGTGGGTAGTAGGCGACACGGCGTGTCCATGCACCGGTGGGCTTGCACGCCGTACCTCTTGAGCCCACTTCTGCTCCACTTTTATTTAGTTGTTTTTCTCGATGAAGCTCCAGCTGTACTTCTTGAATTGTCTCATGAAACAGGAGGGAGTAAATCGGAGTTAGCTTTTTGTATGAGGTCTTCTTGTGAGTTTGGGGGAGTTTTGTTTTTGTATATTCAAATGTTTTATCGACGTTCTTTCTAAAATATTTCCCCGTCTTAATCTTTAGATGGAGGAAATAGTTACTTGCCCATAGAAAAGCGTAAAGCAAAATGCAAATATTAAATAAAATTTAAATGGAAAATAAAGGGCATTGAGGATTGATTTTTTTCATTATTCCAAAAGAATTCAGATTTTTTTTCTTCCCTTTATCCCTTTTGAAATCGATGCAGAGGATTTAAGACAAAGATTCCTTGATCATAAACCATACAAGTGACAGGATCGCAAATCACAAAGTTGATTACACAGCCAAGCACAAATACAACCTATAAACACATTGTTACAAACACACGCAAAAAAGACCTGGGACAAAGTAGAAAGAAAAATCCTACCAGGACGAGACGACAACTTGGACATCGACTTGACGAGACTAAAAAGAAAAGTAGCGAGACGGATTAAATTTTCAAGATGCAGATTAAAGGCCGCAAGGGCAATGACCGATATGTACACCTGAAATGTCTTTTGTTTTTATTTCTGTAGTGAAATATCACTGTCTATGTGATTATATTGTTAGTTATTTAACTTGTACATGTCAGTTTTCTTTTGTTATTTTCATTTGCAATTACTTTTGGTTATTTTCAATTATATCCATAATTCTAAAATGAACTAAAACAAGATAAGCATAATAATAAGATAAAGGCTTGAACGCCTAATATATTAGGGCCAAAAATATTAATAGAGTAGGAATATCAATGATAATTATAGATTAGGACTAATTCTATCGTTTCTTTTTAAATTATTGTTTTTATTTAGCCAATAGATGTTATTTTTCTTCTGTTATTCTCCAAATAATAGCACTAGATTAGGACAATTAATGATCATAGATAGGACTAGTTATGAGAATAATAATAATAATAATAATAATATAAAAACTAAATTAATAAATATAAAATAAATAAATATAAAGAAATAAACATAAAAATAATAAAACATTAAAAAATAAAATAAAAAGAGATTTAAAAATAATATATATATATATATATATATATATATTTATATATATATATATAAATATATATATATATATATATATATATATATATATATATATATATATATATATATATATATATATATATATATATTTATATATATATATATATATATATAATATAATATATATATTACATATTTCTATCAAAAATATGAATTGTCAATCAAAAAAATAAATGCTTACTAAAAACAACAAAGTTACGAGCTAAAAGAAATGCCCTCAACACCTGGGAACACTACATTGTGTATCTTCACACACCTTTTTTAGTCGCATGTCTTTTTTGTTATTTGTAATAACATCCTAACTATTTGGCCGATTCTAAGGAAATTTGAAAACCCTATGTTGTTTTACATTCTCTTTTGAATTCTATAATGGCCATAGTCGTCCCAAGGTTAGCCTGTAAATTATTTTCTTTTGGTAATAACATTATAACTATTCGGCCGATTCTAGCGAAATTTGAAGCCATTATTTTGTTTTGCATTCTCTTTCGAATGCTCTAATTGACAAAGTCTTCCCAAGGTTAGCCCGAAAAATATTTTGTTTTGGCAATAATATCATAACTATTCGGCCAATACTCTATTAGACTATACTAGTCTATAATATGCTATACTCTGCTAGGCAAGTCTAGAATAGGCTATACATTGCTCAGCTATTCTAAGATATAATGTACAAGGGTAAGATATACTATGCTTATTTAGGCTATAAAATGCTATGCTAGGAAAGCATATAGTATGGTAGGCTCCACAATACTAAGCTATGGTGATTAGGGTATAATAGGATAGTATAGGCTACACTTGTCTAGGATGGTTAAGGCTAGGCTAGGTTATATTATGCTAGGCTAGACTAAGCTATTCTAAGCTATACTAGGCTAGATAGGGCTATACTATGATATGCTAGGCTAAAGTATAATAGGCTAGGAAAGGCTATGCTCTGCTATGCTAGTTAATACTATGTTAGGCTACGATAGGATAGCTGACCAAGGCTATAATAGCTTAAGCTATGCAAGTTTATTCTAATCTACGGCATGGTATGCTGTACTAGTCTAGGATATACTAGGCTTAGCTATAATATGATACGATTGGCTATATTATGTTAGGTGTGCTTATGCTAGGATAGGCTATGCCAATATAACCTATATTATGCTAGGCTTGGCCCAGGTATGCAAGGATATATCGGTTAGGCATAGTAACCTATTCTAGCTTGGCTATACTAGGCTAGGCTACTCAAAGCGACTCTAGGCTAGGCTTTCGCATGCAATGCTAAGGCATACCTAGTTAAGCTATGCTAGGCTATATATAGTAAGCTAGGATACACCAGACAATGCTACGCAAGCAAGGCTATACTAGGCTAGGCTAAGCTATGCTATACTATAATATGCTAGGTTAGACCAGGGTCTACTAAGCTAAGCTGTACTAGGATACGATAGGCTAGTCTAAGTTGGGATAAAGTAGGCTATACTAGGATACGATAGGCTAGTCTAAGTTAGGATAAAGTAGGCTATACTATGATAGTTATACTAGGGTAGCTAGATTATACCCAGCTAGGCTAGGTTAGGCCTGTTACAGCTAGGCTATTGGCTATTATAGGCTATGCTATACTAGGCAAGTTTAGGCTAGGCTATTCTAGGCTATATTAAGCTATGCCATGCTAGACAATACTACGCAATACTAGGCTACGCTATTTTCTACTATGCTATGCTAAAATATATGGCTATACTAGGCTATTTAAGGCTAGACTATGCTATGCTATGCTATGCTATTTTATACTATTCTGTGCCATGCTATACTATACTATAATATACTATGGTATGTTATACTATGTTATGTTATACTATGCTGTGCTATATTAAGTAATGCGGTGCTATGCTATACTATGATAGGCAATAATATTCTATAATATGTTATTCACTAATCTGCTCGGGTATATTATCCTATACTATGGAATACTGTGCTATTAATGTGTGTCAATCTTTTAAACGTTATAATTACATAAATGAGGGGTGCTCAAAATTTTACGCCCTACTTATGAATTCTAAAGTGTTTTTCTTTTTTATTTTAATATAATTTTAGTTCTACTTGGTTAGCTACTTAAAAGTTTTGACGTATTTTTGTCATCTTGGGGAATTAAATGACTATTATTATATTAATAATTATATCTATTTCACTATTTTTTCTTATCTCACCGTTTTAAATATGTTCATCAGTGTGCTGAAGATTACGTGGCCTTCAGTACTACCATCCTACCAGTGGGAGTTGACCTACAATTGCTTTTAAAATTAGGACAAAACTGGCGACATTCACACATTTGAACACCTAAATTAAAAATAGCAGAGTTGTTGCCATCTCAATTCCAAACTCTGGTTGACGTTCTGAAATGTGGATGTGAGAAGCTACCCAGCAGACAATCTTACAAAGGATATTTACCCTAAAGTGCTTGCAAAGTGGAAACAAGGGAACAGTTCTTTTCTAGCCCCCCGTTGTAAATTCAAGGGTCACAATCTAAACAAATCCAAAAGACCTGGGAGCAGGTCAAAAACATATATATTTCTTGGGGGAGGAGAGCTACAGGCCTAAGACCCTTTCATTACAAAACTAGACAACCTGTTGATATCCTCAGGTGCTATTGTAAAATTGTTTTTTTTTTGCTATGAATTTGGCTGCCCTGGTTGCAAAAACGCAACTCAAATTCATTTAAATCCCCTATGGAGATAAAGATCTCTGTGAAAGAACTTGCTTTCCTTAAAGGTTAGAGAGAAATTACTTGCTTTGGACCACATCACGTTTGGTTTCGAGATCAACTTGAGTAAAATAGACAAGTCAATAAGAAAAGTGACAAGAAGTTGAAGAAAGAAGAGTTGCTTACTATAAGTAGGTCAATGTTTCAATGCCATCAAGTAAAATCATTTTCTCTCCTGAAAAAAATGAAAAACAAATAGCTGATTGCCAGATTGGAAGGATTGAATTTATGCATTGACATTAAAAATACCAGCAACATCTTCAAATTCCATCAAAAAGCAACCGTGGTATTATTATTTTTTTTTTTTTGGGGGGGGGGGCAATAACATGGGTAACTATTCGGCTGATTCTAACGAAATTTGAAAGACTTAAGGTGTTTACATTCTCTTTCGGATGATTGAACTGCCAAGGTCCTCCCAAGGTTGCTCCGGGAATTATTAAAAATTTTGAAGGTCGTAAGATTATAAATCAGAATACGTGAGGGCACGCGACCTTTTGGTTAGCAAACCTTGTTTCTGGTATTATCCTATCTTTACACCATTTTTTTTTCATCAATCAAAATCACTCCTTTAAAAATAAGGTTGGATCTGAAAAAAAGACCAAGAGTAAATTAATCTTTAAGAGAGACAAACGGAGCGGCCTCGCGACTTCTTACATATACCAAGAGTTTCTCTAGATTTCGAAAAAAACAAATATGATTATGCAATGATTTGGATTTTGAAAAAATAATTACTATAAGGTTCACAAAATGTGTTAAAATTAAGGCATGGCTTATTTTGTTATCTTTTAGTATATAAAAGCACATTTAGATTGGAAAAATACCTATGAGGATTTTTTAATCCTTATATTGACAGAATTCTGATCAATGTTTTTATTGCCTTTAGACCTAGAAAATAGTTATGGATATGAAATAACATTGAGTACGAGTAAATTATTAGGACATCAGGAGGGGGAGCTTGCGCTTCGCTACTAAGATTAAAATTTAAAATAATAAAAAGCATCCATGGTTAAATTTTTATAAATTTTCTAAACTTTCCCAATTATAATAATTTTAAAATGGAACTCTAAACTAAATTTCCCCCGTTTCAAAATATCACGTTGCTAAAATATAGTTATAGAAGAAGATATATAAAAAATAAATTTTCTCAACTTCACCATTTGTAATTCTTTCGGTTTTAAAAATTTCACAAAATTTAGATACTTATAGAAATAACTTTGATACAAAAAACATAAGTCATAACCAAACTAAGATGAAATTATTATTCAAATACTAAAAAAAATCCCCTTCTCAAATTATAGAGTTAGTGATGATATATTGAAAGTTCCTACTTAAGGAAGATATAATAAATGAATAAAGTCATAAATATATTTCAAAAGAATTTGATACTATAGGAAAGGTACTTGCTCAATTCGATCCTGAAATGGAAACTGGTACCCTGATCTTGGCCGTAGGCCACAGACCAAAGGTCTGCCTGTGAAACGAACTTCCTCCTCCTCTCCTCTTGTTATTTTTATATTTTTAAAGAACCAGTTCGGTGAGACCTTTAAAGTGGTCTTCGATCCTTCTATATACATGGGAGAGATTTGGTTTTCTCAGAAATTATTTGTATTTAGAACTCTACGCTTCATTAATGTTGTCAAAATTCAACAGGCCGAACTTCTCACACGTTTCGTTTGTTGAGTGCGAAATCCGCATTTCTGAAATCTAGTTTTCTCTTTTTATTTATTGGTTTTGCCAGTCAATCTTTTGGCAGTTAAAGTCTCCAAAGATTATAGATGGTTTAATGTGAATTTTAATAGGACTTTGGCTGTAATGATCTGCATCTTCGTCTGGTATAAACTGTGGATATATTTAAAGCAATCTAATATTGTTATTTTTATTATTCTGATAAAGTGTGAATCCAAGTATTTATTTCGTTCTTTGAATTGATTTTTAATCTTCTTAGAAATCAGCTCTCTAACATATATAATTACAGACCCTCCTTCACTTCCAATCAGATCCTTCGTAGACATTTTTGACACCTTGGATTTCAAACTCTGAAGCGTAATCTCAGGAGTCACTGTTTGTTTATCCAGCTTTCCGTTATTCATATTTTATCGACGTCTTCTATTTTAATGATGGCAAGCAATTCATTAAATTTGTTTCTTATCGACCTAGTATTAAAGAGAAGGACTTTTAGATTTCTAAGGTCTTTTGCATTAAATGTTTGTTTGAGTCGTTTATCGAAAGGTCCCTACTGTGATAGATTTCTCTTTTGTAAAATATTTATTCTTTTTGCGTCGGGGTAAGATTAGACTTGTCTAGTTAATCCGAAGGAGGTCTCCATATTTTTTCCCTCAGGGATTAAAATGCATTCCATCTTGAAAGAAATACTCTCTATTGTTCGCAAAGTTTGGAAAAAGTTCTGAAATTTAATTTTTATTATTTCAGATTTCTTTTATTTTCCTATTTGTTTCTTTCGCTGTTTTCCTGATGAAATTGGATGCGGCTTTTCTTGGGAGAATACCTTTTACCATTTTCAAGTCCGTCTCCTCCTTGGACTTTTATTTCAGTCTTAATTCCAGGTTTATCACGTTTGTTTTAGCTTCCGATTTACTCTGTGATATATTATTTGTTCCGACATGGAAACATATGCAGTCTTTTCTGTCTTTCCATTCCATATCCTTTACTACATACGGTCTTGAAAAGTGGCCGTTTAGGGACGCAAAACAATTGAGCAGCAATGTACCCGCTCGATTGCTAGTCCAAAGGTACCCTCTTTGAATGGACAATAAGGTCTCCTAGGGTACTTCTTTTCCTTGTTGTTACTTCTTGTTGCTACATTCTTAATGAAAGTGGTCGCGATATTGGTTGCAGTTATTATTTTGTCCTGAAATTCAGCGTTTTTTTCCTTTAATATTCCCATTCATACTGAAGTAATTTCATTGATTTCTAAGAATAGCATTGCTAACCAACATTGTTTTAACCTTATGAATGTCCTGATTAATCTCATCTCTGATAGTTGCAAAGCGCTGGCTCAGGAGTCGCTGTGATCTTCCCTTTTAAACTATATTAAATTCGCTTTCATCTCTCTTATTCGTTTCCTGAAATTTATTTTCGACAAGACTTATTTTATTTGTAAATTTTCAATTTTAATTACTCTATGTCATTCCAGCATAGTACTTTTTAAAATATTTTTAGAATTTGGACATTTTTGAATGCTTTACACCAAAATAAGACTTTTTTTAAGGATGATTATTTTAACATAATTAAAAATTAAGATAATGAATGTATCCATTTTGATTCAAGTTCTCCATCTGGTAACTAAGTTGATTCCTTAATGTATCTATCCATTTGGATCTAATAAGGGTAATTAAGTTTTCTTTATTACTGCATTATTTACTTTATGCCAATGCTTTGTTTTAAAAAATTGTTGACTAAATTTCAAAACATCAGAACTGTACATGTTATAGTTTGGTAATTTGAATGTTGATATTCAAAGTCAATATTCGAACTTTTCTGAATTTGAAGAATCTACTGTAACCTCTGATGGTCATTCAACTTGAATGTGGGTTTCTGTATCACACTGGTAATGCGAAATGAGTAAAACAAGTATCTGAAATATAATAATTTAATCAAAATATTAAAAAGTTTAGTTTAAAAATAAATACCAAAAAATATTCTTGCTTTCAGGTACGTAATCGCCATAGAACAAAAATTAAAATTTATGGCATACTAACATTTCTTTGTGGCCCACAAATATCAAATTTAGGAGCTATAAAAGTTTATGCAACAATAATGGTCTAATAGTTTTTTACCATAAAATGCAAAAGTAAAAATTTCTTGGGAGTAAATGATGAAAAACATTAAAATTCCTTTAAAAAACATTTCCGTGTAGCCTATAAGAGATACCAAACTAAGGAGCAATAGAAAAATCCACAAAACAAATTTTTTTATCATCTAAGCAAAGAAACAATTCTCCATTTGAGCATTTCGAACATCTCCACCTTGAAATCTCCGCACAACAAATTTTGCACCTTTGTTTTGTTTGTCTGTGGACTGGAAATTGTCCAACTTGATCATATCTTATATCACTACTAGGATGAATTACTCTCAATTTTCTCCAGACACCTCTAACCTAAAATCTTTCAAACACATTACTTTTTCTTCTCTCATTTCTTTTTGGACTCTCTTATACATGAGCCATGCATTGCATAGAGCAAGATTAATAACATATGTGAAGAGAGGGAAATACTATCTTTCTGACTTGGTTGGAGTTTTAGATGGATGTGCAAGCATGTTAGATTTATCTATCCCTCCCATTTTTTTAATTATAACTCTTTATAATGGCTAGACATGCCACATAAACTTTTCTTTTCACCTGCTTGCAATATCACTTTATTGTAAGGAGTGGTTGACTCCAATGACATTAGATGCCATATTCACACATTTGTTGTCAAGCCCTTTTATCATAATTATTTCTCCATCAAACTTGTTGTCGTAGAATTCCCCTCCTTTTAGTTCTATTCTAAGAGTGCTAAGAGTGTCTAATATATTGATATTATAAGAATATCTTAACGAACAGAGCCGTTACGAAACACGTAAGGATATCTAAGAGAAACCAACATTAATCCCAAAATAGACTTATATTTTATCTTTATCAATTGAATACATAACATTTATACATTAACTACAGCAATACTCTGAATATTATCCTAAAAAAGAATAAATTAAATTAGTTTACCCACAAAAATTGGTTAACGTTTTCTCTACACACAACAATAATATAAGAATTAGGCTTACGGACTCATGTGGAGTTTAAAGGCCTCAGAAATGTTATTTACTCTCGACGCGTGCCGCCGGCCAGATGTAGATGAGCAAGATCACACGGTTGTTTTGGCGAGGGTGGCAGCTGGGGGGTCCACACGTTCTTCCGGGAGGAAGGGGGTTCTTCATGGACGAGAACAAATACGGTGCTTTATGCAACACCTAGGCAGTCGTGGTCTCTTTGGCGAGAGTGAGTCGAACTTGGTTCTTAAATCAAGCTAACTTGGAGTGCGGTGTGACCACCGAGTAACGAGCTCGAGGAGGAGCTATTCTCCTTCGTTACTAATTTCCTTATGGACGAGGACTGAACTCGGGAAGGGTCTTATTCAAGGGCAAGGAAAACGGAGGGGGGGTTTCTCTGGCGAGAATAAGTTACTTAAAGTTCGGTTTGATAACCGGGAACTAGCTCGAGGATGAGCTTTTTCTTAGTTCCAGTCTTCTTCAAGGGCGAGTATAACGGAGGGGGATTTCTCTGGCGAGAATAATTTGAACTTGGTTCCTTTCTAAATTAACTTAGGAGTTCGGTGTGGCCACCGAATAACTGGCTCGAGGGGGAGCCTTTTCCTTC
Source organism: Ceratothoa steindachneri (assembly GCA_963969495.1). Taxonomy (NCBI): domain Eukaryota; kingdom Metazoa; phylum Arthropoda; class Malacostraca; order Isopoda; family Cymothoidae; genus Ceratothoa; species Ceratothoa steindachneri. The sequence goes on along the minus strand of OZ018332.1, from coordinate 134,920,221 downwards.
TTCTTTTCTTAATTCCTCAAGGGCGAGGAATACCCCTGGTGTTTAAGGTGAACCAGGATATGAGGAGTCTCTCTGGCGAGAGTAAGTTGAACTTACCAAAGTTAACTTATCGTTTGGTTTGATAACCAGGGACTTAGCTCAAAGATGAGCTTCTTCTAAGCCCCTTAAGGTAGGTAGCCCTGCCTCTCTTGCAGGGTACTTCTTGGTCTGGCGAGCCAAGTACTCTACCTCTCCAGTCTCGGTAGTTCGGTTTGATCCAAAGACTTCATCACCTAGAGACTGACGTATACTACCTCGTCACCCCACTGGGGGAGTGGTAAGGGGGGGGAGGGGCTTGAGGACGGCCCCAGGAGAGTTCTTTTTCCAAACGGTTTTTCACACGAATTCAAACATCGGCTCCTCGTTAGCCTTCGAGCTTAGGAGAAACACGTCTCCAATTTCTTATTTGACGTGAAACTGGATCTCACTCTCCTGGGGGAGATCTTACATTTTGACCTTTAGGGTTGTTTTTTCATGGCACCGAGTTGTGCCACACTGCGGTAAGGCACTGAACCCGCCGATGCCTTCGACGGATGTCTTTGTGGTAACCGCCTTGTTACTGCACCAAGAGTAAACGGGGGGGGGGGGAAGTGACCATTCCCCTACACTTATAATCAAAAGCTCCTCTCGATTGCTTTTTCATGTCTTTATCTGATGACAATGTAACTCCACCCAACCTATCTCAACGAATCGTCCCAACATAATGAATTCCGTATTTTTCCTGTAAGTAACTAATCAACTTTACTGATATGGAAAAGTTATCTCCAAAAATGATAGTGTTATCTGTATTGAAAAGTGTTTTGCAAAGTGCAATGACAATTTTACTCCTAACTCCGATTTCTTTCTCTTCATCAAAGAGACTGGTATCAGCGAATGTCGTTGCACCTTGATACAGAATGAAATCATGGAGTAAACAATCTTGGCTAGCCCTGCAGAATGGTTTAAAAGCCCATTTATTTGGCTTATTACTAATATACTGCCTAAGGTTTCCTGCTCTTGTTCCTTTGTAAGCTATCATTACTTCATCAATGCACTGTTCATTTGTGCCTTCTACTTTCAAGCCATTTAATCTCAAGAACTCGAATAAAGGCCTAACCTTGTAAAACCTATCTATATTATTTGGTGGTACATTTTCGTTATCATTGAAGTAGATTGCTGTGCGTAAATACTTAAATCGCTTTGCAGTCATAGTTTCTTGTGTGAATTTTATATGAGTAAAGTGCTTCCAATATTCATCTACAGACGGACACCGAACCACACCCATATAAATAAGAATGGACAAATATGCTATTATTTGACTTTTGCAAGTGATTTGCTTACTTTTGGGGTCTTTTTGAAGAATAAATAAATTAGTCTGATAAAAGATGTGATCTATCATAGCACTATCAAAGAACATATTAAAATATTGTAGTGGATTCATTGAATACCTTTCTACATGATTGCTTACTAAACTTTGCAACTGAAACTTGGTTATATCTTTCCTTTTCCCTATTTTATCTCTTGAAGTGCTCTGGGAACATTCTTTTTTTTCATTGGCTCCATTTGCATGTTTACATTCATCTTCCTCGCGAAGATGATGTTTCAGGAATAAAATCCCTATCCCTGTCACAATCATCATCAGGTCCCTCCGAGTCATCTGGATTAGGCAAGCATAATGAGCATGCCCGCATCTCTCTCGTTTTTCCACTATAAAAGATATTGCAATCCATCTGAAAAAAATATAAAATGATGTGATTAAATACATGCTTTATATATAAAAACAATCATGGATATTTATAAATTACACATTTTGAAAATAAATGGTACCAAGACAGTAATGTTTCCAAATGGAAGCAATGTGAAAAGAAACTAGGCTTTAACTATATTGAGATTCTGTAAACAATTGGAAACATAAGTTTTTCAAAACTATTTTGAAAGAGTATACATGTAATTAAATTGGATAATATACTTGTTACAGTCTTCATTGATCAATTAAAGTGCAAAAATATGGTAAAAAATAAACAACAATGTTTGAAAAATTATATATGCACGGAGGCCAGCCAGAAGAGTGAAGTCCAGCATAAGGGCGGCTAAGCGTACTGAGGAACTCCAAGTGGGGAGACTCTGCAAGAAGAATCTCAAAGAGTTCTTCGGCTATGTAAAAAGCCGTAAGCCGATCCATCGTAGGATTGGGCCCTTAGTGGACGAGGAGGGTGCATTAACTCACTTAGATTAAGAAAATGCTAGCCTGCTCAATGATTACTTCTCTTTAGTGTTTACTGAAAAGTGTGGTCCCACCTCCCAGCCAACGAGTTCCTATTCGGGGGAAAAGCTGGAGGATATATACTTCACCGAAGGAGAAATAAAGCCAAAGATCGCTAACCTAAAGACGAATAAGTCCCCTGGACTGGACGGGTTTCTATCCAAGGTGTTGAAGGAAGTGTGCGATGAAGTATCACGACATCTGTGCGCTATCTTTAACATGTTAATCCGGACCGGATGCGTTCCTAGAGACTTGCGTGAGGTGGAGGTGACTCCGATCTTCAAGAAAGGAGACCAGAGCCATCCGTCGAACTACCGACCTATCAGTTTCACTTCGATAGTCGGTAAACTCATGGAAAGCATGATAGTGGACAAGATAACGTCTTATTTATAGTCAAGCCTGCTACTGAAGAGTTCCCAGCACGGCTTCCGAAGGCAACGGTCATGCCTGACGAACCTTGTGGAATTCTTCCACTTCGTGTTCAGTAAGCATGATCGGGATAAAGCGGTGGATGTTGTGTACCTTGACTTCCAAAAGGCCTTTGATAAGGTACCACACCGCCGCCTTCTCCGGAAAGTGTGTGCACAGGGCATCGACGGCAAGGTAGCAGGTTGGATAGAGAGCTGGCTAAGTGACAGACGGCAATGAGTAATGGTGAATAGACGGGCCTCTGAATGGGCGCCCGTATCTAGCGATATCCCTCAAGGTTCCGTCCTGGAACCAATACTATTTATTATCTATGTCAACGACATGGACGGAGACATGGTTGCCAAAATCTCCAAATTTGCCGACGACACCAAGCTTGGTGTCAATGTGGCAAAGGAAGGGAACACTGCCCGTCTCCAAGAGGATCTTCAAAGGATTGGGGAGTGGTAGGACACGTGGCAAATGCCTTTCAACGTGGGGAAATGCAAAGTATTGCATATCGGCCACCGATACCCCAAATCTCAGTACATCCTTAAGGACACTGCTCTTGAATCGAGTGACACTGATAAGGACTTGAGGGTAACTATCACTAGCAACCTCAAGTTCTTGAAACAGTGCATCGAGGCAGAGAAGAAAGCCCAAAGGATGTTAGGCTACATAAAGCACCAGTTTGGATACCGTAACAAGGAGATAGTAATTTGTCTGTACAACTCCCTCGTTCAGCCGCACCTGGAGTATGCCGTACAATTTTGGAGTCCTTCGTTTTGAAATGATATCGCAAGGTTGGAACGCGTACAAGCCAGGGTAACCCAGCTGATTCCCTCTATCCGACATAAAAGTTATGAGAATAGACTAAGGGAATTAGATCTGTTCTCGCTGGAAACCTGTAGGCTGCGTGGTCAGCTCATCGAAGTTTTCAAAATACTTAGAGTATCTGCAGTAAGTGGAACGCACTTCCAGTGGAAGTTATCAACAGTGAATCTGTTGACTAGTTCAAGTCAAGACTAGACAAAGTCTTGAAAAGTGGCCGTTTAGGGACGCAAAACCGTAAGGTCTCCTAGGGTACTTCTTTTCCTTGTTGTTACTTCTTGTTGTTACCTTTGCTAGGCACATCCACTTGCTTACGCTCCAACCTACCAACTGACTAATAATAATGAACTGCCATTTGTCACAAGAAATTTAAATAGCTCCTCATGTATACATTTGGAAACAAAGTCACGATAGGAAACAAAATAAGTTGATTCTATATATAATTCACATGTAATATATTCACATACAGTTAATGTATCTAAATGGTGCTATAGGACGCCAAAGGGTTATAACTAATTTCTTTCGCCGTGAATATGTGAATCTGCTTAATTTCAATCCAATTTCTCGACTCTTAAGCTGTCTATTAATCTCCTTGAATTCTAGAATCTCATTTTGATATTTTTCCTCGATAACACAGAAAATAGCAAACGCTTAAATGTGTTATTTTTTATCTACGTACATAAATTGACGTACACCAATGTTTCACCTTAAAATTGGAACAAATACCCGGTGAATTCGCCTCATTTATCAACTGAAAACGGGAGATTGAGTAAGAGACTAAATTAACCTAGAATAAGTATTCATTAGAAAATATGATAATGGTTGGGAATAAGTCGGATTCGTCGCTTTTCCCTATAAATTTTGTCTGGTTTCACTAGAAATGGAAAAAGTTCAAATGATAGGAAAGAGAGATAATACAATGTATTTTGTTTGAAATATTGATTTCTTGTTCGTGAAACAAACTCGTCAAAAAGGAAAGACTGCGTATTTATATGTAAGGAGAGTGGGCTAAAGCTGTGCTGTGTACTTCCTGTAAGCGGAGACTGTGTATTTTCCAGTAAGCGGGGCATATGCAATCTTTTATGTGTGAGTGCTTGTGATTAAGCAATTCGTTCATGTCCTAAAGATTTTTGTGTGGTTTTAGCGAAACGGAAGAACAATTAAAACTGAACGTTTTGCCTTTAACACGGAGCAGTATTGTTGTGCTCATCTATAGAATGCAAATAGTAAACAAAACACTACCCTTTCTGTTCCACTATCCGTTCTAATTGAGGAGAAAGCGTATTTATGGGCCTCACAGTTTGATAAGCATTCATTACCCAATTAAGAGGCTAAATTCTAGTGGGCTTTAAAATAAAAAGTGGGAATTAGTTAACATTCCCATTTTCCTTCTTGAACGAAGAAGTTTTTCGATATATATATTTATATATTGCGCTAAAGTAAGGGTAAGGTTCTTTAATCATGTAGAGAAGTCTCCTGGAGTTCCTCAATCATCTTCAGGAGAGTTACTGTCAGAGTAAGAAAGTTACCCCCCCCCCCCCTACAACCCAACGTCTACCTGTGGCGCCTGAAAGATGCACCTACACGGCCAGACAGCCCAAGGGAACATCGATAATTCACGCGGTCGGCTGACCTGGGTTTGGTTCTCTCTATCTTTCCATTTCATCGTCTGACCGACTCCAGACCTACGGCGCCAAGGACCTTTGCGCAAGGCTCTGAGAACGTCGAGACTATCCACCCCCCGGCGCGCTAAGTCTAATGAGATCCCCATCTCCCTTTTCCTATTTTGGGCCCCCGGCGAGCCGCTTCCACCGAGGCAGTATAAATAATTGGAGCAAAGCTTTAAGAAAGCAGTACAATACAGCCCCATCTTACTCAGCAGTCACATACAGTCTCGTACACCCTGCTTCGCCTCCCCAAGGCTTCCAGCTGCAAACGCGACGAGTCATCTCTACTCAGCCTTGCTTGTATTTAAGATAAAAGTTCCCGCAGATAGACGATAGACACAGACAGGCATCTATCATTCAGTTATCGACTTCGTTCAACGACTGGAGTACTCCCTCGCTCATTTTACAGCGGGGTTAAAGAGGAAGGAAATTGCAAGTTCAACTTTGAAGCTCCCCGTTTCCCCTTGCATTGAAGCCTCCAGTCAAATAGGCTTTACGTGAGTCTCCCCGATAATAGCACTCTCCCATTTTGTCTGCAAGCAATCACCGTGCATCCTCTTTCGGACTCTCGTACCCGTCGAGTCATTTCTATCCTTCCCCAGTTTGGTACCCCGGGTCTCATTTTATTTATTGTTATTTATTTACTTGTGCTATTAATATTTTATTTTATATAGTAAAATAAGATTTTTATACCATTAGACTCTCTAATCCCAGAACCTCTAAGAATTTATTATTTAGGCCAACCGCACTCGACTTTGTTTATTTAACTCTCGCACTGGGATCTGCATCCCGATTCTTTGGGGTGCCCTCTTCACCGTCACCCTACAACAGCTACATATATTATAAGGCAACCATCCACTTCCCCCAAATATGTAACGCTCCAGAAGAGGGTTGATGAAATTCAGGAGACTTCTCTAAAGGATTCAGTATTCTCATTATTACCATTTCCTAACTGCATTGACTAGAACGTTATTGTTCATTTATATAAAAAAAATAATAATTATATATTATATATAAGAAGGGCGGTCACTAAGTTTTGCGAATCGGTAGGGCAAAACAAAGAAAGGGGGATGACTGTTTGTGGGGGTGTTAGGACAAGTTAGGAAAAGTCAGGACCTGCAGCCGCACGCTCCTGCCTAGTCTATTTAAAAAGCAGTAGCTGATCGCAGATCGTCAGTCACAAATTTTTCAACAATGGAGAAAGTTGAGCACCGCGCAGTGATCAAATATTTGACCAAAGAAGGCAAGAATGCAAAAGAGATCCATGAACGCATAGTTGAAGTGTACACCGACACCAGCCCTTCCTATGCAACCATTGCTCGCTTGAAAAGGAAGTTCCGCCATGGTCGTGAGTCCCTTGAAGATGACCCCCGTCCAAGACGCCCGTCAGACGTGACCCACGAGGAGAATGTGGCCCGTGTGGAGAGGATATTCTCGAAAATCGACGGGTGAAAATCGAGGAAATCGAGCAAGAACTTGAGATACCACATGGAAGTATAATCAACATCATCCACGACAATTTCGCCATGACCAAGGTCTCTGCCCGTTGGGTCCCTTGAAACCTCACGCCCCATGATCGACTCCAACGTCGTCAAAGTTCGGAGGAGCTGCTGCTCCTGTACAACCAAAACCCTACGGGATTCGAGTCACGCCTAGTGACAGGTAATGAAACGTGGGTCCACCATTGGGATCCTGAGACCAAGCTCAAAAGCATGGCCTGGAAGAACATGAGCTCTCCCCCCCCCATCAAGTTCCAGACCCAACCCTCAGCCAGGAAGATCATGGCCACCATCTTCTGGGATTCTGAGGGGGTGTTGATGGTGGACTATGCGCCTCTTAAAAGGACGATCACAGGCCAATATTATGCCGATGAACTGTCTGGGTTGAAGAAATGCATCCGTCAGAAGCGGCGCGGCAAGTTGACACGCGGTGCCCTACTCCTCCACAACAATGCCCCTCTCCACAAGGCCAGAGTTGCACAAGCTGCCCTGCACGAGTGCGGATTCGAGAAGCTCAACCATCCCACCTACAGTCCAGATATGGCCCCTAGCGAGTACTTTTTATTCCACTAGATCAAGGCTGCACTGCGTGGACGCCGGTTTGGGGACGATGAAGATGTCCAGCTCGCCGTCCAGGAGTGGATTAAACAGCAGTCGGGAGATTTCTGGTTGTCAGGAATTCGAAGCCTCAGAGACAAGTGGCGCAAGTGCATTGAAGTCGAGGGTAGTTGTATTGAAAAATAATAAAATACTTTTCCTCATATCTCATTTTCGTATATCCGAATTGCAAAACTTATTGACCGCCTCTCGTAAATGGTGTTTGGGCTAAATTTGACGATTTTATTGTCTCCGTTTTTTATAACACGTATAGTTTATTTGATTAACAGTTAGCTGGCAGGGAAGAGTGGAAGACTTCGCCGTCAATAAAAATATTTTTTATGATGCAATCTTTTGTACAAAGAATTTCACTACCTCATATCTTTCATTTTTTTACAATGATTTCCCATTTTATATTGTATAAAAGTCAATCTGCAAATTTTTAAAAGAGTGTCTGCCAAATCTTTCTTTACAATAAAGGATCCGGTATGAAAGAGTCTTATGAGTTCCATTATACATTTATTTAAATGTCTCTGGTGTTCCCAAGGGAAATACATCAAAAGCTCCGTGAGAACTCTGAAGGCAAGATTCTATTCCCACATTAGCATAAGCAATAGAAAGGTAACACATTTGAAACCAAAGAAAAAATTCGGCGATAAGAAATCATGTAAAAAATGTTAAAGTTATATCTGCATAGAAGACTGTAATTTTAAATTCACATAAATATCTCAATACCCGTCGAATCCTAGAAACGCTCTGCATCAAACAGTTCTCCCAAATTTAAATAATGATTTTTCGTCGGTTTTCCTTTTAGCTTCATGAATACTTTTGGATGTTGATTGCTGAATACAATGCAACTTTTGTTAAGTAAACATTGAGTATTTTTTAACGGGTTGTACGTTAGCAAGGTATGTTTTGTACAGCAAGTTCTTCTCTATGTAGGATTCGTTTATGATTGTCTTTGTCTTAATGCTGCATTTAGGATTCATTCAGGATTCATTTACATTCATAATCAAAGCACCCCTTACTTAATATATTTTAACAATTTTTACACTCGCTAACTAATGTAAATATTTTAAAATCTTACTGTGACTTTAAAGCTAATTTCTAAGTTTCATTTAACTCTAAGTCTCTCATTTAAATCTAACACTACCAATTAAATTTCAAGTTGTAGCCTTAGTATTGTCCTCTCTGAACATTGCTTAATACTTTGTTCATTAATTTTATATGATAGACCTAAAAAGATGAGGAGTTTTTTAAGTCAAAACCTTTTTTGTTCCTTCTTTTTGCATTAACCCACAAATCTAACCATATAAATATTCAGCGTTTTATTTCTTTTAATCTGGGATTTTTCACATAATTGTGCACAGAATACCGAAGCAAAACTCAATGAAAGAAAATTTCTTTAGAATAAATCTCAAAACTAGTCAAATGCGACTCGAATATTTAAATTCCAGGATTCTTGTGCATTGGGAGCGAGCGAAATATACCTTTTCCAACGAATTTTTTTGGAATTGTAGACGATAAAAATTGGAGGAATTTCATTTTACAGTCTGGCTGTGTGGAAATCTAATATATATTTTAGTTCATAGCGTACCATTGGGCATTAATTGTGGATTTCTAGCTGTTATTTTTCAGTTTTCATTACGCTGTTAACAGAGGACAAAATTTAGAGTGAATACAAATGAATTAGGAAAGTCAGAATTCTAACCCTACTTTGTAAGGGGAAAAAGTTTACTTGAACACATAATATTGGAAAAATAACGAGCAGTTCTTGTTTGTAAACTTTTACAAAAGCCATGTCCACAGGGAGCATAATTTAATTTTAAGGGGTGAAATTTTTTGATTTGATTAAACATTTTTTTATTAATAGCAATGCAATAATCATTATAATAACGCGTTATGAATGGACCGAAAAATAAATATTAATTACCAGGCAATGGCTTCGCTACTAAGATTGAAATTTAAAATCTAAAAAAAAAGGCAGCCATGGTTAAATTCTTTTAAATTTTCTGAACTTCGCCAATTATAATTATTTTAAAAAGGAATTCTAAACTAAATTTCCCAACCTTTAAAAATATAACGTTGCTAAAATATAGAGTTATAGAAGATATATAAAAATAAATTTTCTGAACTTCTCCATTTGTAATTTTGAGGGTTTTAAAACTTCTCCAAATTTCGATACTTATATTTATTTCTGAAATTCACCATTTTGTTTTTTAATATTATAAAAGAATTATTAGAAATAACTTTGATGAAAAAACATAAGTCATAACCAAACTAAGATGAAATTATTATTCTTATACTCAAAAATCCCCTCCTTAAATTATAGATTTAGTGATTGTGATGATGTATGTATAACTTATAAACAATTTACAGTGAGAAAGGGTGAGGAACCACTGATGGTCGGATTTTATATGTTTGCGTAGTACTTATTAATTTCCTTCTTAAACTGAAATCATTTCAAGGATTTGAAAAGGTAAATAATTCCAAAGTTGATTAATTTTTTCGGGAAAACTTGTGACCCAATTGCGCTTTTAAATCATTCGTTAATATACTTGAAACCGTTATTTCAACTAAAATAGGAACTCAAACTTTTTAATAGGGCAACTATTTAATATTTTTAAAGACTGAAATACTGACTGGGAAAACGCCACTTTTCTACTGAAAGAAAATTAAGTCTCCTTCGTCTGGTTTTAAATTATTTATTTCTAAGTCCAGGAATTAATTTCGTTTCTCTAAGTTTAACGATTTCTAGGTTCAAAGTATACGTTCAACAATGGAGAAACAACAATTAAACGTCAAGGGCCAAGTAATCTCTGATAACCCAGAAGATTGTGCGCCTTTTAGACTAAAGATACGCATTATTTTGAAAATTTAAGTCGCTATAAATTAATACACCCAAATTGTTTTCCGACGGAAAACTATGTTTATATTCCATCCCACCGTACTGTACACTACAGAGGGGACTTTCTAACTGAACCACATTGAAATTGATCACTCATTTTTATTCTTTCCAACACTCTAAATCGCTTTGTAAATTAATATATTGGTCTTAATATTTTTATTATAGTTTATGAATGAAAATGGACCAAGAACCGATCTTAAAGGAACAACGCTAGTGACCGTTGCCTAGCTTGAGGTAGTCCGGTCGAATACAAATGTCTTCCTGCAGTTAGCTAACCAACTTTCAAGAAATTTACTTTATGTACATTTCCCTTTATAGAAAATCCTTTGCTACCATTCAATTATGCGATACGGTATCAAACTCTTTATAATAATTGAGGTAAATTATATCATACGTTACTCAAACACTAGAGTTGAAATCGAAAACAATGCTAAATATCATTCATGAACCTTTTTGTTTCCATGGTTTTATCTTTAATTATAAAGTCATGGCCCAAATTTTGAGACTGCTTTTATTTTTATTTTTACATTCTTTTTTAAAAGTTAGTTTACAGGAATAATTATTCAATTATTTAAATTATCACAGGTTTATTAAATATTAATCATTTAATAATAATAAAAAAGTGCATTCCTTTGCTGAATCCAAAATCACGCACTGTAATAATTGAGGTGTGGTTGTTGGAGGTTTGCTATTCGATCAAAATGGTAAAATCTAGAAAAAAGGGGTTGAATGAATGAGGTCATGTAATTATAATATATTTTGTATTTTATTTTTTTTTGTGGGGGGGGGGGAGAAATAAATGTTTGAATCTTTTTCAATTCCAGAAATATCCATTATTAAAGAAAAGCATGTAATTAATGTTGTCTACATCAAAGTGGCCTGAAATGAAAGCAGATATTTGCTTCGGGTATTGCAACAAGAAATACCATCACATTCTCGTAAGGTCACAGCACAAGAAGCGTATTGACTTCAATGTGAAGCTTCCTTACGATTGGAGAGACGCAGTTGTGAATGCTTCAGCGAACATGGTGTTACGGAACCTTTTAAACAGAGGTGTCAAGTCGAGAATGGCTACGAAGAAGCCCCCATCTCTTTAAGAAGAGTCATTGAATAGAATCATATTTTGTATGATATATAAAGAATGGAGTGGTGAAGAATAGGGCAAAGCGTTAGTCTTTGATGAATCGCCTTCCACTTGTTTGGAACTTCTAGAAGATCCCTCGTTATGAAGGAACTGGAGCAATAAAAATTTGGCCCAAGAATATGGTACCAAAATGTGCCTCATCAGCATCTTTTCCCAAATGTTTAGAACCAATTTGGAGATGGTAACTGTATTTTGCAGCATTATTTGCAATTTCTCACAAAGAAAAAGCAATATAAAAGAATTTGGCGTAAAATAAGATGACACTATTAAGACCTTGGTCGGCGAATTGGCCAGATATTTACTCAATTGGTAATTTAGGGGCAATAACCAAACTGACTGTTGATAAACAGAAGCCATACAAAAATGAGCAGTTGTGGGTGCTCATTAAAGTAATATCAGTTAAGATATTATCGCTAATTTAGTCTCTAGCATGGAAAAACGAATTGAACTAGTCCTGAAGAACATAGGTCATCATTGTAAATAAAGACTGCACCCATTTTTTTATACTATTTATTAATAGAATGGATTTTGGCTCGATTTTTTTCTTATATTTCACCTTCAAATTATAACACAAATAGATTAGCCATCATAACTTCACTAACTCTATAATTGTATAACGGGATTTTTGAAGATTAATAATTTTATTTTTTGTCCTTAGTGTACAAATGACTTATGTTTTTTTTATCAAAGTTATTTCTAATAATTCTTTTATAATATCAAAAAACAAAATGGTGAAGTTCAGAAATAAATATAAGTATCAAAATTTTGTGAATTTTTAAAAAAAAACCCACATTACAAATGGTGAAGTTCAGAAAATTTATTTTTATATATCTTCTATAACTATATTTTAGCAACGTGATATTTTGAAAGGGAGGAAATTTAGTTTCTAGTTCCTTTATCAAATTATTATAATTGGCGAAGTTCAGAAAATTTAAAAGAATTTAACCATGGCTGCCTTTTTTTTAAGATTTTAAATTTCAATCTTAGTCGCGAAGCCATTGCCTCCTTGTTCCAGTTTTTGGATATGTTTGCTTAAAAAGAAAATTATAACCATCAGTTCTTTGCCAGAATACCAAAGGGTACTGCAAGGACTTATAAGCTCTAGGAGTTTTAGCGACTTTATTCAGATTTTCATCTTTATATTGTGGAACAATATCTCTTTTTATTTCAAAGTCTTGTCCTACATTCAAAAGTCCAACTTCATTTGTTGTAGGAGATTTGAATCTTCTTTGATGTTCACCATTCGGAGTTTTGTCTGCTCTGATGATCAATCTGACTTCTTCATCTCTACTTCTTTTCATAGCTGTCTTGAATTTTCTGATACAGACATTGTTTTGGTGAAGGAATTCTTGGAGAATCAGCACTATGTTAAGTTGTAAATCCTTACACATCTTTGCTCTGGTCTGTGCTTGAACTTTATGGTCCTCAATGAAGTAGATTTGAGGAAAGGTGCTTGGCTCATTTAGCAAAGGTTAAATTCAACCAATCCTATGATAGATTTGGCCTTGGACTATGAATGTTGACTTCCACCCTGGCAAAGTTACATCATTAGCTCCAAATGAGGAGATAGAAAAGCAATTAAAGATTCAACTGAATCTGTATTTGATCCATATAGTAGGTAAAGTAATGGTTGACATGGAATAGGTAGTTCTTCCAACTGAACTTTTCCATTTATGCAACAAAGACCATTGGTCTCATCCTTGAGCTTTAGTGCTTTGCAATACTTACATTCATTTTCCAAACTTCCAATGGACAACTTCGGGTGGTTTGAATAATCTTCCTTGGGATAAAAATTAAATGCTGCTCTATGTAGATGAGACAAAAATGCACCTTTCACTTGTCTCATTTGTGAAACGTCGGTTGTTCTTCTGGCTTACCTTTGATAATGTCTTCAGAAGCCCTGACTCTTCTCATCCTTTCAGCATTAGCTTCTATCCTCTTTCTCCTGTCATTTGGAGTTCCAGAGGTCCTTATTTGACGCGGTCTTTCAGCTCTTGCAGCTTTGGATACTCTTCTAGTTTGCGTTTGATTGGGATCTTCAGCAACTTTCTGAAACTCAGCATGATGGTCCTATCGATAATAACCAGGATCAATGCCTATATCTTCTTCTTCTACACTTGAGTGAGATAAAATTTCATGCGATGGCAAGAATACATCGTACTGCAAGTTATTCTAAAAATTATAAATCTACGTATGTAAGTTAATTTATTTGGACATATAAAGTGATATTACCGCATTACGTCGAAAATTCCCATGTTCTCACTGAGTCTGTTTGAAAGCCATTATGGCCTAAACTCAACTGAGTGATTAGAAGTGCAGCGCTGCTATGTCCATCTTGTTTAACAAATCTCTTCACTCTTTGAATTAATAAATTAAAACAATCACTCATCAATCAAAACCTAATAACCTTCAAAGTAAAATTTAACAATTAAACATTACTGTTTCTCCCAGTAATTAAACAAACTCCCATAGTACATAAACACTGTTGTCAGATTTCTCCATTTATCCTTAAAAAGAATGGCTCCTCCTACTCTCAGGAAGGCAGACAAAGAAAAAATACTCCAATTACAAGAGGAACAATCGAATTAAACGAACCAGTTAATTTTAATGAACTGCAGACCCATATTTCCTTATCTACGCTATCAGTTGATGCCAAAGACATTATGAACGTTCTCCTTAAGTTTTTTGAATCATCTTTTGCCAAACAAGAACAAAAAATCATCTCTATCGAAAATCTAACGAACAAATCGAAAAATTAGAAGAAAAGGTTGATTCTTCCGACGCTTATGAAAGACGAGATACGATTATATTCTCCGGCAATATACCTGAAGCTACCAATAATGAAAACTGCAGCAATATCATCCGCAAACTTATTAAAGATAACTGCCACATAAAAATGCAAGAAGCTGACATATCTGTTTCTCATCGTCTAGGTCCCAAACCAAAAGTACAAGGTCCCGACAAAAGAAACATAATTGTGAAGTTGCGCAGAAGTGATCTGAAGAGTGATATCTTCTCAGCATGCAAAGAATTCAAACCTTCATTCTATGTAAACGAACAACTGACTCGAAATCGCAACAAAATCTTTTTTGTCCTCCGCCAAGCTAAAAAGAAATTCTCCACAAAGATCGCAGGCTGTACTACCAGAGATGGATTCATCAACGTCTTCCTGCCATCACTCTCTGGTCGCCGTGACCTACGTATAGTTATCAATCCCCGAGCTGCCCTCCAAAAATTCCGTCGGAACACCTCAATTCGACGCTTGCAGACTTTAATGCTGAGAATCTCTGGAACGATCAGTAATAATACATTCGGCGATATTACTGTTTTTGATGAAAAAAACAAAAACAAACAAACCATGTTTTGACCTAGTATTCACTTACTTTTATTTCAATTGTATTACATACTTTATTCCTTTTTCTCTTATTAAAGTTATCATAAAAACAATATTTTAACTGTTTATAGATATTTTATACGTAATTTCAATTTGTAACCCTCAATTTTTAAATTCCTTTATGTTTGAACAACTTGATCACTTCAATAATATCGATTCAGACATAAACCATTTTGATGAATTATATCCAAATTTTAAAGAAAATAACGTAAGAAACCAATACTACGATTGTAATAAATTTAACACTACATTTTCATTTGAAAAAACAGACCTGTCCATTTTAAATCTTAACATTTGATCTTTGCACGCAAACTTTGATGAATTTTCAATATTTTTGTCAACACTTAATTATAAATTTTCCGTTTTGGCATTCACTGAGAGCTGGCTAACAAATAATAATAAACACATTATCAGTGTTCCAAACTATAGCTCTTTTCATTCACTACGCGACGTAAATAAGATAGGGGGAGGTATAAGCGTGTATATATCTGACAGACTCAATACTAAAAAAGTTGACGAAATTAGTATTTCCTATAACTATATAGAAACTTTATTTATCGAAGTAAAATCAAATGGTAAAACAATAATCATTAGACCCGTATATAAGCCCCCTTTTGGTGACCCAAAGATGTTTATAGATAAGATTACTGAATTAATCAATTCCTTCAATGTTACAAACTATGACGACATAATAATTACAGGAGATTTTAACTTTGATCTATTAAACTTTGAAAACCACGCATCAACTCAGTCCTTCCTCAATACTTTTTATTCTCATTCCTTACTTCCAATTATAACAAAACCGACAAGAATAACCCAAAATTCAGCAACACTAATTGACAATATTTTCAGGGTTCACCCAGAAAATTACTCTTCCGGTATTTTCCTTTGTGACAAATCGGACCATCTTCCTATATTCATGGTCCAAAAGTCTTTTTTCAACTCGAACAATATTAATCAAAATCGTACAATAACCTACCGCATAATTAACGAAAATACCTTATCAAACTTCTATAACTATGTTCTAAATCAGAATCTATATGAAATTTCCTATATAAATGACATCGATTCTGCTACCGCAGAGTTAATTTCAAGGCTAGACGATGCTTTTAAACTTAATTGTCCTCTAAAATCTAAAACCATATCATATAAACACAAATCAAAACCTTGGATAACAAACGCAATTTTAAATAACATCAAAAAACGTCAAAAATACTTTTCTCCCTTATAAGCTTAGTCAAATTCCAGAACACACATATAAAAATTTTCGGAATCAAGTTACTAACCAAATTAAAATAGCCAAGAAAAATTATTACCATGAACGATTTAAACGAAAAACAATATAAAACAAACTTGGAAATTAATCAATTCTGTGATAAAACCTGAAACTACTAAAGGAACAAACCAAATTAAACAAATTATCATTGACGGTAAACCAATTGATGACAATAAGGAAAAAGCGAATGAATTCAATAAATTTTTTGTCAACGTAGGTAAAAAAATCTCAGACTCCTGCAAAATAGTCGATAAATCTTTTCTTTCGTATTTTAATGAGATTAATGTACCAAATTCCTTGTTCTTTTCTCCTGTAAGCGTAGCCGATATAAAAAAAATCATTAGTTCACTAAAAAATAAAAAATCAGGTATTAATTCAATCTCCACTAAAATTTTAAAATACATCTCCGATATAGTTGCTCCAATTTTAGCATCAATAATCAATAAATCATTTACGCAGGGTATATTCCCAAGTGTATTAAAAGTTGCTCGGGTAACACCGTTACCAAAAAAAATAGCATTCAATAAACTTTATAAATTTCTGGAATCTAATTCACTGTTGTATAAACACCAATATGGTTTTAGACGTCAGAAATCAACGATTCACGCGATAATTAACCACCTTCAATATTTATATGATAACATTGAAAAGGGCCACATTGTATTCTCAATTTTTATCGATTTTAAAAAAGCTTTCGATTGTGTCAACCATAATATTCTACTGTCAAAATTAGCTATGTACGGAATTAGAGGCAACTGTCAAAATTGGTTCAAATCATATTTAACTGAAAGAAAGATATTTGTCTCCGTCAATGGTCATGACTCATCCCACATTAATATTACAACTGGGGTCCCACATGGCTCTGTGCTAGGGCCACTGTTATTTTTAATCTATATTCATAATATTGTTAAATCATCTTCTCTGTTTAAATTTATATTATTCGCGGATGATAGTGCCTTATCAACTCCCTTGCCATATGACAAACCGAGCAACATTGCATCTACAATAAATAAAGAACTCGAAAATGTCTTCAGGTGGCTTAATGTTAATAAACTATCAATAAATGTAGATAAAAACAAATATATTCTTTTCTCTTACAAAAAATCTATTAAATTGGCCCATATTAAATTGGGCGACGTAATAATCTATGAAACTACTCATATCAAATTCCTAGGCATCTTTATTGACAAAAATCTAAGTTTTAAACAACATATTACGCATATCTCAACAAAACTATCAAAATCGATTGGAATATTATATAAATTAAATAAGTTTCTTCCTAAATTTATTCTCCACTCTTTATATATGACAATGGTGCAACCTTTCTTGACATATGGCATAGAGAGTTGGTATGGAAAATATCAAAATTATCTCAATAAATTATTCATATTACAGAAAAAAGCAATTCGAGCCATCCATCAACTTGACTACAATGAGCACATTAATCGTTATCTTAAGGAATCCAGAATTCTAAAATTAAATGATCTCTTTGTTTTTCAAACATCCTTATCCCTTTACAAAACAATAAAGTGTTCCTATAATAGCTATATATTTAATATGTTACAAAGAGCTGATAATACCCATAATCACCAAACCGCAATAGAACAAAATTTATTTCACCCTTGTATTCAAAATCAAAATCACAATGTAGCTTTCTGTACAAATCTATCAAAATATGGAATGGCTTGGACGACAATATCAAATCCCAAACCAATTTAGCTCAATTCAAAAAAGCTCTTTAAAACAATATAATTTCGGCTTACTAAATTTCTATTCAGCTTTTGTTATTGTGTATTTATTTGTTACCGTACACTATTATACTGTGTACTACTACTTTGATTTATACATTATAAATATGTTATTATTGATATAAGACTGTTGACTATGTTAACTACATACCTCTTGAAAGAATCGCTGGAAATAAAATTGTTTTTTAATTTATCTCTAAATTTAAATTATATAATTATTCGTTATTTGCAATCATTACAATGGTTAGGTTCTCAAATGAATATTAAGTTGTTTATATTTGTATAAACATGAAGGGATTTTTAGTCCTGATAATTTTATGCTTAGTCTTAAGTTTCTGCCCCAAAAGTCACTGACTTATTTTGGGCCTATATATAATCCTGTATGTATAAGTACTTATAGTAACTTAGCATTGAGATTTAAAATGTAATATGTTTTTACTGTATATTGGATTAGTATGGAATAAATAAATAAAATAAATAAATAAATGGCATAATAGGATTCGGCCAATAACTGGATTTCAATGTGGCCCCCCCCTTTTTGCCCAGATCGAAGTGCTTGCAAGTAATTTTTGAAAGCCAGTTTAGGGTCACCAGAGTCTGTATCAAGAAAGAGTAAGAAACGTGCTTTTTTCGGTTCCAACAGTTTTGAAGCAAGAGCTCTGAGAGACAGATGATCTGCCTCATCATCAAGTAACTGAAAAGCGCGGCAAGGCTATGAAATTAACAATTGCCATCCTCAGGTGCGCGTTCATATGCAGAGATATTTTTTGATGAAAAGAGAGGTTGCGAGATACACGTCCATATGGGCTTCTCTCCGTCTATAGTGAGGCACACGGTCTCTCCTATCCCTTCAGACTCTTTCGATATTTTGAGTGCTGGCTCCAGTCTTGGGATCCACGAAATTCTGGGAGTAGTTGACGGTCAGATGAGTGTATTCTTCCGATGAGAGATTCGAATAAGCCGCCCATCCGTCAGATACCACCATTGTATCCGGAAAAATCAACTTTTTAATCGCCGCCATGACAGTTTCCTTATTGTAATTTTTGACTGAAACGAGGAAAGCTCTCTTCGATTTGCATTCGAATCCTTTTAATACCCACTGACCATCCACTACACGACCACGGTTGTATTTTCTCTTGGCAAACCTAGCCTCGTAAATTTCCACAGTTTTTCATGTCCCTCCGAGTGGCGCTGAGAGACTTTCAGAATAATGTAAGATAACCTCATGGCAGAAACTAAACCAATCGACGAGGTTTGTCCTGCTGACGTCAGTTGGCTGTGATAATTCGTCCATGGTAAACCTGTTTGCAACGAACCAGAAATACAACAATCACGATTTTTTCGATAGTAAGATGCGAACCGGCAAAAATGTCCCCTTACAAGTGGAGATTTTGAATGAGCACCTTTTGCGCTTGCCTCCAGCGGTAAAAAAATATTTACGACAACGGAAAAAAACATATTTAGTAACTGTCACTTCAGATTTACAAGTAGGGCACTCGGTCTTGCTTTTTAGTAACTGATGGTTAGCTATAAAATCGTTGGTTTTCTCGGGATTAGTGAAAATTACGCCTAGATGGTGGACCGAGAGTGAAAATACACCGCACGATAAAACTGACGCGTAACGCCTGCGCGCGAGTATTTATACGAGACACAATTAATAGTTTGCATAAAAGCAAAACAAGAAAAGAAAAAGAAGCAAAAAATATATAAAAAAAGCTTTATATATAATTCGTTTCGGCGAACCAGAAAGTGGCGCTGTTGAAGTCCTAGAAATTATCCGACAACCACTTCTGCCTCTTGCCGGAGGTATGGCCTTCTAGCAGCAACCCTCTTCATTCATTGTTTGACCATAATCTTCAACACCTCAGCATAGTCGTCTTAATTATGCTCAAGACGCTGTTAAAAGATGTAAGACAGCATGACGTTACCCTGACTGGAGACACCAGAATAGCAAAACAATTAGGGGAATTTGGTTTTCATAATACATGAGAACGGTGCATTGATTATAGGAAAACCACCTGTTGTTCTGGATGTTGTGCTACTGTTCCTAGGAGAAGTTATTTTCGTCCGAGGGCGAACCAGATCGTCTCCTTCATGAGTTTCATTGATTTCGTCAATCGATTCTCTTTGTCCTTCGCTATCAGAATTTATCCCTTGCAGCTCTTGTTCAGATTGTAGGGCATTTGTTCATTTAGGGCCAGCTTCATGATGGCGACTACAAAACCCATCTCTCTCGCTAGAGCGCAAATTCCCTTGCTTGTGTCTTCCATTAACTTCTCCTGCAGTTGTTGCATAAATTTCAGCGTGGGAACGCAGTAAGACGGCTTGATATGTCCCTTACTGCTGGCCACGACTTAGTAGTCTGTGTTGCATCTTTCAATGTCACGTCTTACCTCTTTTGAAATGTTCACAGAGAATTAAGCAGCAGTCCTAACTGGCCTTTTGATACTTAGTACGAATCATCATAATAAAGGTAACTTCTTTTCCAAAATTTTAAGATGGCTTAGTAAAACTATACTCTCATTGCTCTCTCGGGCGTTGGTATTCCAATGACATGTCAAACTTTTCCTGACAAAAATGTGACATTAAACATCATCAAATTTGCCCAAATACTCTATTCCTCAAATATTGAATCAGTTTGTCTGATCAATAAAAGGATCCAGGCGATCTCGAAACAGGCACGAGATCTTCGTTACTATCCCTCGTTTTTGGCATTTGAAGGCACTGAAAACCTGCCCCTCAGCTCGTTCTTTATGTTACAGCTGTTTTTGTTCGTTTCTTTTCCATCGAATTTCACACAAAGGAATCCAAAGGGTCGAGGTCAGACGAATTCGGACGCCAAATGTCAGCTGCTGTGTGATCGAAGAAATTCGCTGACTGTTAGTTCTGGATCTTCTGGATTGTGTGGCAGGGCGCAGAGTCTTACGCCACACTTATGAACGCACGTAGCTATTCTGTCAATCTAGGGTTTAATCACTTTGCTCAGAACAGGGATATAGCCGTCAAGAGGTTGGTGTTCAGCCTTAGACCGTAATAGAAGAAGTGGGGTCGCATGACGTCACATTCATTGCTGACGACACCAAAGAGCATAAGTGTCGCTATTAATTTCCTCATCTTGAATCTGGGCATGCCCTTAAGTGCGACAGTGAGCCACCTGTTTTTTTGGAAGTTAAGCTTTTTGTTGTGGCAGAATTTTTTTCTCAGTGGAGAAGAAACACAACATGTCTGGCTCCGACGTGTGTTTCAACGTCTTAATCTGATTCTTGGTATTCTCGAGTCATTTTTCCTGCATCGCCTTGGATCGAAATTGCCCCATCGCCATTTTCTATGAAATGTAGTAAATGTCCGTATTCACCACTAGCCTATTGAGCTTTACATCTTCACCTTTCCTATTGCAATGGCATGCATCAACTTTCTGAGATCATTATTGATGATCTCCTACATTTTCGCGACAAAGTCTGTTATTTTAATTGCATAAGATGGTCGACCATGGATTTTCTTCTCGTCGTCGCTTCATAGTCGAATCCTCAATCTTTTAGCTTCTTTTTAACTTTTTCCAACATTCTTCTACTGACGTTGAGGAAGTCTGAAATATCGTTTTTTTCCTTGCCCCGTGGATTCTAAGTGCTCCATGCTCCATGCCTCTTCCATAAATTGTTGAGGGCTTTGAAATATTCCATAGTTAACTATTCTGCCAAAAAATAAGCAAAAATGGTTATTGTCTTTAAAAAGAAAAATACCGAAAACAAACGTAAAATTATCTTTTGAAAATTGTGAACGAATACCGTTCCTAACCTGTAGGTATTAAGAACTATATAAATAAAAAAATATCAAATATTTAAATATTCAATCCAATCTCTAAATTTAGTCTAAATAGTACTTTTGTTTTGTTTTACTTCGGATACGACGGTGACAGGCCAAATTTCTTGGTCTAATTTATTAGTCCTACTTTTTGTTTCCTTATCTTGCATAGCTTGGTTACATATAGTTCCATCAATTTCTTTCAAACAGAAATTCTTAGCATGTCAATTTCTCTTGGAATTAAGTTTTCTGTTGGCTGGCAGAGATACACGTTGAAGAGCGATTAAATGCATAGTAAATAAGGAGAACTTGCCATAGGAAGAAGGACAAGCAAGACCAGCAAAAGAGAAATCGTAGTTGCCCTGTAGAGAAAATGTTTAAAACTAGATACACATATGGTCGTATATATTCACTGCAGGCTAAAAGTCACACAAGAAGCATTGTCAAATTGAATATCTCTTTTAGTGGATGCCATGGCTCAAGAATGGCTATTCGATGGTAAAAGAGACAAGACACGCAAGTGTGGCAAAATTCTTATGGCTACATCATTATGGAACTGGACACTGAATAGTTAAAGCAAAATTTTTATTCTATTTTGTTTATAGCCCCCTCTCATTTCTCTCTGGCAAATGCTCAAGTGGCGTTATACACATTAATTTTCCTCCCTTTAACCAAACTTCAACTGTACTTCTCGTCGCTTTATATCTATAATTTTCTCTTTCCGCCATAAATTTTTTAGCCATTATTTTCTCTCACTATCTGAACTTTTATAAGCCACAATCACACTATTTTCTTCCTTTCATCTATTTTAATATCTATTGTCATCCATTTTCCTCTATAAGATCATACAGAGGTTAGAATAAGGTAAATACTTAAAGAAAAAAGAGAATATGAGTGCCATAAGAGAAAAGAATAAAGTTTATGTCTATTTACCAATGGAAGAAGAAGAAAATCTCCCTAAATTGAAAACTTTGAAAGAATTTGTGGAAAGTCGAAAATTTTATTTACCTGAATGATCGAAGTGGCCCCAAAAATTGCTTCTAAAGAGAATTAACATAATTAACAGCTACGATTCCAATCGGGAAATGTCTCTGAAACCGGAAATTTCACCTACTATAAGGGGAAGCAGATCGATTCTTGATATGGTGATAGTGTGGTCAATGAAAGAAAAGAAAATTCAGCCAAAACCACAGATAGGCAAAAGTTTTAGAGGTTATTAAATAGAGAAAACTCACTCACATATTCAAACCTATATTTGAAGTAATAACAATGGCAGATTAACCAAAGGAGAACAGACTGAAGCTGTTCAGTCGGATTACGTAGACTTAACAGACTAACTTATTACCATATTCTAAAATTCTTCTCCATCTAGAAAAGAATATACCACTCTAAACAACATATGTAGCATAAAAAGGCAGAAATTATGTTCAGAATGAGCATGTTGATTGAAATCATATGTTACAAAGCAGCAAAATAGTATTTAAACTATAAAGGGCAACGCAGTAATATGACCTTACCTTGTTATGTATGCAATGAGCACATGGTCAAGAAAAAAGGGGAAATGGTTATAGCCCTCACGCATGTTTTCGTGGTAAAGATTTGCCCCCCAAATAAACAGTATTTCACAGGAACAGATATTTCGGCAATTATCTGATGCGGTACCAACGAAGATGTTGACGTATATTTTACAAGGGCCCATATTAAGAGTCTGGTCCCTTGATGCTTTCAAAATGGGGTTCAATAGAATACTGAAAGAAATATGGCTTTAGCAAATAAAGGTTTTCCCAAAAGTAAGTATCGAACAAATTCTTTTCAATGACTAATTTCCATACGCACAATAAAGATGTAAAGAACACGTAATTAATAACATCAAAAGAGTTAATTGTAGAAAAGAAAAGTATTGACAAATCTTACTGAAGCTCCTTAAACTGAAATGGTAAATTTAAACCGTTTTAAATTTTGGAAGAAACGCACAAAAGGCTAAAACAGAGACCAAAAGGAAAAAGTAAACCGTACCAAGAAGCAAACTTGGAAATGAATCCACTATAACAAAATTCCTTAGGGTCAGTTTTGCTAAGAAGATAAAACAAACAAGAGAAATCAGGACATTCCCATGGAGTCGGAAAAAGGAATACTCAAGTTGGTTTACGACCCCATTATCGAGGAGAAAGAGAGTAAAAATGCAGAAAGAGAAAACAGAAATAAATCAATGCAAATCCTCTCAACTTTTACGAGCTCAGCTTATATACGACAAGGCGCAATAACATTAAGCAAAACGAAACCCAAAATGTATATTCCAACATAGCTAATAGACACAAATTCGTGAATGAAGCACAAAATATACAATATTGAGAAACAGATACGACAACTTAGCAACATTTACATATCCTGTACAGGTCTAAATATAATACTGCTAACTGAAAAAGGAATAACTGATGTTGACCTTCAGAAAATATTTGTGAATTAGGAACTACAAAGGAGTATAAGTGTAAAGAGATACGGTCAGGCAAAAATAGTAGTAAGGCGAATCTACAGTAGAAGGAGCAAGAAAATAGATGATTGCCTCGTCCCATCATTGTCAGAAATACCATTGTAACAATGATATATGACCTAGATACCGAGGCCACGATGGGTTTATCTGCCTATTCATAAGTTACAGACACTATGCATTTAGCAAGGGCTTTTAAGGTGCCGAGAAGAAAGCGGCTTCCGCGAAAATTGTCAACGATGAAGAAATCTATGTGGGTTTTATACTCTGAAGAGACTTTGAGAAATGACTAGCTCTGACTTACTTCACAACATTCATTTACCTTGGACAAGCCACTATGATTGACGACATCCTATTTATAAACTCGAATTTTTTTTTCTATCTCTTACACAAGTAAACACATAACTATGATAATAAAAAAATACTACTGCATCTATCTCATTCCTATCAGTATCAAGAAAAGGCTTTTAATTGCAGATTGCGATGACAAAAGAAAATTGTTTTCAGCGGATTCTCAAAGATTGACGACATTTCAAAGTCTCAGACACAACTGGTTTTGAAGATAAGAAATGGGTATAAACGAAAAAAACCGTTATTGTTTTAGGATATCCTTAAAAAATAAAGGGACAAGCTAAATATGAGAAATAAGACGTTAATCATAATGGCATGAAATATAATTTTTTAAATAAAAGCAAAGGTAGTTATGCAAAGTGTGGAAGTAGGTTTTTCAGTTCTCTTAAAACTATGAGATTTTTCTATATAGAAGGTAAAGACACTCTCAGGAACATATGAAAAGGCGGAAAGGCAGATTTTAGCCAAAGACAACTGTAGATCCTGCAAGATTTTAATTGCGTTAATTTGACATCAATGCTAGAAGAAAAGAGAAGCTAGATTCAGCACTTTTCTCTTGAAAAAAAAAACTTTAGGGAGACCAGCAAAAGGTTCAAGTTGAAACTTTGAAAGTTGTACAACGCAACTTTTACATAGATATATTTCAAAATGCCCTAAAAACTTCTAACATTATTATAGTTCAGGAAAATTCGACAAATTTAGTAATACAATATCGACCAATTTCTTTACATAAAGCCATTGAGAAGATATTAAACAATCAAGAGCACTCTCGTGTTACAAACAAAACAACATCTTAAGAAATTATAGCAATATTGTTTTAACAAAAGAATAAGCTCAAACAAAAACAGGTAGTCTCTAATGTAACAGCTGACAGTATCAGGCACAGCATCATGTTGCGTACTTGATAAATTCTGAGCCATGAAAAGAAGGCCTTTGAAATCGTTTGGATTGAATACCAAAAATACAATATTCCAAAGCTAAAACCGGCACTACACGTTGATAACATCCTATGAAATCGCCTTACAAATGTACAAGCCATTCAAAACCATTCAAACTTCAATGGGCTGTTTATTACACACAGGCTGACTAAGTAAGCTGATGATATGATCCAATGTGTAACTCAACAGAAAGGTCATGAATAATAGCTAGAACAACTGAAATAGAGACGATCTAAAAATTCAAACTGTAAGATCTTAACTGATGAGACGGAATTTAGTGCCCCTTGATATAAACGCTACGGAAATCATACCACTCGCTAATATATATAAATACAATTAAATTTTAGTTATTAGATTTCGTAAGAAAGGTTGCGTCGTTGAGAAAAATTGCAAAAATAATTAAACGTGACTAGGTGCTATTAAGAGCAATGTTTCCAGTTGCGGAAGTACCACGGCGCAACATCAATATCAAACAATATTAATCTGTAGGTAGTGAATAATAACGCCCACGGTTTCATCAGTAATAAAAATGGAACAAATTTCTCACTATGAGGTCGAATATGTCACTATCTACATACATGTTAGAAGTATGAGTATCTAAATTAAAATAACAGATATCATCTCGGAAGGGACGATAACAGATCAAGTAATATACTGTAGATGTGAGATGCAATGATATTGAACTGCTTGCGGTCTAATAGATACTCGTACCATCAGCTATGCATATACATAGTTATAAAAACTAGAGAACTCTTACAGGGAACTCTTAAGTTTAGTTTACTTTAAAAGTATAAAAATTATTCCAATGTTATAACAAAATGAAATGAAGCATCCAGGCGAATTACTATACAGTAAATAACAAAGCGAATAAAATATTTCTAACGTAAACTTTAAGATCTAGAAATTCAAAATTTCAGAATTTGGGGTTTCAATTAGTATAATTAATATTATATGTGTATTATGAAAGTGAAATCTACAGCTTTTAGGATCAATTTAGTAAAGGATAACAAATAATATATGATATAAATTCCTCTTCAGTTAGTTTAAATTATTTAACCCTTGGATGGCACTATTATTGGGGAACATTTCACCTCCTCATATATGCTATTTATCTCATACTTCTCTAAAAATAAACACTGCCCCCTTCCTTTTTTCTATCTATATAAACATATAAATATATAATATAACGACTAAACTAAATAGAAATATAGCCAGAGGAAAAAAAAAGTGTTTTTTAAACAAAAAACATGAAACCAACATTCTGGAGTGTGCCTTATTCCATACACTTATTGCAAAAACTTATGTAGGAAAAACTGGGGACTTTAAGAAACACATATATGTATGCACATAGGGGGTGATATAAGAAGAGGAAGTTTATTTTCTAATTATTTTAACCACACTAGCAATTGTAATCACTAAATTAATTTTTATAATGCCAAACTAAGCTATAAGTCCGATAATTATTTCAAAAGATGTATAATTGAATTAATATTGATTGAACAAAATCCAAATTACAATATGTCTGATGACTTATTTAAATTTAACAAAGTCGTTAAAAATTCTCTCGTCCTAAAACTTACTTAGAAAATCGTCACAAATTTACCTGTTCCCAAGTCTATGTCTTCCTTTGTTCTCCCCGCTCATTCTTGTGATCCTTCTCCCATCCTTTTTTATATATAAAGAATTTGTATCCAATCTTCTTATTGTACAGTTGAAGATGGTAGTAGATATCGTAACTAGTCCTTTAATGTAATAAACTGATTCTATCAAGTGTGGTTTTTACGGATAATGTATTCAAGAGTGAAATGGAATTTTTACGACAAAAAATATGGCCTTAGCATGCGCAGCCCGTGATCTCCCATTCTTTGTAACCT
Organism: Ceratothoa steindachneri; assembly: GCA_963969495.1. NCBI lineage: Eukaryota > Metazoa > Arthropoda > Malacostraca > Isopoda > Cymothoidae > Ceratothoa > Ceratothoa steindachneri. Next base: position 134,893,019 of record OZ018332.1, on the reverse strand, counting down.
GTTCCTGGGACATTTTGAAACTTCCCTACTCACAACTATTAAACCCAATAATAATTTTGTATGGTATAGGTATGTAGATGATGTGATTTACACATGGCCATTAAAGCTTAAAAACCTCCATCCCACTTTAAATTTCAAGGTTAAATGGGAAAAAGACAATTGCTTACCGTTTATTGATGTAAAAGTCTTAAGAATTAATGATAAATCATTTTTTACGGTATACCGGAAACCTACCTATTCCAATTCCTATCTACATTTTTTTTTCATGTCATGATCTTAAAATAAAAAAAGCAATTGTAATATCTATTATTTAAGAGCCTTTCAAATTTGTGACCCCTGTTTTTTTACAAGACGAGATCACCTTCATAACATGCATGTTCATTGAATTAAAATATCCACTCTATTGTATAGATGAGAGCCTATCTAAAGCCAGGGCAATATTCTACTCTCCCCAACAAATAAATAATCTTACATATAAAAAGAATTCCTTATCTCTACCATATTTCCCTCTTGGTCAACAGATTAAACTCCATTATATATCCCTACTTGACCACCTTCAAATATCCTCTAACTATCAAAAAATCTTTCCGTTCCACCAAGCCAGAATCGCAAAATAAGGATGCAGGCATCTATTTAATCCCGTGTACAGCCCCACATTGCCACTCCTTCTACGTAGGAGAGACCGGAAGGTCATTAAATAAGCGCATATATGAAAATAGGGAGGACATTGGTAAAGCGAGTAATGCTTCCAGTCTTTTTAACCATGTAAAAAACGCCAATCATATAATAGATTTCCCTAGTAACCCAAATAATTCACAATTGTAGCGATTATAATAAAAGAAAAATAATTGAATCCTTACTAATCAAAGAAATTCCAAATTTCAATTTGTCTGAAGGCCACCATAAATGTAGCCCCTATATATAAAACCTCATTCTAAAGCATATCGTTAATCACCTAGAGCTAATCCCTCCAGATTAATGTCAGTTGTCTGTTATTGTCTATTCTAATATTTCAGTTTTCTTTGTCGATTTCTCTTAGTTAACGGCTGCAGATGATATGGTAAACTACATATCGAAACTAGTCCCGTTTTAATAACCGTTTAAATAATAATAATAAACTTTACGCTCCAATAACAGTGGTTTTCTTGTATATATATATATATATATATATATATATATTATAAATAGCCTTAAGAGTCAATTATAGCTTAGTTGGGCCTCCTATATTAAAAGAAAAAATTCTCGCATCATATTTAGGCTCCTTTTGCCCATTCCTGTATTAAAGGAAGGCAAAGAATTCATAAAAATGAGCACCGCAAAAGTTATTAATTAAAATGGAGAGGAGAACGAGAGAAAAAGATATGTGGATCTGTGATGTTCTTTGCTGAGCCAAAAAAATGAGGTCTAATAATGGGTTTATTCCATAATTCAAAGCCCTCTGGATTTACGGTCTTGAATAAATTTCGAGAAGCCACTTCTTTTTCGCGTCTTGGAGGGCCTTTTTTACTGGCGGAAGAGTCTTCTCAAGCCATTTGTAGGCCTTCTCGGTAATTTGGAGATTTGAAGGTATCGTTTCTCATCTTAGGGCCCCAAAGAAAAGAAATGGAGTTGGAGAAGGCACGGCTCCTCTCATAGCATGACATTTAGAGGAAAATAATAGATTTTAAATATTTTTTTTTATATAACAGTGCTTTCATTTCTTAATCGCAAGAAGGAATGAAATGCCAAATGAAAGAAAAATCTAGACCATTACTTATTAATGATAGTGAGAAGGAGTCCATATCTATGATAGGCACCACAATGTTCATTATTCTACTACAAGGACGGAGGCTAACTCAAATTCTAGCATCGGCACTGCTGAATAACTTTAAGCGGTTCTCAATTATAGGGCTAAAAACTTCTCCCACATGTTTACATGATTACAAAGAAAATTATACTGGTCTGCGCTGTTTTCAAGGTCTAACACATAATACCTGATTTTAGGCCAGTTTTTCGCACTGAATCCGAAAATCTTGCTTATTTTATCTAATCAGAACAAGTTTTTGAGATATAAGCACATGCCAGAAATTCCTATATTCAGATCTATTTTTAGGCAAATGTACGAGTACAAAATATGGAAAATTTGAACTGATTTATACATAAAAGGTTTATAAAATTTTCTAATTGATACCAAGAGGAGTACAAGATATAAAGGAGAGCTACCTATGGATGAATAGTCTCTTCATGGACTCAGGATTGTGCCTAGCAGACATAAAATCCCTTTTCATGCACCAGCAGTAGTCAGCTAGGATGTTGAAATCCCAACCCCTCCTTGTATTTTTCCCTGTATCACACGGATATCCTGGTGAAAGTACTCACCTTGTACTTCACTGAAGTCTCCACAATTATCGGGATAAATGCCTAGGTGGGACCGAAGGAAATGCATTTTCACTGATATGCGCGCACCAAGTTTGCGGAAATTCTCCATTAACTCGTCAACCGCCTTCTCATCCTGATGAATTCTAGGATTGCTAAAGAAGATTGAAATGTATGAATTGACGGACAACCAGGCAGACAGTTTAGCAGGAGTCAGTGCTTCATCAAAACTGGTGTCTTTGATGAGTCCCCTTATTTGAGGACCATCAATTACACCTGCCTTCAGTTTTTCCATGCTCACTCGTTAAAAATTCTGACAACAAGAAAGCAAATCTTCTTCCTTCCCAGATCATCGCCTTGACAAAGTTCTTCATCAAACTAAGTTTGATGTGCAGAAGTGGAAGAAATATCTTGCTCGGTTCAACCAGAGGGTGGGAGAGAACGTTGTGTGAACCGGGTTCTAATCTTTGTTCTGATGGCCAGTCTTGTCCGACATAATGGTGGTCGTCAGCCCGGCTCTTTCACAACCTCATAAAGCATGGATACTTTGTGTACCCACCTTGAAGGCCTAGGATGAGTACAGTAACTTTGAGATCTCTACAGATCAGGCATTTGTGTTCCTGGTAGTTTGGAGCAAAAAACAGATGGTCCATGCTTTTGCAGGTTTCTGAGCAGCTTCTTAGGAAAGGTTCAGGTCTCGTGACAAAGGTAATTGAGTTCGGCTTGCGTAAATTCCACTAGTTAGTCGCCCTCTTCTGGCTTGTATGCATCAAACTCAGCTGTATCGGTAGTAACACTAGCCTACAAGTCAAAGCTAGAACCCATAGTACAATAAGGCTCAAGAATAAGAAATCGGGTACATGTGGTGCTAGTTTTATAGTAAATGGAACATTGGGATATTGATCATGGTGCTTTTTCTTGCGATTGATGCCTTTCAAATTTGTTACGCAGAAGTAGCAGTCAGTAACGTGATATTTGCCTTCTCTCCACACCATTGGGACACCGAATGGCATACTCTTCCTTTTCTTATTAATCCAATTCCATAAATTTTCCACACATGATTTACAGCAGATATGGAGAGCAAATGCATATCCCGGTTCTCTAGTTTCCCTACAAAGTAAACATGATATGCCTTTTTCACAAAATCCCTGATTTTTGCTTGACGGTCTGGAAGAGCGACATGTCCTCAGATATAACAAAACCTATTCGGATGATTCTTACACGTACGATCCATTGTAATGCAAATCTAGACCTGAAAGATGAATAAAAAACATATGTATGGTTATTATTCACTAGGTTTGACAAAGCAGAAGTAATAAATGGTTGGATGATAGCGCTATTTTGGAATATACGTTCTAATATAAATCGAGCATTTCTTAGAAACCAGATCTGACCAAAGAAAACTAATTATATTCTTAAATTCAGCATGTAAAGATGATTCCAAATCAGTTGAAAAACCTATGACCTTTGAAAAAGTTTTGAAACACAGGCCAGTGTTATCAGCTAACTAATATTGTTAATAAGAATCCATAAATGATGACGTGTACTCTGATATCTCGCCAAAGGAGAAGTGGAGGGAATGGATAATGGAGTTTGATCCCTGCCATTAGCGTGCTGGAGAAATGTTTTAAGAGCAATAATGCTTTTCCTTTGCGGACACTTGAATCTTTCATTAGCCGAACCCGCATCTTTCTTTATTGATAATGTTCTAAAACCCAAAAATGAACGGCCTATCTAGAGAACCCAGATTCTTCACTGTCAAAAATTTCTCCGTACAACATGCTGGGTTACTGGATCTCATACAGTTTATGGAAATGACTTAGAAGGGTGATTTAAAAAAAAATTAGCTCGAGCTAAGCAAATATAATAATCATTAATCAAAGATTATTAAGTAGTATCTGAAGAATGATACTCGGTAGCATGAAAACAACACAAACAAATAGAAATCGTTTTTTTCTGGCTGAGGAAGTGAAAATAAACGTTAATGAATGGCTCTAACAGTCATTTTACCTTAATCCAAAGGACATTTGGGATCATCTCAGGAAAGGAATCCAACAACTTTTCGAGGCAATATTCTTGACATGGAAATTTTGAGGGATGATATTCTTGACATGAGAAATCCTCAAAGACCTTTGTCTAATCTCAGACGTTAGGGTTTGGCTAGTTCATGTTAACTTGAACTAATCTAATCAAAACACGATCAAGATCAAAGTCTTAGAAGTCAAGTTTGGGTGTTCGACTTAGTAGATACGATTTATTCATCAGCATTTAGATATATGTGAATAGTTTAACAAAGAGACACTTTTAGCAATAATCGAAATAAGTGGTGAAGGATAGCACACTTAATCATAAATCTGGCAAATAATTTAAATTACCAGCATATAACAGTTAACCAGTCTTTGGAGTTTGTTAATCAAAGGAGAGGCGTTCAACCACATATGAAATAGAATTGTGGGAGACAAAGAGCAAAAATTAACAACATGCAAGGGGGCTAAGGTGAATATCTTCCCGTTTATTTACACTTCGTGTGGATGGAAAGAATTAAAGGATCCTGGTTAATCAATTATTAACATTAATTGCCACTCAATTTTCTTTTTATAAATTTGTATACTGTTCGAGTTCATTAGAGTGAAGATCACGTATATTTAGTGTTTTTATGTCCATGATATTTATTTTGAAGTTGGTCTTGGTATGGCAACTTTAGGGGAAGTTTGACATGGTAAAATTGTGTTTCTTATTCTAAAAATGAACGGAAAATTTATAAGATCAAATGAAGTTCCGCATATTTGCAACATACGGTTAAAACATCGATTAATTGGGGAAGTTTAGTAAGGACAAGTGGGACAAAATTACATCCGAAGTTTCTTTGAACCTAGTCAATAGCTATAATACTAGTTTGAGGAGTGTAATTAAGCAAAAAGGTTATTATAAAATTAACTATTAATAAACAACTTGTATAAGAAATGAATCCTTTTTTATTTCAAATTTCGTAAAAAAAGTCTCGTTTGTCCATTATTTTCTTATTGAGCTTGTTTTAATTTTTAGTGTATCCATTCGTATATTCCTCTCTTTGCCTCTAAAATTCCTTTACTTGCATAAACTAGTTTATGAACTATAGCGGAAGTCTTGGTATTAGGTAGGGGTATGAACAAGTGGACATCCCAGGCAAGAGAACTGCGTTCTTGGTGGACAGAAGCCAAATTAAGGAGAATCGACCCCTTTTTTCGCTTCAATTCCATACTACTACTACAAGTAATCTCTATTTTAGTTTTTATAAGCAATTGTTTACATCACAAGGCTCCATTTAAATTTATTGGCATTAACCCTGGAGCACTGAACATATTTCCCTGTTACACAGTCACTGAACTCGTGTTAGGGTGTTGAATCGTTCCTCAGCTGATGGCCTGATGAGTTGGAGGGCCAATTTGTGCATGTAATTCCGTCTCTGCATGGCGCTGGCTCATACTCTAGCAGTATTGCTCTGGTAAATGATCCACGAATTTATGACACTCGCATTCAGCATCCCAAAGAACACACACAATAGCCACCTATTCGTCTTTCTGCTGCAGTTATAAGTTGCACAAATCTGGTCAAACGTGTCGACCCCTCCTTTTGTTACATTATAGAAGTCAATGATCGCTTGAACACATTACTCTTTCTTGTCTGTGTCCTAGGGATAAATGAAACGAGTGTCATATCTTTCGTGAACAGGAATGCTGAGCTGCCAGGTGTGTGGGTGTCCTTCTGCTTCATTACCTCAAATATTTCTACTTTGTTCGCCCTCACTGTCCCCACCACTGCCAGCCATTTACTGAGCATGTCCTGTATGGGGGGGCAAACACGCGAATCAGTTGTTGGTGGTGATGTGTTAGTTGGTTTGGTGGTAGAGGCATGTGAGGTCTTTGATGAACATGTGGCAGAGTTGCAGTCCATGTCTTGCTGTTGTGCATTGTTTCCCTAGGTAGGGAATACCTTGCAACATGTACTTACTTTCCACATCATTCACCTTAACAATTTTATCCCATATTTTGCTGGCTTATTTGGTATATACATCCTAAAAGGGCACTTAACCCTAAAAGCCAGCAATTGCTTATCTACTGTGAGGTTTTCGTGGGATTTGTAGTTGTCCTCACAGCAGGCCATAAACATCTCCTACACATCCGTGACTGGGGCGAATATGTTAGTGGCCCGCCTTTGCTCCCGTGTGGCTATGTCGTCAAACTGAGTCAGTACAGCAGAAAGCAAAAACGCACATCATTCATTGCTGCCTTGTAGAAAGGAGCTACCTGACACAGGGAACCACAACTCCTTAGTATTCAGGTATTTATCTTTTCTGCAACAACTGAATATAAAGACACCTAGCAGGGCATGAATCCCCGCTGCTGTTGTTTGCTGTACATTCGCTGTCTGTCTCCTGTATCTCCTGCCAACAACATCAATCTTCTTGTTGGTGAGCTCCACAATCAGATTCACTATGGCATCAGTCACAAACAGGCAAAAACACTCTTCAAGTGTGGTGGCAGTAGCAGCTTATTGTTTGGGACCTGGCCTAATTGATGCCATAATACTTCGGGCTGCTGTCCTGGTTGCTGCTATGACCTTAGGCCTTTGTGCCATGCATAGTTTGAGCGACTTTTAACTGTTGCAGAGTTAAAAATCACTAGCAACTCCCCATCGTATGCACGTCGCCGAAGTTGTCGTTGGCGAGCAGCAGGGGTTGCAAAAGGGGAAGCAGCAGCATGGGTTACATGCAGCAAGAGCAGCAGCAGCAGGGGTTTCAACAGGAACAGCAGCATGGATGGCAGCAGGGGTAGCATCAGCATGGGTGGCAGCATGAGCAGCAGTATGGGTGGCAACATGAACAGCAGCAGGGATGGCAGCAGGAACAGCAGCAGCAGAATAAGGGTCGTCAGGTTCATCAGAGCCTAATGACACAGCAGGGTACTGTACAGGAACAGCAACAAAGGTGCAGCTGGGACAGAAGTAGGCTTATCAGCTGTTGTGGCGTGGGTAGGAGGCACAGGGGTGGGAGAGACTCTATGCCTCTTTGTCTTCCAACCACCGACCTTTGTTTGCTCGCGTTGGCAAGGAACATCTTTTCCAGATACAGTCTGAACTTTCAGCTATTTCAAGTGGCTCTAGAACATATTCTTTATCATTTTTACTGTCATAAAGTACATCAGTTTTAACACAATCAGTATCGTCGAAAATATCTGGAGTAAAGAGAATTTCACCAATCTCAACTCTACTCAGATTTTGTTCTCTCACCATTTCAGGCACAAGTTCACACTATTAGTCACCCGAAATAAAAATAACAGCCTGAAAAGAGAGAAATTCATCACTACACCATCACTTCTATTTGTACGCTATTACCACTGAACTCGGGTACAGGTTGCCCAGTATATTTCTTTACTATAATTAGCAGTGAACTAGGGTAAATAATACCCAAACAGGGGTCTAGCGGAAAATCCAAGCAGAGGAGTAGACCAACCTGGCCTCACTCTACAAGAGCATTCACTAGACTCAAGCTACACAGATTCCCAGCTTCCTATCTTAGAAGAGAGGGGAAGAAATGCGCATGATGCCACTAGCCTCAGGCAAACTATACCCATGTCCAATGCTCCAGGGTTAATAACTTAAAAATATGAAGCGAATATATCTAGAACCTCCCCGGCAGGTAATGTTCTGATGAGGTGTTCGTAAGGAGTGGTGAGGTATAGGAAAAATAAAAAGTGCGGAAGATATATAGGTTAAGTCGTCTAAAAACAGCTATTTGAAGTGCTCTGGCCCAAGAGATACATCCGAAGTTTAATTGCTATTCGAAAATCGGTGAAAAACAGTTTAAGTAATTGATTATTTGTTAAATATAGGTCAAACAATGTTGTACGTACAGATATATCATATACTAACAAAAATAACCTCAATATCATACTCTTTACAAAGACTAGGTAAGAATTAATAAACATAAAGTTGAGCAAGAGTCAAACTGTGCACTTAACTAGTGAAAACCGCCGCACTTATATGAGGATTTCTTTATCAGGTGACAATGTTTCAATTTTTGACGATACTTTTTTATTTCGTCGTAAAAATTAAATGATATACAAAATAGATCGTTGGAGCAAAGCAAAAAACACTTCCAGCAAAATATTGCCAAGAATAGGGATCTAATCTCCTCCTAAGCCATAAAATCATCCCTGATGAACTGATGAAAACGGTCAAAATTTTAATATCCAAAGTTCTTAAATTTTCTGACCTTTGGAAGATTTCTGTCAATTTTATTTTCATGGGGGTTATTAAGGACTAAAAAAACACGAATATGAGTAGAAATTTATGTGTGAAGATTTTTTTATCCAAAAATTTCTTAAAAATTGCAAAATAGGCTGAGTTAAGAGTTACTTTTAAAAATGGTTTTGTTATGGTTTCCGAGCATATTTTGTAAAGAGATTTTTGCTATCCAAGTTTCTCATATTTTATGCTAATTCGAAAGATCAAAGGAGAACCCCTTAGGTTGGTATGCGGCCTCACCTCCAGAATTGGATGGTAAGATTATTTCATATACGGTTCTACTGATATAAAATAAGAATTAGTTTAATTTATGATCACATTAAACACTGAAATAAAATATCGTCAAAAATATTAGGGGCAGAACTAGCATAAAATTAAAATACTCCTCTCCCATATAAAAGATGCTTTAATTGCAAAATTTGAATAATCAGGATGCTAAGAATCATCTTCTTTTGCATGCGCAGATCATGAATCACCAATTCTCTTCTTATAGCCTCCAGTTTTTTACAAATCTTTTATTTTCGTGCATCTAATAATGAAGTTAACAGGCTTAAATCATTAAGCCTTGACGAGATATATACAAGGCTGAATGTACCTCCTTTTGTTATTGCTGGACTTAAATTCGAGTAATATTAAAAAAATATGATATTAAAATCTGACCAGATTTCAAAACCCTGTTTAAGCTAACCTCATTTAGCCACTGCGAACCCTACAATAATTGAGGTGTAGGCGAATTATATTAGGTTGTCAGAAAATTAATGTCATGTTTTAGAAGACATATAAAAATGCTTGATTAGAGTTGTTTAAATGAATATAAATTTACTGCTTATATAAGCCATTTTAAGCTATGAATGCAGAGAAAAAGTCCCCAAAATGGTGTTTGAGAGCCATATAACCTGTCTGAAGCAGAGGTTTGAATATTGGTTCATATCAATTTGTTTGAAATGCCAGCGAGTCGTTTCTGGACACAAAATACAATGGCTTGATCACAACTAAAACACATTCTTACTCCTAGATTTAATCTCTACCAACAGATAGCTGAGGCGGCTACTCATGCAAAGATGCCTGCAATTGATATTATTTATTAACAAGGTCAGGTTAAAATTCTTCTTGGTTGCCCCAGTCAATGAGGCTTACAGCTTATGTGGATGGATAGCTTCTTTGAGGCTGGTGTGAATCCAGGCACTTGCAGTGCAGTGATGAGAGTTGTGTAAATGACAATCCACTGCCTTTTCCGTTAGTTACAGAATAGGCAGGCTCGAATGGCATGAGGTTGCTGGGTCTCGCCATCGCGAGGTCGCCAACTGTCGATGACCTGGCCAAGGCTATAATTTGAAGTTGGAATGATGTAACAGGATACGTTTTTCGGTCGTTAACTAAATGGTATCAACTCCCACTCTTACTCCCCCTGCATGCATGACCATTCACAGCGACACTTGATTAATAAAACAAGAAAAAGTAAACGAGGACCGAATGACCGAGCGACCAACATAGTAGGTTATATAGTCACTCGCGACTAGACTGGCACGCGACTAAAAATATTGGTGAAACTGCCATGATGAGGTCTTATGGACGCCCAAGGGCTTCAACTGCTAGAAAATCGCCTCCTAATAAGGTCCTAACTCAAAGAGTGTGTTGGTTCCAGTGCCAATCTAGCTCACGATTTGAAAGAAGCAGGTGTGAACCCTTCAGCGAGCACAGTGAAGCGTAGACTTCTCGACAAGGGTCTCAAGTTGAGAGGGGCTGCGAAAAAGCACCCTATGACCAAGAACACAACCCTAATAATAATCTTTATGGTTGTAGAAAATATAAAGAATAGACTATTGAAAACGAGGAAAAAGTGATTTTTAGTCGCGTGCTCTTATTTACGGGCGACTCTATATCTCACTATGTCGGTCGGTCCCGTTTTGCATTTTATTTTGGGGGGGAGAGTAATAATATTATAACTATTCACCTGATTCAAACGAAATTTGAAACCCTTATGTTGTTTTATATTCCCTTCCGAATGATATATTTACCAAGGTCCTCCCAAGGTTAGTCCTGGAATTATTGAAATCTTTGAATGTCGTAAGGTCATAAATAAGAATAAGTGAGATCACGCGAATTTTTGGTCAGCAGACCTTATTATGATAAAGCTCCCTTCCGCTTGTTCTGAGCTTCTGGAAAATCCCTCCTGAGAGGATAAATAGGGGTTCTTTTACGGCTTCTGCCGTACCCACGGTGAAGCATTAGGACGCGCTACCTTTCTGGGGATCCCTCTCATCTAGAGGAACTGGAGTTTCGAGGGACGATGGCGTGTGACCCAAAAGTATCAAAAATGTACAAACGTCTGTAAGCCAGACCGCCACTGTTGGCGCTGGGCTCGGCTACAATTGAATTGGGGGATGGTAAATACCTTCCAACTAGATGCAATATTATTAAGGTTGGTTCTTTGAATGGGAATACGTTTGCCTGGTTCGTCTCAAGGGTTATTCGAAAGATAAACACTACAAAAGTAAACTTTAATACAAATAATAATATGGAAAAGGTCACAGATAATTTTGGAAATCTAAATAATAATTAGTATGACCGAAGAATATTATGACGGGCAAAAATTAAGGAAACTAGGACCGGGCAAAATATATAAGTGATCAAATAAGTTGGATTGAAGGAAAGACTTAGCAAGTCTATTGGCGTTACTCAAAATGGGGGAATTCTTCTTAGGACTGGAAACGGAGAGATGGGACTTACGAGAAAAGGACTCCTGGTTACCCCCTGTTGGATGAACTGGGGAGGTGGGAGACCAATGGTCAGGTCTTCATCGATTGGCTCCCGATGCGAAGGCGTCCAGAGAGACTCCGAAGGGGGTTGAGATTACCTCGGCTCCAGGGAGAAGTAAGCGAAAGTAAAGCCAAAAGAAGAAGGAAGTACACTTTGGCGTGGTGGAAGGCGCGCTTCCTTTAAGCGCAGGATCATGCGACCAATACCAAAGCCAGTCAAATATAATGAAGGAGGCCAGAATCCTCCAAAGATTTCAAATAGTTCACAAGTCTATGTGCACGAACTCGTGCTGAGTACGAGGGACAAGCTGTAGCGACCTCGCTAGTCCCAGTACCGGCTCAGGTAATGCAGACTTTGACATTCAACAGGAATGTTTTTGAGTAGCCTGGGGCACAACGCAATCGTCGCAATAAGGACCAGATGCTTTCTATTAAATGGCTGTGCGTCCCGCGAGTGTGTCCGATTCGAAGACGATAGAAAGCGGCCTGAAGCTGTCCTGGCATTTTGGGGTAGGTCCATGGAAGCAATCGCGGTGTTATGGCAGGCAACTCTAATTCCCCTCGGCAGTCTTGTGCTGCCTTGATACCTCACATGTAGACAGTGTTAGGAAAAGTTACCATAGTAGGGGGGTAGGGGGCGGATCCAAACAGTAGGTACTTAGTGGCTTGTATAGGGTAAATGAAAAAGAATTGTAGGAGGGAGCTGCCATATTTATTCTTTTCTCATATGGGCAAAGAAGGAGCGTAAGGACTATTCCATTTCTAACTGTTATTCAGTGGAGTTGCACGAAAGAAACATACCCAACAGATATGAACAAGGGCTACAATATTCGAAAACCGATTGTTCAAGTCTGCTTGGTGAAGGAAGCCCGTGCTGTTGCTGTCAAGGTGACAGCGGATGCGGCTGAGATTACGGAAGGGGCAGTCAGAGAGAGAGAGAGAAGGAGGAAGAGGATTTTCAGGTGTTAGCAATATGGGCCTTGAGAGAGCTGAATATCAAAGGTGTCGTCCCGATTTGTTACACTATCGGTAATGGCGTCACGGAAAGTGGAAAAGTTCCTTAGATACGGAGCACTAATTTTACAGGTATCCACATAAAATTTTGTGATTAGGAGAGTCCCTATAAATCTAGAGAATCATTCAAGAGTTATATAGTACAGTAAAATCATCAGTGGGAGGACTTGTGACTCTAGATATTTCCATATTTACGCAAAGTAATAAAGTTATAGAATTTAATAGGGGAATTAACTGATAAAAGGACACAAATTAGGGAACTAAAATTCATGAATGATGTCGTTTGAGATCCTAATGTCTGTCATCAGTGTTTCGTTCTTTTCTTGCTATTTCAATTATGCTATTTCATTCATTATTATATCTGCCTTTCTGTTTCATTTCTCCCTCTACTAGAATTAAGAAAAGAGAGGAATTTATTTATCTCTTTGCGATACTTGGATTCGAAATTTCAATTCCTGATGGTGGAACAATGTTGAATTCTCCCAATCTAATTCTCTTATCTTGCTCTTTAAGCCCGGCTGCTGATCCTAGCCCACCTTTATACGATTAAGGAGACGGGTTGATGCAGTTCGATTCAGAGTTAATTTATTCCTTTAACTCTCGATATTTCCCCTATTGACGAACTTACCCTATTGGATTACGCCATTGTGTTTAAAAAAAAATGGGAGAGATTAAAAATTCATTCTCGAGCTACAGTGTTTTTAGAGTTATCGACTAGTTTCCAAAACGCTTCTAAACAACAATGTCAGGCCAATTAAGTCTCATTCAAAATGTCTCCGTTTTTGTTTCAAGTCCTACTTGAATCTCCAAATGAAAGAAGCAGTTCTTTGTAATGCGATATATATATATATATATATATATATATATATATATATATATATATATATATATATATATATATATATATATATATATATATATATATATATATATATATATATATATATATATATATATATATATATATATATATATATATATATATAAGTCGGATACCATCTTTACTTTCGACGTTTTGGGTTATTACAAAACCCATCTTCAGGAGTTATAAATAAATTCGAATTGTACATGAAATAATCTAATCCTAATAATCTTTACTACAGCCCACGTTCAATAGTGTAATACTCCCCACCAGATAAAAGGAGACATAAACGACGGTAAATATTAAAAGGAACGTTATTTACGTTGTTTTAATGAAAAAATACAAACACAAAAGCTAGGCAGGTAAAATACAGCAAAAAATATTTTAAAAGAATTTATATCTATCAAACGCAAACACTAAAGTAAACGAAACATTACGATATTTAACAATTGAAATAGAGAAAATAAAGACTGAATTGGATATATATATATATATATATATATATATATATATATATATATACAATATACTAAAAACTGAAACAAGATATTAAACATTATTTTATATGGTTGGATTAAAATGACAAATAAAAACGAGAAGGAATATCAAGAGTGATTACATCTAAGCTGGTTGTTAAGTTATAAACAATAGAGAGGATGACGTGTAATTATTTGAATTTGGGTCGTTGTATTTAATACGAGAGAGGATATAGATTTGCAAATTTTAACATAGAAAACCGTTTAAACCACATTTGTTTACAATCATGGCATGTTATCTGTTGAAATAATCCTATTAAGCACTTAATACTTCTTTCCGGTTCTGTAGCTAATAGTCATATGAGAACAGAATCACGACTGAAGGGCACGTTCTATGTTTACTATATAGGTCCCTTGTAACAACTCGCTCAAGGAAATGTGTATATATATATATATATATATATATATATATATATATATATATATATATATATATATATATATATATATATATATATATATATATATATATACAATGTACCGATTAAATGGTGTGAGAATACTATTTTTCACACTAAAATAATTTCAATATTTTGTATTCAGGTATATGTTCAAAATTGATTCAGCAATAAAATTTCCTAAAAATAACAGTTAAACCTTTTCGGATCAGCTCATTAAAAGAGATAATGTCTGGAAACATACCGAACCTACTTTCTTTCTATACATTAAAAGAAGGGTAGGGTGAAATCAGCATGAAGAGAAATTTCCTAATACAGCTTTCGGCCAAGGATATGGGGTAGTCATTTTTTCAAAGTTTTCTTTTAAAAAAACTAAATTCACGATGAATACTAAAGTAGGTGAGAAACAGGTTAAAACCTCTGAAAAAAAGTGTTTTAATGGCGCAAATTTTGTATGTTATATCACAAAAACTAACCAGGATTAAATCCTGCCCCGTGAAAGTTGGTTTCCTAAAGAAATTAGTTTGAATGCGGAATTGTTACGATATATATTAATGTCTATAAATGGCAGGGTATTAGTAAGCTCATGTTTCTGAGTGAAAATAATATTATGGTGTAAATTAGTGACAACATGGAAAAAGAATTAGAGCAAAAACAAGAAGACAAAACAGCAGAGATATCATCAACAAATCATTTATTGAATAGGGGACAGAATTATATTTGGCAAAAATTAGACCTAGTCGATTTCCATCCCAACACCTTCAATTTAGTGAAACTAGGGGTGGTCAGTAAGTTTTGCGAATCGGTAGGGCAAAACAGAGGAAGGGGGATGGCTGTTTGGGGGGTATTAGGACAAGTTATGACAAGTTAGCACCTGCAGCCGTACGCTCCAGCCTCATCTATTTAAGAAGCAGTAGCTTATCGCAGATCGTTAGTCCAAATTTTTCAACAATGGAGAAGGTTGAGCACCACGCAGTGATCAAAATTTTGACCAAAGAAGGCAAGAATGCAAAAGAGATCCATAAAAGCATGGTTGCAGTGTACCCTGACACCGCCCCTTCCTATGCAACCATTGCTCGCTGGAATAGGGAGTTCTGCTATGGTCGTGAGTCCCTTGAAGATGACCCCCGTTCAGATCGCCCGTTAGACGTGACCAACGAGACTTTGTGGCACGTGTGGAGAGGATGATCCTCGAAAATCGACGCGTGAAGGTCGAAGAAATCGAGCGAGAACTTGGAATATCACACGGAAGTGTTATCAACATCATCCACGACAATTTGGCCATGACCAAGGTCTCTGTCCTTTGGGTCCCTAGAAACCTCACGCCCCATGATCAACTTCAATGTCATCAAAGTCCACAAGGCCAGAGTTGCACAAGCTGCCCTGCGCGACCACGGATTCGAGGAGCTCAACCATCCCCCTACAGTCCAGATCTGGCCCCTAGCGACTACTTTTTATTCCACCAGCTCAAGGCTGTACTACGTGGACGCCGGTTTGGGGACAATGAAGATGTCCAGCTCGCCGTCCAGGAGTGGATTGAACAGCAGTCGGGAGATTTCTGGTTGTCGAGAATTCGAAGCCTCAGGGACAAGTGGCGCAAGTGCATTGAAGTCGAGGGTAGTTATGTTGAAAAATAATAAAACACTTTTCCTCATATCTCGTTTCCTTATATCCGAATTGCAAAACCTATCGACCGCCCCTCGTATATAAAGTTATTGAAACGGAAATAGTTCTCGTTGACGGATAGCTGCAATAACTGCCAGAAAGAGATTATTTCTATTTGGAAACGCTTTAGTTAAAATAATCTCTTTACTTTGCTGAAATAGTATATTTGTAAATAAAGATGTGATGTCGAAAATGGAAAAAAATCAAGCGTTTACTCATACGCTTAATACACCATTCCTTCCTAAAGAGTTGCTAAGTTTTTAGTTCCACTGTTAACCACTTTTGCCTCCAAATTATATAGAATTAATAATAGCCTTACTTTCCCTTCTTAAATCGCAAAGTTTAATCCGTCACGTCATTTATTTATTTCCAGCTTCGACATCACATCATTATTTACCAATACTCCACTAAAAGAAACTATAGAGATCATATTAGGTAGATACCGTACTGTTATGTATAGATTAGTTTTTGCTGTTGATTCATATCATTTCTTTTCAAATATTTTCTTCTGTACTTTACCTCTCTACTTTTTTTGTTTAGTTTTTCATTAATTTTATTATTTACCGTTGTTTATGTGTCCATTTCTTAAGATATATAGTATTACACTATCAAACTTGTGCTTAACTATAGGTTTCCACCATTAGAATATTCCATGTATTGATTTCGAATTTGTTTATAATTCCTGAAGATGTGTTTTGTAATAACTCGAAAAGTCGAAATTAAAGATGGGACCAGTTTTCTTCGTTTTGTCGTTCTTAATAAACTTTAAACTCAAGATTTGTAGAATAAATCAAGGTGAATGGTGAAATATATATATATATATATATATATATATATATATATATATATATATATATATATATATATATATATATATATATATATATATATATATATATATATATTTTCCAGTGGATTGAAGTGCAGGGAGCTCGGAAGCCATGTGTTGGGGACAAAAAGATCGTGGAAATTGGCACGCCTCCAAGTATGGATTGTTCTAGCTTCTTGAGATACTGCAGATTCGGAAGAAGTAACGTCTTCCCTTGCGTATTCTTTGTTTCCAGGGCTTCATAACCTTCTACAAAGTCTTTCTGTAAGCAACAACATTATCTCTCAAGCCCTGTGCAAACAAAAAATGCGAGAACATGGCATCGCTCCCATTGCTAACGATTCCCCGAACCATCACAGTTGATGGAAACTTGGTATGCATTACAGTTAGATGCTCGCCTGGCACTCTGCATATATAATTCTTTGGGTTTACGTTTCGTTCCTGGTCAAAGTTATCCTTAGGGAAATACCAAAGCATTCCAGCTTCTTGTTCTTCTAACATGAGGATCAAACGCTTTGCACTGTGCATAAGATGCTCTTTCTTCTTATCTGATATGAACTGACCTCTCCGAATCACATATGGTTTCCAACGGATATCTTCATGCACAACTCTTCTGGTGGTTTATTCTGAAACATTAAAGTACTTTAAATGGGCTCTGATCGACTTTACGAGGTTTTTCTGAAGTATCTCCTATGAGTTCACAAATCCATGGATTGTATCCCTATTAGATACTATCAGGTATTTTCTAACTTTGGTAGCGAAGGATCGGGCAACATTAAGGGAAGCGAGCAATCTCTGTATCATTATACTGGGCTTTTATAGCAACGATTAAAGTGTGCATTTTCATTTGCTTGGCCACTTTAATGTTATCAATTATTAACCTGAAAATGAAATTGAAAAAAAGGAGTTATATGTATGTTATAGCTATTCAAAGTGATGTCCTTCAAATGCTAAGGCACTCTTTATATATATATACACAGTGTGTGTTGGTTAATTTGTCGCCGTTGACAACGCAGATGCGGGATATCTGGCGTCGGTTCTTTCTTCTCTCTCTCATAGTAGACTCAGTTGTGGAATGTCTGCGAAAGAATCAATACCATGGCTAAATTTACTCCTCTAAAAAATGGAAAATGTTAGCTGTGAAGCTTAGTATTTAAGAAGGAAGCTTCAATGCAAATATCTTTAAGTGCTTGTGGGACAAATTGACGATGGAGTAGAATACCGGGGAAGAGTTAAATGACTTAAACTGTGATTACGAGAGTTCCTGGTCCTGAAACCCCACCCTGAGCTTTCGGATGTGAAAACAACCTTTGAATTTGTTGAGGCGATCCATACCATGAGATCCATAGTGAGAGGAAAGGGAGTGTCCGGTAATACTCAAATAAGCTAAGAAAGTGCGATATTTTGAGATATTATATTAGTTACACTTTGAAAATATTATTAGTGTAATAACGAAAGGTCTAGAAAGAATGAATAACTAGAAGATATTCTAAACCAGTTCCATATTTTTAGAAAGGTCATTTTAAAAAAAATTGTAAGTGATTTCTAAAGAACTTTTTCATAATCTGAGATTAAATAAAAAAAAGCAATAAAATATTAAAGTAATAACTTGATTTTTAATTTTCCCTATATAATATATAAAAGATATTATTTTTAATAAATAAATACATATTTTTTGTTTTGGTTTTTTTTTTGGATCTTTATACTTTAAGCATCATTTCTATAATATAAATATAACTTTGGTGATGAGTTAGCTGGCATTGATTAGGTGGCGATGAGTTGGCGAAGAAGAATCGTACCTGGTTAGTAGCAAGATGCAAGTTTTTCTCCTTTTTATCTTTCCTGAGTGGGATTTTTTTTTTGTTCAACCTAGTGACTGCCTTTTATGGCATAATTCGCCATAATCATTCCTAAGCATAATACTAAGCCTAAGTTTTGAACAATCGTGCAAAAGACACCAAAACACAAAACAAATAAAAGGCAAAAAACAAACAAATCAAGAAGTAAAAACAAGATGGAAGCACGTTTCAGCGTTAGGGGGAGGCTCACCTCCTTCCTCCAGCGCAGGATAGTCGACCATTAAGAAAGAGAGTGAAATAAAATGGAAGAAGTCAGCCTCCTCCAATAAGTCAGATAGTCCACAGGCTGTGTGTACAAATCTGTACCGAGTGCACGAGATAAAGGGTAGCATGCCCGTTGGTCAACGTACGAAAATATCACCTAGAGTGATACATTCAATAACAATGTGCCAAAAAGTCTGGGGAACAACGGAGTCATTGAGGTAAGATGCAGGTGTCCGTTTCATCGAATAGCAATGCTTGCCAGGAGTGTGTCTAATTCGAAGACGACAAAAAGAGAACTGACGCCATCATCTCTTTGGGAGAGAGCTCCATAGGAACAGACATAGCACAATGGAACGCAACTTTAAGTTCCCCTCTGCCCTCTTCCAAATTCTTTACTAATAAGCAGAGTCGACATCCTTGATTTTTTCCATGTATTTGGTGTAAGGAATAACGAAATGATGTTATGGTCAGCTAGTCCTCGTGGAGTGTTTGGATCCCACATCAACGCGCTTATTTTTCTTAATTCTTGCATGTCCATGAACCCAGTAGGAGATAATCTCGTCATCCGCTCGTCTCTCGGTGACCATGGTGTCACGGATAACTCGAATCTGAAATGTTGAGATTCCAATGCACTGATGACACTTTCTGAGTCGTTATATATCTCACTCAGGTCTGATTAACGCGCAAGACGAAGTATATCCATTACTGAGCTGTGTATTACAAACAGTTTGACCGTAAGGCCGGGCGCGTGGAAGCCAATCCTTTCCTGGAACTTGAAGGCATCCGTGAAGACTATTAAATATATACCGCCAGGAAGAGCGGCGTGCGTGCTTCAAAACATACCATAGCTCGATGAAATTCACCGAAAATGAAATCGTCTGGGTGCTAAATATAACACAAGTAAGTATACTGCTTCTCTCTAAGGGCCATTACACACTCGGCCGATCAACAAGTAAGCGGTCGGTGTATAAAAGGAATAGAAGTTACGCCGACGGTTGCTGGAAAACTCAGCAGCCTTATCCACTGAACTAAACTCCTCAATTTGGAAAGAGAAATTAGTTATTTCCTGAAATGCAGACCACAACACCCACTTCAAGAACCACTGGGATGGTCTTTTAAGGAGCAGCGGTGCAGAAAATAAGAGTTTAATGGGTTATTGACCACTAACATGGAGGGAATTAACCACCTACCACCCCAAATCAGGTTGTGTTTCCGGACAGCACAGGGATACATCAAGGCAGGAATATGAAGTAGTTCTTGGAAATCGATGCGTAAGCTCATCCACATTTAGGCCACTTATCTCCATCTCGTCTATCAGGTTGGCAAGGACCTGACGGTTATTATTATTATTATTTGAGATAATGAACATAGAATTCTTGTGGGAAAAGTTTAGCGGCCTGAACTTGAAAATAAGCTCCCACAGAGCACAGTGTCCATATGTCAAGTAAGAAAAAATGAATGTTAGTGAAAATAAATTGAAATGTGTAAGAAAATAAATAAATAAGTTTAAAATTATTAAAATCAAATCAATATTAAAATTGACCCTGAAGCTTATTGGTGTTAAGAGGGGAAAGACCAACGGCACAGGTCTTCGAGGAGATAATTCTGTGAGCCTTGACGAGGAGGACTCTTAGATGGGGATTTTGAGTACTACTTATTGAAGAACGAGATTTTCTCAGCTCCAAAGAGATGAAACCTCAAACACGGTTCTGCGGCTCGGCATGGAGTCTCAGATAAGGGCAACTAGAGTCTTCAAGGGGAGTGCGAGATAAGGGGTCCCCACAGTTCTCCTGGGAAGAAGGTGGCTTGATAAGCTTTCCTCTAAACAGGTGCCAAAGCTTCACCCAGGGCGATCAGCTAGGGAGATCGTAACGACGAGGTACGACTCGAACAGGGGTTGCGAGACTTTACGGGGGAACAGACAAAACGGTCTGAACGGAGAGACTGGTAGACTCTCAATCTCCTCGAGGAATGGAGGAAGCAGGGTTAAATAGCCAGGTGGCTGCTTCGATAGACAGCCCAAGGGCATGGCTGCATCCAGAGGATTCTCGACGTTAGTCTATGTAAACTTACTTCGAGATAACGAGTTGGATCAGACAGCGAAGTTTGCCTCAGGATATGGAGTTAGTTGTATAGCGGCGTTCGCAAGGAAAGGAACTCCCAGTGTGGCATGGGGGGAGAATTCGGCGTTAGTGCGGGGGGAGGAAGAGCGAGTTACGTCTTATATAAGCAAATACAGCTGGGTCGAGCGACTGCTTCCCTCCCGATGATTCTAAAATTCCCACGCTAAGGAGCAAGTGGTTTGGAACGAAGGGTTTGAAAGGGGTATTCCGGAGGTGGGGAGCTTCCCCTCACAAGTTATTTATAACAAATAGAAGAACGAAAATATCAGGCCTGCTGTAAATCGCGCATCCTCCTCCCCAGACCTACTCCTGGATAGCTTTATATACTAGGAGTAGAGCGTCCGCTGTGGGAGGGAGTGTAAACAGGCTGAATGGTTTAGAATGGTTGCAGAAACTAACGTAGTAATAGGCCTCTAGGGGTCATGAAAGACAACGTCTTTTAAAAAAATTGAGGTATAGGATGTCACAACCAGAGTCGGGCAAGCCAAGACTAAATACTTAACCCCGTGGAATGAGAGACGATCCACAGCCTGAAAGCCCACGATTTCGTTTCCCATGAGATACGCGACAATTTTTCTTTTTCTTTATTACTTTGGATTTTATCTTTTTTCGTTTTGAGAGATGAGGGCAAGCAATGAACCTTCTTTTCTATTCCAACAGAATTGTTCCCAAGGCCGGAAAAGTCAACTAAAACCATCATAGATAGAAAGGTTTGGCTTAAAATGGGGTCCACGCGATTGAGGATGCTCCCCTCTTCTCACAGTTCTTTGAGAGTTGTTCCGCCTCAAGAGAATCTGCATTGAAGCGGACTCATTGATTTTGACAGTAAACACCATGCTATTATGGGCAAAGAACAATTTTCTCTAGCTCAAACTTTATTTGGCGTGCTTTTGAGAAACGAAATGAGGCTAGCAAAGTCTGTAGAACGGGTTAAAGAAGACTCCGCCCTTAGCCCTTGCTTTAAGAGAGGGGGAAACACATTCTCTGCTAGGATAAACATAGAGGGGACCGTATGAAAGAACATGGGAGTGGGCACTTACATTTCTGAAGGGAAGCTGACCGTGAGAAACACCGAATATGCTAATGGGGAAACCCGTTTGCCGCATGTTGATGGTTGCAACGTACGGTTCTCTTCTCCATTGCGTCCATGAGACAAATAAATAGGGGCACATGAAAATATATAGTATTTTCTCACAATGCTAAAAGTGGCTAAGGGAAAAATCCACATCGGGTCAGACACATCAAGTATATGATTACTTATGGATACTCGCCTGCATATTCGAACTATGTAAGTAGGGTCTTGACAACCTGAACCACCGAGATGGCGTTTAGTCTTGGAGCTTTGATCAATAGAAGATTGTGATGGCGTGGCCTTTTCATATGTGCACTGGAAGTTGGTAACATAGGCGGTAACACTCCACACTCTGTACCTATGGCAGCAGATAAGAACCTCGCCGTATATTCTAACACTAAATTAAGTTATGATAAGAGGACGAAAGTGCGCCGTGCCACCAGAACCTCTTTGGTTTGTAAAAGTGAAAGGTAGAAGTAGATAAACAAATAAATGTATGTAATATGAAGAATAGATATAAGCTAGGCCACTAGGAGCAGGGTGTGTGATCACTTAAATTAATACCATACTCCGATACCTGGAAGGAGGAAGGCTGTGCCTTTTCTAAAGATTTCTGTTGAAGCAGGGGTGTTATCCTCATTAACCTCATCTACCTTTAGGCGCAAAAGGATGGGATACTCGTAAGTAAAATTAGGTACATAGAGGTAGAGTTGGGCGCACCAATTTCCACAACCAGTCAAGAAGTTGAATTACCCAAGTAAGCCAGGATATCCTTATTTGCACTCGGGCCGGAAAGACTGAGCGTAACAGCCACGCAGGGTATTTCTCTACGGATACTCTGACCAGAAGGCCGCATAACAGAACACGCGGGATATCCCACTACGGATACTCTGACCAGAAGTCCGCATCCGCATAACAGGACACGCGGGATATCTCTCTACGGATACTCTGCGTAGAAGGCCGCGTAACAGAAAACGCGGGGTATCCTTCTACGAATACTCTAATCAGAAGGCTGCGTAACAGAAAACGCGGGGTATCCCTCTACGGATACTCTGACTAGAAGGCCGCGCTTGTCCTCCAAGTTAAGATCTAGCAGGGTTGTTACTACCAGATACAGCATCCAGCCACATGTTGATAGAGAAAATAAGGAGTGGATTGTCGTAGAAAAGATTGAGTGCATAGAGGGAAACATGGTAAAAGCACCTGTGTACATGCCAATGCCACGGCAAAGAGGTCAAGTCAACCCAGTGAATGGGGTCATCTCTATGTGCACTTAAATTATAATAATTCACACATGGTAAAACAACCTTGCAAATGTAAGAGAAAGATTGAATGAGAGACGGGGAGATAGTCAAAAAGAAAGAAAGAGAAAATGAAAGAGAAAATAGCCATAAGAAAAATGGGGGGATGAGCAGCCCCCAAAAATTGAATAATGGAAGTTGAAACAGTCTGCGATATTTAAACCCTATCAATTTGAGAGAGTTACTACCTTTTATTTCATTAGAATTTAATATTTTTACAAAGTATAACACGGGCACATCCAGCCAAAAACAGCCACTCTTTACACGCAAAAGAAGGGGAGTGTGGTCAAATTCGAAAAGCTTTTCTTATGATCCTCGGTAATAATTCGGCTACTTGTCAAGTGACACCGACGCTCTGGATCAAAGAAAGATGCCAAGTGTAGGCCATGAATGGTCTTTTGCAGTCTCCTTCTTTTCTTATGTTCTTATATTAGCATAGGTACTCGGTGTTGCCAGGTACTTATGCTTCTATGGGTACCCGGCGTTGCCTTATCGCAAATAAATGCAGATGTATATGGTTTTGAAATTCTTAAATTATTGCAGAAAATATCTTTACTTGCTTATTATTATATTATTTTCATTATTATTATAATCATTTGTGAGCTGGAGGAAGTTTCTGGAGAGTTGCAAACTCTCCCTATCATATATCCTATAAGAGCATTCATATACTTAAAAGGACTAAACGTTTCACCGCCGCGCTCGGCAGTTTAAGCACACGTGTGAATGACCGTTCGTTATAAGCGAAAATGTGGTGCCTGCGGGGACAGTTCAAGCGTCCAATAGATACAGTTGTTAGCACCTTTAACTTCCACTTGTGTATCTGATTTCCTATTATACTTTTTTGTTCTTGGGTCTAACTATCTTTATTATCAAACCGCTATGCAAGATAACATAGAAAATGGGTACACTAAGATACAGGGAAATTCAAGGAACTCTATAGATCCTTTGTCAAGAGAGAAACGACATATAAAATTTTTACCAGAATTGTAACGATAGATGTCAATTTATGCGTTACATTGGCGAAAATCGAAGAATTCAGGAGGAAGCGAACTAATAGCTTTGAACCTAATGATCTTCTTTGAACACTGAGGAAAATAGCCGATGGCTCTTGGCTGACTTGTCGATCAATACGATCAGAAGAAATGGCAAAGGCACCATTGATCATGAGCGTAATTTGATTTGGTTATTCACCGAATTGGAATCGATTGAAGACGAATCCGTGAGGGACAGCTTGTGCAAAATAATGCCAGTAATTTAGAAGGGCCAATTCTGGCACTAATTTGTGAACACTATATACATAACTCTGTGAGAACCCAAATTAGGCAACCTTGAGTTAAGTAAATAAGGAAGAAATTGAGGTCTAATTAGGAATGGGAAAATATTAACTATTGCGATATATTGCACTAAAAGAAAATAACATAAATTAATCATTTGAAAGTAAAGAAGAAATAAAATAAGGAATTTGGTAATTTACTATTTTGCTGATTATAAATTTTTTTAATAAAATATCGCGAATATCTTTATTTTGCAGAGAACGTTAAATCCATCGCAATATATTGCGCTTAACTCCTGAACTTACAAATTTCGGGAAAAACATAAAATATTCTCCGAATGCATTTCAGCTACTTTCTTATCATCAAATTGTAGCTATTATTATAAAACATTCAGAAAAATTGCCCGACTGAATTTGGTGAATTTATTTCGGTCGATTCAATGATATACTGCGTTTTATTAGGAGAATCGATCCTAAAACTAAGAACTGCCTAAATTACAGATGCATGTAAATGAAAAACTAGTAGGTTTTGAGAATGATGCCCATTAGGGATTTATATGAAAAGCAATCTTGATTGATATGGATTAAATATAGGGGCGATTTGTGAAACCCTACAGACTATGTAAGGAATTCACCGGTTTACATGGACAGCAATCTGAAAATCCAGAAATAGCGAAGAAAAGCATTATACTAGACTTGGTGCAAGGTATAGGACAAGGATAAAGAAAAACACGACATTTTGTTAACTTCCTTCCAAATGTCAAATGAATTAGCGAAACAAAAAAAAAACTTCCTGGTACACGGAGAAAAAATAAGCAGAGGTACTACAAGAAATGTACCCCTCATAACCCTCATAATCAATAAGTTTCGTACAAGTTTGCCTTACTAACAGATGACGTGACGATTGTATCACATTTCCCAGTTGAAAATTGAAACATTCATTCTTCTAGCTTATCAACATCATGATCAATCAATCAGCAAATCAAAACATGCTAAGTCAACTATAATTTTAGATAATAATAAAAACTAACGATGCACGGAAAAATGCCTACCAAATACTAAAAGAATTAGTCTGCTAAATGAGTGAAAAAAGATTAACATTTTTTCTTTTCAGACATATAAGGATTACATATTTACTGACTGTTTTTTTGTATATAAAGCAGTTTACTAAATCCTCACTAATAAGACTGAACTTCTTAAATCAACTGGGCACTGGATTCTTGATCCCTGCTATCATAGCAAAAGCTGTACCTCCAGAATATCGATTTCTAACATTTCTGGATCAACTAAAGAAAAATCGATGAGGTCTTTTCCCAAGATCGAGAGACAATAATTACGATGTCAAATGTACATTTGTCCAAATTAATCATGTCATATTTTCGAAAATGTTTTGGTAAAAATTAATTAATTATTTTTTTTATAAATACTTGAACAGCTTTGGATTAGTTTTTCAAATATCTTTATAAATTTTGAAGGCCTTCCTTCAACATCCTTCTTTCAAAGCTAAAAGTTATGCATATCTATTAAAAAACGATAACTTGGATTAAACACTGGTTGACTGATCGTAAGCAGAAGCTAATTTTAAATGGAGTGACATCTGACTGGCTGCCGATAACTAGTAAAGTTCCTGATGTTTCCGTTTCAGGATCCTACTCTTTATAATGATCGTAAACGCCTTAAGTTCAGGAATGAATTGCCAAGTATATTCATTTGCTGATGATAGTAAACTCCTTGCCAGATAATAAAGGTTAAAGAGGGCTCAAACTGTTAATTAAATGTTAATTAAATGATGGAACGTATCTGAAATGAACTTAATCCATGATAATGCGATTATAAAAGTAAAATAGCAGGTTGATCTACGAGTTAAAATAGATGTTAAATTAAATTTTCCCACTCAATGCGTTGCAATTATAAATAAAGCAACGAGAGTTTCATCATTTATTAGGCAATGTCTCAACAGGTAATTCAGAGACGATGTTAAAAATATAAAGGTCATTAGTCAGTCTAATATAAGAATATGCTGCTCTATTCTCGTCTTCACAATTAAGTAGAGATGTAGATATAATAAACAGGTACAACGTTGCTATAGAAAAATGATAGGGGGAAATAAACCATTAGCTAAAGACGTCAAAAAAATTAATTCCTTTTCCCTGGAACATAGAAGGAAAATGGCAGAACAAAGAGGAACATATATAATAATAATAATAGTAATAATAATAATAATAATAATAATAATAATAAAACAGTTTATTTAGAATACAAACAGTCATTTCGACTGACAAAATACAATATTTAAAAGATGTTATACAGCGAATGGGAAGAGTATTTACAAGGGTAGCGTAATGATAGTATTTACAGATAATTTACAGACAGTCTGCTTATGTACAATACATGTATTCAATTACGTTTATTCTCCTCATTTATATATTTCACAATTGTTGAGATTGGGCTTTTCTGGTGTCTGTTAGTACGTGATCTGATGGGGACAAGGAGGTTGTGGGAGAGAGTGGCGTGGCGAGGAGGGGGAGCCAGCGGTGGCAGGAGGTGACGGTGGCGAGAGTTGTTGAGCAGTTGTTTGTCGAATTGGATTATTGCTTTTTGGTGAACTGTAGTGAGGGGAGAGAGTCCCGGGGTTATCAAGGCATTATCATAGCCGTTGTAGGAGGGAGCAAGCACGATCTTCAAGGCTCTTCTTTGCACTCTTTCCAACCTCTCTCGTGGTGCCACGTTGAGGCTGTAGGACCAGGCTGGGGATGCATACATAAGCCTCGGCAGTATGAAAGTCCGGTATATGCTGGAAAGCTCGGATGATGGGACTCCCAGTGACTTGAGACGGCGCAGCATATACAGCCTGGAGGAGGCCGAGGACACAACAGTGTTGACGTGCGGGTCCCATGACAGCCTGTCATCCATGGTGACACCGAGAACCTTGGTAGATCGAACAATTTCCAGGCTGTGGTCCCCCAGCGTGAGGGTGCAGGACTGGGTCGGGGTGGTAGCGAGATCAAAGTGGAGCATAACACTCTTATTGTGGTTCACTCTCACGTGATTATCAGCTACCCAGATGAGGAGGTGATTCACGGGATCTTGAAGTAGCTGGTAATTAGGGTCAGATTTTGAATATTGTTAGCAAAGGTCTAGTTATCTACATATTCGCAACGGTCTGGGATATTGATAAGAGCATCATTAATTTGCACCAGGAGCAACAGAGGGCCAACTGTGGTGCCCTGTGGAATACCACATGTAAGGGGCAAGAAGGTGGACGTTGCTCCCCGTAGCAGAACAGCTTGTCGGCGGTTGGAGATAAAATCAGCCAGCCAAACCACCAGGCAATCACGCAGTCCCATGGTTGCTGCCTTGGTGATGACGGTCGTATGGTCTACCAGATCGAATGGTTTCCTCAGGTCTATGAGTGTGGCCAAAACAGAGGTTTCGCATACTTTCAGGCCTCCGTATATGTGATCTAGAAGGCTGACTAAAAAGTGTGTGGTTAAGGTAGCACGGATGTTCCTATACTGCCCTGGGTCGATTTTAGGGGCGATGTCCGTGTAAGCCCAACCTGTCACAAAACTCTCGCAGATCAAGCTTGGAATGGGCGTGATTGACACAGGGCGTGTCTCATCCAGGATGGTGGGGGAAGGCTTCTTAGGTACGGCAGTTACATAGGATGTCTTCCAGTCACTGGATGATTTGCACTGTTGAAGAGAGGCATTAATAATGGAAGTAAGAGGTATGGAGAGCTCGGGGGAAAATTCCTCGTTGGTGGCGTCAAGGTGGGGGGGAAATTCTTTATTCGAATGAACGATTTGCTACTGAACCATTTGCCCCATACTGCAGAAAATCTTTTCAACATCACAGGCCTAACAGTGATACGAGGACACGACTAAAAGATGAAACGATGGAATTTCAAAACGTCTACAGAAAAATTTGGCTTCAGCAACCGCATCTTTCCAGTTTGACAAACCTCGCACAAGTAATTAGCGCTCTAAATACATAAATTAGGTAGGCCGAATTTGATAGATATTTAAAAGAAAATTAAGTTAAAATAGCATAAAATATAAGAGGGTTCCATCCATATTAAACTTATTCTTAATAAGACATACTGTCAGAGAGAGAGAGAGAGAAGAGAGAGAGAGAGAGAGAGAGAGAGAGAGAGAGAGAGAGAGAGAGAGAGAGAGAGAGAGAGAGAGAGAGAGAGAGAGAGAGAGAGGGAGAGAGAAAGAGAGAGAGAGAGTCACGCAGATGCGGAGGCCTAGGGACTACCTCACAGATGAGAAGTGCTCCAATCGGGTTTTTTGAATAAACTTCTGGGGCGATAAGACGAGCTGAGACGAACCAAGCTGAACCCGGGAAAAGATCAGCGAGTTGCTTGTTCAAGTTGTCTAGTTTCTCTAACTTGCCTGTAAAATAACTGACATAGACTTTCCCATCTGTTGTTGGTAGTAACTTCATTTTAACTTTGTCATACAAATCTTGCAAAGATGATCAACTAATTAAATGAACCTTTCGAGGAAGTTTCACTTTGAACGTCATCTTTCTTCTGTAGGAAGGAATAATTTAACTATGCTCTGCACTTTGATCCAGACAGAATGGCTTAATTTCTTGTAATGGCTTTGACACAGTTGATACAACATTGTGGAATCTCGTTAAGAACACTGAAAATCTTTTTGCCAACTAAAGTTTCTCGATGAATGACTCATTGTACAGTCAACATCTTTCGATTTTAATTTTTCATCAATTTTAACTTCTCCTTTTCTTGCCCATCATAACAGATATCCCGTTTGTTTACCTTGAGAGAATTTTTGAGCTTGCTGTAGATATCAACTGCAGTAATGTTTGTTTCGAATGAGTCATAGAACAACATCTCTTCCAAACTCGTTCTGCTCAATCTACACAACATATGCCAATAATAGAGTATCACTGTTGCGAAAGCTAGATTCATCCATTTGTATTGAGAATTTCTGTAATTTCAGCTTCTAAGTTAACCGTTCTTAAACACCCTGCCCTATATCATCTATTCTGTCGCATTTTGAACGGCAAATAGCTAAGTAATTATTTTCCATTTTCACGTGTATATATAAATAATAGGGTATGTTGTAACTGCATGATTTACATACATAGTTTTTGATAAGCCATGAGGGTAATATGTTTGTAAACAGTGTTTTGGATATAAACATGTAGATGAAGTATATGGGGGTGTGTTAACATCGATGAGCTCTGAAGGGTCCTTGCTGGTTTTGTCATCGTTGATTTATGTTATTTTAGGAATTATCGTTTCTGTTAGTCATGTAGATATTTACGTTTTCCATATCGTAACCTTCGTGGATAATTAATTTGAATAGGAGTCCAGTGAAACAACATATAAACACATTGGTGCAATTCTAGGAAATGAAAAGACACACATTCGGTTGGAATTGAGGTAGTGTTTGTTCAAAAGATTCAATTAAACGTTGCAATTGTTGCAACGATTGGCTAAATTTAATGTTTTATAGGAGCTATAAATAATGACTAAAGCATTTCACCAAATGTCAAGATAGACTTATATTGTTGGAGACAACGTCTAAGATACGTGATTTCGAATCAAAACAGTTAGAGCAATATGCACACGTTGAAAGTATAGTCCTTGGCAGACTTTTCTTGGTTAGAAGATTTTTACGCACTGATCATGACTGACATCTAGTATTCTCACCATTTTACGAATGTCCTGTCGAGGATTAGACTCAGAAAGAGCCTTGAATGTATCGAGACTCCTATTCACTTTTCTATTATTTTTACTGTTAATACGGCATTATTACTTTTATTTTACTCATAAAGCAAGTTATAGCTTATCTGTCTTTCATTTGGCGTCTTCAGTAATGAAAAATTATATAAATATAGCTTAATATCGGCTTAGCTAATACTAGCTTAAAAAGACCTAAGCATTGCTAGCTTAAAAGGTACTTGGCATTAATACAGCTTTAAAATAACCAAGGATTGTTTACAGTTATTAATCATTAAACACCTCAAAAAATGTGGAAAACCTTAACAAAAAATTCACTAAAGAAAGAGGAAAGAATGAAATAAACATGTTTTTTCATCAAAAAGGAAAATCAAGAACGAAGATATTTGGCAAGCAGCTCCGCATCACACACAAATTCTACCATGAATAACCCACTGAACTTTACTTATCTGACTATTGTATCCTAAATCTGGTAGAGAGGAGTAAAAAAAAAAAGAGAAAAAATTGATAATGACTAAATTTGTTTATTTAAAAGAAATACTAGAGCAAAAAATAATAAAGACCAAGTTTACTCAGCGTGCAGATAAATTTTGAAAGTTTCGATATTTAATGTGATAAATTGAATTTTTATTAGAGATAAAATCCATTGATCACACCCCTATCCACAAAATATTGCTATAAATTTCTACGAAAATTTAGAAAATTAAAAAAATAACAAAACATTCAAAGTTAATCCTCTTCTAAGAAAAAAAGAAAGCGCTAATAAAACCAATGGCGAAGAATTAGAGTACTCTATAGAAGCCACAGGGCTCAGGCAGGGAGCTTTTAATATTCAGCTATCATACACACAGAGCAAATTTAATTCAAAAGGATATACAAAGGAAGCAACCTATTATATACCTTGATATGTATATAAAGTAAAAATAAACGAAAATTATACTCAACTTTTAGTAGATCAGTCCTTGAGTATCCTCCTTACCCTCCAGTCTTTCCTCACAACCTGTCGAAAACGAAAGAAAACATGAAACATAATCAAAACAAAACAGCTTAATTAATATGTAACAAACACAAAAATAAATGATAGAAATGAAAAAATATCTATACCACGAAACCATCTTAGTGCATTACATATAGTCTCAAATAAAAGGGCAAGTAACATCTGATAAAACAGTCAAGAGCATGTTCACCACATACACAAACACACATATTCTCCAAAATGGTACTAGAAAAAGCACTAGTAGCAACCGACCACCTCTAAGGCTTAGCAAGATCTAAATTTATACCCAAAAAAACAGATACATATATAAGAGAGTAGCAGAAGACCTAATTACAAGTACAAAGCAAAGAAAAAAAAAGGGAAAATAATATAAAATGAAATACAAGACCAAGGATACATGTAAATAAATATCAATGCTAAAATGAAGAAAAGAAAAATAGGAACCCATTCGAAAGAGTAACAAAAGATTCATTAAAGCGAACAAAAGAGAATAGAAAAGATAACCCGCACAAACCGGCATGAATGTGTTCCATAGAAAGGACAATATTAACAAATATTTACAAATAAATCGAGAGATTATCAGTTCTCCTGGTAACTATATGACCCTTTTACTAATATTTATATTTTCTGGGGCCCGCTTACCCTTCCCCTCCACACACTACAACTGAACTCCAATATTATTTCACTTAAAATAATAAAGGTCATTTTTGCACCGAGAAACAGACATTGTAGCCAAACTGCAGAAATCAATTATGTTTTAGATTCTTTTAAATCTAACTTAATACCTATTTAGAAGAAGAAACCGGTTTTTTCTCATTAAAGAGAGCAAATTGACATGATTTCTGACGGTATTTTTATTTGGAGCGCAAAAGAAAATAAAGAAGAACGACATAAATATGAACTAAATAAAGGAGGACTAAAAAAGCAGTATTAAATAAAAAGATTTGGAGAGAGAAAGAATGGAAAAGGGATTTTAATCAGTCATTATTACTTGGTCAAGAGAGGCCTCCCCTTGGAGAATCATTACGAGAATAGCGCAATCAATGGTGATCAATGGGAAACGGAAAATAGCCAAAGAACAAAAAAAGAATTTGATCACCTCAACATCTTCCACACAGTCCAAAAACTAAGGCTAAGAAACATCATACACCTTAAAGTTTTCTTGTGTGGATTTTCAAGTGGTAACAAAAAAAATGATGAACAGTTCTTATAATATCTGAGGTCTAGTTAAATCAGAAAAAAACTTGAAAATGATGTAAAAGTTCGAAAAAAACCCCGTAAACACCTATTTCCAGTCATTAGAATATCAGGAACTTAAAAGTTCATTAAATCATTAAAAGATAACTTCAAACGAAAATAACCTATTCCTCTGCCCCTATCCTCGCATTCCTAATGAAGAGTTCAAAAATCTTATAATCTTTTAGTTGAATCCGAGAAAGCATTTTTCATTTCCTACAAACGTGTTTGCAAATGATATCATGGTGAGTCGTAAATGGCTTTTTAGTTTCCAAATTTTTCCAATTTCGTGAACTGAAACCCAACTTTAATGTCTTTAATAGGCTGATCCCCACCATTAAACACTAAATTAAAAAAGCTTTCCAAGGATTCCCAGCAGATGATTTTGACTCATAAAAAGGCTGACTTGAAAATTAAAAATTTTTTAAACAGATTTGGAGTAAAAAAAGAAAAATGTTTTTTCTCTGTTACCATAATAACATAAAAATTGTCGCCCTCTAAAAGAAATTTTTAATCTTATTACCATTGGCGCTTTGCGAAAATTAATACCTTAATCATTTAGTATCACAATTTAATGGTAAAAATATGGCAAGCACCTGAAAATGCATGAGGGCTGATTTCTATTAATGATGATTGAATTGTATTCATTAAAAGAATAGGAAAAACGAACCGATGCCTCTTCAACAGAAGGCGTCAGAAAATTGTTGAAGTTAAGGAATGCAAAAAGTGGTAAAATGTAAATAGGGCAATTATATAGTTTAAGGCGGTACGAAATAAGAGGATCACACTTATTTCGTATTTGGCACCATTCCTTTGGCAGATATCAGTGCCGGATACGAATACAAAAAGGCACTGTGAAGAAGTTGAATATCATAAAAACGTCATTTTTAATAAACTAGAAAAGTTTTTTCTGGTAAACACAAATGTGCTCAGTACAAACAATTCTCAATTCAATGGAATATTCAGTAGCAGGTGTAAAAATAGTGATACGAAATTGACATACAGAAATAATATAAAATAATCCATTGCTGAATTTGAATCACAACTATAAAAAAATTGATCTTATGTTTAATACTAATTATATTAAATTTTAATGAATATGCAAGTAATTAAAGCACATTAAGTGCAAAATTATCATTTATTGAAATACTTGAGAAGCGAGGACCTTGACAGAACAGGTTCGAATCTCCACCACTTTATTGACGGGTTTAGTTTTATATTTAATATATATATATATATATATATATATATATATATATATATATATATACATATATATATATATATATATATATATATATATATATATATATATATATATATATATATATATATATATATATATATATATAGAGAGAGAGAGAGAGAGAGAGGAGGTTTCAGGCTAATCGATACAAGTTGTATTCGGGAAAAGAAAACAAGGAGTGTGACAAACGATGTAATAATTTCCCCCTGAGATATAACAAACCAATAAATAGAAGGATATATAGGTTTGCAAACTCATAGGTCATGTACAACATCCGCTTTCACAAACAGGATGCCTTACTCTATTTAGGCAGACCTTGTCAATGGATGACATTACCTCCATAATGACGGTCATCAGTGTTGTGAACATCCTTCTCAACAATGCCCTACACGAAATAATCTAAGGGATTGAAATTGAGAAGGAGGGCTCCTACAATCTGTGAACCAGTATTGTGGAAGGTTGTTGGACTAAAAACAACGTCTATGTGGCAGCAAAATCCTGCTGCTAAGCGTTCGGCTTTCCCGCGACAACTTGAGCCATCTAAGGATTGACTACAATCAACGAGAGCTTAATATAAACGTTTACAATGATCTTAAAGCCCATAAAGTAGAGGTGAGGAAAGAGAACATGTCACTTGCTGCTAATCAGACCTATAACCATCGAAGAGACGATAAAATTAACTGTGTATGAGCGAAGGTAACTCGTATTTTTTTCAACGACTTAATACTGCTGTTTCACTATATAAACGAGGTTCCCCGGGTAATTAAACAAGTCTAAAATCTCTTCGCTTCTTCCGGTGCGGAGATCCACGAGTATGGCGTACCGTCTTTCAAAATCAGCTAATATTATCAGAAGAAAACGGTGTCTGAGGTTACACGGTAAGAGTTTCCAAGGTTAAGCAAGTAACCAACATTGGCACACTTTCAACTCTATTATATATATAAATATATATATATATATATATATATATATATATATAAATAACTTAAATCACATGACACGTGATATAATGGATCAATTTAAAGGCCCAAAGAAATGAAAATTGGCATCACGACACAAAGGAAGGCTGACTATTGAAAGCTTAAGAAAGAAATGTGAGATATAGAGACGGATAAAATCGTGAAAACTAATTTTAACCGATATATGAAAATAAATAAAGGAGTAGGATTCGAACCTGTGTCTTCAAGCGCTCATTGCTATTATGACCACGACGCTCATCGACTGAGCCACCATCCTCAACCCCAGTCGATGAATGTCTTGGTCACAATAGCGATGCACGCTTGAGGGCACTGGTTCGAATCATACTTCTTTATTTATTTTTCATATAACGGTTAAAATTAGTTTTCACGATTTTCTCCGTCTCTATATCCCACATTTCTTTCTTAAGCTTTCAATATTCAGCCTTTCTTTGTGTCGTGATGCCAATTTTCACTTATTTGGGCCTTTAAATGCATATATATATATATATATATATATATATATATATATATATATATATATATATATATATATATATGTGTGTGGAAAGCTCACAAGCTGTCGCGTGAGTAAGCAATAAATGCAACAAAGCCCTCTTGTAGGTTACATTTCGGATTCCCATATAGTTAATAGTTCCTACCTAATAGAAAAACGTAATAACATCCCTTACCCTTCAGACTTCACCCTTGTTAGCTTTGATTTTTGCTCCCTTTCCACTAAAGTTCCGGTTGAAGATCTATTTCAGTTTCTTAAATATAAATTATGTAACGTTGAATTACCTATACCCTTTAATTTATTCTTATTATTTTTTTGTGCATCTATGTAGCCTTATGTTTATATCTGTGTATTTATTTTCGTTTGCGTCAATTCTTTAGAACATTTGTACTTATTCTACCTTGGTTTTTCAATTCTGACCTCGGATGTAAATATCTCGCTCAGATTTTTTCCCTCCCTAATTGCTTAGGCGGTATTCTAATCCTCTTATCAACCTTTAGTCTTTTGAATTTATCTGATTTATTGATCTTAGTTTGTATTTATCTTCATTTTTTCTGTCACTCTTCGCTCCTCCTAATGCTTCCATTTCATATTAATTCATTTTGTTGATTGGTTTTTTGCTTGTTTGTGGGTGTTCCCTCTCCTCTGTATCATCCTTATATATATTAAAATTTTCAATACTTTTGTTATTCCTTTATAACTAGAAATGAAGTGTAAAAGTTCTTGGAGACCTCGTATTGTATAAATATTTGGTTGTACCACATAGAGAAAAAGAAAGATTGGTTATCTTAATAATATTTTCAAACATTCATATTGTCTAACTTATTGCAAAGATCAACTGAATTTCTCATATGTGAGGGTGATATGGATCCAAAGATCGTAGTAATTAAATTGAATAAATATTTTGATAAAGTATATTGAATTGACCCAGTTGCATTGATGAACCACTAGAAGAAACTGAGTCAATAATTGATTTGTGTTTTTAAAAATATTTTTTATCTCTATTGAAATTCTTAATTACATCATCTAAGGGATCGCTATTTATAGGTATGCATGTAGTAGTATCAGATAACAAAGTGGTCATTTTTTCTAAATACAATGTTTTATTCCTTATTACACACATGATGGATATATCAGTTTTTGTAATATGCACATCGTTGTCTATTTCTAATGATTTAAGGACTATTTTGAATCGTGTTAGAAAATTATGTAAACTCTTATTCATAGTATTCACTACTGAATAAACAATTCCTTTTGATATTTCTATATGGTTTTGTGATATGTTCTTATTTCTTTCTAATCTAGCAATGACAGCGGCAATTTCTACACTTTGAGGTTTTTTGCTTATTGAGAACGAGAGTCCATATCCTTAGGCCCGTTTCACATCGGTCGATATTAGCTTATCCAATAAATTCACAACGCAGTTTTCTTGATTTTTTTTTGTTCCAATTACTATTACTTATAAGGCATTTACTTTTTTCGGTAGGTGGATGTTGTTTTAAAATTCCACCACCGGATTAGCTTGTTTCCTCTCACGTTACGATCAACCAGGCGGAATAAAAACCCCCTAAAAACCGTTTTCTTTCATTCAGATCATATGCTCTCAGGAAAACATAACATAACTATACACATAACAGGACCACTAAAATCTAAGGCAGTACAACCGAAACCAAAACAAAGAAAACAAATAACAATACACTAAAACACCATAAGGTAAATCGCTCAGCTAAAAGCAAAAAGGCTTGAATGCTCAGAAGAATTAAACCCCAAAATAATTACACGAAAATTGAAACACTAACAATAAGAATAACACGCTAACAACACATAAAGAAACAAGATATAAAAACACAACTTATCAAAAAACAAGACAAAAAGGAAAAATCAAAAGAAAAGCATAAAGTGATGCCCTCCTACTAGCGCAAAAACCCCTCCTCGCTATAAATTTCACCCAATTTTATCTACTGCTATCCCGCCATCTACTAAATTGAGTATACCAGGTTCTTATTTCATTCAGACTACATAGAATTCTTGGTATATTCACTCCGACAACTACCTCAAAATTCGACAAGGGAGGGGAAGTTTAGGGTGAATCCCAAAGAAGCCTCCGAGAATTGGTTTCTACCTAAGAACCAGGAATACGAAAGAGATAAATAATCATTTCACCATTCACCATCACTAATAATTTGATCTTTCTTTTTAGCGGTCCCACGTAAGCATATGACTGCCTAAGTCCCCGGCCCCGCCCCCTTGCTTGAACTGCCGTCGGATTTGAGAGGGGATTGCCATTTATGTTTCGTCCCAACTATGCCGGGCAATAGAACGGATATAACTGGGGGCATTGTCGGAAGCTGGTTTGAGAAGTAGGCCACAGTCGATAACAATGTCAGTAACAATTCTGGACAAGGGATGGACTGCTACCCCTGCTGCTCATCATAGCAAGGGCCCTTTCCAGAACCATAGAGAGACATACAACCGTCTCTATGGTATGTTGGGATGCGGTCGCGATTAAAGCACCGTCGGCGGGGGAGGGGGGGCAGGCGTTGTCAATAAGTCCGCCATACAATCACATCCCCGAGAGGCTCCCGGATTCATATCATCCATTATCATTATTCCCCCCAAAGGCAAATTCCCTTTTCATCCAGGCAGCGGTTTAGCGAGGGAAGAGCCCTCTTCTCCTAAAAGCAACTTAACAAATAATTTCCTAAGAAAGTAACAGAAACTTATACACACTAGTGAGTCCCTAAAAGAGCAGGAAAAAGGCCAAAAACAGGAGAGAGTGTGCTTTCCTCCTCAAGGGGTGTTCGCCGCCATAATGGCGGCCCAAAATACCACGAGGGTTCCACTGAGATGCTTAAGCGGCCATGAAATCCCTGACAAGGGTAAGGTGTTTGAGACCTTATTCGCTAAATTAAACATTGCAGTTCTAAGACTAATAGATACGCTGGCAGGATACGTCGCAATATGCAAAAGAGAAGAAGAAGACGTAGAGATACTCACAAAGGAGGAAGGGATAAAAGCCCTAAAGTATATAAACTTACAACCAACCACACCTCCTCAGAACCAATCACAGAGAAGTGTACTGTGCAGAAGCCTGGATACCTGGAACGGCAAGAACAACAAAGAAGAAATCAAGGAGGATATCGAGAAAAAATCAGAAATGGGCAAAACTGTCTGAGGTTATCAAGTTTAAAAACAAACGAGATAACACAGATTACCAGCATGTATTTGAGATCATATTCACGGACACAGAAATGGCGACATAGGCGAAGGGGAAAGGGCTACTTCTCTTTAATGCGAAGATAAGTGGTGACTAGATCGAGCGGCAAGAGTTGAACCCTGTGCAGATTTGCTTCAGATGATATCGCCTGGAGCACCATACCACGAAGGACTACAAGGAGCAGGAATCGACCTGTTCCAGATGTAGCCAAAAAGGCCACAGCTGTCGTGAATGCCCAGCAGCAGAAGAAAATTGCCAAACTGTGGACAAATACATGGGGCAATGGCGATGTCCTGCCCCCAAAAGAAGAGGAGATCCTGGAGAGAAAGGCGGAAGAGAAAAAGGCAGAAGGAGTTAGGAAGGAAAACACCTCCTACGCCCAAGGGGCAAAGGCCGCCCCCTCAGAAAATGTAGAGAATATCACCGCACAGAAAACATATTTGAAGATAGGCAAGGAGAATAAAAACTTGCATATTATATGCCCATGTCGGGAATATGACGAACCCAGGCTGCTTCGCCAAAAAGCTAAATATCATGCTCAAGAACAATGGCTTAGCAGAAATGTGGTTCCCGTAAAACCCCCCATCAGGGAAGGTCCTCCAGATGCAATACCAGCCAGAAGAAGAGGCACCAGCGACCGCTTTACCAAGAATTGAAGTAGAAAGAGCGGAAAGGACCACGATCCCGGAATCCATCACAGCTCCTCAAAGGTCCCCTAACAGGGAACCTAGAATTGAAGCCAAAAAGAAAAGGGAAATAAGCGAGAAAAGAACAACCAGAAGGATCAAACAGGCTGAGGGTACCATCTCAAGATCAGCTTCTTCCTCTGAAGATGAACAAGAGTGCTCTCAGCTTCCTAAGATCCATGAGAGAGCAAAGAGTAAGAACAAAAGGAAGAGTTCTTTCTAGAACAAAAAAATATGGTGAAGAAATCATCAAAATTAAGTTCTACAAGAAAGCTGAAACCTCATTCCCAGAGAACCCCGAGATAGGAGAAAGCATCGAAGGAGTAAAGGTTGGCATGTTGAAATGGACATATGATTCGCCAGACCAAGAAGCGCTAATAGACGCAGCGTTCATGGCAGCCGAAATTAAACTCCATAGGGACTCCTGCCTAGCTGTAAGCGAAGCAGATTTTTTCAAAATTAAGAACGGTAAAAAGACACGTAACAAAAAGCATTAGAAGAAGACAGACACACCAACACACAAGCACTAGACAACACAAATATGGAAAACACGAGCAACACATTAAGAATACTCACAATTAACGTCAATGGATGAGAAGGAAAACACATTCCTTACGGAAACATATTCCGTAAAGTGGATCTCGACCTAATACTAATCACTGAAACGGCGTTAACACAAATACAAACAGAATAAAGATACCAAATTACACAATTATGAATAAAAATCACACACAAGATCGTTTCGACGGCGCAGCCATCGCGATTCTAAACAACATTTCATACAGAACACTTTCAAACCTAGATGAGTCATTTGTGGCTGTTGAAATACCAACCCTGGTGGGAAACCTGACCGTGGCGGCTGCCTATCAACCTCGACGACGCAAATAACTGCCGATGCCTAACTTTTACACTCTCTTCGGGCGCAAGAAACGTACACTGCTTAGCAGGGATCTAAATGTCAGATGCAGTGTATCAGGCTACGGAAGCACCGAACAAAGGGAAATAAACCTGGAGCTGCTACTCGAAAGAGACAGAATCCAAAGGGTCGGGCCAGATTTGACAACCATCTTAACACAACGTTCGGCAACTAAACCGGACATTGTGTTAACGAGCAAAAACTTCCCCTTTAACATCAGCAATGAGCTCTGACCAGTGGTACCGAGCGACCACATCCCAATTATCACCAAGATCTCGCTTGCTCCACTACTCAAGCCCGTTCCACTTAAGAAAAGTTACGCTAAAGCTAACTGGGAGTTATATAGAGAGATACTCAGTTCATACCATCCTGCTGACCTGGGTGCCTCTAATCTCTAAGAGATTGATGAGGAGATAAATAAGATCATCAATCTCCTCATACAAGCTGACAAGAGATGCATCCCCAGAATCTCCTATAAATTACTCCCACAACCTAAGTGGACGAACGAGATGACAGAAATCGCCCGGAAACATAGAGAAATCTATGAAGAGATCGGCAGGATAGGCATAACTAGGGAGAGGACAGCCAGAATGAGGCAACTAGGAGAGGAACTAAAAAACACAATAATTGAAAAACAAAGAACAAACTGGAATGACATCATTGGGAGGTTAGACAGGGAGAACAATCCTATAAGGTTTTGAAAAAACTTCCGAAGAATTGAGAGATTGCCTCCTAGACTCAGAACCCAAATCAAGGATGGATACGACATCATTGAGGACTTAGTCTCTCGAGAGGAAATTTAGAACCCACTGGCAAAAGATTTTCACTATATCCTTTATGGAGAATGACGACTTCGACCAGGACTTCGAAGCCTAACTGTTCGATGACCTCGACACAGTGATACATAGAACCCACCCACACCCGCAAGTATCTCAGGAAAGAGTGATGGTTGACCACGGATGCCCGATAACTCTCGAAGACCTTGAACACCCTAAGGTCCTTCAAGCAGAGGGTACCAGGCTAGTCTGGGATTACGAAGAACAACCTCGTAAATGCTACAAGGCAAATTATTCAGAGTTTGGCGAACAAAATGAACGCTGCCCTAAATACAGGCTACTTCCCTGACGAGTACAAGATGACCAAAATCATCTTTATCACGATGGAAAACAAGCCCCCAGACCAGGTGGCTGACTATCGCCTGATCTCTCAGGGAAAAACCCTCGAGAAGATTATAGGTAGACAGGCTACAAGCTCAACTGAGCGAGTTAGGAGCGCATGAGCCCCAACAACACGGGTTCCGCAGAAAAAGGGGCATATATAACACTCTGGCGCTCCTAACAGAGAAAGTAACATATTGCCAAGCGAACAAGAGTTATGTAGACAAGGTGTTAATGGACGTGCAATAGGCCTTTGATAAAGTCTGGCTGGAAGGACTTTAATACAAATTTTGAACCTCCAGCTAAACCCCAATCCTGGAAAGGATCCTCTGTGACTTCGTCATGGACAGAACGGCCTATCTCATGATTGAGGGTTACAGAGGTCCTGAATTCGAATTCAAGGCGGGTGTTCTTCAGGGAAACTGCATGAGCCTCTTCTTTACCTGGTCTTCATGATCGACTTCCCAACTCCGGTACACAGGGAGACGATGTATCTGCAATTCGTAGATGACATCACGCAAATTGTCCCATGCTCGGAGAAGAAACAAGGGCACAGGCAGCTTGCACAATAGCGGAAATCAACAACATCAACCAGTACGAGAGACGATGGAAGATCAGGACCAACAGGGAAAAATTCAAGATGGTCCCGCTAAGCCACGAGTTGACATGGCCCATCACCATAGATGGAAGAAGATACGGCTACTCCGCCGAAGGCACCATCCTGAGTCTAAAGATCACCGACCATGGATACTCGAGACATCACACGGAGAGGCAGAATCTGGCAAGGAGAGAAATCTACAAGCTATAAAGGTTTAGAGATCTCAGCTCGGCCAACATTAGGAAAATATATCTGATGTACATATGTCCTGCCTAAGCTCATCCACCCCGCAGTAGTTAATCAAGCGGCCAGTAAAACCTCGATGAAAAGGCTACAACGTGTGCAGAACACTGCTTCTCTGCTTATCAACAAAGTCAGAAGGCCTGATCAACTTAGGCAAAGAGATTTGCACAGGAGGAAACTTTTGGAGCCCATTAATGTCATCACCCCAAAACTTGGAAAAAGGTCTGGTGGTCCACACTAACAAATGGTGTCATTCTGGAGCTACAGGGAACAGGCGGAAAGCTTAACATACCTGCGAGGCTATGGGCGAAAATCTCACGCCGACGTCAGTTCCCGAGCACAAAACTATCCTCACAAGAAGACATTACACCAATATATACATAGACGAAACACAATACAACATGTAAGAATCAATGAGTATAAACAACATTTAATCAATATATACATAAACGAAACAACAAACAATACAATTAATACAACATGTAAGATTCAATGAGTGAGTAA
This sequence comes from Ceratothoa steindachneri, assembly GCA_963969495.1. Classification (NCBI taxonomy): domain Eukaryota; kingdom Metazoa; phylum Arthropoda; class Malacostraca; order Isopoda; family Cymothoidae; genus Ceratothoa; species Ceratothoa steindachneri. The sequence continues at coordinate 134,850,492 of OZ018332.1, read as the reverse complement.
CAGCATTACATTAAAACTTTTAACACGAGGTAAATTGTTAGCAAATAGAGATAACAAAGGCTTGAAATCTGAACATTTACATAAAAAATAAATCCCCCACATCATTTGAAAACAAACAATAAAAAGAATACTAAAGCTCATGAAAATACAAAAACATAGAACAAAAGTTCAAGCAAACCATAAAAGCAAAAGTAAAATAAATATAAGTAAAGCGATGCCCTCCCTACTAGGGCCAAGTACCTCTCCCCGCTTTAATTATTCACCCACTATATCTTCCACTATCCCAACTTCGTGGAAAATTAAGTATATTATCTTCTTTCATTCAGGCTGATTCCGACTCCACATTTCATTGGTAAAGGAGGAAAGAATATATCAAGACGCTCCGAAGATGATCGAATAAGATCGAAAGCTCAGCAATTTAGTTTGTTTTTTACCAAACCCATTGATTTAAAAGAGAGATAAATACAGGGTAAGTGATCTACCATCTATAAGATGGAACAAAAAAGACAGTTAGAAGAATAGAAAGTTGGCGAAGGAAATTAACTAAGGCGAAAGACACCATGGTCTTCAACAGAGAAAAATGAACTTATACAAGGGGCGGTCAAAAAGTTTTGCGAATCGGAACGGCAAAACAGAGGAAGGGGGATGGCTGTTTGTGGAGGTGTTAGGACAAGTTAAGACAAGTCAGACCTGCAGCTGCACGCTCCTGCTTCGTCTATTTAAAAAGCAGTAGATGATCGCAGAGCGTCAGTCACAAATTTTTGAACAATGGTGAAGGTTGAGCACCGCGCAGTGATAAAACTTTTGACCAAGGAAGGCAAGAATGCAGAAGAGATCCATGAACGCATGGTTGCAGTGTACATTGACACCGCCCCTTCGCTTGCAACCATTGATCGCTGGAATAGGGAGTTCTGCCATGGTCGTAAGTCCCTTGAAGATGACCTCCGTCCAGGACGCCCGTTAGACGTGATCAACGAGGACAATGTGGCTCGTGTGGAGAGGATGATCCTCAAAATCGATGGGTGAAGGTCGAAGAAATCGAGCGAGAACTTGGAATATCACATGGAAGTGTTATCAACACCATCCACAATAATTTGGCTATGACCAAGGTCTCTGCCCGTTGGGTCTCTAGAAACATCACGCCCCAGGATCGCCTTCAATGTCGTCAAAGTCCACAAGGCCAGAGTTGCAAAATCTGCCTTGCGCGAGTGCGGATACGAGGAGCTCAACCACCCCCCTTACAGTCCAGATCTGGCCCCTAGCGACTACCTTTTATTCCGCCAGCTCAAGGCTGCACTGCGTGGAGGCCGGTTTGGGGGCGATGAAGATGTCCAGCTCGCCGTCCAAGAGTGGATTGAACAGATTTCTGGTTGTCGGGAATTCGAAGCCTCAGACATCGGTTCCTTATACCCGAATTACAAAACTTATTGACCGCCCCTCGTAACTATATCCTTTTGTCGCCCTCTTCTAGAAAGGCAAATAGAACGTTTAAAGAAAACCATCCCAAAACCTGAACGTGATTTTAAGGAAACGTTATCACAGCTTGAAGAGTTCGAAATTTAACATGCAACACGGGACTCTATCGCAAATCTCTCTCCAACAGCGCCTTACAAACGGAAAACTCCTAAAAAAGCATCAAAACCAAAAAACTTAACAAACTGTACAAGGGACGTATAACACTACCAGAATCAACAACATTGTTCTTCAATCTTTCCCGGCATACGCTCTCCACTAATGAAACAGAAGCTCTTCGGTTTGAACTGCCACCTAAAAGCCAAATTCGATCCAATTAAAAAAAAAGTTGAACTAGAATCCCTCTTCCAATCCCTGTTAAAGCTACAAGATCAAGGTACCATTGAAATTAACCCCAACCTAAACGACCAACTACGCGCAGAAATCATCAAACGAAGGTGCTTTATTGGCAGCAAACTTATAACACCAGAGATACGTAAGGCAATCAGCTCTCTAAAAAACAACAAAGAAATAGTCATAAGCAAAGCTGACAAATCCAATATATACGTTATTCTAAACAAAGAAGAATATAACAACAAATTGAATACCATCCTAAGTGACACTACTAAATTTAAACGTATAAAAAAAGATCCAACAGAAGATTGAAAAAAGAAAATAAATGGACAAATGACAAGAGCTAATGCACTTATCGGAGGACTTCACTTCCAAAAGATCATCGGCGATTAGACAGCAGGATATATGCATGGAAATGTAAAAATAAATAAGCCAAACAACCCATAGAGACCCATCATCTCTTAAGTCACGACATCAACGTACCGTTTAGCTAAAACCCTAAATGAAGTAATAAAACCGTACATCTATTCGAAGTACAGCATAAAATCAACAGAGAAATTCATTGATGTACTCCACTCTACAAGACCAACAGGACAAACTTGCATCCTTTGATGTGGAAAGCCTGTTTACGAATGTGCCTATCGCTCAGACAATCGACATCATTATAAAACACATGTACCACCATCTTTCAATGTCTCCTCCAAATCGCGACCCAAACATTTTAAGGAACATGTTACGTTTATTCACATCAGAGGCTCCGTTCAGGTCATTGGACGGTAATCTATACACTCAAGGGGATGGAGTGGCTATAGGGTCTCCCTTAGGGCCTAACTTCGCCCACTACTATATGGGTCAACTTGAAGAGAGATTATTGGACAACAATGAAAATAAGCCACACACACATTGTCGATACGTAGACGACATCTACATCAACGTCCAAAACGAAGAACATCTGATAAACATCAAACAGCAATTTGAGGAGAGCTCCCTGTTAAAATTCACTTATGAATTGAGCACAGGCAATAAACTCACTTTTTGAACGTTGAGGTTTAAAACATCAAAGGTAGCTATATCACATAAGTATATAGAAAAAGTACAGACATGGGAAGATGCCTCAATGCGGATAGTGAATGCCCTGAAAGATATAAAATATGTGTAATCAGCTCATACATTCGACGAGCATATAAATGCTGCTCTACGTGGGAACTTTTCTACCAAAAGATCTCACGTGCAAAACAAACACGTATGAACAACGGTTTCTCGAACAGCATGATTGACAAATACCTTAAATCATTTTTAAATAATCGCTTTAAAGTTACTGATACAACGAAAAGTAATCAGGGCACAGTAAACAACATCAAACTGTACTACAGAAATCAAATGTTCACTGTCTATAAAATAGATGAAATAAACATCAAGGAGATGATTATTAACCGTAACTTTAAGGTTAAAAATCGAATGAATAAAATTCAACAGATTATTTACTATAAAACAACCAAAGCCAACAATCTCCTTATGAAAAACAACAGCTGCCAAAACTCCTTGAACCTCACGTCAACCAACATAGTTTGCGAGTTCATCTGCCCTAATAACGACTGGAAGCTTTATAATAACTCTAAATATATTGGTATGACAACTACCACACTTTCGAGACGTTTAACTATGCATCTGCAAAGCGGAGGACCTAAATATCATATGGAGAGCGTGCATAACATCAACTTAATGAAAGATATTCTAGTTAACAACACCGTAATTGAAAGAAAAGAGGGAAATAAAGCTAGGCTGAACATCTTAGAAGCCATTTTAATAAACGAAGAAAAGCCAGCCATCAATAGTCAAGTGTTAAGCTGGAATCAAACATTAAAATTGTTTTTAAATTCCACTCACCGGATTGGCTCGTTTCCTCTAATGTTTCGATTAACTAGGCGGAATAAATAAACCCTAAAAACCGTTTTATTTCATTCACGTTGATTCTGACTCCACATTTCATTGGTATAGGAGAAAAGAATATTTCAAGACGCTCTGAAGATTATAGAATAAGATCGAAAGATATACAATTTAGTGTGGTTTTTACCAAACCCATTGATTTAAAAGAGATATGAATACGGGGCAAGTGATCTACCATCTATAAGATGGAATAAAAGAAGACAGTTATAAGAATAGAAAGTTGCCAAAGGAAATTAATTAAGGCGAAATACACCATGATCTTCAACAAAATTTGCATTCAAGAAAGACTGCTACCCATCTACACTAATATATATTTAAATATATATATATATATATATATATATATATATATATATATATATATATATATATATATATATATATAAAACAGTTAACTGTTAACTGCCAAGTTAGGTATTTCCATGATTTCACCCTGGTTATCTATTCCATTTGTACTCTATACATTGACTGAATAATAAATTTATTTTAATAAATATACTTGAGGCCAACACCTTCCAAATTTTAAGCATTATTATCGATATCTAATATATATTTTCCTTTATATCTTTACCCTGTATAATGAGTTTAGGTCTCTTTGTGTATCTGTATCTTGCTGTATAAATAAAAATTATATTGCAAAGTAGTTTTCAAACACAATTTTATTTCCCACGAATAAGTTTATGCAGGTTCATTATGAAGAATTGAAGTATCGTTAAATTAGTAATGCATAATTTTTTGGTTCTAGCGTTATATCATATGTAAAAGGTATGAACCATTTATTTACGAGGTTTATAGTATCAGTTTAATTTCATTCATGCAGATAACAGCGTTTATTGTTTTTGATTTCACTTTAATTTACTTAATTAGGTTAGCCTCCGTGGATATGTACCTCCAGTTGACTTTCAGCCAAGATGGGTACAGGCTGAAGGAATAATCTGTTTTCTGTATGCGTAGGTTCGTTCGATTTCCGAAATATGGTTCTCTTGAGTGCCTGGAGGGAGTTATCTTTTTGGTAATCTTTATTTTCTCTGTGTTTTTGTGTTGTAATATGAGTCATTTATCTAATGTGACACTAATCGCCGGATGTTATATTTAAGGGAAGTTGCGTGTTTACTAAAGCGATGAGTTTGTATTTATTGTACTCCTTTTTTGAAGGTTGTCAAGAGAGTAACAGACAAGGTGAGACGGCAATTTGTTTTTGTTGCAGCCAGCCTTCAAACCTTATGTGTTAGAGTTGTGGATTCCGAGCCGCTTAAATGCGGCTTTGGTATCGTGCGAGATTGGAGATATATGATCTACCTAGCAGTGGAAGGTGTTTTGTGGTTAGCAAGAGGGAACTCGTAGAGGAAATGGCTAAAGATTTGGGTAAGAGTTCGAATCCTTGTGGTACTCCGGTGTATATGTAGTATGTGTCGAGGAATAGGTCACCTCCCCAGACAATACGTCTATATATACATATATGTATTTATTGGTTGAAAGAAAAGAGATAAAATCAACGAGAATATATATATATATATATATATATATATATATATATATATATATATATATATATATATATATATATATATATATATATATATATATATATATATATATATATATATACGTACGCATCCTTCGCTATGTACAAATGCGTTCACTTCGTAAGAGTAATCTGTTGATTAGGAGGTATAAGAGTCGGATTTACTAAAGGGGCCGATAGCGTTTAATGAGTTTACCAAGTTGCAGTTCAAGGATATATTTAAAGAGTGAAAACCAAAAGTATATTTTTAAAAGGGCACTAGTTAACATATACGGGAAATACGGGAAATACATACGGGAAATATAGGTAATGTAAATAAGGAGAATTCTGACAGAATTTAGATTAATTGGCAATCGGGTAAAGTAAATTATTCGTTAATCAGCTTTTAAATGAGATACTATAAATCAGTTATATAGAGGGAATATTTATATGTCGAAAAGTAAGTCAATTAACGGGAAATACAAGCAATGGTCTTTTTAACTTAATGGGGTCACTTCGAGAAAGGAGAATCCTTTAGCGAGTCGGCGCGGGGGAATGGAGACGAAAAATGGACGCGAATCTCGGCCGAATATCCTAATGGTGATGAGAATGAAGGGGAAGGAGGGACCAGAAGACGAGTTTACGATCCTCCTTGAAGAGGGACGATGGCACCTCTGCTCCAGACAAGTGCAACCTCCAAAATCAAGACTCTAACGCGGCTCGGCGCGAAGTCTCGCACGGGAAATTGGAGATCCTCAAGAGGGAGGGGGGGGGGGGCAGATGAGACAAGAGGAATCCCGGCTAAACCTTCGGAGATGAAATGATTCAAGGCTTGCTCTGAATAGAGTAAGTCTTCACAAAAGAGATGGATCTGCCTGATGAGATCCAACCTCGATGGTATAAACGAATACCAGGGGCTTGGGGAAACTGACTTACGATCTGAACCGAAGGCGAAGGGTTCTCAAACTCAATCTGCCGATATTTGCAAACTAGGATATTTATATGAAAGCCATTTTCTTGGTTTCTTCTTTTTGGCAAACTCAGACGACTGGCTGACCACTTCTGGTGGCCAGATGGATTAGCGTTTGTTGCCTCACCCAAGTTTTAATGGCCTTTACGATGTGGATTAGAAACTTTTGGCTAGTAGTTTCCCGACTACGGAGATTAGCGCTTCCCCGACGAGGTAATTTTTTTTAGCGCCCAACCTAATTAACTGCACCTGTGAGACGGCTAAAGGATATTCATTTTTTTTCTTCTTTCATTTATTTGTTTGGATTCAGAGATTAATCTACGTAGAGTTATACTTAGGAGACATAGAGAGGGTAGGAATTCATGAAACAAATGAAGAGGCTGTTCTTCTTGGCGTCTCTTTCCCTTCCAAATATGGCGTTATTCCAGACATGAAGGCGAAGAAAAACAGGGCATCTCGACCAAAACCCATCGGTATTAAAATTTCAGCCGATACTGCGGCCGTCAAGGTACAGGTTTTGCTCCGTTTGATCCCGTTCGACGGATAACACTTACACATCCATTTATGTTAATGGGTGATTAATTACATAATTAAAATATATATAGTTTCATGTACAAGCAATACCACAATTTAGAATTAGGAATCAATCAAGCGGAAGGACAATCAAGGAAATAATAGAAAATAAATCAATAATGACAACAAATATATACAAGCAATACAATAAAATACGGGCGTACGCACACAAACACAAAAATAAATAAATTTTACATGGGCGAGCAACGAACTCGAATATATACATGAACTTATAAGATGTATGGAGTTCTACCTTGAGGGAGGAGTGTCCTCTACTGGATTCCTACTAACACCGTCTGCTACAGAATTTTCACTACCTTTCAAATAAAAATTCGGAATTGATATTTAATTAATAGCAGACTCCAGCGCATAAGCATTCCGTTTTGGCTTTTACAATTTCTTAAGTATGCCAGAGGTTGGTGATCGGTTTCGATCACGAACTCCTGACCTATCGGATAAATTTTAAACTTCTGGACACCAAAACCTATTGTCAGAGCCTGAAGATTTCTAACTGCATAGTTTCTCTCGCGCGGTAACAGCATCCTGCTTACATAAGCGATAGGATAGCTATTCCCCTCTTTTTCGTATTGCAGCAACAAGCAACCGATGCTATCGTTGCTGGCATCCGTACGGATTCCAAAAATTGTTCGGGTTCGGGAGCAAATATTAGCCTATCCTTCATCTGCTGGAAATGGCAAATTGCCTTGGGGTTCCAAACGAGGGCATCTGGGGAGCTTTTCTTAAGGAGAAAGTTCAGAGGGCACGCTAAGGCGGCAAAGTTGGGGAAAAAGCGCCGGTAGAAGGAGGTTGAACCCAAGAAGGAACGTAGCTGCTTCTTAGTACGGGGAAGGGGCATATCTGAAATGGCACTGACCTTTTCTTGCCTGGGCACTATTTGATTTTTCCCATTGTGAAATCCAAGGTACTTGATAGTGTCGTAAGCAAAATGACCTGGAAGGACCCATGGTCAGACCATGCTATCTGAGCCTATTGCAGAGGAAACGAAGGAAGGTTAGATGTTCATCCTATGTGCGTTTAGCTACGTACACATTATCTAAATAGAATGACACATTGTTCAGACCATCTAAGATGCGGCGCATTATTCTGTTGTAATTACTACAAGCAGTGATTAAACTGAATGGGATGCGCTTAAATTGCATAAGCCCTTTTCTGTAGAAAAAACAGTGTATTTCCCAACACTATGTTTGAGGGGAATTTGACAGTACACCTCGCATAAATCTATCTCGAACAAATGTAGGCTCTGGTCTATCAACAGGATCGGTTCGGCATCGAAAGCCGTCACGCGTTATGTTTTCGAAAGTACACACACATTCGAAGGGACTGGTCTGGCTTCCGAACCATAACAATGAGGGAACAGTAATCTGAAGAGGAGGGTTCGATTATTTCTAATTTGAGTAAGTTTTCGATCTCTGCATTAAAGGCTGATCGCAAATGAATGGGCAAAGCGTACGGTTTGGATCAGATCGGTTCTTGCGTGGTCAATACTATGAAATGCTTGAATTGGTCCGAGCAACCAAGCTCTTCGGAAATGACGTCCAGATAGGCCTTTAACAACCGGGATAACTGGGCTTTCTGAGCGGGCTCCAGGTGGAGATGTAGATCGATCTTCTGGGTGGAAAGTATTTATACGTTCCGGGGAGCAAAGGTAGTAGGTAGTTATTATCAACTTCTACGCAAACTGTTTGGACTAGTTTAAGAGGTTCGGGGATATAAGAGGTTTCCATTACGGCCTCTTCGTCGGGGGCAACAATATTGTTGATGCAGGCGCGGCGTTGGTAACGTTTGAGCATGTTGACGTAAAACAAATTATTACCGGAGGGAGTTTGGATGGGGAGGTCTACGGGACCACGGGCTTCGAGGACTGAAAAGGGTCCTTTCCATTGGGAAAGAAGTTTATTTGTCTCCGTAGACAGGAGAAGCAGGACCTCGTCACCGGGCTTAAACCGTCTTTCTTTTGGCGAAATGTCAAAAAAGGTCCTGTCGTAGGAGCAGGGGATACATAGAGAGCGCATAGGAAAGAGTTAGGAACGGAGGTGGAACGTACCGCATTTCCCCCTCAACGAGGTAGGAGCCTCCATTGTGACCACGAATAGATTCGCGCTCGTTGGTCCTCACCTTTTCCCACAATGGCTGTAGGCAAGGACACTCATTCTGGGGGTTTAGAAAAGACTCGTTGTTCAGAGTCTCGTACTTGGGGGAAAAAGGGAGTTCGAAAGTCACAGGGGGTGCCGCGTTCTTTATGGCTTGGACCCTTGTGATGGCGGGCTGAGCAACGGTACTAGAGGAGAGCTGCGCGCTCTGGTCGACTAATATGGCGCAGAATTTAATAGAAGCTGCTACAGCGTCATCCTAACTGGTGAAATATTAGCATTGGATGAAACAAAGGACCACTGGGAAACGGTTAGCTCGTCCCAAGTAGTCCTGGACTACTGCAAATTTATCGTGGTTTGCGCTCACTGAGGGCAGCAACTTTTCCGATATGACGATGCACGTGCATCCCGTATCTCTGACCAGGGTTGAAACCCGGCAACTATTAACCGATCCGTTTCAAATTAGAAACCATCGTGGAAGCTCTTGTTAAATAAAAAAATAACTTGAGCTCCCGGGGGGCTATTCGCTAATGGAGAAGCAGACGTTTCGGGGCGAGCAGACGGAGGAGAAATAGAGGCGCTTACTTGGTGGAATTGATGGCTGGGACAGAACGGAATTGAGAATTTTTGGGACAGCTCGTCCTCACATGCCCAGGGGTTCCTCAAGAAAAACAGACAATGGGTCGTCTGGGATAATCCGACACAGGGGTATTAAAGAAGGGGTGGCTTAACATCCCTAGGTTCAGACGGGGGATAATATTTCGATTTGGAGGGACCTGGGACATTAACGAATTTGGGAGCGTTCTTCAGGTAAAATTTAGGGAAGTGGCCTTTACTCTTTGGGGAGGGAGGATGACTCTTCTTGGTATCTTTGGAGTAATGATTATGACTGGCGCGTGCAAATACCCTTCTTCGATACATTCTTTGAAGGAAGCAGCTCTTCGGTCCTTTACGAATGCACAGATTTCAGAGGGCAGCGTAGCCATCAATTGATCCCGCAAAATGGAGTCGAGCAGAGACTCGTATTCGCCGTTTACCTGGGCGGAGTCTAACCGAAACTGCAGACTTCTGCTGAGGGTGAATCCGAACTGGCGGTAAGTCTGGCCAGGTAGCAACCTTGCCTGACGAAAATTTGCCCTGTAGAAGTCCGGCCCATGTTGATCGCAGCCAAGAGTTCGGAATTAAGGGTCAAATAGTCGAGGGTAGCCTCAGCGGGTATCGAAATGAAAAAATCTCACAACTGCGTATTAATGAGAAGAATTATTTGGGCAACTCTATCAGTTTGGATATCCCAGTGATTTACCTCACCTCAAAAATCTTTTCAAAATGAGTGAGGTAAGCACTGAACTCCGTACCGTCCTTAAATGCTAGGAGCTTTAATGAGGGGATCTAGGGGAGGGTGGGGGGGCTTCATTTCTGAAACTAACTGACAGGGTTTCTAAGTTATTCCTGTATAACTCTCTTTCATGGTGCCTCACCCTTTCTCTTTCTTCAGCTTCAGCTTCTCTTCTTCTCTGCGCAGCTTCAGCTTCTCCTCTTCTTTCCTCAGCTTCTTTTAGTTCTTTCTTCTCTGCTCTTTCGTTTCTATCCTCATCCTGAATATAGGCGACTAGCTCTTTACCGGAGAGACCAAGCATCTCACCTTGTTGCCTAAAGCTCTCGAAGGATGTCATCTTGTTTCTTTACGCAAACCTTAGCCACTCGACGTGCTCAAGAATCTTACGGCAAAGCAAATGGGGCTCTCGCAATAGTTCACAAAAATTCTAAATGAAATCTTATTCTTGTGAACACACACGGAGAAAAGCACTAAATTATGATAAATACACTAATTTCTATATGAGTACCTAATATAGCACACACAAAAACATTGGCTTGTTACTAAATATGGCATTACGGGCACCACAGAAGAGCGATTACTGGAAAAAGTAGAAAAAAAGATCCTCCTATCTCTAAATAAACTTGACCCGACTTGGTAAATATTCTATTAATTCAACTGAGGGACTTGAAAATGAAAGGGGTCCTCAATTAACCCAATAAACCTGACACCAGAATTTATTATATAGATATATATACGAGGGGCGGTTAATAAGTTTTGCGAATCGGTACGGCAAACAGGAGGAAGGGGGATGGCTGTCTGTGGGGGTGTTAGGACAAGTTATGACAAGTCAGCACCTGCAGCCGCACGCTCCTGCCTCGTCTATTTAAGAAGCAGTAGCTGATCGCAGATCGTCAGTCACAAATTTTTAAACAATGGAGAAGGTTGAGCACCGCGCAGTGATCATAATTTTTACCAAGGAAGGCAAGAATGCAAAAGAGATCCATAAACGCATGGTTGCTTTGTACACCGACACCTCTCCTTCCTATGCAACCATTGCTCGCTGGAATAGGGAGTTCTGCCATGGTTGTGAGTCCCTTGAAGATAACTCCCGTCCAGAACGCCCGTCAGATGTGATCAACGAGGACAATGTGGCCTCTGTGGAGAGGATGCTCATCGAAAATCGACGGGTGAAGGTCGAAGAAATCGAGCGAGAACTTGGAATATTACATGGAAGTGTTATCAACATCATCCACGACAATTTGGCCATGACCAAGGTTTCTGCCCGTTGGGTCCCTAGAAACCTCACCAAACCTCACGCCCCATGATCGACTTCAACGTCGTCAAAGTCCACAAGGCCAGAGTTGCACAAGCTGCCCTGCGCGAGTGTGGATTCGAGGAGCTCAACCATCCCCTCTACACTCAAGATCTGCCCCCTAGCGACTACTTTTTATTCCACCAGCTCAAGGCTGCACTGCGTGGACGTCGGTTTGGGGACAATGAAGATGTCCAGCTCGCAGTCCAGGATTGGATTGAACAGCAGTCGGGAGATTTCTGGTTGTCGGGAATTCGAAGCCTCAGTGACGAGTGGCGCAAGTGCATTGAAGTCGAGGGTATTTATAATGAAAAATAATGAAACACTTTTCCTTATATCCGAATTGCAAAACTTATTGACCGCCCCTTGTATATATATGTGTGTGAGTGTGGAAGATAATGGTAAACCACAATATTTGAATCAAGATTTTATTTATAACTATCGGACTAGTTTCGGCAACATGCCATTTGCCATTTTCAACTAATAATGAAGACGCTAGACAAGAAGCACAGTATATATAAGGTAAAACACATCCTAAACAAAATGAAACAGCAGGAAACAATGTGGAAGTAATACATACTAGATTAAATCTGGCGTGAAGCTTAAGCTAAACAAAATGAAATGGGGCCAGAAACAATCTGGATAGTTGCTAATCCCCAAAACTCATTGCATCCGGGAGCTTATAGATACAATTGGCGACTCTATTCATTATATATTTTTAAATTTGTATTGCCCTTCAGATAAATTGAAATTATCAGCTTTGTTAATCAAGATGGATTTCGTAATTCTCTTTTCAATATATTTGTTTGATTTCTAAATATTTTTTGCATGGTTAAAATCAATTCTATGGTCGTGCGTTAGCATGTGCGTAAAGAGACTTGACGAATTCCTACACCATCTGATATCAGTTAAATGTTCTTTCATCCTCTTATTAAAGTTTCTTGACTCTCCTATGTATGTTAATTTGAAATTATATCATGTTATACTGTAAATTCCAGCATTGAGATTGATTGGGCACAGTCTAGTCAGGGGTTTACGAATGCTATTGGAATATTTGAATGTAATATTTGTTATTTCCGTTCGCATATGATTTTAGAGGAGACAAGGTTGGAGCATATGTGAAACTAATACATTTTTTTAAATCATCCCTTCGTGGTGTGAAAGTGGCATAGAAGTTTTTTTCGTGCTTGGGAAAGGCATCTATTTATGAGGTGAATTGGATATTTTAGTTCAATGGAATTGCAGATAAGGTGGTTAATTTCATCTTAAAGGAACATTGGGTGGCACGTTCTATAGGCTCGGAGAAAGAGGGAAGAAATAAAAGTTATCTTAACAGATTAAACATGTAGTGAGGAAAAATGTATGTAAGCATTTGAATTTGTTGGCTTTCGATAGACTGAGCACTGAATATAATTATTTAAACGGCGGATATTTACGTCTAAAAACGGTAGATAATTATTTTGTTCCTATTCTACCTTGAATTTTATTCATGGGCTTAACGAATTCATGGTGTTGAAAAATTCATTAAAATTCTTCTTGTCTATGGGCCATGCCGACAGGATGTCTACGTATCGGAACCATATAAGAGGATCTTAGGAAGGAGCATTATTTCGTAGTTTTCCATAAATTTATTGCATAGGATGGAGGAAAGGGGGTTACCCCTCCTTTGTAATCGTTAATCAGCTTTTAAATGAAATACTATTAATCAGTTATACAGAGGGATATTTATATGTCGGAAAGTGCCTCGATTAACGGGAGATACAAGCAAGGGTATTTTTAACTTAATGGAGTCACCTCAAGGAAAGGGAATCTTTTAACGTGTCGGCGCGGGGGAAAGGAGAAGGAAAATGGACGCGAATCTCGGCCGAATATCCTGATGGTGACGAGGATGAAAGGAGGGGGAGGGGCAGAAAACTAGTTCACGATCGTCCTTGAAGAGCGATGATGGCAAGTCTGCTCAAGAAAGTGCACCCTCCAAAAATCAAGACTCTGACGCTGCTCACTGCGGTTTCTCACACAGGAAACTGGAGACCCTTGAAGTGGGGTTCCAGATGAGACGAAAGGAATTTCGGCCAATCCTTCGGGGATGAAACGATTCGAGGCTTGCTCTGAATAGAGTAAGGCTTCACAAAAGAGATGGATCTGCCTGATGAGATCCAACCTCGATGGTATAAGCGAATACCAGAAGCTTGGAGAAACAGACTTACGATCTGAACCGAAGGCGAAGGGTTCTCAAACTCAATCTGCCGTTATTTGCAAACCAGGATATTTATATGAAGGCCGTTTTCTTGGTTTCTCCTCTTTGACAAACTCAGACGACTGGCTGACCATTTCAGGCGGCCATATGTATTAGCGTTTGTCGCCTCATCCAAGTCCTAATGGCCTTTATGATGTGGGCAGGAAACTTTCGGCTAGCAGTTTCCCGACTACGGAGATTAATTCTTTCTTGGTGAGGTAAAATATTTTAGCGCCCAACTTAATTAACTGCACTTGTGAGGCAGCTGACGGATATTTAAATTCTTTCTTTTATTTTTTTGTTTGGATTCAGAGATTAATCCACGTGGAGTTATACTGAGGAGACATAGAGAGGGAAGGAATTCATGAAACAAATGAAGGGGGTATTCTTGATGGTGTCCCTTTCGCTTACAATGTGTTACTGAGAACTCACCATGGTATTCAAAATTTGTAGGCCATTTCTGTTTCACAGACATCATTCCAAAGTTTTTCTTTTTGCGTTTACTCATTGGTATTTTATTTTCCTCCCTTTCAGGTCTTTCATTTGAATCGATCACCTTCAAATCATTAATCTTCTAGGGACAAGCAGAAATGGCCTATAAATTTTGAATATTACTACCTCTGCTGCGTCCAATTCCCTTATAATTAATTTATTCATATCTGAAAACTTCTCTATAAAATTTTTAGGTTTGTATATATTTATAATGGCATATCCTTGAGAATGGGTTGATAAGATTCTCAAGGAACTGTAGAAAGACCTTGAAAAAAATATATATTATTGTCCCCAGGAGATTAAAGATCTTGAGTCTATTGACTTCAAGTGTGATACTATCTCTTAACTGGTTGATGATTTGTGGAGAAGTAGAATAAACTTTATTCTTTAGATATCGTCATAAGAAATAATCGCACGGTGTTGAGTCAGGGGATCTTGGGTCCATTCAATTGCACGATTTAGCGCGACAATGCGGTTGTCAAACGTTTCTCTTAGTTTTGTTATTACAACAAGCTGTCCATGAGCTGGTGCGCCGTCCTGAATCCAACAAAGTCTATTGAATCGATTGCCGTAAATCTCGCGGAGTTCCGGGAAGATCCTTTCGTTGGTCATGCTCAGGTAGGCAGCGCCATTCAAGTTATTCTCGTAAAACAAAGAGCCGGCAAGATAGCCATTCCCACATATTCCGATCCACAAGGACACTTTCTACTGACAAATACGTGTGTCCAATTTTAATGCTGGGGCTGGGGGGGTTTAGCGGTGAATATTGCCAAGTGTTATGGCAATTTACCGTTCCTTTCATGAAAAAAGCTTCCTCCAACCCAATCATAATGTTTTCCAAGAAACGAGCAGGTTTATAGAAAAGCCATTCGACAAATTATCTACAACAATGAAAGTCAGTTTCAAGAAACTGGTGTCTTGCATGCATCTTATAGGGATGCCATTTTAGGTCATGTTTAATAATGCGGTTAAATGACTTTGACAATTGTAACCCATTATTTCTGACTTATACATGTGGATATTGAAGAAGTGTCATCTCAACGTTTTCGATATTTTATATTGTTCTTATGGTTCTCATACGACCCAAACGATCTTTATTTAGATTTAAGCATGTTCTTTCATGTTGGTATTTGCGAAAAGATTTTCAAATTGTGGGCTTGCTTGGTGGGTGCCTACCTGGAAAACCTTGTTCAAATGAATTTTGTACTTGTTTAATACTGCCAGTCTTAATAAAGTTTGTGGCGACAAATACACGTTGATCTTTTGTTAACTGCAGGATTAAAAAGGTTTTATGAAAGTAAACTTTTACAAAGAAACGATTTGATTTTCTTAGTAAGCGAAAATGACGAGACCATACCACAGCGTGGCTGAAAAACGACTGTAAAATGGCCTAGGCTTTGGTTGAAGAATTGCACAGTGACATCGGCTACCTAGACTCCCTACGCTTCTCTTGAACGTGCACGGTAGCCTAGCCTTCCTAGGCTTCATTTCATTATTTTACTTCCTTGCGCAAACATATTTTTGATAGCCTCCACTAAACCCATTAGTGTATCAAAATAAAGAAAGGGAATTTAATGAAATTTCTAGAATCGACAGGTAAATAGTTGTTAAATAAAACACTTTTGGCAAGACTCAGAAATCTCCAATATTTTTTCAGTTATACTAATTCAAATTACGGTTATCTTTTTTCTGCGACACCCGGTATATATATATATGTATATATATATATATATATATATATATATATATATATATATATATATATATATTATGTAGAAATACATATGTATTCGAACTTCCCCCTTTCTACACAGCTCGATAGAAATTAAATATTTGAAACAACACCATAATAACAAAAATAAATACGACCACTTTATAAATAACTTAAATGTATAGAATTGACAATTCCATCAGTTTATGAATCTTAAATTACAATCAAGTCACGGTAATGAATAAAGTCTAATTTGAGATTGAGCTGATTCCTGACTGAAAAAACTTTGATCGCCCCCCTCCCCTAATGAATATCCCCGATTATAAACGTATATTGTAATGATGAAAAAGTAAAAATGATTAACTTAAATGATGTAAAGAATTTCTAAAGAACTAAGTTCTTGTGTTTATATTATAAAATCATGAATTGGAGTCAAAATCACCGATGAATTAATGGGCGAGTCTTAGTGACCTTACGATACGAGATAATAATGTCTATGGATGAACACTTGCGACGTATGTTTGTCTATTTTTGTCTTTAAGTTAATTAAGAAACTTTCTGTTGTTGGTCCTTTTTAATCCATCGTAAAGGAAATGTTTATGATCTTGCAATAGTCACACTTATTATAAGTGATCTTCCCTGAATGTTTTCTCCGAAAGCGAGAAGTTCTCGTGGTGAGTGCGTAATCTTAGAGGTGCCAGAAAGTTGAGTGACAGATGGTGCCACTCGTTGTATTGGACGAGAGGAATGCAATATTTCAACATATATACCGGGTGTGCCAGAAAAAAGGTTAACCGTAATTTGAATTAGTATAACTCAAAAACTATTGGAGATTTTTGGGTTCTGCAAAAGGTGTTTTATTTGACAGCTATTTTAACGTCGATTCCTGAAATTAAATTAAATTCCCTTTTATGATGTCGATACACTAATGGGTTTAGTAGAGGCTATCAAAAATATGTTTGCGCAAGGAAGTAAAATAATGAAACGAAGCCTACGAAGGCTAGGCCACCGTGCACTTTCAAGAGAAGCTTAGGGAGCTGAGGTAGCCTAGGTCACTGTGCGATTCTTCGAGCAAAGCCTAGGCCATTTTAGAGTGGTTTTTCAGCCACGTTGTGGTATGGTCTCGTTATTATTGCTTACTAAGCAAATCAAAGCGCTTCTGTGTAAAACCTACTTCCATAGAACCGTTTTAATCATGCAGTTAACAAAAGATCAGCGCCTATTTGTAGTCACAAACTTATTGAAGATGGCAGTATTAAACAAGTACAATATTCATTTGAACAACGTTTTCCAGGTAGGCACCCACCAAGCAAGCCCATAATTTGGAAAAATGTTCGCAAATACCAACATTAAGGAACAACAGAAAATATCGAAAATGTTGAGATGACACTTCTTCAAAATCCACATGTATCAGTCAGAATGAATGGGTTAGAATTGTCAAAGTCATATTTAACCGCATTATTATACATGACTTAAAATGGCATCCCTATAAGATGCATGCAAAACACCAGCTTCTTGAAACTGATTTTCCTTGTCATAGACAATTTGTTGAATGGCTTCTCCATAAACTAGCTCGTTTCTTGGAAAACATTGTGATTGGTTTCGAGGAAGCTTTTTTCATGAATGGAAAGTTAAATAGCCATAACTTTCTTCAATATGCGCTGCGAAACCACCCCAAGCATTCAACTTTGACACGTATTTGTCAGCAGAAAGTGTCTCTGTGGATTGGAATATGCGGGAATGGCTATCTTGCCGGCCCATTGTTTTAGGAGAATAACTTGAATGGTTCTGTCTACCTGCGCATGACCAACGAAAGGATCTTCCCGGAACTCCGCCAGATTTATGGCAATCAATTCAATAGACTTTGGTGGATTTAGGACGGCGCACCAGCTCATAGCCAGCTTCTGTACGAACAGAACTAAGAGAAACGTTTGACAACGGCATTGTTGCCCTAAGTCATGCAATTGAATGGGCCCTAAGATCCCCTGACTTATCACAATGCGATTATTTATTATGAGGATATCTAAAGAATAAAGTTTATTCTACTCTACCACAAAGCATCAACCAGTTAAGAAATAATATCACACGTGAAGTCAATAGACTTAAGGAAAATCACAAGTTAATAAAAAATGTTGTTGAATCAATGCGATCAAAGGTGCAACTGTGCTTGGAAAGAAATGGAGGACATGTGGAAGGAAACGGTGCTTAGAGAATTAAAAAAATAATATGTATTACCCATATGAAGAGGTGTCTTTGTTAAAAATGGATTTAAATATATTTGTTGATTTTAAACTTCGAAGTTTCATTATTTTACTTCCTTGTGCAAAAATAATTTTGATAGCCTCCATTAAACCCATTAATGTATCAAAATCGTAAAAGGAAATTTAATTAAATTTTCAGAATCGACAGATAAATAGTTTGTAAATTTGTTTTGTTTTGCAGGACTGAAAAAACTTTAATAAGTTTTGAGTTATACTAATTAAAAGACGGTTAACTTTTTTCTGGGACACCTTGTATATATATATATATATATATAAATATATATATATATATATATATATATATATATATATATATATATATATATATATATATATATATATATATATATGCAACAAAGCCCACCGGGAAAATTAATACGAGGATTCCAAGTACTTTCGAACTTTATTTCTAGTTCTTTATCAAGGAATGATAGAAATATTGAAAATTGTAATATTTATAAGGATGATACAGAGGAAAGGAAACGCCCACAAAAAAGCAAAAAAAACAATCAACAAAATAAATTAATAGGAAATGGAAACCTTAGGAGGAGCAAAGATAAATACAAAATAAGCTCATTAAATCAGGTAAATTCAAAAGACTAAAGGTTGACAAGTGGATTGAAATAACGCCTGTTGTTAATGTACTGTTGTTAATGTACTCAATTCCACTTTATAATTTTCATATATCATCTTTTGATTATCTTGCTTTGTATTTTATCGTGTATTTGTTCATGTTCTCAATTATCTATGTTATTACTATTTTTTCAAGTCATGAATTTTATAATTATCTTTTTTTTCATGATTTAGAATGTATTATGTAATTTTTCTTCTTTAAAAACTGTTATGTTACATATCTGTAGATCATGTAGAGAAGCGAGACCTTTGTTTTGATTCTCAGAGGCTGACTGTTTATGCCGTATTTCCCTTGTTTAGAGGAAAAAGGGAAACATATCCCACACATAAACTTATATGCATCTCGGTTGGGAAAAATACACTTTTGAAACCATTTTCGCATTGGAGTTATAAAAATTTCATGATAAATGTTTTCTACTTGCAGCTCAAACTCGGAAGCTCAATTCGTTGGCACCTTTCTCATCGTCTCCATTATAATACACGAAGGAAACCCAAATTTCCTCACGGCTTGAAAGGAGCCAACTCTTCCCTCGTGACATCAAAGAAGTACGCTAACCTCTTTATCGCGAACAAACGCAAATAAATTATTATACAAACTCTTCCCATAAATCCAAGAACTTCATTATGTTTAATTCAACAAGTAAGGAGTTAAACTCCCTTAAGTGCACTAAAATTCCTTTGTATGCAGAGAATCAGAAGTGTTACCACTTGCGTCAACAGAGATATATCACCGGTCATTCTCGAGCTCAATTCATTAATTGTTAATGTTGAGTATTATTTCCATATTAAATAGTGTTAAAAATCACATTTGTCTCAGCCTTATTTTCAATACAAGATATTTGAATCTCCTTGACTAATTTCTTTAGATAGCTCTTACCGAATTAGATAGAAATCCAGCATAGGTCTTAGCAGGAGTTATGAAAGCATCGTCAAATCATGAAATTTCATAAGGCCATCACACATAGAGCGGTTACCACGGAGTAATTATTAAAGCTCTACAAAGTGTTCATCAACTTGAGATGCAACCCCTCGTCTCGCTATAAAGTCTTGACCCTGGAGCGCCGCTAAATTTCTCTACAGGCAAGTTTATATTTTGCAATAATTTCACCTTGATTAAACACAATTTAAATCATGGCCCACAACATCACAACAACCACAGCTCCACCCAACGCCGTCGTGATAAGACGGAGGCAGCACTAGCCTCTATCAAAGAGGTGATTAAAACTCTCTCTCAAAAACAAAAACTAAATTCCATGTGTCCCTCCCCATCCATTTTACAGAACTCACCCACGCTCAATGAGATCACTTCTGTAGTTAATGTGACGGCAAAAAATTAGAACTTTTACCCTAATATACGGTCACAAAAATCCATTCTCTAGAGACTCTCTAGATCTGTAAAGTATCTGCGCTCTTTAATAGCTAAAATCACATCAAGTCTTTCGCAATTCAGACCCTAGCCATCACACATGCAACAATACTACTACTACTACCCTGCATCCAGCAACATCCTAGTTTAGTCAACAAAGACGCTAAAATTGCTTTAGCAACATTTCAAGCCCATAAGAGATCTTACATTTAACCTGAGGCACACGAAAGGTTTCAGGTAAAATCCTCATTAGCAGCTTCTCATAGCACAGAAGAGGAGTAGGTTCAAAAAGAGCTTAGTCTATCACACTCGCTCCCTCATAACTGTTACGATCTGAATCACCGTATTTGTGATCGCAATCAATGTATACATAATCAGCGCATACAACTCGCCAATCCAACGATCCAATAAGGTTGTTAAGTTTCAGCTGGGCATGTTGTTGTTGCTTTCTATTGAGATAGGCATGATATGTGAAAGATGCAAGCAACTATACATTTTCACTTCGCTAATCTTCACTACCTTCTTTTTTTATCTGTCCTGGCAATCTTTCTAACGGTAATGAGCTCGTTAGCTATCGCTTCATGGTTTTATGTCGGAAATAATGAATAATGCTGTAGAGAGAGTGTTGACAGAGTTAGTATATGCACATGTTTTATTCTTTAAACTGGACGGCTGTGTAAATCACCGCTTAGTGAGTATAATCATCAGTCAATTAGTATATTCATTATTCATACATCATTGGAAGATTCATACATCTCTATTTTCTCATCAACACACTGTATAACCATACATCTCTGTGATCTCATTAGTTTTACTCATTCAATTACTGTATACATATTAATAAAGCTCTGTGTATTCTCGTCAATCCCTTTAAATTGTACATTATAGATTTTTTTTAGATCAATACTTGTCTTGATACCTTTGAAAAAGCCTTGGAACGATCTTGTTTAATCACCTCTTGCTTGAGATGAACAATGTACATTAATTAATTAAACTTGTACTGAAGCAAAATAGGAGAAAGTTTGGAGATCAAATTTCTACACATGCTTTATGTCGCATCAATTTTATCCTAAAGGATTTCCCACCAGTTGGTATTTATATAATTAATGACAAATGTTATTTTCTGTGCATATGTGAATTCCATTAAACATATTGTTTTCGCTAAATACTCATATGATCAATTTTAGAAGGAATTTAACAAAGTAGTTTGAACGCAATGTCAGTTTAAGGTATTATGGGTAGAAATTATTATGCAATTGAAGATTGGGCTTTAATTTTAAAATAAAAAAGCCTGTTGAGTTTTAATCCTTCGAATCTAATTGAAATTTTTACTCTATGCTCTAAACGCGTTTACAATTGTCTTTTCAATCAATGCTTGACTCTTTTATATCTTTCTTAATAAATTTCATAATCTGACTTTGTTTTATGTTAGGTAATTTTTCGAATTCTAAAGTTAGATTTTTGAAGGAAAAGTAAATTGTTTTTGACAAACTCCGTCAATTCTTTGCGAACAACTAATTTATAGACAAAAAGAATGACACCTTTAAATTTAATATATATATAATATATATATATATATATATATATATATATATATATATATATATATATATATATATATATATATATATATATATATATGAAGGAAACCACAGTGTTAGGATCAATTTAATTGCGAAAATAGATTTAGAAGGAGATATCTGTCATCTTCAAACATTGGCAAACTAAGGAATACAGAGAGGTGCTTAGCCTAAGGACACAAATGTACAAGTCGGAATGTAATTAAGGGGGCGGGCGGGGTGGGCGGGGCGTTATGGAGCTTCGACATTTTTGATCAGAGGCCATACGAGTCTTCTGCTTATCCAGGGATTAGTGTTAAATTGCCGATCGGAAGTATTAAAGTTTGGAATTTCCTTTATAAGAGCTGATTCTATTAGAAGCCTATGTATATAGTTATGGTAAACCAACTAAATACATAGGTGCACTGCGAGTGCATCTTATGTTAACCCTGTTAAAAACTCTATTTGTTCTTATTTTCATAGGGTTCTGTATATTTTCCGATACTCTTTGAGCTTTAAATTTTCTGCCTTAAAATCGGCCAAAAGCTGTTCCGGGTCCCTTGAATCATGTATTGCAGTATACTTTTAAATCTAATGAGTTAAAGCAATAACTTAGGTATAAAATGAAAGAGCGTAACATAACCAAACAATAATACTAATTAATACTAAGTAAATAATAATAAAAAATAATAAATATAATAATAGCTTTCCATCAATTTTAAGAATTTAGAAAACCATCTGTAACTTACTTCGCAATGACATTAAGCAAGGAATTGAGTCAGCTGCGAGGTAGTAAAGTTAATAACTCAGAGCTTCAGCGTACTGTCCACAGGCCAGTGTCAACAGGGTCATTTAGTAGATCTCTCTAGTAAACTTTTTGAGTTGGATAGCTTTAAGCTTATATCAGTGGTTCACAGCTTCCCTTCGACAAATTACCGTTTAATTATTTACATGATCTTCAAAATTTACTCTAAAATGCAGTAGTGTCCAAGGTTAGAGAATGCATATGTAACAGTTGAATCTATCAACCTATTTAGTCAGATAGATGGCTAGGATAAAGCTAATGACCAAGTACACCGCAGTGAAGCTCGTTATGAAACTACATGAGAAACATTGTGCTCTGACGGAAAGCAGAAGTATAGTAAGTAACCTTGATGGACAAAGAAGATCATTTGTGTGGGATTTATACAGCATGTTCGATATCCAGATACACTCCAAGAAATATAGAACAACATAGTACTATACAGTGAGACGAAAGATTAGCAAATCAGGTTTAACAAAGGCCAAAAAACTCACAAAATGACAAAAACTGACAAAAACAAAACAAAATGTCATTATATTTTTAGACAAGATCCACGCAGCAAGCAGTGAGGAAGGAAGAGTGCAGCATAGACAAGTACAAGTTAAATCTAATTAATTAGAACGCCAAAAAATCTTTTTACTTCCTTAAGATATTTTGCATGTAATTAACAATTGTTGTCCTAACATGTTACAATATTTTCTTGCTGCAGCAGAACAAGAAGAAGTTGTTCATGTGGCTGGCATTTCCTGGGGTGACTTAACTGAAAAGCATGCTAATACATATCTCATGGATTATCCTCAGCCGCATCCTAGATGCTCTCACCCTCAAGACAAAATGACTAGTGTTTCTTTGATGATTACATGAAATGTATTGGAATGTCATATCATATGCAATGCAGCCTTGAATTATCAGACAATAAAGTCAGTACCAGGTTTGGGGTCACAATGAAAGTTGTAGTTGCTAATCAGGATAACTTCATCATTTAAAACTTAACTACACGATGCATAAAAATGCCACCCAATTATAATATCAGCCAGAGTGTCATATCCAAGTTTTGTGAATAAAACACTGTACGGTGGCTTACGTTCGGATGCAAAGTTGCTCTATGATATCTTGGGCAGTGAACTTTGAAGGAGCTTAGAGAATTTAGCTGTGCTAGTGTCTGATCTACTAGCAGATGCTGAAGAAAAGTTAAAGGCGTTAATTTTTAGCAACTATTATTCGCTCATAGCTCAGGCTAGGATTTTAATGGATTTACTGGAAACTTGGGAAATTACGGATAATATACTGCTCTTGTTATGGACACTACATCCAGCAACAGTGTAGCTTAGAAAGGAGCTGCCAAACTTCTAGAGAAAATTCTGAATGAAAGATTTTATCTAGTCTGTCGACATCACATTCTGGAAATTCTAAAAAAACAGTTTGAGAGAAGTTGTCTGGAAAGGAAAAATGGCCCGATAATCCCTGCTTTAAGCATTTGAAGGATGCTTTGATGAACCTGTCCAATGAAAACCCAAAGGTCCACGCTATCAAAAGAAAATGGCCGAAGGAAAAGAATAAGATCATTAAAGAAATACTTCAAGATATTCTAACAGCACAAAGGCTTCCAAGAGTCGACAGTAATTGTTCTTGAAATAATGCCTCCTCGAGATATTCACTGAGTTTGACCAGGTGCCATTCATCAAGCCAGAATGATCGCCAGAAATCTGTACTTCCTGAAATTCCTGATCTTTGAAAATCAACATTAGTTCGACGAGGACATTGTAATAAAGCTATAAACACTTAATACCTTCACGCCGCTGTTCTGTACTCCTGTATGAATGATGCCAATGTCTGCTGCAGTTGATACCGTGAATGATTGAAGTATAATCCAGGAAATGTTTAAGTACATGAAAATTGACACAGAGCTTGCTGATATAGTACTTAATAAGATCAAAAAACATAAATTATATCAGAGGCAGGAAGTCGTGTCATTTGCCCTGTTCAACAGTAGATTGAGGGACATATCGAAGAAAAATATTGCTGCACAATTACATTACACTGAGAAGCCAAACACTTTTATGACATGAAAGAATCTATTCCATGGATACAAATCTAAGACACCCTACTTGAGCTCAGTAGCTTCTAATCCCAATACCTGATAAACACACTGAACACACTGAGCATTGGATCCAGGTATCTTCTCCTCCTCTACCTGTTAAGAATATGCCACATAATTAAGACTACAGAAAAGCGCTGGACTAGGGGACTATGTTAAAAATCTGAAAGCAGTCAATGGCATTGCTTAACGTCGTGTCTACATGATGATCAACTTTGCAAATGTCATATAAATACAAGACAAGCAGAATGACTATCTTCCTCAAATTGTTTAGTTTAACAGACTCGGAATTAATAGCTTCAAGAAACAAACTCTTATTAAAATTGTCATTATGAAATTAGCCATCAATATATTGCTTTCACTTCTTGATCGATTCGACTTGTGACAAAATGTTAAATTAAAATCTGCGACATGAATAAGGCGTCGTGTCTGCTTTGAGTGAGAAAACGAATTTTGTGATATTTCCTAAATTTGTGTATGTACCAATGTGTTATATTTTGGACCAAGACTCATAATTGTATAAGTTAAAAAAAGGAATAAAAACACTTTATTTGGTGCCTATTTTGTTACTTTTTCTTGTTTGGATGAAAATTTATAGTGCAAAACAGGATGCAAGAGATTACAGAACTGGTGTTTTGGCCGATTTCATGGCAGAAAATTTAAAGCTCTATGTAGTAATGCTGCCCTACATCCTAGGTCAAAGTCCTTGTGAGTTTCGTCTTTATCAGATTATAAATGTTGGAAATACGTACATAAATCTATGTAAATAAAAAAGGTGATTTCTGAACAGGCCTAATTTCCTATTGTAACTGCTTTGTTTTGTTTGACCATATTGGCTTAGGAGAGTAAATGAAAGACGGTAGTACTACTCATATGTGTGTTGAAGGACTCTTTAGATTTCCTTAATGAGGCTCCATTTAAAACTTCGTGTTCACTTTTGTGTTCACGTTACTCATCCATTTCATTGAATATTATGGAAAATTTAGTCCTGTACAACGGTGACACCAAAGACTTGCTTTATTCAAGTGGATTTGCGAGTAACAGAAGAGTTTGAAGGTAAGGCGGTAATTAATATGTATTTGTTTTATCCTTCATTGGAGATATGTGACGCAGGGTTGTAGACCACAAACTACCTTGGTATGCTTTAAGTAGTGGACGAGGATGGTAGAGAGTATGAGTTCCTCCCTACCCAACCAAGTATACTATGACGCCTTCGTGGTACCTCTCCATTGTGCATTATTATACTATTTGGCCTGTGAGAAAATGGAAGGCTATATTTTTGTAGTTGGATTTAAGTGTGGTGTTTAGTGTTTTGCTTAAGAGGATAAATCTAAGCAATGTTTCAAATATTTGCTCAAATCTATTATTGCCATTAATGTCCTGCGTGGTGGGAACATGTTTCCAGATTTTGGAAGGGAATTGATTAGGGAGATAGTATGACGGGAGTTTGGTGGCTGGTCTATTTGCCGTGGGATAGGTATTATTTAGGCATATTTTTTATATTTGGGATAAAGCGATGGGGCTTAATATCTCTCAGATCTACATGCTTTAGCTGAATGTTTGAGATGTTATGATGGCTATATGGGTAGCAAGATTACTTCTGGCACATCTGCTAGGGTACGATTTATGCAGACTTGTATTGGGATTTATGTTGTATTGCAATGTTAGTGTACACTCATGGCCAAATGCTTTGAGACTACTTTATTTTTTCATATAAGAAAATTAATAGAACGAATCTAACGGTGCAATTTTTTATGTATGAATCATAATTTGGGAGAGAAATATAAAAGAAATTAGATCTCGTACCCATTTTATAATTAAATAGTCAATTAACGTGCGCAATCAATATTTATAATAATTTTCCTTGTTCTTCAGGATTTCTTCATTTCATTTAGGTTAGAGACCAAACCTGTGCTAACAATTGAATGGCTCCTCTTTATCCAACGCGAGTTTGATTAACGCACTCAAATTCTCTATTGGCTTAAAATTTGGTGAATTGCAGAGCCAAGGTCTAAAATAATTGATGCTGTTTTTAACCAAGAACTTTGTTATTGCTTGTGAGATGGGACCGTACCAGGAAGCGAGCTTGGCTGTCATTTTAAACCCTTGAGGGTCAAAAAAGAGTTCTTTACACGTGTTTAAGTAGTCATTTTAAAATCAGTAATGGTCATAAAGATGGTGCTTCTTGAAACAACACCCTGTGAAACTAATTTCTTGCATTTCCGGCCACTTTGGTGCAAAGCAACAATGGTTGAAAGCTTTTCTTCAGAAAGACCATTTCGGAATTAAAAATGATTCAAACATTTATTTTAACAAAAATATTACTAAATAGATTATAATTACACATCATTCATTTGACGCATATTTGTCATCATTTTGCCATTTTTCCCTTTTAATCGAATAGCAAAGCTCCAGATACTGATTTTCAATTCATACAGGATCAGGACAAGAGCGCGATTTTTTATTATTATTTTTGAAATGCTGACTCTTTAATAAATCTGTAATAATTTCAAGTATAAAAATATAAAACTTTTAGCCATGACTAGAAATAAATGAAGATTGGCTCTCATAGGAGAAGAAAGGAACGAAGTTTTCCTCTCACATGAAGAAGAAATCGATAGAGATTAGATGTCACAAAGAAAATTAATTAATAAAGATTTGTTCTCAAAATTGAAAAATAATGGAAAAAGATTCGTTGTTACAAAGACCAAATATAAATCAATGAAGAAAGATTGGCTATACCAAAGACTACTGCATTTAACCTGCCCGATACAGCATTGAGACGGATTTCCATTGCTTTGGCAACCGTATAACTTGAACAAGGTCTGCTGAGTAAAAAGTCGCGTGCTCTCACTGTTTCTGATTTATGACCCTATTACCTACAAAACGTTAAATAATTCCTGTACTAACCTTGGGAGGACTTTGACAATTCTATAATTCGAAAGAGAATGTAAAAACATAAGGGTTTAAAATTTCGTTAGAATCGGCAGAATAGTTATGATGTTATGGCCAAAACAAATGAATTCCCTGGCTAACCTTGGAAGAACTTTTGCAATTATATTATTTGAAGGAGAATGTAAAACAACATAAGTCTTTCTAATTTCGTTAGAATCGGCCGAATAGTTACAATTCTATTACAGAAAGAAAAATGGGACCAACTAACATAGTGGATGTAGAGTCGCCCGCGACTAGACTCGTACGCGAAAAAAATGCAATATTAGATCACCTTTCTGATCTCTTTAATTCACAATCAATCAAGTTCCAATCCACTATTTACGATTCAGTCTTTATTCCCTCTCTATCACCAATTTAAGCCGCTCCTCGCGTCCTGGCACGAGCAATTAACGTCGGTAAATGAAACTCGAACTCAAAGCGGAATAAGACTTTAGGTTTTCAAGCTGAATGCAGTGGCACTATAACCAAAGTATACAATCTGGCACTATGAATACTATCACACAATACCTTCCAAGAGGCGAAGATTGTTTCAAAATCGTAAATACTCATCAATATGTCAGTGTTATAGACTCATCTTGAGTCACAATTCAGAGGGATTGAGGACGCAAGACTTACGTATATGTTGGTGTGTCTTTGTAGATACTAACTTATTTTAGTTGAAATGGATTGTTCCAAAATCTAATTAATAGATTTATACCTGCGTCGCTTCCTCCTGCGTAATTCCATTAATGCCAGAAGATTTGATGACTAAGAGGTATTTCAACAGCTTCAGAAATCATTCCGGTCGGTAAATAGGAAGGAAAATGAGTCAATGGACCGGAAACGCTATTACAGTTAAACTATGATTGAGTATACCATTCACTGCTTCTCGCAATCTGTGTGTGTTTAGTTGTGCATTTGTGCATCATGCTATTTTAATCTCACATGTACATACACTTGAACACATTTGGTAGTTGTCAGTTACCCTTTATATTAATTAAAATATACGGAGTAATACTATATGAAAAGTAGAGTTACTCTTAATCAGTTTCGGCGAACATTAAAGCCATAATATATTTACACCCCTTCAAAAGTCTTTTAAAATGGCTCCAACATCGACATTATCAGGATTAGCCAGGTTGAATTGCAAGCTTTTGACAGAGGCAAAATTAAAGGTGAGAGGGTACAATTTGTCCATCAAATCAGTTTCTACCCAAATAAATTGAATTTTATTCAATTCAGGATATTGCCTTCGTCTCACAATGTTACATAGATACTTATATAAAAGAACATTGATACGTCATCTCAAATTTTCGGAGGTTCATAATAAAACTCATCATTTTCATGTTATATAAAGGTTAGCGGCAATGTTGCTTATTTCCCGTCAATTTCTTAGATGTTTCTTTGACATTTACTATTGATACATATTTTTCTTCATATCACGTAGACAGGGAGAGTGAATTTAATCTGATTTCGTGCACTACTTGTATATACTATACAAGCAGTCTATTCTTCCTCTACCGGTCCATTAAAGGCAAACCCTCCCAAAGTACAACCTTAAGCTCTAGCGTTGCCCATACGGGGCTAAAATACTACTCTAATACATGTGAAGTAATAAAGTAAGATTAAACACTGCATTATCAAAATTAACCATCGATATAGAGCTTAAAAATACAGCAACAATCTCGAGAATCGACACCGTTACCTATATTATCGTCGTGTTGTCAAGTGCGAAATAAGAACAGCTAAAATGAACTAGAAAAAAGCGCTAGCATAGATGCTAAAACATGAGCCCAAGCGATTTTATAAATTTGTAAATAATCATAAAGCAATGAAAAAGTGTATCGGTTTCCTTTAATAATTATCCTTTTGCGTTTTTTTACAACTAAAATAGAGAAAATACATGCCAAAAAATATATAATAAATAAAGACATAACTAAAACTGAAATTTTCTTTTATATTAAGAAAATAGGAAATTGCTTGGTCATTCCATTATTTCAGGGGTGAGAAATTGTATGTTTAAAATAACCACTTAGAGTATATCAGCAATGTACCAAGCGGGAAGCGGTGTATAACAAGTGAGAACTTTCCGGGAAGCCAATAGTGGTAGTCACCGCGTCCCAGTAATAACATTCAATCTGATTCTAAACAAGAGAGACATAACTAAAGCGTACACTTAATGATTTACCGGTTTGCTCAAAGTATTTCTTAGGGCAAACTGAAAAATCGACAGAATAAACCACCCCTATACTATTGTTATTATTAGAAATAACCATTTTATACATGGTAGACTCATAGTTGAATATAAAAGAAATATTTAACTTATTTAAAAGGCGGGGAAGCAAGGAAAAAGACTCAGAAAACGGTAAAACGAGGGATTTCTTAAAATTGTATGCCGGAGGGATTTCCGTTATATAAAAGGATTGTTTTGCCAAATCTAGGCATCCTGGCAAGAAATTTATTAGGGTAGCAAAGATTGATACCAATTTCGAAGATCTTAGAAATCTCAAGATCCAAGAATTCTTGGCTAGTGACCTGCACCCCCGGAAGCGAAAAATCGCGACAGCCGTGATAGGCTGGAGGCTCAACTCCGCGAAAGCCTGAAATGTTCTTAAGAGCACGAAGAGTCCCGCCGTGGATAATCTTACGGCGGCGTGAACCGGGCAAATCCCAGCTTGCCAGGCAAAGCGTCTGTCGACTAGAACCATGCTCATTCGGGTGCGGGGAAAAGCCCCTCCGTCTCACCCCTATAAAATGTCCGACACCAGATCCCGACAGTAGTTAGTAAACGCCAATGTCTCGAGTATCCGCGAGTATCTACCATCTTCACGTGCCCGTTAATTCCGCGTGAACCCGTCAAGATCCGTGTATTCTCCTAGAACTCACGAGAGTCAACCCCGTACTCGTTGGTACCCATTACCCGAACACCCCTCATCAAATTCCCAATTCGTTATTCTAAACCGAAAGGCAAGCTCAGAGTTTATCTTGCGTAATAGTAGTCTGTCAAGAGGCTATTATTTTGAACTCTACGCCGTCTCTAAAAGGCAGGATTACTCATCAACTCTTAGAGATAAACACAACGCGCAACTCTGCTGTGCCAGCTCTTCCTCCTCCATGTTAAACCTCCGTCATCTGTGCTTCGAGTGCGATCAAGGACATTTAAGCGTCCCATATTTCATTGTCCACTTGTGTGTACGGCGATCAACCCCGCCCAGGTAGCTCTTTGAAGCCGAGACTCATCTACGCCTCTTATAAACGTTTATATGCCTTAATTAAAACCCTTTAAATTTTTCAAATATATTATCTGCATAGTATGTAGTAAAATATATTTTTCTACTCCGTTTCTGTTACCCCAGAACCTTCCAAGATAGCTAAATATTGGCCAACATAAACTGCACTCTGAAACTTAATTGCAGTCAGATTTGTATTTATAATTTTACTCACGCTCATAACGGACTAATAGGTTCATGGCCCTCTCTTCTTAGGGCTGAGGAATTTTGAAAAGGGTTGGGTTCTAACATCAACCTACGACATATAGTAATATCTATATTATATTAAACTGGTGTCAGGTTTATTGGGATTAATCATGGTTAATCAATTGGTTAGCCTTGGTGAAATTGTTAAATTGTTGGCTAATGTTAGTTCCGGTTCTGGATATCAAAAGGTGAGGAATTACTACCTACACAATTGTATTTTTCCCGTTCCCATTTAATTGTTTTTTGTGTGTGAATTTATTTTGCGTAGCCGTGCATCACCATTATTTTATTCCTCCACGGGATCGAATTGTTGACCTTCAATGCCTCATTTTGTCTGCTTTAAGTTGAAGGTACATTTAGAAATTGCATTCTTCTATGTATAGATGTCACTAGGCGTGCTGTAACTCTCGTCTCAATTACAGTGAGGGATTCAAGTAAAATCTCGCCCCAAAAAGTTTTCCCGAGTGATCATACGGATAGAATCCGCACCGTGCGAAGTAATTGCATTATTTTCCGCGAGTGTTTTTCCCCTTTTGTTGTCCGTAATTTTGTTTGGTCAAGCCAAACAAGGTCGCACTTTCGTCCGTGCGTTACTAGAAATTACTTCTTAAATTCGTTTGAATTTATTTATTTTTAACTTAATATACAGATTTTTGTCCTTTATATTGCATTTTGATATTTTTTTTACATACTAGTACATTTTTAGCCTCTTGCAATTAATTATCATTGTGCTCATAATTGTTAAGCAATTTTTCTTATATAAATCTTAGATATTCTAGCCTAGAAGATGGGTCCAGAGCCCGAAGCGTTTGCAATATATGTTATATTTAGTACTTGCTCTCCTTTTCCTGCTAAAGAACCGGCTTGCTAGAAGCAGAAACATAAAATAATATATATATATATATATATATATATATATATATATATATATATATATAAATGCAATGTCCTGCAATAAAAATATAAAGGTGCTTCCAAGTATTTTCGAACTTTATTTAGTTCATTCTCAAGGATAATTTGAGAATGAGTTGAATAAAGTTCGAAAGTACTTGGAAGCTCCTTTTCATTTGTCCTGCGGGA
Source organism: Ceratothoa steindachneri (assembly GCA_963969495.1). Taxonomy (NCBI): domain Eukaryota; kingdom Metazoa; phylum Arthropoda; class Malacostraca; order Isopoda; family Cymothoidae; genus Ceratothoa; species Ceratothoa steindachneri. The sequence continues at coordinate 134,818,303 of OZ018332.1, read as the reverse complement.
CATTGCATTCATTGCGAACCTTTCGTGCTACTACATCATGGAGAGAGCGGCTCATATCAGTTTAGGGTGCATGGACGGCTCAAAGTTTCCGCTCAATGTGGGCCACTCGTAGAGGAAGTGTCTGTTTCCCACTCTCTATCCGATTTACACCGCAGATGTCCTGGATTCTGCGAGCTCTACTCACCAATCAATACGGCGATGATTTCAACAAGATAATCACTTGTCCTTGGAGGAATGCGCATATGTAAGCTCGTATGACAGCAGCAGAAATCGAACTATTAAACACTACGAAGAACAATGGAAGATTCGAACGAATCAAGAAAAGTTCAGTGGGGACCATTGTCAAGAGACTGCTTTCTTATGTCAGGGTGGGGGATAGACGCTATCCTTACACCATGGAGTGCAATGTACTTGGAATTAAGATTACTTCATCCGGGTACAGGAAGCAAGTCAGTAGTAGAATTTCTAAGGCCTCGGTCGCAGTCAGACCTCTATAAATGTTTAGAAATCTCCGTAATAGCAACAATAACAAGATCTACAATGCGATTGTAAGATCTACGATGCTCTACCCCGCTTCCGTCCTCTATTGTGTCTCGATGACACAGGGAAGGAGACTAAAACTCGTGCAGATTAAATGCGTGTATCTAATTACGGGTACACGCAGGTGCGAAAAAAGAAGCCAAAAAGAGCTGCACAGAGAAGCCGGGTTAAGCCCCATTAACATTGTCACTGAAGAACGGACAAGCAAAATGCAAGAGTTGGTTAATCTAAAAGAGCTGTAAGTGACGCCAAATTTCCAAGCTCCACTAACCTAGTGGCTGGAGGAGTCGAAGTGCCATTCTGTGCATGGAAGAATTGTAAATTTACCAAAGAATATGAAAACAAAACAATTAAGACGTAATAACTCCGAATCATGGAAAATCACCAATTTTGACACTAAAATTCACCAAACAAGACTCATTTAAACCAAAGGAGACATGAAGGAAGAAGGCAGGAAGAAAGAAGAAACATAAAAGACATAAATAGACACAGCACAAATTAAATAATTACAATAATACTAAGCATCAAATTTTAAAGTAATTATTACAAAATAACAGCAAATGAAACCAATACATCTAAAGTATATTAAGATTTTTAAGACGAATCGCTTGAACGCAATATTAATAAAAACTTTAGCAAAAGCAACCTAAAAACTCATAAAACCTGTAAATATTGAAAACGTGAGGCATGGCCACCATGCGCCTTGCATTCAATACAGATCTCTTACACTAATTTCTCTTTTCACCACTTTTATTTCCGTCTATTTTTCACACACCCTTTTGTCCCCTGCACATACATAGTCCCACTTACACCAATTTGTAATTGTAATTGTAACATCGGATAAAGGCCGATTTTTGAACACCAAGCATTTGTTCACACGAGTACCGAGTTTTTTTTTTTTCTACGAATATTAGTAACAGATTAAGAGCAACGCTGCTAAAAAAAATGCTAATCCGGATAGCTCAGTGGAGTTTTTTTACTGGGAAGGAGTGTTTACCCAAATTGAGAAATAGTTTCTTTGCCACAAATAATCCATTTTTTCTTCCTATTTTCACACGCTCACACATAAATATATTACTACACATTTAGTTTTAGGCGAAGAAAGAAGAAAAAAACAAGAGGAAGAAAACGGTCCACAAGGATAATGGAGACCCTCACTAAGAAGGTCTCCTTGAGGACCATCCCCGGCCAAATCCCGTATCAAATGAGCCGCCTTTGCGGAGTATTTTACGCCGAGATAAATGTCCCTCTTGTGAAGCTAATAGAGGTTCCAGACAAGTGGTAATAAGCCACAGTGTGATCTGCCGCGAAGTGAAGAGCTGGGTCGGATAACATTAGTCAGCAGAGATTAAAAGCGAAATCGAAAAGTAACACACATGGGAAAAGGTCCTTGAAGTTGTGAAATCCCGTAACCACACTCACGTTTTCAAAGTGATATTCAAACCAACAGCAATAGCCTTGAAGGCAACCACCGACGGACTCCTGCTCTTTAGTATGAGGATCCAAGGAGAGAATATAGAACAAGAGAAGTTCCTAGCATACAAATGTGCTTTGTATGTTAGAAGCTGGAGCAACACAACTACTCAACCTGTCCTAAGAAAGAGAAACTGTGGTGAAGCGAATGCGCCACAGAGTTCATTTAGGAAACACGAGAGAAGGTGGTAAAAGGGCAGGGGATGTTTATTCGGCCAGTACTTCCATAAAGTCAAACACGATTGATCCTCCTTGAGCAGCCCAACTTGATCAAAACATCCATCATCACCCTCCATCCCAGCAGTACTTGAGCGGGCGACCAATTCGATAACCAATTTCTTTACCACAAATACTCCATTTCTCTTCATACTTTTGACGCTCAAACATAAACATATTACTGCACATTTAGTTTTAGGTGAAGAAATAATAAATAACAGGAGAAAAAAAGGCTCCAAAAGGATCATGGTGACCCTCAATATGAGGGTGCCCTTGAGGACCATCCCCTGTTCAAAGAAGAAAAGTAGTGCATGAACTGAGGTGAACCCCACTAAAAGGTAAATGATAAGAGCAAAAAAAGACAAAAAACTCACGGGTATAAGAAACAATGCTACGTATTTAAGCAATACTGCCAAACCTTTGGATCACAGCAGCAGCAGTGACTTTAATAACAAGTGACGAATGTCACCCGGAGCCTGCAGCTGATGGCAATGCTGTTCTACGCATGCGAAGCCAACGTAGCACAAATAAGGACATTTGCAGTATGATATAATATGGTACTTAGAAAAAAGAGGATCTGCAGGGACCTTTGGTTCCAAGCAAACACCTCCTCATGCAAAATATTGAGAGCGTTAAAGACCCAGGAGAAGAAAGAAGGCTAGCAAAATGAAAAAGAAATCAAGAACAAAAGGAAAATATCATAGAAATTTCAAATAAAGAAACAACCTCTAAAACCGCAAAGGAAGAAAGAACCGTATAGATGAAATATGAGACTATCGGGAAAAAAGAAATCTTCAGATATCCAAAGACAACAAACCAAGAAAAATGGTGTCTAGGTGCTCAACGAGATCCTGGAAACAATCTGGAATCAAAAACCCAACCCCCCCAACAAAAGCAGAAGATTATACAGACTCTCAAAAGAAGAAAGATCAGGCGAAGAAGAGCAAATCACCTGAGTAGAACCAGAGCTGGAAATACAACAAAAGAAAGCAAATTCCCCAAAGATTGGAACAACCATGAAATACTAGAAGGTATTGGGAATGGAATTTACAGGTCGAGATACTCGTGACACCAGATCGAGGACCATATCGAGAATCTATTATTCGACGGACAAATAAAATTAATTTTCGTCCGGTTTTATATAGCCGCTATGTAGACGACACTTTTTTTATTATTTAGACATAGGTCACATTGTACACTTTTTCTCAATTATTAAAATTCTAAACACGCAAATATTAAATTTTCCTGTGAACTCGAAAAAAATAATAGCATATAGTTTCTTGATGTTAAGATTACTCGAATAGTCAATAAATTCACGTTAAATGTTTACCGAAAATCAAATTGATGATGAGATTAGTTATAATCTGAAACGTTTGAAATAAATGTTACGAAGCATCTACGGCTCTGTTCTGATCATCCTGTTTATATATATATATATATATATATATATATATATATATATATATATATATATATATATATATATATGTATATATATATATATATATATATATATATATATATATATATATATATATATATGTATATATATATATATATATATATATATATATATATATATATATATATATATATATATATATAAATATATATATATATATCACGAAAAACTTGTAGCTTAGGAAACATGCTGAGCTTTAAGGCTTTATTTCTGACCTTTCAGACCCAAACTCTTGTCCTTCGGACGATCCACAAACAAGGAAAGCAGAGAGTTCCTCGAAGCTTGGTTCTCCAACGAAACTTGCATCAATCGACACATCTATATTTGGAGCTGCTTCAACAGTCTGGAATAACACTACGATTTATTGCTTTGCACTCGGACTTGGACTTAAACAGTGGTGAAATTTAGGTAGACAAAGAGAGAGAGCGAGAAATAGTGAGAAAGTAAAGTGGTGAAATTAGGTGATGTTAAAGAATAGAAGTGATGGAGGAGACAGAATGAATAGGTCCATGGTGAAAGGGTCTCTCCGTTTGTTTAATTCCTTTATTTTGGGTGTATTCTGTGTTTGTTCTTTTGTTGTCTTTTTGTTATTTTGTTTTGTACTTTTTATTTATATATATTTTTTTAAATATAGAATTTATAGTTCATGCTAATTAAATGAAACTTGTTATTTTAATTAGTTTATATATGATCTTATTGGCATTCAAGCCTTTATTTGAGGCGGGGTTTTTGTTCCCGCTGTCGGTTTTTAAAAAAGTTTCTAAGTGAATTTTAGCTTTGGATATTTCGGAGAGGGGTTCTAATAGGTCACGTGTATAAATGTTGTATAAAAGGGGACTGAGACAGCCCCCTTGAGGGACGGATCCCTGCTTCGAAACCAATTCGGGACTTTTATGTTCTCTGATTTGTATGTATGCCCTCTTATCCATTATGTAGTTGCACAAAATCCGCTCAAGAATGGCATTGAGGCCTACTTGAAGGATCTTAAATTGTAATCCTCTCTTCCAAACCTTGTCAAAAGCTTTTTTTGACATCCCGGAGCTCCAGGTTGACATGCCTTTTGTGTGCCGGGATTTTTCCAAGGTTTTCGGTAAAGGCGGCTAGTGCCGTGTCAGTCCCTCTTTTCCTTCTGAAGCCGTGTTGCTGCTCACTATGCAAGTTGGCTTCATCGAGCAAAGAGTTGACTCTGTTACCCAATATTTTCTCGAAGACTTTGCCAGCAAATTCTAAGAGAGACATCAGTCGAAAGCTGGCAGGGCAATCCGGGGGCTTTCCCGATTTAAGGATGAAAATCATCTTGGCCAATTTCCACTGGTCAAAGAAATAGCCCGTGTTCAGTGCGGCGTTCATGATGTTGAGGAGGCCACTCCAAGCGTTAGGCATGGCCTGGATCAAATTCTTGCGGGTTAGCCCCAAAATACCTGGGGTTCTTTGACAAAAGGATTTTAGAGTAACGGAGAGTTCTAGGGCAGTTATTTTACTGTCATAGTTCTTTTTTGATCTTTACTGCGACACAGAAGTGATGAGTAGAGGTTTTGTGCATATCGACCATCCTAAAACACGTTTTGCCTTGCTCCGAGCTTAGTGGCAGTCTTCTGTACTCCATGTTCATATTTGTAAAATGGGGGGGCCCTCTCTCTATTATGCCATAGTCCTGCCCTCGCTAACTTGGCTGATATGATAAATGAATGGACCTGTGTGGGCTCCTCTCGAGGGGTGAATAGTGACGGAGTTTTTGTTTCTAGCCCGGAATCAACCATCGCTAGCCGATCGTGCCGCCGCCTCGAAGGAATTAAAAACCGCATTTGCTTCCTACAATACACTAAGGCGGTTACGTGTCCCTCAGTGGTCTTGGGAGACCCTGACAGGTGGAGTGGTTAGACTCTGCAAAGGTTGCAACACGGCCTATTGTCCGGGGGCTCCTCTGGTACGGGTATCTGGCAGTGGGATAGTCCTCAAACCTCCCTCCTCCCGTACCCCTAATTATACTTTTGCCACCTTATGGAATAGTTGGGACGAGGTCGAAATATCAACTTCCATTAGCTAAGGCATTGGACTTGGGTGGGGGATGAGGGAATTAGACAGTCATGATGCTAATGCTAACTGACATAAAAAGTATTATTTTCTCTCTTTTAGTACCTTCCTGAACGGAAGGATTTTTGGTGTGGGGGTGAAAACGGTGTTGGAGACGAAAAGTGAAAATGAAAATGAAAAGTAAGGTGAAATTGAGCTAAACGGCTTCTTTCCCAGATCTTCGTGAACAGGTGGCTAACTCACGTCTATTTTCTTCCAGATTTTAAAAGACGTAAATTTTCTCTGTTGAAAACGTATGTATTTCCAACTTCTTGAGTGAGAAAATCTCTCTGATGAATAAATAAGATTGGCTAGTTTTCCGAGCGTCTGCTTTACCAAGCTGAATGTGAGTGGTGTGTAGACAGTCCAAGCGGCAATTTCATTATGGTTTAGGACTTGTACTTTGACATATAAAGTAAGGAATATAGTATTAGGGAATTTTAGTGGGAGAAATAGTGAAAAAATCTGTGGAAAAATTACAGGAAAGTGAAAATGAAAAGTAGAATGAAAGACAGGTCCCTGGTAATAGGGCATCTCTGGCTTTCTTTGCGTTTTGGTATATATTTTTTGTTTTTTGTGCATATATATATATATATATATATATATATATATATATATATATATATATATATATATATATATATATATATATATATATATATAAGGCATTCGAGCGCTTATAGCAGAGGATTTTTCAATCCCTACTGCTTTTCGTGAAGAGATATTTGTTTGTTCTTTCTTTTTATGTGGGTTGTTTACGCCCAGATTTTGCACTTTTTTATTATTTTGTTTATTTTTATTTTATTATTTTTGCTTTTGGTATTTTGGGCGTGTTAATTACGCTAAAATTTGGGAGAAATTGGCACTTGACTAATTAAGTGGTGGGGATTGTGTTTGCCTTTGTGTCGGTTGGGTATTGTAAAAATCTAAGTCAACATAGGATCTACGTCATTGTCAATGAGTAGATTGCTGCTTTTAAAATGTTTCGCGGGGCCTATGTCATTAAAGTCCATGAGTTCGAGTACAAACTCGGAAAGGGAGGCGCCGGTGGACGTTGTCCCTTGCTTACTCTTTGCTAAAGCTCTAAGTTTATGGGGGGGTAACCCCAGTTAACCATGGAGCTCACTCTGCCTTCTCCACTCTCTCCTTTGGGTTCTCGTTATAATATTGACAGCCTTATTTTGGATTCTTTGCAGTTTAAGGACTTGGGTCTCAGGAATCGCGTTTATAGGGACCGGTGGATAAAGGAGTTTAGATCGAATGCATGCATTTTAGATCTTTAGTTTGTTGGAGGTACTCAGGCTTGGGAATCTGAAATATTCTCCCAAATCACTCCGAGTATTCGTTGTAGTTTTAGCTGCGTGACTTTCATATCCATTAGTCGTAATCCAGATTCCCAGAACCGTGCCCCCCGTGCGGTATGGGATGCGTGCACCTCCCACATGGTTGTCTGCGAGGGTCCGTCGAAATAATGAAATTTCACGGAACTTTTGAGTATTGGTAGATATCTTCCATCTTCTACCGCCGTACTTTGTGCCATGTAATTCACATTCCGATTTGTTGTCGTACAGATCATCGTTATATCGCCCGCAAATTAGACGTATTAACGAGCCTTTAGTCAGAGGTTGGGGAAGGTCATTGGTGTATATATTGTAAATTAAGAGATTTATATACCTTGTGGCACCCAAGGCTTGAGTTCGAACTCGGGGCCTTTGAAAACTTTGATCTTTACAAAGGCTCTCTTTTCCATTACGTAATCGCATAGAATCCTTTCAAGTATGGGTTAGAGGCTCAGTTGTAAGATTTTGTATTGCAGGCCTCTCCTTCATACTTTGTCAAAGGCCTTTTTGACCTCGCTAAGTACCAGATTTGTATGGGTTTTTTCTGCTTTTACTTTTGCCAACTTCTTGGTGCTCACTATTAACGGCGTGTCCGTTCCTTGCTTCTTTCGGAAGCCATCTTGTTGGCTATTCTGCAAATTATTTTCTTCGAGGAACTTATTCTTCCTGTTGACTAATATCTTCTTAAAGACTTTCATGGCAAATTCTAAGAGAGATATAGACCTGAAGTTAGATGGACTGTTCGGTAGCCTACCGGCTTTTGGAATGAATATCATTTTTGCTACCTTCCAGTGGTCAGGAAAGTAACCCACTTTTAGGTACGCATTCATGATATTCATGAGCCACAGAAGAATGTCAGGCGGGGCTTGAATAAAATTATTCTGTGTCAGTCTTGTACGCCCTGGTGCTCATTGGAAAAAGGGCTTTAAGGTTTCCAGGAGTTTTTCAGGAGTAATTCTACCGCAGAGTCCCTCCATATCTACCATACATAATGGTGAGGATGAAATCTGTGTATCTGGTCGTTCAGATCATTTATTATTCCGTCTTTGAAGTGTAAATCGAAGTTATCATTCTCTTTCGTGGATATCTTAAATATACATGCCCAAAAGAATCTGAATTCTGCTTCGATTTCTTCCGCGCCGTAATTTCCTTATTGTAAAGTGTAAGTTTTATGGTCTTTTGTGACTGTCCGGGGCCAGGGAGGTTTACTTCATTAATCCGTGCCCCGTATTCCTTCGCGATGGATATTATTCTAGGGGCCCAAGAGTGGGGCAGGAAAATTTTTATATTTAACTCGGGGGAATGGCTTTCTTATCGGCTTTTAATAAATTTTCAGTATTTTATCTAACTCCTTGTTGATCTCTTCTAATTTGGCATTAATTAAGAAGTCGGGGTTGTAATTTTTGAGGAGTTGTTTATAAGTATCCCAGTTGGCGCGAGCGTAGCTTTTGCGTCCTGGGGTTGAGACCTGAATGGGGGAGGTTGAGATTTTAATAAGGATAGTCTGGTGGCCACTGGGGACAGGAGGGCCCGGCTCAATGAAGTAGTTGTAGGGAAACACATTGCTAGTGAGCACTATGTCTGTGTATGTGGCTGATCTATGAGTAATGAATGTCGGAAAAACTTGTCCAATTCTTGTCATAATTTGCCTGTCAATAAGTGTGTCAAGATTCATATCTGCTGGGTTGGTCGACGTGTAATCTGAGGCAGAACTCCAGGCATTGAGGTCGCCGGCTTTATAAGAACTTTTTTCCGTGACCACAAAGTTGCAGAAAGTTGTGAAGGGGAAAGTATCCTATCCTTGGGGGCTGGTACCATGTTACCAGGACCAGGGAACCTACTGCTGCATGGACCTCCACAGCAAGGTATGACTTATCGAGTCAACTTATTGATCTGAAGTCAAGACCTCTTTTCACAGGTATTGTTTATCCTGTCTGTGTCATTTATCCCATGTTCAGAGATAAATATTACGTCACATTGGGTCACATTGTCGTATCACGTTACCGTATATTATTTTTTGGTTCGTCCAACCATCTGAGTTAGAATATAAAATTTTAAATGTGTCCATTGTCCTGTTCACAATAGATTCCTGTGTGTTTTTCCGTTGATTTTAGGACTTATTCTCTTAAGAGCTTAGGTCTTTGTGGAGTGAATGGGGACTTTAATTGTATTGCCTGGTAGTTTCTTTCTGTATTCGCCGTCAGTGAGGGTTATAAGAGCTTCGGGGGCCAATCTAATTAAGCCTTGGAGTAAAACCTCCTCGACTTCCTTTTCATGGCAGTTGTCCGATGTGAAACCCCATTTGTACCTTATGGATATTACTCCTGCCGTTACATCAAGGGCTGTCATCTTCTTAGGGAAAAGGGACTTTTCGGCAGCGTATACCTTCAAGTTTATATCCCTTGAATGATATAAGTGCTTAGGCTCCCTCTTCCAAGAAGAGGATGACCTCGGACATCTTTGAGGCTGCAAGGTTTTCTGGGAGCGGGGTGACCGTTCCCCTGCCTCAGGTCTCGTAGTCAAAGTCTCCGAAACTTCTGTACTTTGTGTGTGCGTTTGCGTGTTTTGGTTTTCGGTGTTTGCAGCGTTGTTTTTTTATCAGTGCGTGGTGGGTTTAAATCTCTTTCCTTTTGTGCCTGGATACTGGGGTCCCTGGAAGGAACTGTTGCGCTGCTGGGGGTGGGAATCTTCTGCCAACTAGTTTCGCATTTGGGTTTAAGACAAATTTTAAGAATCTCCTCGGGCCGTGGGCTCTCTGGAAACCACATTTCATCCATTCCATTTGGCGTCAGCATTCTATTAAGTTCCCTCGCAAAGGATTCCGGGGAAGAGAGATTCGCGATGTGAGCATAATAGATGCAACACATAATTTTGGTCAAGTTTTCGTTCTCGACGTGGAGGTATGTTTCGTTTTTCTGAGACTTGGCAACAGCAGCTTTAGCAACCTTGGCATAGGTACTGTTCACTTTGTTTTCTTCTCCTTGTCTCTTTTGCTTTGCTTTTTTCTTTAAGAGCTCTTTCTCTTGTACAATATTGTTATATAGTCTGCAATACAATGTTTCTGCACCTTTCTTTCCTCTTCAGAAGGGTTTTGAATGGCAGAACTTAGATATGGCTAAAGCCCTATGGTGGTTGTTACCACTCGTAGAACTTGTATTTGCTCTTTATTTGTATGTCACATGGATAATAAGCCTTTAAATTGTGAGTGAGTAAGAAGATATGGTATAAAAATTCCTTGGAGGTTCTTAGCTTAGGGAGATACTGGGTTTGATAGGGTAACACTTTTGGTGAAGTATATTCACTGTGTCTGGTAGCTTAGCGGTAGAGCATCTGACCGGCAATCAGCAGACCTGAATTCGAGTCCCGGCCACGAATTTTTTATTTTTTTCCCCTGGCGTTATTTTTGTCTTCTTTGTATATGGATTGCTTTTATTCTTCCGTCCTTTATTCTCTTTGATCCTTGTGTTCTTCCAATGCCCCTTTCTCTTACCTCCAAAAAAAAAAAATTCCTGTTTCTTGTCTCATTCATCATTAGCGTCAACTTTCTCTTTCTCTTGTATATGTATAAAGATAAAGAGATTGCTCGCTTTTTGAAAGTTGCCCGCTCATTTGTTGCCAAAGTTATGAGAGACCTGGAAGTTGCTGATACGGATCCAATATTAGAATCAAATCGCAAAACACATCTGAAGGGTTCTAATACTATCAGAACCAAAGAAATTGTGAATAAATTACATGAATTATTTTTTAAACGAAAGTCGACTGGAACTTTTGCAAATGACTTAGAGGTTTCAGAATGCAACATCAGAAGAGTTATGCATAAAGATACCAATTACAAGTCATATGTTATGCGCAAGGGTTTGTTCATATCAGATAAGACGAAATAGAATCCTTTCCTTTGTGCAAAGCGCTCGATTTTCGTGTTAAAACATTCAGAAACTGGAATGCTTTGTTTTTTTCTTTGATGAGAAAAGTTCAATCAGGCCTAAAAGATAAACTTAAAGAATAACAAAGTGCCAAGCGAGTTTTCAAGTGCAATGCATTCCAAGTTTACAGCAACTGTAATGGTTCCGGGGGGATTTTGCAATGAGGGAGACATAATGCCCCCTTCACTTTTTTACATGGCTTCAGAGTCAATACTGCAGCCTACACGGAGGTTTGGGAGAAGGTTGTAAGGCATGTACTCGTATATACAGACCAAGCAACGGAAGACTTTACATCTTCCAACAAGTTTCTACACAATCTCATAAAGATAGAAAAACCCAATCTTCGATGCGTGTCAATTTTAAAGACCACATTCTCATTTTCTCTTAGCTCACCCGATCTCACTCCACTGGCCTATTAAGCATGTGGCCTCGACGAGAAAAAGATCAGTCAACACCCCAAAACACCCTTCAATCTCTCAAGTTTGCTATAACCAAAACTATGTCCGAAATTGCTAATGATCATCTGAATCGGGCATGTAAATGCTTCAGACCCTGAATTGAAACAGTTATGGAGGTTAATAGTAGATTCATTGAATGGGCATGTTATAAAGTTTCTCAAAATTATCTGCACCGAATTTTCATTGAAATACGGTTTTTCTCTGCTGTACTATACGTCTTATTCTACATTAGAATTTACAAGTTCTCAAAGAACAAGGATTTGTAGGAGACTCAATTATGGACAGGCCTCAAAACAATTGTGACATAAATCAAGTAGAAAACTTACAAACCATCCTGGAGAAAGATGTTTAGGGAAATGGCAAGATATTAACAACAAAATGACCTAATAGAAGCCACCCAAGATGTTGCAGAAAATGTTTCCACTGATTGCATACCGATTTTAACATCATCATTAGAGAGCAGATTGTTAAAATTATTCAGGAGGGTTCATTTATTTTCCTCAGCGAGAATAACCCCACCCGAACTGTGGGTTACCCTTGATTGGGTTAGGTCTACGGGAGCACAATCCCGAATGAAAAAGCTGTGATTACGGTCCCACAATGGGCGGCTTTCGAGAAACAGGATGTCCGGCAGACCTCTGCAACCTCTCACAGTCGATGGTTGTCCTGATTAACTCTTACCACCATCAATTCTGGGTGAGGCTAAGCTGTGGGGATAGGCCCAGCGCAAGCCCTTCTCCACATTAATCCACTCACTGCGCAAGCACAGTTTCACTCATCTTTCATCTTTTTTTATCATCTCTCTCACTCTCTCTTTTATCCAATCACCCCCTTTATACTCTTCCTTTCATTAACCCTCTATCATCATACCCATAAATACATCTCCTTTTTCATCGAGTAAATCTTGAATCGTCTTCGTATCCGAAGGACAGCTATAACAACAATTCTACATTTCTGCCAAAGACCTCAAAATATTAAGGCAAAATGTATATACATATATACTGAGAGAGAGAGAGCAATTAAACCTTCTATTTATTAGTAAAAAATGATCTAATTGACTCCGTGATACAAAGAGAAAATAATTCTTAATTAACTTTGTCTTCCATACCTCCCCTTGCTTTGCATTATTTTTATGTTTTCAATTGAATAAAGATCAGAAAATTAAATTACAATTATCCTTAAAAACTTATTAAAATTCTGATTGAACACTAATTAGGAAATTTTGATCTCCTAGCGTATTACTTAAATTTAATTAAATTTAATTATCTAAATGATGTATATATTGAGAAAAGTATCAGTAAAACTGTAAAAAAAAATATAGCTTTGTCCTTCCCAATTATATGCGTCTGTGAAGGGAAAACAGGGAAACTGAGTTTGTAAAATACCTTTGCAATGAAAATGTTTTCTAGAAATAGGTTGAATTGTTATGACTATGAAAGAGGAAAATTAAGAAATTGAAAATGTGTGAGATTACTACGGCACTCTTTTAATGTTCAGAAAGCAATGATCATTATTTTAATTGAGCAATGGATATCTTCAGGAGGAAGAATTTTGAGGGAGTGATCTAGCCCCTTTCACATATAGTCTACCTAAATCTTGAATAACAGCAAGAGCAGGCAGAGAAAAAATAAAAAAATACTAATAACAGAAGGTACAAATTACGCTGTTAAATCTAAACTCGTGTCGTCAAAATACCAGACCTCTCCCCAAAATGATCTGTATGAAAATCATGAAACTCGGAACTAGAAAATGAAACCTCTTAGGAAATAAGCTCTCTAAGTTGTCACTAGTAATTTTCTACCAGTTAGATTTCCATCTTGAAGGTTATTCTGGTAGTCTTCGTTTAAGAGGCTTCTGTCTTTACATCAGACTCTACATAATCATTTCTAATCCACTTAGGATGCGAAATGACGACAATGGAAACCTTCGGTGCTTTTACAGCAGATGTGAACAAAGGTGAAATCTTAGCATCAATTCAATTCAGTCTTTAAATTTAAAAGGTAACTTAAATTAGCAAACAAAACCTCAGATGTATAACTTCATTACGCTAATTCAATAGATAAAATGCCTCATATTTAAAATAAATAAAATAGGAATTTAAGTTACAAAAGCGCATCTTCGTTTTAATTACAATTATTCCTGGAAAGATTGCATTCTTAAATTAGTCTATTAGTTAAGCTTTAATGCCTATTATTATCATAATAAGGAGTAAAATAAGGAGGCTTTTGCCAATTTACTTTTAATCCAAGAATAGAAGTAGCGATACACAGTATAGCAATTTATAAAGAGTAATCACAAAAAAAAGTAAAAAAGTAAAAAACGGAGAAAGCGCTGGAATAAAACTTTTCCTTTTTCTTCGGATATTTGATCCCTTTAGATTCAAGAATTTTTTAAACTTTTTATAATAAATACACCAGGCAATGGCTTCGCTACTAAGATTAAAATTTAAAATATAAAGAAAAGCAGCCATGGTTAAATTTTTTTAACTTCACCATTTGTAATTCTTGGGTTTAAAAAAAATCACAAAATTTCGATACTTATATTTATTTCTCAACTTCACCATTTTTTTTTTTATATTATTAAAGAATTATTAGAAATAACTTTGATAAAAATACATAAGTCATAACCAAACTAAGATGAAATTATTATTCAAATACTTCCAAAAATCCTGTTCTTAAATTATAGAGTTAGTGATGATGATGATGATGATGATGATTTGGGATTATGCGAAAGGTAGACACCACAGACCGTGCGGTCGATTATCAAGGCTTTCCCCTCTCTTAAGCTTATGCTTCTTTTCTTCCATTAATTTTAACTCGTACATAAACTGGTGGAGGTTCGCAAGTAAATACTTGGATAATTGGTTTATTATAATAAACCAATCTACTTTAAATGAATATATCGGAGTTATTTCACGAGCATAAACTATAAGATGATTCAGTGATTGACTACCTTTATGTAAAACCATTCCTTGGCGCCCTTCCCGGGAGATATGATTCTGAGAGCATAGTAAGAGCTCTTGCAAGCCAAGGGGACACGGCCTTGGTCCGCTAACGTTGGGGTTCCTGGATCGATTCCAGCATGAGCGGATACAAACTTCAGTACCTGTATAAATCTGGCTACCAATTGTCAGACGCGCTGTCCTCAGTTCTGTACTGGGGTGGGGAGATCTTACACTTCTTATAACACACACAGCCAATTACAACATTGTTTGCTTTCCTCTCCCGTCTTCGCAGCATAACACACACATTTTGTTCCAAGGAATCCTGTCGATGGGTATCTATATCCACATACCTTTGGCGCGGAGCAGGTGCCGTAAAATAGGTTTAAAAGAGTGAGATTGTAGAAGCGTACGTCCTATGAGGTTTGGGTGCGAGTTTGTGTGAGATGAAGCCTAAAGAGAGAGACCAAGTGAGAATCGGGGTAAAAAAGGTATAGAAGTTGTGGTTGTGCATACGAGGGAATAGTGGTATTAAGAAATTGTGAGTATAAATATGTGAACTACCTTATTATGCTGAAACTTCCAAGAGTAAAATGTTGCATGATTATAGTGTATGAAATTTGTAATTTTTTGCGATGAGTAGTTGATGGAGTTGGTAATGGGTGTCTTTGGTTTAGAAAAACTTGGATAGACAAAAGGGTAAGAGTGTAAAGGCTTGGATAATATGGAAAGAATTTAAATGGAGTGAGGGTAGTAAGTTCTGTGCTCAATTAAACCTGAGTTGGAAACACATTCTTTGCACACAATGATGTGGGAGGATCCAACCACATGGTTGCGCTACATAAGGTTAAAATGATTGGCTTGTTGATCGAAAACGGCAGTTAAAGGGAATGGGGTGGAATAAAAAAATGTAAAGTTGAGAGAATACTTGAGTAGGAGGCAGAAGATAAGTACGTATATAGGGAGAGAAAAAGCGTACAACAATTTTTAGGAAATTATATTTGGTAGTGCAAGGTCAGTGTCTATGTGTGCTAGAACTAGACTGAATTCATTTTTGTCGATTTTTATATAAATCAAATCTAACATAGTTACACCTTCTAACGGCCTGATATACCACAGATATTAAAAGAGCGAAAGTTTCATAATGCATTTCAAAACTACACCCGATATCCAAATGAGTAAAGCTGTGGGGCTCATGTAGTAAAATAGGTAGGCCTGTGGCACCCAAATTGCAGGATTTAATAGGCCTAACGAGGAACTCCACAAACGGATGCTCGGTGAATCTATCAAATCCTAAAATTGGCTATTTGTGTAAATTAACGAAATAATATGCCACGTGTAATAAATAAAGAACCAAAATGAATTAAAAAAAGAAACAAATATATATATATATATATATATATATATATATATATATATATATATATATATATATATATAAAATTGTATATTTATCAAATAGATACAAAGCAAGCGGTTCGTCTGAGTCACGCAGAAACACATGAACATACGCACAGCTATCAAAGGTCACCACCTGAACAAATATGAGAAGCACAAGCGCAAAAACATACGCATTCTGAGAATAACAGCAAAAGGGTCACAACGGGAGACAACAGGCAACCTGAACAAATACAGGCTTTGGCCAGCAAAATTTCACAAAGAACTATAAGAGACAAGCGATTCCCTATAAGTAAGATAAATCTGAGACATGGGAAATATGTAGATACAACAGATACACATAGCTGTCAGATCTCCGCCCAAGAGTTAGAAGTAACGAAAAATCTAGATCACTGGGTCCGTCATCCCGGACAAGTCAAGGTCACGCCCCTTAGAGACGGCACAATATATATATATATATATATATATATATATATATATATATATATATATATATATATATATATATATATATAGATATATATATATATATATATATATATATATATATATATATATATAGATATATATATATATATATATATATATATATATATATATATATATATATATATATATATATATATATATATATATATATATATATATAGAGAGAGAGAGAGAGAGAGAGAGAGAGACCGAGTGACAAATATTAAATTCGGCAGTTAATTCATATGATCATTAAGTAAAAAATTCAATAGTCAAGATCAGTCAATCAGAAAATCGATCAATCTCTTAGCAGCGTTACGAAGCCCCGTTAACTCGCCTAAATCCTGTCGCCTTTAGACTCGATACTTCGCGTAAAACAGAAGCCTACTCACTGACCGCAAAGAACTAGAGACATTTTGGCTTGGTCCTGTTAGTAGGCCAATTTAAAAATAAAGTTATTTTCCTTCGCCGCGTCCTTTCGAAGTCCTTTTCTAACCCAGATCACGAAGACACCTTCGGTAAGCCCAGCCTAACGTATAATCCCTCGTGAGAAATTATAAGGAGTCAGGACCAATTCAATGGAGGTATAAAGTAGTCCCAATGCTTAATGTCCTCGTTACCTGTCGAGTCAACTCTACCGGAACCCTCTCTCCGCACACTGCTCGAGACGGTTGATTTTGAGCGGTGCAACAGCAACAAGTCCTCTTCATTACAACCCATATAATCACCGACTGCGCACCTACAAATTTGTTACTTTACACAAACAAATAAATAGAACCTTTAACCCCCATATAAGGCCATAACTCAACAATCGGGCTGCTCTTTAAGGTATTCTAAATGAAAAAGGGCTTTGCACATTTTAGCTATACCATTGAGAGTGAAATATCATCAACGTAAATATTAATACTACAGTACTGTAGCAAACTAAGAAGAATAGCAAAATCTACATTTTTTAAAATATTTGTTAAATTTTCATGGAAATTGTACAGAATATCTTTTGGAAATTTGATTTATAAATTCCAAGTTTCATTTCCCAAAACAGCGGAACAATAAAGGTATGAGGAAAATAATGTGTCTTTAAAGAGAGAATGCGTCCAAATGTAGAGGACAATAAATATAAAGGAAGCCATAACCAGAAAACAACAGCCTCATCTCCTATACAATTACACACTATATAAAAAAAATATGCAGACACTTGCTCTGAATGACTTAAGAACATCTTAACTCGCAAGGCTTTACCAACATGTCTCATTTTACAAACCTGATTTTATTCCATTCTTCTTCCAATATTCAACATCTATCAGTTTCCGAGCCACACCATTCTCACAAAGTATCTTCCATAGGTTTTTGATCGATGTCAAATCCTGGCTATGTTCAGGCAAGTTTAGAAGGTCAATATTTTTTGCATCTAAGAAATGCCTGACCATTTATGCTGTGTGACACGAAACCTTGTCCTGCATGAAAGAGTCTCAACTAAACTTGATGAAAAAAGAGGAGGGGATAACATTTCTTAAACATATTCTACTATATAGTAGACTGCACAATGCAGGGTAAACAAACAAACAGACAGAATCCAGGTCATAACCAAACCCATAACTCTGTCACTTTCAAATTTAACAGCCTTTTTCTTGAATGCGGGATTGTATTAAAATCGAGGGTCCAACCAAAAAATCCCATATTTTACATACCAGTAATATGGGGCTAGTGAAGTTAGCCAGGAGGTAACGATATTTTCATGTAGATAATATCTTACCATTTTTCATTTACTGTTTTTATTGTCTTCATGGAGCTATTGTCCTATCGTCTATTTTAATGTTTTAGTGTCGTATTGTCTTCTTTTCTTTCAGGTACCCATGAGGATTTAGACCTGTATACACTTGCGTTCGCTGTAGAAATTTGTTTTAATAAAAATGAAACTGTGATTACGATGCAAAGGTTTTCGTATTCATTTCAACTGCAGTCAAAATGAATTTGTTCCAAACCCAAAATCCAAATTGCTTTGGACTGAAAATTTAAAGAATAAAGGTTGAAACTCCAGAAACTATACAGGTTGTGAGACAGTCTTTTTTGCTTTCTCCTAGAGGTTCAGCCAGTAAACATGTTTCCGTTTTGGAATTGTCTGATCGAATTGTCAGGAAAACATTACACACCTATCTCATCATAACACCCATAATAACTTTTAGTTGTTCACGAACTTGTAGAACACTACTGGAAAAAGGGCTTGGCATTCTGTAAAGATATCTTTTAGAATGTTCTAAAAAATGATGTCCTCCAAAAAAGTGACTAAGTTAACTTTTACCTCAGTAGCTACGTCAATAAGCATAATTCTCGCTATTTTGCGGAAAACAATACCAAGAAGCTTCATGAAAGTATTCTACCCAGTGAGCAAATTACTTTTAACTGTTGGTGTTTAGGCCACTTACTTTATTTAGGATGAAGACCAAACAGTTACAGTAACATCCTATCGGTATGTGTGGATACTATGTAACTTTCTAAAACCAAAATTAAGACCTTGGAAATTCGAATGAGTGGTTTCGACAGGATGGATTTCCCCGCTCATACAACAACAAAATTGTCGCATCGAGCAGCAATGGGGAAGGTCGTTTCACACGGGGCCTGATTCTAAACAAAGCAGACCCATGATAAAATACGAGATCGCATCAGGTCTGAAATGTATATGGATAATTTTAAAATACTTAGTCATAGACCCCATCCCAACGAACTACGGATATTAGAATCACTTTCCATCCTAAAACTTAAACCTAATTTAAATATAAATCAAACTGCTTCCAATCTTTATATTGTGTCATGAATTATGGAAATTCTTATTCTTGTATTAAGCAGCTGATCCTAAATTGCACTATTCAATTTTAGTATTTTATGATAACTAGAAATTTTAAACCTTTATTATCTTAGTTTCTTAGTGCCGATGATGAGGATAGGACCGCGAAACGTTCAAACCCAGACAAATAAAGATGCGTTTATTAAGAGCGTGCTTGTTTTTCACCTTTCTATATATATATATATATATATATATATATATATATATGATAGAGCATCTGAGGGACAATCAAGAGAACTGGGTTTGACTCCCACTCAGAAGAATTCTAGTTTTTTTACCTAGTGTTATTTGGGTCTGCTCAGTATGGATTGCCTTCATTGTGCTGTTCTTTGCTCTCCTTGATCCTTGTGTTTCCCAATGCCTCATTCTCGTACCCTTAAAAAAACTCCTGGTTCTTGTCTCATTGCTCATTTACGTCAAGAGAACTGGGTTTGACTCCCACTCAGAAGAATTCTAGTTTTTTTACCTAGTGTTATTTGGGTCTGCTCAGTATGGATTGCCTTCATTGTGCTGTTCTTTGCTCTCCTTGATCCTTGTGTTTCCCAATGCCTCATTCTCGTACCCTTAAAAAAACTCCTGGTTCTTGTCTCATTGCTCATATACGTCAAATTTTTTTTCTGGTATATATATATATATATATATATATATATATATATTAAAGTCCCCTAAAGTTTTTGCCGGACGTCGAGAAATGGCTTCTCTTGGCACATGACAAAGACGTAACAAAACTACTTTTTACTAGTTTTCTCTCTTTGAAATGACACTCACTTTGATTTTCCAGAATAATTACCTTTTTTGATAAACTTCACTATTTCTTTTTAGCTTATCTTTATGTTTCATTGTCAATCATATTTTTAATCTTATAGGAGCTATTCTTAAAATTAAAATGATATTTTGCTGTAAAAAATAAAATTTGGTTTCATCAGGCTTTGATGTTCTTAGAAATGATAATTGTCATAGATTGCCTTGTACCTTCAAAATATCAATATCCTTTTAGTTAATTTAAAACAAAATAGATATCCTAAATATCTGAATAGGATTACTTAGGGAATGTTAGCATTTTTTCTATATTAACCAAACAACCGATGACTGCCTGTCATACCTCAGCTTATCATTACTAAGCCATATATTGCATGAGGTATTTTCTACCTAACGATTCTCTTCCATCAAAACATATAATTTTGCTATTACCTTTTAAAAATATATTCGTTTCTTTCACTCTTTTCGGTGGAATTAAATAATATTAAAGGCACTTCAAAAATGTTTACAGTATTCAAAATTTAATCCAGGAAAATTAAACACAGATATTAATTTTGAATAAATATGAAGTAATTTTATTTCAAGAATCAATCGTATTTCTTACCTAGACTTGTACTGGCTGTAATATTATATACAAATACTTATATAGGTCACTTCTTTGGATCTCAGACAACTGAAATATGACTCAGATGGTGCAAAGTTAAAAGTCGTAGTAAAATAATATATACTTACTTACCACACATCAGCTCTGAGATTGAAAACTTCATGGCTCTTTGGTTTTCCTATATTCGTTATCTCCTTTATTCTCGTATCTATGCAAGTGTCGTTGATTGACTCCCTGACATATACGTCACTTTTACCCTAGATGCGTAGACGCTCAAGGTCAAACGAGTGACCTTGACTCAACACTGCTCACGACACAGATGGGGGATAAATGTGCGGGTGGTTGGGGACCAACTTCCCTGAAGGAGAGCGAAGGATTTAAATACAAACGATAGAGTGCCTTTGGCCGTTATTAAACTAATGAAGGCTGCGGGCTATAAGGCTTATGACAAAGTAGGAACAAAAATAAACATTAATATTTACACAGTATACACAATAAATAGTTTAAAATGGAATAATGGCAATGGATACTCAATGTTTACAGTAATCGATCTAACAGTTACTCGGAGCGAACACGAGCGATCTCTAAAGGAGTGATTGAGAGGCTAACGAGTCTCTGTACTCACGCGCACAGGAACGACTGGCAAGGAAGCCACAGATGATTCCCCTCAGCCTAGCTTGAGTTCGAGGCCTTAAAAAATGAAACGGAGATCGGAATATTATTCGAGTGACTTTAGCCACGGGGAATTTAACCTCTAGTAGCATGACTAACTGGAGGGAGTATTCATGCCCCCAAAAATGTACCGAAACCAAAAATGTGCCAATTGACTGGGACTCACATTCTTCGCCATAATTCTAGCCTTCAGGCGCTTAGGAAAATGGAGCGCGATCGAGAATGACATGTTTCGCTGTAAAAGGCAGGTCTATACTGTCGATGCCCTATTGGGCTCAACAATATATAGAGGCCAGCCGGAATCGTTACTGCCTCCGCCAAAAGGAGTGCGCGGAGGAACCTCTCCTTTGATCAACACGACGCTTGAGGGATGGGAAGTACTCCGCGTGGGTTTTTCTTGATAACGCCCCGAGAGGCAACAGAAACACGCGTTTAAGATTTTAATCCCTCGCTTATCACTAAAAGAAGTTTGATATTCTGATTTTTCCCGGGGTCCTCGCTCACGTTGACTGACCTCGTGGTTTCGATGGGGCACATGGCAGCAAGGGAACTCTATTCTCGTTAGCAAGCAATGATTTCTTTTTTCTTTATTGAGTCCCTCCCGAATACCAAACTACGGGTATAACTCAATATATTCCATATCTAACACTTATCTCTTTGTAGTTACCGAATGGTTTGAATTAGTTAAAACCTTACTTTCATTGAATCTTACATAGTCAACTTAAATCGAGTCTCCATTTCGTGAAGAATATTGGCCAATGTTGTTTAAATTTGTACAATATATAATTATTGATTCCACTCGACTAATTGTTAATAGCAAAGAACTAAGAAAACTACTAACTAGCAATTAGAAATTAAAACATTGTCTATAATAAATAACACGCTCCCAGCCGCTTGACCCTACCCAGTGTGTAGCCACTATCAAAGGCCATACGCGAAAAACGATGTTGGGAACAACCTGAAGTAAAATAAACTTTTTGTTAGGCTGCAAAGTAACTTAAAATATAAAAGATTAGTCTTGTTTGATGTAGATCCTACACAACGAACAAATAATATTTACACTAAAATGTTGAAAGATATGTCAACATCCTATGGTTGTTGAGAATACTATATTCATGGTTTTCGCTAAACGCCATCATATACTAATATATGAAAATACATATATGCTTTAAATAGAAAGAGAGACTAGTATAGCAAATCGCTTCAGTAAAATAAAACTATGACTGATTATTGTCTCGGGATCTGATCAATTAATTAACATGCTATGACCTAATTTAAGTCAATCTTCTTCTCACCTTTATTCCACCTATAGCATTTAGGCATGCCTATAGCTACAAATTATACGGCAATGTTTAGAAAAATAAATAAACGCCTCTAGTTATAATATATTAATCTACACTCTCTGAAACCTGAAGTCTTGCCTGTTCATTGAAGTTAATGCAATTTTGGGAAAACAGAACATAATTGAAGAAATTAAGCAGTAATAGTATCGCAAAGAAACTTTTCTACATAAGGAAATTATAGTGATATGAAAAGTTTTCGTTTACGGATCCCTTGACTTATTATTATAATGGCAACGATCTGTGTACATAATATCTTTTGGCCCCAAAACTTATTGATAAAATTTGATACTCATCAAGCATCGTGATAATGGTTTATAAGAACTAATGAATATTTCCTTAATTAATTAGCGTTATATGATATAGCAAGACGAAGCAAAGGCAAACTAATAAGAAGATTGAAAGAGGACCTGCAAAAATATGCGACAAATTGCAATTCATTTGCAAAAGATCGATAGAAATTAGAGCGTTAAGCAAGGAGTTCTTCCACCAGCGGGTGGACATTGAGATTAACCTTTAGAGAACATGAGGCAGGAGCTTTTCTATAGAGGTTTGTTACTGGCGCTTCTGAGTTTGATAAGTGAGGTACGAAATTACTTTGGCAAACAGTTTCTTGCACTTATTTAGAAGGAGCGCCAGAGATGAAATTTGGAAATTCTAGTCAGGAGCAGATTTCTCGTCGTAGGCCGTACATTTGTTATGGAACTAGAGCAGATAAGGAAGGATGCGTGATTCCCTCTTCCCAGCACCACAATTTTTACACTTAAGCTATGTACCTTGTGAATAAAAACATAAATCATGTCTTTCATTCATTTGTTTCTCAACATTATGCTTCTTTTATGATACGATGGTTAGTTAGTTCAAAATTCACAACTATGATATACGATTATTCTGGCATGCCTTCGATATGTCCCTTGCCAGAGCTTTAGAGAAATAGAGCAGAAAAGGAGAGAAAAAGAGAGAGAAAAAAAGGGATAGAGAAAGAGAGGGATAAATAAAGAAAGAAAGAGAGAAAGAAAGAAAGAGAGGGAAATAAAGTAAGAGAAAAAAGGAAATGGCGAAAGATCCCATTAGATTTTTTTGCAAAATGATACAGACTACTCTCTATATTAAGTGTAGAAGTCTAAATACCGCGTACATTAGTGTACGCAGAAATACTCCGACACAAGCTGCGTGTCCCTTCCGTATTTTCAAATGCACCATTCGCCTCGAATTCTCTATCGCCATTTTTCACGCCATCGTAAACTGCGACGTGGCTCGAAGGTGTCAAAGATTTACTCGGTCTGGCGGCAGATGAAAAGGTCTTTCACGCAGCAATACGGATTTTATGAGAATTCGGTGTTCTCTCTCGATTTCTGCTTGCGATGGAAATAAAAGGAAAACTTCTCCCTGGAGTCAAGCAGAAGATATTGGAGCTACATTGTGAGGAGAGCTCGTCCCACAATAGAATCAGTTTGCCTGTTGCAAGAAAGGAACTTCTCGGGGAATGGGTTGTTGCCGTCACGGTACTTGTAGGTGCCAAACTTCTCGCAGGCCCCCCAATTCAGAGTCTGAAGTTACACAGGACCTCCTTCTACGGATTACTCGAGACCTAGCTAGGTAATCGGTTTTGACTAGCCACTCCAGGAGCCGAATAATCGGACAGTCACTTCGAGGAATAAGAATTCTGATTTGAGCCACAGTTGGCTCGCCTTCGTGATCCGGCATAGGATCATTATATCACAGATCTTCTCATTCGGTAACCTCGGACGGCCGGACTAAGTGCGATCATTGTCACCAGAAGAAGATCTTCACCGTCATTCTTAAAAATACTTATGAACTCAAAGGTATCGTTAAAGTGAATTACCCCATCCCCTAACTTTACCAGTTTATTCATTAACTAGAATTCCCATCCCAAGCCCTTAACCTCGAGTATTAGAAGTGATTAATTAAGTGTTTAATTCAATAATACTATTCCATTCATTCTGTCAGGTGCCATTAAGACGCAAGCATCCTATTGAGTAATTTTCAAATAATCCCCACGCCATTTTTGTTGACTTACTTATTCAGTGCAAAGATTCATTCTATTTATATCTCTATACTATGTTGCTTATTTCAACTTCATATATATTAAAGATTATTTTGTATCTGTAAGTTTAACTATTTTGGACGATCCTTTGGCAATTATTAAGCAATCCACTCGGCTTAAATCTCAATATTACACTCCATCCATGACGGGCTTTTACTGAGTGGGGAAACACTCAGGGGATCATCATCTTAATTTTGATCAAAAGGGACGCACCGGGGTTATTCTTATTCACCGAAAGTGGTTACGGTAAGTGTATTGGATACACTTCACCTCCGCTTCACCTCGGTGCGGTAATAAAATACATGTCCGGGAAGTGGGACTGGGATTACCCACTCACTAAACTTCGACATTAAGTAATTAATTACAAATATACATTGAACTGAAACCTGATATGAAATTAACACTAATTCAAATTCCAAGGTTGTTGGATTGAACAAGCCACCTATGCAAAATTTCTTTAATAATAACTTATTACAGACAAAAGCATGGAATGGCTTTTGGATTCGAATGGATTTCCTCGTAAATAATAACAGGCCAAGATATTCAAATGAGCTAAACATTTTAAACATATAGTCTCAAAAAAGATATGTTGATGATTGTTTCGTTTTTTTTTATAAATAAGAATAATCTTTCCAATTTATTAATTATATAAATTTGCAACATCCTAACATCAACTTTACGCTTTTTAACATATGAACATATGAAAATAATTTTTTGGTTATTAGTTGCATGCGAGTCTAGTTGCGAGCGACTCTACATCTCACTATGTCGGTCTGTCGGTCGGTACCCGTTTTGCCTTTTTCTGTTTTTGTAATAACATCATAAATATTCGGCCGATTCTAAAGAAATTTGAAACTCTTATGTTGTTTTACATTCTCTTTCGAATGATAAAACTGCCAAAGTCTTCACAAGGTTAACCCGGGAATTAATTTGTTTTGGCAATAACATCATAACCTTTCGGGTGATACTCTGCTAGACTAGACTAGGCTATACTATGCTAGGCAACTATAGGATAGGTTATACTATGCTAAGCTATGATAAGATATAATGTACAAGGCTAAGATATACCATGCTAATTTAGGCTATAAAATGCTATGATAGGATAGCATAGAGTATGTTAGGCTAGGCAATACTAAGCTATGATTGACTAGGGTATATAATAATAATAATAATTGGTTTATTACTCAAAAAGATCTCGATTTACAAATTCAGTGAAAATATATTGACTAAAATAATTTAAAGCTAACATTGAACAATAAAAATGAAAATAGATAAGGTCTTAATAAAAGCAATTAATATGCAACATGTGCAAAATCTATTTGTTGAAAAGGTGAGTCACATATGGTATGGTGGACCGCCTGTAGCGCTCTGTTCGGCCTTTGGCCGGTAGCGATCTACCACTGTGTCGTGTTCGGTAGCGCGATGGTGTTCATGCTGGCAGAAGGCTGAGGTGGTCATTTTTCCTTAGTTTCTCCCTAAAACTAAAGGTAAGTTGGCTTCTCTTGTTCTCCAGCTACGGCAAGCCAAACGTAGAGAGCGTGGCACTATAGCTGTTGTAATGGCCATGCTACCTTACTAGGCAATGCTACCTTAGACAAGGCTATAATAGGCTAGGCTAGGCTAGGGAATACTAAGCTAGGCTAGGCTATAGTGAGCTAAACTAGGATAAATTAGGCTATAATATGCTAGGTTATACTAGGCTAGCTAGATTATAATAAACTAGGCTAGGTTAGGCCCGGCTCAGCTAGGCTATTTATTTTATGCTAAGCTATCCTATGTATGGATAGGCATGGCTATAATAGTCTAAATGAGGGTAGGTTATACTATGCATTGCTTGGCTATTATATGCTTTGCTATACAAGGCAAGTTTAGGCTAGACTATTTTAGGCTATACTAAGCTATGCCATGCTATACAATACTACGCTATGCTAGGCTACGCTATTCTCTACTATGCTATGCGAAAAGATGTGGCTATACTATGCTAGACTATGCTATGGTATTCTATACTATTCTGTGCTGTGCTATACTATGCAATAATACTATGGTATGTTATACTATGTTATGTTATACTATGCTGTGCTATATTATGCAATATTGTGCTATGCTATACTATGATATGCAATGATATTCTATAATATACTATACTCTAATCAACTATGGTATATTATGCTATAGTATGAAATACTGTGTTATTAGTGTTTGTCAATCTTTTCAACGTTCTAATTAAATAAATGAGGGGTGCTAAAAATTCGCAGCCCTACTTATAAATTCTAAAGTTATTTTTTATTTTAATATAATATTAGTACAATTTGGTTAGCTACTTAAAAGTATTCGGTTATTTTTGTCATCTTGGGGAATTTAATGACCATTATTATATTAATAATTATATCTATTTTACTATTTTTTCTTATTTCACCGTTTGAAACTTATTCAACAGTGTGCTGAAGATTACGTGGCCTTTAGAACTACCATCCTACCAGTGGTATTTGACCTACAATTGCTTTTAAATTTAGGACAAAACTGGTGACATTCATACATTTGAACCCCTAAATTGAAAATAGCAGAGTTGTTGTCATGTCAATTTTAAAAACTCTGGTTGATGTTTTGAAATTGTGGATTTGAGAAACTACCCAGCAGCCAATCTTGCAAATGATATTTACCCTAAAGGACTTGAAAAGTGAGAACCAGGGAACAGTTCTCTTCTAGCACCCGTTGTAAATTCAAGAGTCACAATCTAAACAGATCCAAAAGACCTGGGAGCAGGCCAAAAACATATATATACCTTGGGAGAGGAGAGCTACAGGCCTAAGACACTTTCATTACAAAACTAAACAACCTGTTGATATCCTCAGGCGCAATTTTAAAATTGTTTTTTTGCTGTGAATTTGGCTTTCCTGGTTGCAAAAACTCAACTCAAATTCATTTAAATCCCCTATGGAGATAAAGATCTCCGTGAAAGAACTTGCTTTACTTAAAGGTCAGAAAGAAATTACTTTCTTTGGACCACATCACGTTTGGTTTCGAGATTAACTTGAGTTAAATAGACAAGTCAATAAGAAAAGTGACAACAAGGTGAAGGGAGAAGAGTTGCTTACTATAAATAGATCAATGTTTCAATGCCATCAAGTAAAATAATTTTCTCTCCTGAAGAAATTGAAGAAAAAAATAACTGATGTTCAAGGTCGAAAGGATTGAATTTATCAAATGACATTAAAAATACCAACCACATCTTCAAATTCCATTAAAAATCAACGAAATTTAAAAAATTATATTGGTTTACATTCTCCTTCAAATAATATAATTGCCAAAGTCCTCCCAAGTTTAGCCCGGGAATTATTTTGTTTTGGCAATAACATCATAACTATTCGATGGATTCTAACGAAATTTGAACCCCTTAAGGTGTTTACATTCTTTTTCGAATAATAAAATTGCTAAGGTTCTCCCAAAGTTACTCCGGGAATTATTGAAAGTTTCGAAGGTCGTAAGGTCATAAATCAGAACAAGTGATGACCCGCGACTTTTTGGTCAGCAGACCTTGTTTTTTACATGGCCGCACGAAAATAACTCCGTATTGTATCTTTGCACGCTTTATCTCTCAATTGACGAGGCCCCTATAACCAATATATTTCGTCCGATATTTAGCATTCGAAAAGCGTCTGGCAATATAATAAATTCTATTTCGTTTCTTATCAGCATGCATTATTGCAACCATTAGCCATTTTAGGCTAATGATCTTAATTTTGTATGATATTCATCGAAGTTTAAGTTTCTAAAGTTATAAATGGATAACCTAGTTTTAATGTTCCCGGATGGTTTTAAATGAAACGGATTCTGTTATTCTCACACGCGGTAATATGTTGGACGATGCATAAGTCAACATTTTTTCCTTGTTGTGATGCGTTCTAAAATATTATGCTCTTGAGTTTGATCCTTACGAGCCAGATGCAAAAGAAATTCATTTAGAAAATTAGGCAAAAGTATATCGTCGTAATCTGCTCTGTCATCCTCCCAGTTCACATTCGTAAAATTGAAATCGACGCCAACAATCGTTAGCCGTTTCCTAGTGATGTTAATCAGGGCGTTAAATGAATATCCTTTGTACTCTTTATTTTGAGAATGTAGTCTATAACGCATGCAAAATTAAAAGGGTAATTTGATGGGGCTTACTCTGACTGCTAGAACCTCAGAGTTTCCCTTTGTTTGCGATCTCAGCACAAGTGTTTCTAAATTTGGTAATTTTAAATAAGACGATTTAAGCATTTTATGCTACTAAATTATTTCATACTTCTTCCTCTCATTGGAATAGGGCCCTAAAAGTAATATTTTGATTGCGGGGAAGATGTATCACCACTTATAAAGTCAGGAAAATTCACTATTTCAACCCGATGCATATTTTTTAAAATACAAATATTTAAAACACAGCAATTTTAATTGAGATGGAGTCGTTAATCTGCATATTGTATTTAAGGATACGTTCCCGTAATACAAGTGAATAATTAAAATATAGTATTTATCCTGCCGGAAATAATTAAGTTACCGATGTACCTAATTCCTATAAAACATTTGCGAGTAAAAATAATTAAAGATTTGAGAATAATTGAACATATAATAATAAAACCTGACAAAAAAAAAATCCGAGTTACTTTACTGAATTAAAAATTAAGGACTGTTTTAATATACATGGAAATAAGATTGAGAATGGAAGATTAGATCTAATTCCAAAAACAATTACCAAATACAAAAAAACAAATAGAATTGGAGACACTCAAATTCTAACAGGCGTAAGATGTTTTTAGGATGGGTCTTATAGCGCGAACCTGCATTTTTTTGCATAACAAATAAATTCAGTTCAATCTTGTTCGCGTTAGATCATTCTCTTATCAGCTCTCGTCCAGGTCACTTGCCTAACAAATTTGTCAGACTTGTGTCCGCGAAGTGATCGTAAAATAGTCACCAACATGATATTTTAATTGAAGCCATATCAAAGACTGTCAAGCGCCCCAAATATGCAGTCGATAATATTTTCAACCTATGACAAAATAGGTTTATGAAAAGCTGATAAATATACCGGTAGACTAATGTAGACTTAAAAAGAGAAGTATGAGCCATTACCCAAATTGTGAATAAGAGCCGTTTTAAGATGGCTGCAACGGTTTCCTGCAAGATTAATGAGATTTTGCCCATCACTGTCTCTGGCAAATCTGTGTCACTTCGGCTGAATAAAGACAATCTTCACCATGGCACGCCCACGTTCAAACCATTAATCAGTCAGCAAAACAATAGGACTGGTCTTGCATTCGATATTGAGCATGTTATTTGGATAGATGACCAATGTAGCAAAGTCCACTTCAATGACGAATCTAAGTTTCATTCGTTTTGATTCAAAACTAGTGGGTTCTTTCTTTGCAGGGCTTGGGCGTGATTTAAATAAAAATCATCGGGACTCTTGTGGGCTTACGCGCCACAATGAATACAAAACTGTGCAAAGAACTGCTGCGACAGCATGTTTTTCCCATATGCGAGCATTAGAGCTCATCCTGCAATTTTCATGCAATATAACGCCCCCTGTCACAACTCAATTCGGTGAAAACCTCTCTGAACGA
Source organism: Ceratothoa steindachneri (assembly GCA_963969495.1). Taxonomy (NCBI): domain Eukaryota; kingdom Metazoa; phylum Arthropoda; class Malacostraca; order Isopoda; family Cymothoidae; genus Ceratothoa; species Ceratothoa steindachneri. Next base: position 134,788,123 of record OZ018332.1, on the reverse strand, counting down.
CAAGCACATCCTAGTTATAAACTTGTCTGCACAAAGTTCAGACCTGAATCAATTTTAAAATATTTGAAAGACACTCGAAGAGATCTAAACTGAGGAATCCGAAAACCGTTCAAGAATTGTGAAATACTTTAAGATTAATAGAGCAAGATTGCAGCGCCAAATTGTCAGCACTTGGTTCTTTGCTGTGGCAAGAGATATTAAAGGTTAAATTCCAGAAATGTTTTCCCCTGATAATTTAACCGTTTTATTACTATATAAATTTATTTCAGCTGCCGTCCTGATCATTTTGGAAAGTTCTATTTTTCTAGTAAATTGCTTATAGAGTCATAAGTTTCGTTTTATTCATCTTAATTTGCATATAAAAAAAACTCAGACCAGGAACTTTAACCTAGGTATTCCAATTACTGGTCAGGTGCCCTAACCACTTAACTACCCAAAAAAATATTCCAAACCTAATCAGAATCCTCACCCTATCAAAACCACTATCTCTTCAGGCTAAAAAATAATTGTAAGGGATTTTTATAGCAATCCCTAACCCGTACTTAATATCATGTACAGGAAAGAGCAACTACAGTTTTCCAGATAGTATGCAACTAAAAATGTATTTTCCCTTACTTTATTTCTCTTTTTAAATTTTTTTAGGAATGGAAAAGAAAAATGCAGAAACCTTGTCTTTGCAGACTCGATCACTATATAGTACAAGAGGGAGAGAAAGAAATTGAATGGTAAAGAAAGCATGATCCCGCAAATAAGGTATAAAGATAAAGAAAGGGTGATAGAAAACAGAAAGATCAAAGAGATATAAATACAGTTTAATTAAATCAATCCATATTTGAATACCAGATTAAACTAGTTGGAGAAAAGAAAAATATCCTTGCCAGAACTCCTATCCTGATTTATAAATTTTAGATAGGGTCCTACGACCACTGAACTACTAGGCAGAGCAATTCAAACATTCACAAAGCTTAAATCCATCACTCACCATTTTTCCAGGCTAGAAGGTACTTCCTAGGGATTTTTCTTTGGAATTTATTAATCCCTCACAATATAACGACTCACTAGAATATCACATATAAGAAAAAGTACCTAAAGGCCTTCGAAATGTATTATTCTACCAAATAGCTTTTTCCCTTTCCTAAACTTTATAAAAGGAGAAAAAAAACGCAAAGAACGTGCAGTTGCATAATATCTATGAATATAGTACAAGAGAGTGACAAAGAGCTTAATTTGATGTACATAAGAGCACTAGAGCATGCTGATATAAAGGGAAGATTCACGCGGATGGGAAAGGGACACGGAAGACATAAAGACAAATTGGAGCAAAACACGGTTCACGTAAGGCAATCCAGTCTCTGAAGACAAGAATAACGCTATTGGGAAAAAAATATTCTATCCATGAGTTGGACCTAGCTTTCCCAAATGCTAGTGTAGTCCTGTATCTACAGTCCTACCATGGGCAGAGCACTACAAGCCGACCCAAATTTTTCCCTTATCAAACCCACAATCTCAGGCTTGTAGGTTTTTCCAATGATTTTAAACACAAATTTCTAACTCTCTCAAAATTTAGAGTCTTACTATCCATATCACACGGACGAAAAGGCAATTGCAGGTCTGCGGATATAATCAACTTCTACATGGCTTTCACTATCCCTTGTTTCTGTCTGCCATACTAACTTGCTAAAATGGGGTGAGTGAAAATGGGTCGTAGCTATATCGCGCGAAAAAAACAACAACTATAAAAGCTAGCTCAGGAGAAAACCCAAGTTAGGTGGTTCATTTTATCAATTCTAGTTTAGGCTTCACAAACGAGCGCTGATACTTTAATCAAAGAGATCGAACTCGGTGGGTAGTAATGAAAAAAGTACGCGAAATTATCTTAGTACGAACCGTAATTCGCGGTTGGTAGCCAGAAATATTTTTATTCCGCCGATCAATAGTTCCGGCAGCCTCTTGTCTACCAGGTTGTAAAGCATACACAGAAATCCCTTAATGGGAAACTACCATCCAACGGTTAAAACTTAGAATTAAGGCTCATTAATCAACCATAAAAGTTTTTCCACTCAAGGCGATACGTTTAAACAAGCTAGTTTGTTACTCTCACTATCGAGCTCTTTATCAACAAATGCAGAACATAAATTAACAACTTAGTCTAATGTAAGCAAAACTAAATTTTAAAGGGTTAGAATAAGTAAAGGTTTAAACCAAATGTTAAATATAGATAAAGTTTAGATAGGTGGATGAGACATCCGGCAACGTCATCGCTGTGAGTCTAGCTACTATGCCTAGAACGTATGGCTGTTTTGCAATCCGTCTTCTTCCTTGATGGTCCCTAAACTGTGAGAATGAGCTCAGACAGAAGCAATATGCCTACATACATGATCTAAATGGGCTGCCCGAGCGATTTTACCATCGGTGAACTTCGTCAAGGTCGGGTTACGTTTCAGTAAATTTTAAAGCACGCCCGCGGCCCTTCCTAACAGGGTTTTTAAAACGCCCATCAGGCAACTGCCACCAAGTACATAAGTCACTGCAATTAAAAAATCATCCTAGTAGTTGGCTATTTTAAAATTCCTAAAAAAACAAAAACAAATATAAAATAAATTAAAACCAAAACAAAAATATCAAAATAAGAAGCAAAACAAAGGGATGAGGAAGAAGGAAGAACGCTCTGCGGTCGGGTGGAGACCTACCTCATCTTGGGGCAGAAGTATGCAACTAACAGTAAAGAAAGCCATATAAAATGAATGAGGCCAGGCTCCTCCAAGAAATAAATTAGTCTACAATTCTGTGTAAACGAACCCTACCTCATTATAGGGGAAAATATATAAAGCCCCTGCTCGTCTTGGTAAAGATAACAGTAACGTGCGCAAAGATCACTCAGGCTTGGGTATTGAACAAGAATATGCCAAACAGTCGTGGAGACAACGCAGTTGTCGCAGTAAGGTATATAAAAGTACTCTATCAAATTGCGGTTCGTGTGGAGAGTATTCCCAATTCTAAGACGACAGAAAGCAAGTGTAAATCGTCGCAAAATTGGGCGCTAGGTCCAAATGACTTGTCGCTGCCTGATGTCACGCAACTGTAATACTGCCATAAAGTCAGTTTGAGGAAAAGCGTAATGCTACTCTAGCGCCCTTATCAGCGCGCTTTTTATTCGCAATCCAGACATGTTCACGGACCAAGCAGAAGATAATTTTGATATCCGCCCGGATCGATGTTACTTTGATATCAAGGAGGCAGGGGGAATTCATAGGCCACGAGGGCGCTTTGTAAGTTGCTAGAGATCACAATCCGGTCTCCAAACTGGGCACGAAGCGATTTTCCAGTAGCAAGCAATGTAGTCCAATTAGCTCAGCCTTGAAGATAGACGCAGAGACTAGTAGACCCCCGATGACTTAAAACATAGGCTATACGGCGTGGAAGCCAATATAATTCTAAGACTTGGATCCATCTGTGTACAGTGTCATGGAACCAGCGTAACATGTGTGCTCCAAAGAGGCCAAACGCAAGCCTTATGGTGCTGTGAAAGCTTTGGAAGTAGAAGCATGGTGACAAATAATCGAAGGTGATACCCTCTAAGGTGGCATACTGGGCAAAACCAGAAGCGCAACTAGCAGATAGCTACACCGAGCTGTAGAAGGTATTTTCTTCCTCCAAACTCAAAAGGATTAGTGTATGACTTTGCGGCATAGGCACCTTCGAGATCGGCTACAAATGCAGTGAGAGCCGTTGGCGACTAATGGGAAGCGCCTGGCTGGCGCGTACAAACATATAATGTACTGTGTACGGAGAAAAGAGGGTAATATTCCCCGGCATACAATTAGGTTCTCAATGGAAGACGTGTGGAAGGTACTAGTCGCTAGACGGATATCGTTGTGGTGGATCAAGTACATCATCCGACTGTGAATGTGGATGGGTAAAACTCGCATCTTTTGTCAAGCTTGGAACGAAAAAAGAGTCGGTAGAAAAGCAAGGCAGTGTCCATACCAGCACACCAAATTCTGCACGTCACAGAACGAATAATTTCCATGGCGCCGTTACATGAGTACCTAAGCCTGAAAATATGACACTTCCATGTGAAACGTCGGTTAAAAACAAGACCAAAGGAAAGGTGCAAACCCCTCATTCCCAGGCAAGCCCCGATTAGGAGCAAGTCCGGGTCGGGGTGGAGGTGAGATGGGTGCATATGTGCACCACCCTAGACTTGGACAAAGAAAACAGAAACCTGTGCCCTTCAGCATGGTGAGAGATGCGGTTCGATGCCCTCCGAATGTGATGCTCCATAGTTAGCATCTGGGCCGCACCAAAAGAGATTGAAAGGTAGTCCACGCAGAGCGTAGCTAGAACATCTTCCGGCAGAACTCAACTGATGACCTTGATGCGTAGGGCAAAGAATGTGACAGTGAGACTCTTCCTATTCCACTCTGCCGGACAGGCCTTTCCTCCCACTCGTAGGCAGAATATAAGGTTTCGCAGAAATTGAGAAATCGAGATTGGAAGGTACCCATTACCCTATTCTGTGGATATTCTCCGTGAAACTGAATCGCCATGTGGTATCAAAGGCCGTCTAGAGATCGACAAACATCCGAGTTTGAATGGAAATTCCGACTTTTAATGGAAGATCCGACTTTTAATGGAAGTTCCGGAGGCTGCACTGTGCAGAAAAAAAGTGCCCTTTACTCTTTCTAAAAAAGGAGGTTAATCTAACATTTGCCAATTCATCAACTAATTTGCACACACATAAGGTTAGAGAATTTGGGCAGTAAACGGCTGGGGTCGAGTGATCTCTCCGTGGTATGCCTAAAGCGAGCAAAGTCTCCGAAAGAATGCCTTTGCAAGGCCTTCATTTGTAGACAGCACTGCGCCAGGGTGTTTTTCGATGTGAAGAACGCCTATGATACAACACGGCGATACGGTATCATAGAGCCTATCCACAAATGGGGACGAGGGAACGATTCGCCATCATTATTTCTGAAAATTTGCGTGATCGTCAATTCTGCATCCGATTAGGGAAGCTGTCTCCTGCCATATTGAGTAGGAAGGGAGGGTTCTGCAGGTTAGTGTGTTCAGTGCCACACTCTTTACCCTGAGCGTTGTCCTTTGGACTCTGCGGCATATTTTTGTTGAAGCTTCCGGTCTGGGTGATCTTCGCCCACGTTACCTGTCGCGGCATGGGGACCAGTGGGGTCGCTACCGCTTGTCCCTTGTACTTAGGATGAGTTCGTTCACAGAGATACTTAAATTTTTTTACTGCTTGGGAAACACTGGTCTCCTCCCTTTTTTTTACTCACTTTGGTGATGGTCGCATTCTCCCTAGCCGGGGAGACGGGCCTCCCTTTGATGCGTTAGAGCTTACTTTCTTCTTCCGTTCGCTGTTTTAATTATTGTTTTATTTTTTTTATTTTTTCTTGGTCTTTTTTTGGGGGGGGGCTTTTAGATGGATGTGTTATAAAATAGCCTATCATTAGGCTTTAAGATAACTTCTACTACTTGTGCCCTTGTGGGCAGTCACCATATATGTGCCCTTGTAGCTAGTCACCATATATGTGCCCTTGTGGGCAATCACCATATATGTGCCCTTGTAAACAATCACCATATATGTGCCCTTGTGGGCAGTCACCATATATGTACACTTGTGGGCAGTCACCATATATGTGCCCTTGTAGACAATCACCATATATGTGCCCTTGTGGGCAGTCACCATATAGAAACTAAAAAATTGCAAAAATGGGGCTTGGTATCCATTCTAGCTCCTAATATTAGAAGGCTTATGGAATAATCTAGTCGCTACTTGTGACTTTCCTGCCAAGCTGTTTGACATATACTAGTGATATCTGATTACTAGCCAGCATGGATGTAAAGCCTGAACAACTGGAACGACGTTTCACTCTTCCCCACTCAGACCACAAGGAAGGATCAGGTAAACCCTCTGTATTTCATTGTAAAGAATATGGGAGATGATATTCGTGAATAAAACGTTGCGTGCTATTTCTCTTTGACTTTATTCCAGGACTTATCCCACAATCCTTTGTCAGTGTCAAGTCATTTTATATCACCTTCGAATCGAACGCAGCGACAATTGATGAAGCACCCTCGCAATTTCTGCGAAGAGGAGTTGATAACCCAACCTGTACAGCATTGTTGGTCGAGTCTCCAAGATTTAGTGAGTTGCTTGCGCCTTATTTTCCCTGTATCGTGATGAGCAAAGTCGCTTCTGATTGTGGCTCGTTCGCGGGTGGAGTTCTTTTACAGCAATGAATAGTGATGGTAGAATTTTGGGAGGATACAGGCCTCTTCCATATAATTTGAATTGATGGTTCTTCTCTTGAGCCTTAGTTGTTGTACCTCCCCTGGCTTATCTAAGCGTGCCTCTTTAGTTTTACTCGATTTTATAATTGGTATTTATTATAGTTTACTAAAGTACATTACTATACATATATTGTATTTTTTGGGGGGGTAGGCGGGTTCGTTGGCTGTTCACTCGTTGAGGCTCGCCGATGAGTACCTCCAAATATTAAAAATAATTTATACACTTTAAAGAAGCACATATTGGGTTTTAAACAAGGCCTTTACATCATTAGTTAGCGATACTAACCTTTACAGCAACGAGCTACAATACGTTTATATTCGTACCTCTGCTTCTATGTAGACCCTTTGCTCAAATTACTAAAGGCGACTTTTCTCCCTCTCAACTGAGTAAGATCGACTTTCCTAAAGCGTAAGATTTGAGCTGAAGCATTTGATAGCCATTTGCTTCAAGGGAATTTAACACTTCCTTCATCCGCATGACCTGGCTCTTTTGACCAACTTGTTATCAGACACTAATAGCATACTCTCCTTGATCCTAATATTTAAATGGACGGGGTTTGCTACCATAATCTTTGTTATTAGTCTGGTTTTTCATTATCATTTGCCACTGTTCCTCTCCTACTTTGTGATCATTTGGTAGAGTGGTGACGTGTTCATTGAAGAAAGCTCGAGAGTATCTGTTCAAATTCTCAAAATTTACATAGTAGATTGAAGCGAACTATTGCCGCAGCAACTCCTCTTGTGCATTAATAGTATATTACTATATTGCGAGAAGGGTGATGTCTATAAATTGGCCAAATGGAACACAGCTTTGTAGCTTGAGAAAAGTTAAGCCATATCGTATATGGTTGGTTAAAAGTTAGAAGTTCCAAGTCGTGTCAACATTGCGGTGGTTGTCATATACTAACCCGTGATTCTGCTTCAGTGTAAGAAGTAGAATAAACAGGAAAACTAAATATGCTAAACAAGAATACACAGTATAGTGGCGTTAAAAGTGAAGCAAACAAGATTTAGTAAATAGCAGTGGACAAATTCGATTACTTCCCCTGTCATTTCCATTGCTTAATCCCGCAAATGAATTTTTCGTTTTAAAAGCTTTTGTTCGAATTAAATTATTTCAAATAAAATGAATATAATGTCCATTAATTCCTTAAAAATAATTATGTAAAATAACAATTGACGAGTTACATCTGTTACCTTTTTGAATCTTTTACGTCCTGTTTCATATTTTTACAATCATAGCTATATGAAAGGAACGGGAAAACTGTTCAATCCTTATATTTAAGGAGGGAGGTTACACATATATTGCAAAAAGTGTACACATAATAACATTTTATTTACGGTCTAAAGATAATAAGGAAATGGAGAGAAACTAGTAGAATATTGTGATAAAATTCTAACCAAGACAGGTGCGGGAGAGTTGCGCTTTCTTCTTGCGATCCCTAATTCCCCAAGCAATCACTTTTTTTTAAATACTCTGGATATGTGCCTTTCCCACATCTTTACATTCATACATTTGCAAAACGGTTTTATAAAATAGATAGATAAATAGATGTATAGATAGACATATTTTTATTTCGTAAAATGAATTACATGCTATTGAAATTGATTATACAATTTTGGGATTTATAAAAAAAAAGGTATACATATAATCGTTTGGGCGATTTCATAGTTTAGAAACAATTTTAGCAACATAGTTGATTAGGATTTCCTTCTTTGCTTGAACTGTTTATATATATATATATATATATATATATATATATATATATATATATATATATATATATATATATATATATATATATATATATATATATATATAACTAGGTAATGACTTCGCTAATGAGATTAAAATTTAAAATCTAAAAAAATCAGCCATGGTTAAAGTTTTATGAATCTTCTGAACTTCGCCAATTATAATAATTTTATAAAGGCAATCTAAGCTAAATTTTCCCCCTTTTAAAATATCACGTTACTAAAATATTAAGTTATAAAAGAAGATATATAAAAATATATTTTCTGAACTTCGCTATTTGTAATTCTTTGGGTTTTAAAAAATTCACAAAATTTCGATACTTATATTTATTTCTGAACTTCACCATTTTGTTTTTTGATATTATAAAAGAATTATTCGAAATAACTTTGATAAAAAAAACCATGTCATTTCCAAACTAAGATGAAATTATTATTGAAGTACTCAAAAAAGTCCCCTTCTTAAATTATAGCTAGTGATGATTACATATGGTTATTACATAAGATTACAATAAATTACCTTAGGTTATTTCATTAGATTACAATAAATATTATTATGATAACATTACAACGATATGCAAAAACATAATCACTAAACTCAACGAACATACAAATTAAATTCAATTTACATTATAATGTTTTTGGAATAGGGAAATGACAGGAATACTGCAAAACATAAACAAAATAAAATAGACTACTAATTTCTAGAGAATTCAATCGAAGGTTATCTTCCCTCGCCTGAACGAAATGGATTCTAGCATAAATCGCATCCTTATCAATTTCAAATAGGTCTTCAATGTTATAGTATTTCTCAGCCATTAATTTAGCATCATCCAGTGTCCTGGAATGTTCTTCTAGGTAGCTCATGATGGGTATTATGCAAAAGTTAGAGAATTTAAAAATTTTAATGCAAAGTTTATTATGATTTTATTTATAAAATGGCGAAATGTTAGGAAATTTTCCTAATAGCATACGTAACCCAGTCGAATAATTGTGAATACGTTTCAGAGCATTATGAAACTCAGTAGACGAGGCTCTGAAACTCCTAGAGCAACCTCTATGATTACCCACAAACAGGACCCATAAACGAGAGAAAGGAGGTTCTAAAAAGGTGAATCAATATGTTTTGATTTACTTTCTCAAATTTACGCATAGGGAGGTGGAGTTAAGAGTGGAAGACCTTCTCACACCCAAGGATATCCGCATTGTTTCCGAGGTCAAGCGAGAGATTTGACCCAAGATACTTAACTTGGTCTACCCGCTTTATCCTAGAGTTATTAATAGGAAGGTTAACGTTGTTAATTGATTTCCTAAGATTATACGAGAACACCATGAATAAGGACTTATCTTCATTAATCTTCATGCTATTCTCCTCCAGTGACAGCAGTGCTATATTTATTAGAGCTTGAAGAGTCTGAGAAGTAGGAGCAAGCATAAAAATATCATCAGAATAAGCAATGATGTTGTAATGGTAGAGCCCCATTCCACAGCCAAGACGCGAAGATCTGACTGTTTCTAGCGCACTATTGATGTACATATTGAAAAGGAGAGGGGAGATTATTCCCTCCCCCTTTTCTTACTTCATTTCCAACTTTCTACGGTAACATTTGTTTTTGCCAAAGGAAACGCAAACTGACTGATTCATTAGCATATTTTTAATGATATTAATTAGGTACGGAGGAAATTGGCTTTGTACTAATTTCTCAAACAGTACCGAATAATTTACGCAGTCAAAGTCTTTACTTAGGCGTATATTTTGTAACCATTTGAGTTATAGCGATAGATAAACTCTTTCAACGCCATTATGGCTGTGGAAGTACAAATATCTTTCCTAAAGCCAAACTGATTTTTATCGATTTTAATATATCTATTTAATTCGGGTAAAATACAATATTCAAATACTCTTTGCAAATTTGAAGAAATAATTATTTGGGGAAAATTGGAAGAGCAATTCATGTTACCTTATTTGTTCTTCTCAACTGGACTAATTTCCCTACAAAGAAGGTGACTATTTCTTGCACTCAAAGATACATGAGGTCGTGTTAATCATCAGGACTACCGAAGAACCTTCCGCTGAATTTCTGAAATCTGGCATGGTGTTTGTATAGGAAAAAGAAGGATAATCGAACATTCCGTGAAAATAGCAGAGGAATCCCTCTACCGATAGTAGACTAAAACTTTGACAAGAATTATGCTTGTCAGATTATGTCGCCATATATCAGAGAGCACCTTGCCAGAAACATAGTGCGGATTTCGTAAGGGCAAGAAGGAGCACTTGCGACATGATATTCTCTGCAAGACAACTACAGGAGAAGTGCAATGAGCAAAACACAGACATCTACATAGCCTTTATTGACCTTCAAACAACTTTTGATACAGTCAATAGGGAACTATTATGGATCGTTTTCGGAAAGTTTGGCTCCCCTCCAAAATTCGTCTCAATTCTGAAGAAACTACACGATAGCATGACAGCAACAGTAATTGCCTCAGGAGAAAGATCCGAACCTTTCAGCGTTGAAGTTGGTGTCAAGCTCCATGTTAATCAACATCTTTATATCTGCTATCACCTTACTCAGTCAGAATGCAATTCCTTAGCTGGACAAGGTTACTGTCCAGTGCTGACATGGAACTTCAATATGCAGACGACTGTGCGCTGATTGCACGCTCACCATTTGCTCTACAAAGATTCCTTAATGTCATAGTCGATCTTTATGAAGCAATGTGTCTGAAAATGAATGTCAATAAAACATAGATACTAATGCAACGACAGAATCCAGAACCACGTTCAACTTTCTACATTAACGGTGATGGCATTAAGTAGGTCATAAGTTGCAAATATCTGTGCAGCATCCTGTCAGATAAGTATAATATATATGAAGAGGTCTGGAATAGAATAAATCAAGCCTCTGTAACCTTTGGAAAACTGTGCATAAGAGTCTCCCAAAACGATAACCTCAGCCTAAAAACGAAAATAGCAGTCTACACCGCTGTATGTATAACTACTCTACCCTACGGTGCTGAACCATGCCCTACTTATCGAAGGCATATAAGACAATTAGAAGCATTTCATATAAGAAATCTGCAGAAGATTTTCAAGCTAACATGGTGAGACAAAATTCCACATGTAGAAATCCATTGACGCGCAAGGACAACCTCAATTGTGACCATGCTCGCACAAAAATAACTGGGATGGACTGACATATAATTTGCATGAGTGATGACAGAATACCTCGACAAATCCTTTATGGACAACTCCCACTGGGATACCGTAGATAAGGTGGGCCAATAAAACGCTATAAAGATCAAGTAAAATAAACACTAAAAAGTGTAATATTGAACCCCTGACTTTGTAAGTCAAAGCCAGTGACCGACCAGCATGGAGATCGACGTATATGGAAGGACTATCGCACCTTGAACAGTACATCCACAACGAGAGAGAGGTGAGAAGACAACGGTGCCACAATCCACCAGTTCAGCAGCCAAATAACCCTGGAATAGAGTGTCATTTATGTGGCAGTGTGTGTGCATCGCGCATTGGACTACATAGTCATCTTCGCTGGCACAACCGCCAGCCACCATAAATTCATACCCATAAATTCATCTCCATTTTCATCGAGTGAAGCTTGAGTCGTCTTCATATTCGAAGGACAGCCATAAGAAGACATAAGAGAGGAGGATGGGAATAGAGTAGCATACACGAAAATAATCTGTTAATGAAAAAATATAAGATATCAGATCCATATTTCAAATGATAAGAATGGACATTGTTATTACCCAACCATAGTTTGAGAGAGTGAACTGCATTTGAGACCTACAATTGATTTATTTTTCTAATGTTCGTAAATTTGTCAGTGATCCCTTAATTTTGAATTAAAAGAATCAGGTTTGTTCTGGCAGTTACTTTTGTCAAATACGAATTTTAACTTATTGCTGAAATTTTCGGCAATACGATCATGACTGTTTTCGCCGTTTATTATTGATGTAGAGGAATTTTTATTATACCCTTGTTGACGTATTAATCTCCAGAAGTTTTTGTATTTTTGCTCGCAAATTCCTGTACAAGTTTACCATTTTTAATTTTTTCCTCACTTGCTCTACATAGATTAAGATTGGCTTTAAATTTTATCTCTACTCTCTTTTATATACTAAAACAGGCTACCTAATCTCGATTTTCCAGCCTGTCTCCAACGTAAGAAACATAATCTGGCTTTAGAGTGAATATCTCTGCAGAAAGCATTCCATCCAGGAAAGATCTTTGGCGATCTCTTCCTACTGACCTTAAATTCCTCAAAGGATTTAAGCAAGGCTGTAATTAAGAAATTATAAGCATTATCTAACAGTAATCTGTGATTTTCGGAGTTACAGTATCGTGATCTACAGTCAAGTACTTCGTTTTCATAGTTCAGAAAAATTGAATTAAGTTTATTTGAGTAGCCTCGCCTATAATCCTCAGAGAACAATGGCCAGTTCACAAACTGATTATGCTCAATAGTGTTTTTCATATCATTACCAACATGAGTTGGACTTTTAATAGGCATAGTAAATAATAGAGGAAAGTAGTCACACACTTAGTATGCATAACCTACACTGAGGGCAACAATTAGATTTGGCGCGACACGATAACGTGAACCAGCCAGTTGGTAGAGTTGTGGTCCGGACTCAGATAAGTGAATGTATCCAACGGCAAGAGAGCATCGTCCAGGTGAAGTTGGCAATCATCCACAAATTCTTGGAGTTTCCCCTAAGATCTTCCCTTGCTGGGATCAGCATTAAACATTTATTAAAAAAGTAATGCAAACTCTATCGTTAACTGTTATACCTAGAACATTTTCATTTACATACAGGGGCCTAATTATCTTTCCCAAAGTTTTCTTAAAAAGAATATCCAGTCCTCATTTGGAGTGAACCCCGTGTATGGTTGATATATCAAACGTACTTGGGGTTATAACAAAGTCAAAGTCTGCGTCTATTTGACCCAGAATATAGGCGGCTTCCTGTGGTAGTAACAATTCTTTCAGTAGGACTATATCACAACGTGATAATATAACACTAACTACGTCAATGTACTTTCGGATCGAGTTACAATTGAAAGTAGCTAAGTTAAGATGTTCCATTTATATTTAATTTAAATAAAAAATCAATCTTACTTTTATTAGCTCCTAAAGTTTTAGGTGTTTAAATTTTCGGGACCAGCACGACGCGAGAAGAATTTCCTAATAAAATATTTCCAGGCCAAAGTTCTTCATGCAGTATTTTATCCCTCTCAACCTTTGGTAGGGTGAGTTTGAAAGATTTCCTATAATTAAGTTTGAAGTTTAATTCGGTACACTCTATAACTATGACATTGAGAACGTTTGTACAGTATTCTTCTATAGTATAGGCATATACATCCATCTCACAATTGCCTATATACACATCATAATTTCAACTTATACCTTTATAACCAAGTACGTTTAATTTTCTGGTTCCCATCTTAACACTATTTTTATTTTTTTTTCTTTGACCTAACTAGTTGGCATTTACTTTTTTGCTAAGCAGCAAGTTTTCTGTTTGGGGTAATGGCACCTGTTGCATTTAAAGCTGCAAGCGCCTATATATAGTGGCCACTAGTTAATAGGGGGTCATAGTTGGCGTCGATTTTGTTGCGCTTCTTGAAGTCACCCGTTTATAGTAATGGCGTGTGTGTATGATGGAGTCTGGCTGAGGGTGACGTAGCAAGTATCAAGGGCTTGTAGGTAGTAGGCCTACTTTTGTCTTTCCAATCGAATTAGATTTGACTCTCAAAGTTTATCATTAGAATCCAGAATGTGCCTCTGTAATCACGGGTTAAAGAAAATGACTTCGAAAAGAAGGCGATGATAAGCGGGTTTAATTGTTAGTTTGGGCCTACCGAAATGGGAGCAAGTGGAACTGTTCGAGTCCTACGTGGCTATGTGTAAGTTTTCCGTTAAAGCTATATAGCTGGCTCTAACGAAGTAAGGTTCAAGGATGAGGGAAGGGATTCGTGACGCTAATAATAGCAATAGGCTTCTGACAGACTACTTGACTGATTCTCTCTCTCTCTCTCCTCTGTGTGTGTTTAATATATATGTGTCCTGTTTCCAAGTGACCTGACCTTTTTTACTTGACCTGGACACAGAGCGGAGCCAAAGATCAGGAATTTTGGTAAATACCTTCGTTGGGCGGAACTACAAGAGTTATGTAAAACTAATAAAGATACATATTTTTCCGCTTTTGGGGCATATCCTGTGTAGAGGAATTGCAACATTAAAGCCTCCCGGAGGGCCAGGCGGACATATACGTTAAAGTCCCCCTCCCCCATGAGGAGAAAGCAAGAGAATCGAGCCACATAAGGAGAGTCGTGGGAACGTTAGCCGGCAGAATAACAGTCAAACGCCCTACCCCTTTTGATCTCCCCGCCGCATAAGTATTCGGGAGTGAGCCGCTGTGCCAAGGTGACCACCAAAGGCCTTTACGCAGCACTCAAAGGATCCAATTAGCTAAGAGATCCGGAGGCCTGTGGTTAAACCGCCACAAAAAGCGGTGCCAGTCAGAAGGAACACCAACGATGGTGACGGTTGGTGGTGACTCTAATTAACAAGCCGACTTGGGCACCGCGGGGCCACCCTCCAAACCCCTCCCTCTCCTTTCTGCAGCCTCACCCCTCGCTCTCCCCTCTGCGGCCTCGCCCCTCTTCCTTAGATGGAGCGGTCGCCAGGCTATAAATAAGCCATTGAAGGAAACAGAAAGGATTATTCGGTGAGAGACGATAGAGGACCAGTTCGAGAAGATCGGTCCCTCGCACAAATTTCGAAATAACTTAGAACGTTACGTTTTGTATCGGTGCCAGACCGAAGTATCCTGCACAGGCTTAGCAAGAAGCTTGGCTGGACCAACATTCCTAGTGCCAAATAGGAATTTCGCAAGTAAGATAATAGGAGAACCAGTCACCCTCGAGTGACTCTCAAATTGCGATCTCAATACCGAAGAGAAAAGAAGAAACCATACCTGAGGAAGATCCAAGTTTTTCCGAAAATTCAAAAGCTCCTTGTAGACGCCAAAATCCAGTGAGCATCCTCTCGAAGAAGACTAAGATACAAAGAGGCTTCAAGAGCATCTAAAAGAGCACTCCTTGAGCCGGAGAGTACAACCGCTCCCTCCGCGTTTTTACGTAGAACCAAAGAATTATACATTGGATTCCCCTACCTCCCTCCCATCTCGAGGAAAATCTACAATCGGCACTCCAACATAACGAAGCGCGAAAAAAGTCATCTAGTGACATCCGACAGCCCCTGATCCTTTCTTTCATGTAAGTTAGAATGACTATTTATATTCGTATTGCTTTAGTATGAGTTTATTACGGTACTCAAATGAACTGAAGTAGAAACAACTGTTAGTGAACCCCGTCATATTTAGAGTTAGAAGAGTGAAATTTAATTTGAAGTTTAATGTTAATCTAAAAGTGTCACTATAAAAAAAACTAATCTGAAATTGGTTTGTTTACTTGGAGCCTATTTCAATTTAGACATGAATGAATAGCTTCTGAAATAGGCCCAGTTTTAAGTATGGTTAGCTCCGTTTAACTTATTAGATGATTGTAAATATTTTTTTTGTAGTTAAATGATAAATTTCAAATATATATTTATTTTTGGATAATTCTAGTGCTTCAATGGATCCTTTACGTGTTTAACGGGCTCTCTCCTTAAAACGGATTAAACGCTGTGACACTCTCTCAACAATAAGGTAATTGAAAAGACCACTCAGCCAATATTGAAGTATTGTTGTCTTTCATAATTAATAGGATCAGACTGGCGTTCTAAAGCAATAACAACAATACCACGACATCCTGTATCAAAGAGATCGCTTGCCTTTTACAGTTCCTCGGAAATTTTAACCAGTCAAGGCATACATTACCTTGTATTTGTTCAGCTTGTCCCTCTTATCTATCATTGAAGCCTTTCCACTTGGCAGCTGTTTCTTAGCGCGCGTATGTTTGTATGTGGTCACGTGAGAGTCTCTGGTGATTCGCTTTGCTCTATCCATATTTTCCTAATAAATATACAATTGTGATATATTATCTCTCCCTTTCTTTCATTGGTTCACTCTCTATTACAGAGCATATTACTTCCGTAATTCTTGCGTCCACCCATTTTCAGGATTTCATAGATCCACCGGGAGCTCATTTTAAGGGTTCCTCGCTTGGCCTAGCTATTCTTCACTTTGGGTGCCACGGGCCTACTTTCCTTGGAATTCGAGTAACACACATGGACGCAATTCTTTGTATTAGGTTAAGGAATTTGCGGTTTTTTTAATGTTGTGTTGATTTAAGTTTTGTTGACGTGATTTGTGCACATTTTAAGAAACAATAATAAATAATGAGAGCAAAATTTGCAAAGGTTAGGCTACGTCTCTTAACAGCGTAGACTATTAACCTTTTGCTTAGGCTACTTCTTGAAGTTGAGTAATAAGTCATTGCGGTATATTTAAAAGTTGTGTTAATTTAATTTTTGTTCTGTACCCTCAAAATGGAATGTCAAGTTGAAAGAAAGGTGCATTTCGACACTTGTTGTTATTCATTTTCAATCGAGACGGGAACAAAGCAAACGCAGCTAAAGCTCGTCGCGATATTTGTGCTGTATACGGAGAAAATGCTTTATCAAAAAGGATAGCTCAATGGTAGTTTTCACGTTTCAAAAACGGTCATTTCAATCTTAATGACGAATAACGTTCTGGTCGCCCCATTAAGTTGGATGAAGATCGATTGAACGACCTTCTTCATGAAAATCCTCGTCAATCGACTAGAGAATTGGCTGTACAATTGGCGTGTGATCAGAAAACTGTAGTGAATCACCTTCATTCGATGGGGAAAGTTCAAAAACTCGGTGCATGGGTCCCGCACGCTTTGAGCGAAAGCAACAAACTTCAACGCTCCACGATTGCCTCAAGATTGCTTGCTCGTCACAAGGCTACTCGTGAATATAAGGAAAGATTTCTTCACCGCATCATCATTGGCGACGAAAAGTGGCGTGTTTATATCAACATGAACCATCGAAAACAATGGCTTAGTCCAAATAAAAAACCACTTCCGCGATTAAAGCAAGGACTTCATCCACGAAAGACGATGCTGTGTATGTGGTGGAATTGTGAAGGCATCATTCTTTATGAGCTCCTTGCGAACAACGAGATTTTCAATGCCGAACTCTATGTTCAACAAATGTATCGACTCGCCGAAGCTATTCGTGAAAAGCGACCTCAGCTACGTTATGGAGTCCTTTTGCAACACGACAATGCTCGTCCTCACATTGCCAATAAGACAAAAGACGACATACAAACGCTTAATTGAGAAATACTGCCGCATCCTCCATATTCGCCAGACTTGGCTCCATCGGATTTCCATCTGTTCCGATCCCTCTCCAACAATTTGCGCGGCGTTTCGTTCAATACTGATGTGGAATTATGAACCTGGTTAGACGAATTCTTCGAGTCAAAATCCAGAGATTTTTATTGCAGAGGCATCGATAAACTAGTTGAACGTTGAGAAGAAGTCATAAATAAGAACGGAGAATACATTATTGAATAAATTGCATATTGTTATCAATTAAAAATGAAGTTTATCTAAAATTGTTAATGGTAATGAATAAATTTGGTAAAACCGCAAGAACTTATTCCTCAACCCAATAACAGTAGCATGGGACTTATTAGTTTAGGTTTAGTGTGGGCGAAGAACTGGAGGTTTTGGGTAATAATTGGCCGTTGTGTGGGAGGCGCGAGGTTTAGAGCTTTTTAGCTCCCGAGGCCTCTCGTAATTTCAGTTCCCTCCCCAGTTCTCGCCTCTTGCGACCTCGGTGTACGGCCTTGATGGGGTGGGTAGTTAATATCCCCGCCCCTTCCTGCCCTAGTCTCTTCAGGGGTATCCTTGGAATTTATCGACGAATGCATGAGATTCGTGGCTTGCATTTTTACCATCCGTTTTAAGTCACTTAACTCTTCTTTAATTTCAACTAGGCCTTGCTGTTGATAATAGATAGATAGATAGAAGGAGATTAATATTTTAGATAGTATTTATTTTAGTAGTGTCTCTTGTTATCGTTTAATAACGCCACGATGGGTAATTTATACTTTTTTCTTTCAGACTATAAAATATTGTTCATAATTATCTTTGATATTCACCCCTATGTCCTCCCAACTCAAGATCACATTAGCCATTTTTTACTCTATAAGGTTCATAAAGGTGTCAATACAAGTAGACCAATTTGGGGATTATGCAGTAGATGTAAGAGGGCGGCTAGGTGAGGAATTTTCGCCTCAATGTCTGAGGAAGATGGGCAAATTTCAAATGAAATCATGGTTTGAGTAGCCTTTTGAATTTCTTAGAACAAGTCGTTTTACACATGTTTATGGAACTATGAACCAGATTATGTATATAAAGGCACTCAAAGGTCGTTTGCTACTTCAAGTAAGATGTCGTGGTATGACCGGGTGTACGCCGTTATAAGCACACTGGCCTACTGGCAGACAGAAATTAAGGATCTTCTGCTAGACCTGAATCAGAGCAGTTGTCTAATAATGCCATTACCTTAACCGCACCAATATGTCTTGGATATTTTTCCCTCTTTCGAGCGTTTTGGCTAAGTCAACGCTGTTAATATATTAATAATAACAGTTTTATGTGACGGTAAGAGAGGCGACATAAAGGAGTAACTTTGAAACCAGTTTTTTGGACTGAAGGATAAGCTATCCTGTAAATGTAGTCTTCCACTTCCAGGAGGATAGGATCTCCCGCTGGACCTGAAGCAGAGCAGTTGTCTAATAATGCCATTATCTTAACCGCACCAATTTGTCTTGGATATTTTTCCATCTTTCGAGCGTTTTGGTTAAGTCAACGCTGTTAATATATTAATAATAACAGTTTTATGTGACGGTAAGAGAGGCGACATAAAGGAGTAACTTTGAAACCAGTTTTTGGGGGGACTGGAGGATGAGCTATCATTGTAAATTTAGTCTTCCAATTCAAGGAGGATAGGATCTCCCGCTGGGCCTGAAGCAGAGCAGTTGTATAATAATACCATTACCTTAACCGCATATATATATATATATATATATATATATATATATATATATATATATATATATATATATATATATATATATATATATATAATACATAGACTTAAATATAATTTAACACATGGAATAAAATTGTGAAACATAAATATTTAATTTGAGACGAATTGATTACATTAGAAATACGGAGGGAAAAAAACAACAAAAAACAACAAGGGAATTTCTAAAAAAATAGGAAAGAAAATTATTGATACTGGATTTCATTCTTGCTTCCCCCCCGCAAAAAAAACAATGCGAAAGTTAACAAATTAGCATGTTTTTAACGAGTCACTATATTTAATGGGATAGAAAATAAGTTATTATTTAGATGGGTTGAATTTTTTTAATATAAATTGACTCTAGCAGGTAAAGGTCCGAGCTGTTTCTTACCGCATTAAGTATCGTGAAGTTCTCGAGTGTAGCCGTAGAGCCACATTGTGACAGATGGTTTCGAATTGGGGATGGATCACGTTTTGAAACTTGTAGTCCAGTTCTTTCAGTTCTACCCATATGCTGCATGAAGCGGGAGTAAAGCGTACGCCTTTATAAATAATGATCCAAGTCTGAAGTCATTAATGAGAACAAGAGATGGTAATAATTGAGAATAGGCTGAATTTAACAGCTTTAACAACTCCTTTTTAAGTTTTTCGGATTGGTAACCAAAGTCTAGTAAGAAAAAGAAGATCTTTATAATTTATTGACAGTTTGTATTGAAGGCATACTCGAGTATTTTTATTGAAAAACAGACTAATTTGTTTTGGAAATAGTGATTTAAGGTAGCCATTGGAGGTAAAGAATTTTGTTTAGAATTCGAATTCTAGATGTAGAGCTGAAAGAGTTGAAGACAAGTTGTATGCTCTATGGAGGAGAGTAAGGATGGCATTATTTTAACCTTAAAATCACAGAAGCTAAAAAACTTAAACCATGGTTTAAAAAATTAAGTTTTCGGTAAACATTTGACGTGAATTGATTGTGTATTCGGGTAATCTTCACGTCAAGAAAAGATATGCTATTATTTTTTTCGAAGCTCACAGGAAAATTGAATATTTGCGTGTTTAGAATTTAAATAATTGAGGAAAAGTGTACAATGTGACTTATGTCTAAATAATGAAAAGTGTCATCTACATAGCGCCTATATATAACCGGTCGAAAATTAATGGGGCTATCATCAAGCCAAAGTGTTTCATAATAACACATAAAAACATTTACCAACGAGGGGCCTAGAGGAAGTTCCATTACAACCCCATCGAGTTGTTCATATATATATATATATATATATATGGGTTGCGGTAGTATTTTGAGGACACCAATGTGAATATTTTTAATTTTCTTATAACAATTTTTTTTAATTTATTTTTAGGATTATAATGGATAACATTAAAGTGACGAACCAAATGTAAAAACATGCTGTAATTGTTGCATATTAGCTCACCTTAATTATACAGAGATTGCTCAGTTACTTAAAGTTGCTATATTCCTCGTTTGCAAAAATAAGAAAAGACATGGAAGCTCTGGATATGGATCCATCACATGCAAAGAATTCTAATACCAACATAACCCAAAGATTTCTGCAGAAATTACAGCAAAAATTCAAGAAAATCCTTGAAAGACTATCGAAGCCCTTTCCTAAGACTAAAAGTAGTGAGAGTGTACCATCAGAAGAGTTGTGTATGATAAAGTTCGTTACGAGTCGTATATGATGAATGTGGAAATGAGAGTGAGAAGGAAGGTAAAGGGTAAGTTAAGGGAATATAAGCAAGAAAGACAAATTAGAGAATCAGGAGAGAATGAAAGCGCTAGAAGAGAAAATAACTTATATTTAAAGAAATAATTTCCGACAAAACAAGACTAAAAGTAAACAAACTACTGAATACAACACTAGCACTAGAACTTGAGATTAATCTCTCTTTAAATAAGCTTTTAAATAATATGATCAATTTAAAAAGTTCGGGAAAGATATTATTTTTTTAAAGTGAATGATGAAACAACATTTAACAATATTTCGTTTAATAATAATATTTTACTTGAAAACAAATTTATCTGAATTCCAATTAATAAAATTATCATTTCGGAAATATGGACGAACAAGGCAGTATTATATTCTCCACGTTAAAGACTATTTTTATATTAGTTGAGCCATATTAAAGGTACTTTCCATGCCTACATTTAGTATTTACTGATGCAAACCGAGCAATCAACTGAATATACACATCTTAAATTTTACTTGCACTATTTTGAACAAGAATTTTATACATATTAAATTCAATCCGAAATGGAACAAAATTTTAAACTTAATTTAAATGGGGAGGGAGTGAAGTGAAGACTCAAAAACTGGAAAAACAAGTAAATTTTTTATTTTATACAGCTGGGCATTTCCGCAATATAGAAAATAATTTTAGCCGAGTTAAGATAATTCACCCCCAAAAATATAAGAGTCACATAATTTGTAGCCAATCTCAAAGAATTAAGCAAATTCAGCATCGGTAAATTCATGGCTTATCGAACGTAAATCAAGCAAAACAAATGGAAAAAAATCCTGTTTAGCTTTAGAACTATGCACAAAATAAGAGGAAAGCTCAGAAAGGAATTATTAGGTGGTGGGGAGACACTAAATTTGACACTAGCTCGCGTTATGTGAATAAGAAGAGGAAGAAAAGAAAGAGTTTTATTTTTTCAATATTATGTTTAAATCGAATAAATCGAAAGAGTAAGTTTTCTAAGAAAAAAATTCTATCATTTGAAATAGGCCATAAAAAAATTTCCTTATCTATGTATCTAAACCAAACAATGGAAAATCTAAGATAATAGAAAGATGTCTTATTTCAAAAAATTCCAAATTCGGGCGAACGTCAATTTCTAATGGCTAGCTAAACTTTTGTGAGGAAAATTTCTGTTTAAACGAAACTTGCAATTTTTGGTACACAATGAAATAAGGTTTATTAAAGTTGTAACAGGGACAGGAAATCAACATGCAGTAAAAGCTGTTCTACACTGTACGCGTTGAACACAAACTTTCATGTAGCATGTCATTTTCCAAAACAATACTATGTAATGCGTGGGTGCCATTGCCCTTGTACTAAAAGATCCCCTTCACTCCTTTAAATGTAGAATTACATGCTTGTTTTATTTCCTCGTTCGCTTATTTGTACATTTCCCTTAGCATCTGTCTCCTCTCTGAAGATTGGTTGTTTGTGGTGGAACGGATCACGATGTGCACTACCATAAATTTCTGTCACGCTCAAATGCAATATGTCAGACACCAAACTGATAGCTATTCGCTCGAAACACATTAATTATTCTTATCTTTCTTTCAATGTTCGCATCAGCTTGCTTATAAACATTTCTCTTTTCTTACAATCTTGCCCACATACATCCTCCTTTATCAATGTAGACACGTAAATATTAAAATGTCACAATTTATTAATATATATATATATATATATATATATATATATATATATATATATATATATATATATATATATTATATATATATATATATATATATATATATATATATATATATATATATATATATATATATATATATATATATATATATATATATATAAATATATATATATATATATATATATATATATATATATATATATATATATATATATATATATATATATATATATATATATATATATATATATATATATATATATATATATATATATATATATATATATATATATATATATATATATATATAATGCACCTGTGTCCCTTCACACATAAGCGACAATGTCTGCTTCTGCCTGCTCTCGGCTTAGCCTCTCCTTCCCACCTCCGATTTGCAAACTTGCTAATTTAGGCAACCTTACAATATCCCATAAGAAAAAGAATCAATGTAACATTAATTCATTTATTTGGTTATCTGTCTACTGTCTTTATTATCGCTAGTTGTTATTTTGTTCTGTAAGTTCCTTAGTTCCCCATAATTTCTCATTCCCACTTGCTTTATCTAAGTTTTATAACATTCAATTACTAAGTCTGATTTTATCTTTATCATTACTCATTTCATTTGCTGATCAACCTCAGTTTACTCTAACAACTCGAACCAGACCCTCAATTGTTGGTAACCGGCTGTTGAGGGAGAAGACTTTGTACTTTTATAATCAAGATCCGTATAAAAACTGAATTATTTACTTTCGCCTGCGATTGGGAAGCAATCACATGATTGAGAGACAAGAACATCAAACGCTTCACAATATACATATATGTATATTTATTTCTAAAATCATACACATTTATTCATGGGGTACGATCGTTTAGTTTTTGTATGGCACAGTGTAAAGAAAGTCATAGAATTTTCAGTCACTGAATTGATTTGCTTAGAAAGCAAAATATCACACTGCATGTCAGTAGGCTCAATTGATAGGCCAACTAAGGCTTTTCAACATCAAATGAGAATGGAGACGAAGCCCAAAACAGCTCATTTTCACTCATTGAAATCTTAGAATTTATGTAAAATCTAGTTTGCCATTAAAATGTTTGCAATAACAACTTTTGTAGATTTTGAACGCAAACTGAAATATGTTGTAATTAACCAAACTGTTTATAATCTGATCAAACAGAAGTAGTATTTTTACGCGAAAAGTTAGATAATATTATTCAAGACCTATATAAAAGGCCTCATGCATTGTCATTTTTAATTTAGATGAATCATTAGACCCATATTATCAACATCAATTGTAAAATCACAGTCATCTCTGATCATTCCTCAGGTGCGTATCTTTCTGTTTTACATCCAGAAAAAAATCAATGCTTTCTCTTTTGGACTCAATTCAGAGATTTTCTAAAACTTAACCACTTAATATTTGTTATACCCAAGCCTTAAAGAAGGTTATAAACTATCTGATTTAATCCTCTTGATCAAATTAACTACTTTAAACAACTCTGTACACGATATACCTTAAATCTAAAACACTCATGCAAATAACTTTTTGATGAATAATACAGTAGAGAAAAGGAGTATTTTGTTCTGCATTTGTTCTTGTCTTTTTCAGCAAACAAACAGATTCGGCCAATCATGAGTGTTCACACTTATGTTCTTACCACTCTCCTCCCAATTTTTACGGCGACTTATGCCCTGGTGGTAATCGCCATATAGGCATTTAAAAAAATACACCGAATTTCAAAACACAATTATTTACTGCTTCCAATATCTACTCTGCAGTTGTTGTTTTTTTTTTAAGTGGCTGCAATGATTTGCAAATTTCGGTGATGTCTAAGGTTTTAGTGATTCCTCGAATAAAAATTAAGAGCTATGTTGTGACACTAACATCAGAACTTTCTTTAATGCCCAGTGAAAATTAATTAGCTGTTAATTTCTACCCTCAACAGCAGATATATGTTCTCATCCGTTCTCAAAACGTTCTACATAAAAAGGTGCTCATCGAAAAACTTCCTCAAACTTGTTTTTCTTGTTTGGGTATCAAATAGAAATGAATTATGAATACATTTTTCATCATAAAATGTCTTGCTGATTTTGTCCATCTTCCAAAAATATATTCACTTTTTTAATATCATCTGAAAAAATATTGATTCTTTTAAAGATTTTTGTTCTATGATTTAAAATCCAAATATAAGAATTTCTAGGGGGAAGTCAATATTGTTTTTGGCCCACAAGAGATACATATCATTGATGCAATACTCGTATTTATTGCCAGACAGGTTTTGGAGAAAGCCAGAGAACATCAAGTGCGAATGCATTTTAATTTGATAGATTATAAAGCAGCATTTGATACAGTTTGGAGAGAAGCTCTTTGGAAATACTCCGATGTTTTTGGTGTCAGCAGGAAGATATTATAGATAATTAAAAGTTTGTATGACAATACAGATGTGTGCAGTGCTGGTGGGCGGCTCACTGACGGAGTAGTTCTCCATCGAAGTTGGGGTGAGGCAGGGGTGTATCCTCTCACCTACACTGTTCAACATCTTTCTTGAGTTTGTAATTAACGAACTTAATATCCTCGATGTGAGGTATACTGATGATAGCACCTTTTTGTCAACCACATTTGACAAATTAAACATGTCAACGGAACAACTAGAAATTGCATGCAAGAAGGGAGGGAGCTCAAATTCAACAGCAACAAGTGTAATGTATTGCCCCAAGCTGATAGACGTATCCGGATAGTCTCCAATGTGGTGGAGAAGGTAGATCAATTTGATTGTCTACGAAGTGTTATTCCGTGATCTTCGGACGATGTAAGAAGGAGAATAGCCATGGCTGCTGTCGAATTTGGTAGGCTGAAAATCTCTGTATGATCCATAAAAGATATACCACAAAAGCTAAAGATAAGATTATATAAATGTTAAATAGTTCCCATTGCCATCTATGGTTCGGAAACCTAGACTCTGCTCGCTGAAGATGATGTGCTTAAGAAAGATCATCGGTATCAACTGGAGACATACAAGGAAAAATATTAGTGTAATAGGGTGAATAGGTAGGAGACCATTGCGGATGTAATCAGAAGGAAGAGAATCAATTAGTTGGACATGTTATGAGAAGATCGCCATATAACTATTTTCAACAAGCCTATACAGGCAACATTAAAGGTAAAAGACCGAGAGGTAGACCACCTAAGAGATGTGGGGACCAGATTCCTGTAGATGTTGGGCTGCCTTTGAACTAGTGTGAACGCCTGGCTCGGAACAGAGTGGACTGGGAAGAGGGTAGACAGCAGGCAAACGCAGAGCAAGGGGTCGTTATGATCTGTGCCCTTAAGTGAAAAAAATTGTCAAAAAGTCGTTAGCTTTCTTTTTTAATTCCTAAAAAATATTATTGTAATTACTGGTGTGGAGCTTTCAATATTATGCTATGGGTTATAATTCTTTATCAGTGTGTAACGTCCTGTGTCAAAATATATTTGGAAGCTATTCATTGTTAAAGGTTGAAAACGGCCTAAGTTACTTCATTTTCACTTAAAATTACACTGCAACAAAGTATTACTTGGTTATGTTCGAGGCCAGAATGTTATTTTCTAAATAATTAGGCCTAAAATGCATAAGAAATGACTATTATTCTCACCAAACCCTTCTTTTATGACCTGATTAATGATATGTGAAAATTTACCTATTTGTTTAACATTCAATAAAGATTCATTCATGAGTCACGGATAAAAAGTTTCATAGAACGTTCTATTAATATGATTACAGGGGTGTTAACCGTTTGAAGAATGACGGATTATATATCTCCCAAAGAAAAATGACCATATCTATTAGGAGCTATATCTCCCAATAAGTACAGAAATATGGATATATTCGTCCTTTAGGCTACCTTTGCCAGTCGCATGATTCAATTGACTTAGATGTTTTCATAACTGAACTAGTGGTTTACCTCACTAGTTCAGTTTATTTATAACTACTTAAGTGTATAGTATAAAAAGGTTGAAATTATCTGGCAGGCGCCAAAGCCGACCAAAAGGTGGCTGAGGGGGCTGAAACCCCCCAAATTTGTCCTTTCATTAGCCCATAGTAAAAGAGAAGTGATTTCATTAAGCGTCTCCCAAAATGACACGATTCATTCATTGTGTTCATCAAATTCATGCTGGTTATTGCCATCTTCATCAAGAATGAGACCAACCCAAACTTGACGGCGGGACTCCTATTGATTGCAATCCAAGTGCAGCGCTTCTGGTCGGCCTCGACGTCGCTGAATTGGTTCAAGCTCAGACCGTGGGGTCGAGCTGAGCCTTGCATTCCCTTACGGTCGATCTCTTCTCAGTATACGCTATAACCGGTGAAGTTGAGACGTATTTTAACCAGACCCCGAAAGGTGCACTGACTAGCTCCCACGACGTATTCAAGAAGGCAGCAAAGCTCCTCTAATAGATCGGCTCCTCACACGACACCATTCCTGGAACTCGAGATTGTAGGTGGCAAATTCTGCGAGTGAACGTAACCTACAGACAGCTGAGGAATAATACCGCTGATGTGTTAATGTCTAGTTCATTGGCTAGATGTTGAGTGAGCTGCAGAGCTGGTTCGGAGATGACACTGGTCAGGTCGTCTTTAACATTATACATCTACTCAGCTGCGTTCAAGGAGATGTACTGGCGGCGGAAAAACCTAAGAGGCTGACATCGATGCCCTGAACCTCGTAAAGGAGAAAGCAGAGTGGTGGTTTTTGGCAACAATCAAGTTTGATCCCATTAGTGTTTCTCTTGCCCACTCCCAGACCTGAATGTATCCCAACCTAGCAAGGCTCCTCCAAGGCCTGACCATGCTCCCAATCTCGACCGCAGAGGCAGAGCGTTCATTTTGGGTCGGAAACAAATGAAAACGTATTGAGAAATCAAGAGGGTTAAGAAGGCCATAATGCCCCGGCACTGATCGAAGTTCATAACGAAATTGAATTAAGCAATAGAAAACGTAATCAAGGCATTTGGCCAAAGGAACAGGAGGACAAAATTCAGAGGAAATACTGTGGCCAATGTTGTGTGTTAGATGCCTTTATTAACCCTTTCAGACCCGTTTATGTTGATATTTATTTTAAAAGCCATGCTTTATTCACCTATTCATAAAAGTTATGTAATAATATAGAAAATATATATATATATTTACAGTTGCGATCGAATTTACCTTATATGATACATGTCTAAAATGCAGGTAAACTCAAAAAAATATTAAATTGAGTATTATACCTTAGCTGAGGTCACCAAACTTCCTGAAGTGTAGGAATAAACTCTGATCTGAGAGAATTAATGCTTACTCATGTGTAAGTTACTGTTGTTTATTACCAATGCTGTGTAAGATAAACATAATTAAAGATCAATGGCCTTATCACAGACAACTAAAGAGGGAGGAATTCTGGTTAGACCATCCCCAATTTTTATCCTGGATTCGCCACTGGACAGGCGTATTTTGAAATACCTGTGGCCAATATTTGAAGTCAAGAGAGAAAAAGTACTTCTTGGAAACTTCTGCTAAATTCGGTAAGGCTTACAAGGCATATTTGGGCCTGGGCACCTTTCAGGTAAAAGAACTGCTTTAAATCTCTAATTAGTAGAATGGAAAATATTTGCCTGCTTCAATGGTAGAATTTTCTAATAGTTTTTATTTAAGATTTATTTATGGTTTTTAACGGAAATTTTAAAATAAGCTCTAATAGTTTTGCCTTTCAGAAGTCATCAGGTATGTTTAGTTGCCTCACATTTCGGGCGTCATTGGTTAGCTACAATCAACATGCAGTTCAGATGTCATAACGTAGGCACTAGTAGCCTTGCAGTTGAGGTGTCAAGAAGAAAGCACTACTGGACTCACAGTTCAGATATCATCAAGAAAGTCTCTAGTGGTTTTACAGTTCAGATATCATAAGTTGAGTCACTAGTGGTCTTGCAGATAGGATGAAATCAGGAAAGTCTCTAATGGTCTTACAGTTCAGATAGCATCAGGTGAGACACTAGTGGTCTCGCAGTTGAGATATCGTCATATAAGGCTCTAGTAGTCTCGAAGTTCAGATATCATCAGGTAAGTATTTAGTAATACGGTCTCGCAGATCAGATATCATCAGGTAAGTTTCTAGTGATCTCGAATTTCAGATATCATCAGGTAAGTCTCTAGTCATCTCGCAGTTCATATATCTTGAGGTACGTCTCTAGTGGTCTTGCGGTTCAGATATCATCAGTTAAGTCTCTAGGGGTCTCGCAGTTCAGATACATCAGGTAAGTCCCTAGTGGTCTCGAAGTTCAGATATCGCAGTTCCGATATTATCAGGTAGGCCTCTTGTGTACTCACAGTTCAGCTGTCATCAAGTAGGTCTAGTGACCTCGCAGTTCAGCTATCATCAAGTAAGTCTCTCGTGGTCTTGAAGTTCTTATATCATCAAGTAGGTCTCTAATGATATTACAGTTCATATATCGTCAGGTAAGTTTCTAGTAGTCTTGCAGATCAGATGTCATCAGGTAATTCTCTAATGTTCTAGCAGTTCAGATATCATCAGGTAAGTCTCTAGTGGTCTCGAAGTTCAGGTATCATTTAGTAAGTCTCTAGTGGTTTTGCAGTTTAGATATCTTCTGGTAAGTCTCTAGTGGTTTTGCAGATCAGATATAATTATGTAATTCTCTAGTGGTCTCGAATTTCAGATATCATCATTTAGTCTTTAGCGGTCTCGCAGTTCAGATGTCTTCAGGTAGGCCTCTAGTGGTCTCGCGGTTCAGATATCATCAGTTAAGTGTCTATAGGTCTCGTAGTTCAGATTCATCAGGTAAGTCTCTAGTGGTCTCGAAGTTCAGATATCATTAGGTAAGTCTATAGTGGTCTCGCAGTTCAGATATCATCAGGTAATTCCCTCGTGGTCTCGAAGTTCAGATATCATCAAGTAGGTTTCTAGTGGTATCACAGTTCATATATAGTCAGGTAAGTTTCTAGTGGTCAAGGAGTTCAGATGTCAACAGGTAATTCTCTAGTGGTCTAGCAGTTCAGATATCATTAGGTGAGTCCCTAGTGGTTTCGCAGTTCAGATATCTTCTGGTGAGTCTTAAGTGGTGTCGCAGTTCTGATATCATCAGGTAGGCCTCTTGTGTCCTCGTAGTTTAGCCGTTAACAAGTAGGTCTATAGTTGTATCACATATATCGTCAGGTAAGTGTCTAGTCGTCTCGCAGTTCAGATATCATCAGGTAAGTCTCTAGTGGTCTCGCAGTTTCGATATGATCAGGTAATTTTCTAGTAGTCTAACAGTTCACATATCACCAGGTGAGTTTCTTTTGGTCTTGTAGTTCAGATATCATCAGGTAAGTCTGTAGTCGTCTCGAATTTCAGATGTCATCAGGTATGTCTCTAATGGTGTCGCAGTCCAGAAATCATTACGTAAGTCTCTACTGGTCTCACAGTTCTGATATTATCAGGTAAATTTCTTGTGGCCTCGCAGTTCAGCTATCATCAAGTAGTTCTATAGTGGTATCACATATTTTGTCAGGTAAGTTTCTAGTGGTCTTGCAGTTCAGATATCATCAGGTAAGTCTCTAGTGGTTTCGCACTTTTAGATATTATCAGATAATTCTCTAGTGGTCTAGCACTTCAGATATCATCAGGTGAGTTTCTGGTGGTCTTGCAGTTGAGATATCATTTAGTATGTCTCTAACGGTATAGCAGTTTAGATGTCATTAGTTATGTCCCTAGTAGTCTCGCAGTTAAGATATCATTACGTAAGTCTCTAGTGGTCTCGCAGTTCAGAAATCATCAGGTAAATTTTTAGTGTTCTCGCAATTCAGATCTCAACAATTATTTTTCTATTGGTCTTGAAGTTCAGCTATCATCATGTAAGTCTCAATTGGCCTCGCAGTTTAGATATCATCTGGCAAGTCTCTAGTAGTTTCGTAGTTCAGATCTCATTAGGTAAGTCTCTAGCGATCTCACAGTTCAGATATTTTTAGGTAACTCTCTAGTTGTCTCGCATTTCACATATCATCAGGCGAGTCTCTAGTGGTCTCGAAGTTCAGATATTATCAGATAAGTCTATTGTGGTCTCGCAGTTCAGATATCATCAGGTAAGTCCCTAGTGGTCTCGAAGTTCAGATTTTACTAGGTAAGTCTCTAGTGCTCTCGCAGCTCAGATATCATCAGGTAAGTCTCTAGTGGTCTCGATGTTCAGATATCATCAGGTAAGTCTCTTGTGGTCTTGCAGTTTAGATCTCTTCAGGTAGGTCTCTAGTGGTCTCGCAGTTCATATATCATCAGTTAAGTCTCTAGTGGTCTCGCAGATCAGATAAAATCAGAAAGTCTCTCAGGAACTTTCTGTTCAGATATCATTAGGTACCTCTCTAGTGGTTTCGCGGTTCATATAGTACCAGGTGAGTTCAGAGTTGTCTCGCAGTTCAGATATCATCAGGTAAGTCTCTAGTGGTCTCGTGGTTAAGATATCATCAGGTAAGTCTCTAGTTGTCTCGAAGTTCAGACATCATCAAGTTAGTCTCTAGTGGTCTCGCAGGTCAGATATCATCAGGTAAGTCTCTAGTGGTCTCGAATTTAAGTTATCATCAGGTAAGTGTCTAGTGGTCTCGCATTTCAGATATCTTCAGGCAAGTCTCTAGTGATCTCGCAGTTCTGATATTAACAGGTAAGTTCTCTAGTGGTCTCACAGTTTAGCTGTCATCAAGTAGGTCTCTAGCGGTATCACAGTTCATATATCGCCAGGTATGTTTCTAGTGGTCTCGCAGTTTAGATATCATCAGGTAAGCCTCTAGTGGTCTCGCAGTTCAGATATCATCAAGTAGGCCTCTAGTCGTATCACAGTTTATATATCGTCAGGTAAGTTTCTAGTTGTCTTGCATTTCAGATATCATCAGGTAATTAATTCTCTAGGGGTCTAGCAGTTCAGATATCATCAGGTAAGTCTCTAGTGGCCTCGAGGTTCAGATATCATCTCGTAAGTCTCTAGTGGTTTCGTAGTTCAGATATCTTCTGGTAAGTTTTCAGTGTTCTTGCAGTTCTGATTCCATCAGGTAAGTCTCTTGTGGCCTCGGAATTCAGTTGTCATCAGGTAGTTCTATAGTGTTATCACATATATCGTCAGGGAGGTTTCTAGTGGTCTTGCATTTCAGATATTATCAGGTAAATCTCTAGTTGTCTCGCAGTTTAGATATCATCAGGTATGTCTCTAGCGGTTTAGCAGTTTAGATGTCATCATGTATATCTCTAGTGGTCTCGCAGTTCAGATATTTTTACGTAAGTCTCTATTGGTCTTGCAGTTCAGATATTTTCACATAAGTCTCTAGTGGTCTCGCAGTTCAGATCTGTTCAGGTAAATTTCTACTGTTCTCGCAGTTCAGCTCTTAACAAGTATTTCTCTATTGGTCTTGCAGTTCATTTATCATCAGGTATCTCTATTGGTTTTGAAGTTCAAACATCATTAGGTTAGTCTTTAGTGGTCTCGCACATCAGATATCATCAGGTAAGTCTCTAGTGGTCTCGAATTTTACTTATCATCAGTAAGTGTCTTTTGGTCTCGTAGTTCAGATCTCATCAGGTAAGTCTCTAGTGATTCTACAGTTCAGATATTATTAGGTAAGTCTCTAGTTGTCTCGCATTTCACATATCAACAGGCGAGTCTCTAGTGGTCTCGCAGTTTAGATATCATCAGGTAAGTCTAGTATTCTCACAATTCAGATATCATCAGTTAAGTCTCTAGTGGTCTCGCAGTTCAGATATCACTAGGTGAGTTTCTAGTGGCCTAGCAGTTCAGATATCATCAGGTAAGTCTCTAGTGCTCTCGCAGTTCAGATTTTATGAGGTAAGTCTCTAGTGGTCTTGCAGTTCAGATATGTAAGTTCTTATTTCATCGTAGTTCAAATGTGCCCCACTCCAGTTCTCCATTTTCATTTGGAAAAAATTGCTGTTATTGTTGCTAAATTGAAATAATTATTAAATCTTATAAGTATTTAAGTATAATTTTTTCTATTTTGCCCCTTTTTCCTGAAATAAAATGGAAAATTTGACCTATTTATTTAAAATTCCTGGCCGGCCCCAAGCTTTGGACCCGTAGGATATTCATTAACTGTTTTCAACTTTCAGCCATCCATTTATCGCTGATTTCACTACTTTAGTATTTCTTCTAGTTCATTATTTCCCTCTTTCCGTTCACAAATTTGTTTTTCCTCGAAATTCCGCGCCCTCTTTATCACCATTCTCTATCCTCCACCCATTTTGCAAGCTCACCTCTCCTTAATATGCCATTAACCATTTAAACTCGAAATTGAGATTCATTGCCAAAGGGATAAAAGCTAATTGGGTCGTGTCATCAATTAATTTACTAATTTCTGGTCTCCAATTTCGTTTCCGTTTCCCAATTTATCCCTATTCCCTTTGGTGTAAGACTCATTTACACATGCGTGTTAGTAGTAAGGTTTTCGCTTCGAGCAAACTTGTATGAACTTAAAGATATTAGTAAATTTCTATTGTTCGGTTAAAAGGACTAGAAGCAAATCAATATTTTTACAATCGGCAAACACTTGGCCAGTGTGGGACCAGGCTATTGCCTGGTGGGAGAACACCTAGTGCCTACCAAGAGCTAAAGAATGTAACATAATCTGCGTGTGTCAATATTGGAGTGATAAGGAAGGGCGTTTTGCCCTCCGAATAATTGAGCCATTTACTTGACCAGCCTCACATTATATTAGTTCGGTGATAAAACGATAGCTATTTATAGAATCATATTAAATATTAGAAATATTATTTTAAGAGTTTAAATAATCAATGAACCAAATATTCAATCGAGAATAGTTGGTACACTACGTCTGTTAGATTTATTTAAATTATTATGTAGAATAAAATCCTAACAATTTCGATATATCGATTAACTTATTTAATGATGAGTGTATCATGTTCTCGAATGAGGCTGATGGGGAAAATTTATTTCAGACTGGTTGAAGTTAAGAAAGTGACTGTAACTTGATCCTATCAAGATTTCCTTAATAGGGCTCGATATTCCGGTTAATCACCTTTAATTAGGTGTTATTCCAATCAATTCTTAACCATACAAACATGTATTAGAATGCAATAGCATACGCCATATTTTTTTAAGATGAATTGAAAACTACATATAATCTGTAAAGATGGTTCACCATGTAGCACTAAGATATGCTCGATAAAATTAAGATATCAATATCAGACAATCAAGTATCTACCTATGTGTTAAACGATAGATATCTAGTGATAATAAATGCATATATAGATTAAGTCATAGTACCTTGAAGAGAGATAAATGACAAGTAAATAAGTTAAGACAGACATGGGTTGGAATTGAATGAAGAGATAGCCACAATAATTTGTAATTAATAATATCCTAGCTGCATTTAATTAAGATAATTGAATGGTGGTTGGCTTTACAGTGTGCAAACGAGAATCGGAGTGTATTGATCCACCTTGGTAAATCGTTCTAAGCATAAACAAATCTTATCTTGTTCCTTTTTATGACTCTTCGCATTTACTCTCCGATTGTAAAAAAAAGGAATTTATGAATTCACAGCTTCCGAGACTCCGAGTATGGGGGGAAAAAAATGTGCCAGGTAAATATGCAGCAGGGATACGATCCAGCTTCAAACGGTCCACGGGGGAAAACAGCCTTTACCTTTATGACAAAAATTATGAGAGAACTGTAATAAAATCGAGATTAAATAGTAATCCAACGCTTTAAACGACATCGCTTTGCAAATTTTGCCATAGATCAGACACAGAGCTTTCTCTTTGATGATTCTATCCAAAATATGACTCTCTTCCCAAATGACTTAGGTACCAAAACTCATATTCGTTAAGTTAGTAGTAGGCATTGGAGACTTTTTCTTCATTAATACTCTGCAATAACGATATAAGATTCTTTTATGCTCGAATGTCCCAGGCCTTAAACACCACACTAGCTAATTCACCGACCGATTATTTTCTTGAACTGATATTTACGTGATTATTAACACTAACATAGGAACATGCTTCCGAATTTCTGTACGTCAAGCCATCTATCAGGAAAACCTGATTAACCGGAACGTAATACCATTATCCCTTAGACTGCGTCTCTGATCTCACTTTATCGGTCTATATCTTCGTTCTTCTATTGCTTAATAAATTATATTTTCATAAAGCGACATTTTTATTGCATCCTCCACCTAGATTTAAAACACACTAATTTGGGGACCCTTGTAGTTCGGCAACAGGTCAGTTACAACTATAATATTTTGACCTCTGGAATCAAATCCTTTAATATTTTTGTGAGAAAAAGATGAATTAATGAATCATTTTTTATTTTTCCTCTTCAATGCCTTATTTATCTTCTTTTTCCTTTTTTGTACTTAAACAGGCATCTCGAGGCAATCGAAAAGGAAAGAAGAAGAAAATAGAAACCAAGAAGTTCAGTAGTCCTGAAACTCTGCTTAGAGTCAAGCATAACCCTAGATGCATTTCTTCCAGAAAGAATCTAAATTTGCCCCCCCAAAACATCACTTGCAATCGGACAAGTTATGGTTAGGTTTTGGTTCAACCCTGATTCGACATAGTTCTGAATTGAGAGAAATTGTTTGATCCAAAACCGTTATCATCGCATACAAGACTTGGGAATCCGCGATCATTGAACGGACTACTATTTTGGAATGGTGTCGACCTTATCACTTCCTCTCAACCGAAAAATTGGGAGACAGACGACATTGGAATTTTTTTTATCTTGGAGCAGCTCATTTGTCTACGGGTAGAGTGAGTTGACGTAAGTCTTTTGCGTCAAATTTGATTTCAAATGCCATAGTCTTCTCTTCACAAAGTTTTAGCAACACCTAATCGAAATAACTCAATTGACGCCTGGTTATAAAACCTCAGAATCATTGGCTCTCCTAAATGAGTTACCAAACCACCCAGAAAATTAAAAACTATTGGTGGATTAGAACCCACACATCATGCAAGACTGAGAAGCCGTTCACTCTAATTCCACAAAACTCCCCTAGACAATAATTTCTGTTTCACTATACCTCTTTCTTTATACTCTCGAGGTTCAACAATAGGTAGATACGGAGAACAATTACGTAGCTAATAGTAGCAATCGGCGCCAGCTTAATGTTCAGTCAAAAGACTAGATCCTTTGTGGTTCTATGTCGTTTGCCGAGGACTACGGATCTTGCCGGTACCAGAAAGAAATGATTTTTTATCCATCTTATATAACATACTCATTTTGCAGTGAGTGGTGTGCTTGTTGGAAGCATTTAAGTGCTCTTTCTGAAGCTATTGAGATTGTTTCCAATATTAGAAATGGCCCGGTTTGGCACAGACTCATTTCGGCACATGACCCGTTTCGACGAACACCCGTTTCGGCGTAGACCCGGTTCGGCGCAGAACTTGTTAAAAATTTCAAAGTTAACCAGATCTACTTTAAAAAAAATGAAAAGAAAGGTTATTGATATAAATCTCTGCCAAGTAAGGCGAAAATTATGTAATCAACGACGTTCGTTCGTGTTCAAACATACTAGAAATCTTTGAAGTGATTTCTCTCTAGTGGTCTAGTGGAGCACTAGAGCCTTAGTCTAGAAGGAAACTATTATTTTTTCTGCCAAGGTAAATTGATGGAGATTATGTATTCGCTAACATTTTTTAATTTGTTTTATATAAAATTGTATGAAAACTAACTAATTAATATATAAAAGAGGCATATAGAACGAATATTACGATATTGCTATTGCTATATATATTGCTAAGCTAAGTCTTCTTAATGCGTGAAATTATATAAACACTAAATGTTTAAAATTGATTAAGCATCTCGAAATCGACTAGAAATATGTAAAGGTAAAATAAGAATTAATAACTCTACACAGACTTAATATTAGCATACATATATGACACTATATGAACGTATATATTAATAATAAAATATTAATAATAAAATAATATATTAATAAAATAAACTAGAAATATGTAGAGGTAAAGTTACAATTAATAACTCTAAACTGAATTAATAATTGGCATACAAATATGACGTTAATTGAACGTATATATATGTCGTAGAATGACTCCCGACGATACCATATATTACACTATTCGTTGAGCGAACTTCCTTAATTATCTTTAGAGTGCGTTACTGTCTGGCGGCCGATATTATGTATCTTCGATATGCTTAAGAAGTGGAACTGAGCTCAAGGATAATAATATTGCTATCATTAATAAAATAGAGTTTTATTAATAATAACTATAAACAATACACAAAACGGAAAATATTGACATAAACAGAATGGAAAGGGTCGGGGAGACTCGGGCTAATCCAAGGATTTAAAGGATTAAAAAAAAGGTAAAACAAATATAGAGTTAAAGAGATGGGATGGTTCGATAAACAATTTAAAGCACAGGATAGAATTGACAAAAGGGATCAATACTCAAAAGGTGACGTTTGGCTTACGTAACTTTTCATTAGGGTGCAGTGGAAGGTACTTGAAGGAATATTCGGTCCGCTGGCGAGTTCCAGCCGAAGGGGGGGGGGATAAAAGGATCCCGACGAGGCGTCTTGGAAAGGAGAACCGTTACTCGACGAACGGCTTGAAGAACAATGGC
The DNA here is from genome assembly GCA_963969495.1 of Ceratothoa steindachneri. NCBI lineage: Eukaryota > Metazoa > Arthropoda > Malacostraca > Isopoda > Cymothoidae > Ceratothoa > Ceratothoa steindachneri. The sequence continues at coordinate 134,750,934 of OZ018332.1, read as the reverse complement.
TGTTCTACTTTGTTCTCTTCTGAACAAAGGGGGGAATGAGAACCGTCTCTTGTCTACGGGCTCAAGAACAATGGCTGTTCTAATGTTGTTCTCCTTGAACAACAGGGGGGGTGAGAACCGTTTCTTGGCGAAGGGCTCCAAACGAACAATGGCAGTTCTAGGTTGTTCTCTTCTGAACAAAGGGGGGGATGAGAACCGTCTCTTGTCTACGGGCTCAAGAACAATGGCTGTTCTAATGTTGTTCTCCTCTGAACAACAGGGGGGGGGGGTGAGAACCGTTTCTTGGCGAAGGGCTCAAAACGAACAATGGCTGTTCTAATGTTATTCTCCCTTGAACAACAGGGGGGGGGGAAGCCTTGGGGACTTGACGTCGGAAAGGCTCGAACCTTTGGCACTCAAGGAATATTGTCCTCCTTCTGGACAAGTGATGGTGAATCTCGAGGTCGAGGTCCCTTGGCGCACAAAGGGAGAGAGGGTCGTGGTGATGTTTCGCGACGAAAATCTGGATCTCCAATCTGATCTTAGTGGTAAAGTTTCCATATAAATAGCCAGGACATCTCCTTGGCGTGGGGGAAAATGGAGTGAAAGCTTGGAGGGAACGCACAGCCGGGCCGGAGAAAAATGCCTTATCTGTTCATAAGCCTAACTCGATCTGGCGAGGTCGGCGTATGGGGGTGAACGGGGGGACGATAACCTCCTTGTTTAAACATTGGCATCCGGTAGCTGAGATAAGATTCCAAGCCTCGAATCGAAGATGCACGTGGGCAGCATCGTGGTTTTTAATAATATGGGATAGGAGTTGAAATTAACTCGTTCTATCACACCCCTCCATTCCAGGGGAAGTTGTCACTTCGAAAAAAAAAGAGAGAAGGGACAACGATAGAGCTCCGTTGTGGGGAACTCGTTTTCTTGTACCAACCGTACCTTCCTGCACCTAACTAGTATTACCTCAATACATATGATTATTTTGATCTTTAGATTACAGGTGAAAATAACCTTTAATACAACTTAATCAAAGAAAAAAAAAGGGCATGGAACAATGAAATGATATAAACTTAGTACATACGGGACAAAATAATTTATACGTAAATTAATAAAAACAATTATATAGACATACAAAAAATTAGACATTGAGCGTTACAAAATTCAGACATATATGTACATTAATTAATTATATTACAAAAGAATCTTAAATTAAGTCGTACAAGACGGTATATACCTACATGGAGATACTAATCATATGAATACAATTATTCTACGCTATTCGGTAACCCATTTCTACTGAGGGCGTCAGCGACCTGGTTATCGGAACCTTTTATCTAATTTATTTTAAACTGATACTCTTGCAAGAGTAAACTCCAGCGCATGATGCGGCCGTTTGAGTGTCTCACATTCCTAATATAGGCTAACGGACGGTGGTCGGTTCCTATTTGAAATTCTTTACATATCAAGTACAGCTTGAATTTGTCTATGACCCAGATAATTGATAGAGCTATCTTTTCTCTAGTGGCATATCTCTTTCCGCGTGGTAATAATTGACGACTAGCATATGCAACTGGATGACTCGTTCTGTCATCCACGTATTGAAGGAGTACACCTCCAATGCCCTCGTTGATCACGTCGGTCTTAACCCCAAAGGATTTTTCCGGGTTGGGCAACTTTAAAATGAGGGCAGAAATGAACTTACTTTTGAGCTGATTAAAATGGGAAACAGCGACATCATTCCAACGTAAACGATCGGGGAAATTCTTTTCCTGAAGGGGGCATAGGGGGGCCAAAATTGCAGCGAAATTCGGAACAAATCGCTGATAGGGAGAAGCTGATCCTAGGATCGATCTTAATGGCTTCTTTGTAATCGGGAGGGGCATGTCGGCGATTGCCTTAATCTTGTTCTCGTGGGGACCTAACTTGCTTCGTCCTATTTTGAAACCCAAATATTTGATGGTTTCGTGAGCAAAATGGCATTTGCTGGGGCCAATGGTGAGGCCATTTTCACGCAGTTGCTCGAAAAGAGCTAATAGGGTGGGTAAATGGTGATTCCATTTAATTAGTTCTTGTAGCTGACTCTTCGGACGTGGTGTCAGCTGCGCGTCACTATCCAGGTCAGAGGGTTCTAAAGACTCGCCTGGTAGGGAAGGAGGAGGGTAATCGGCATCAGGTTGGATGCACACTGTCTGGATTACATTAAGGGACTCCGCGGGGCAATCCTCTTCAAGCGCCGATGCTTCGTCCAGTTCTACGAAGGTATCTCCATGGGCGCGTTGGGGGTTCTTTTTTTCTTGGGGTCCATGGACAGTCTCCGTGTCCTTGTCTGGGGCCTTATCACCTAAGGGTCTTAGTGATTCACACTCCTCTTTTGCCGTCCTAAAGTCCTGGTTAGGGGTCTCCGAGAAATCGGACGGTATCGGGGTTCTGATGGGGACGGGCTCCTGGGCTTCTTTCCTATCTCGGCCTTGAGGAAGGGCGGCCTGAAACACAGGGTCGAAACTTACTTGGGGGCTCTGTCCTATAAGTACGGAACAGAATTTTATGGGTGCTACAATGACTTCAGCCCAGCCATTATAATATTGACACTGCAGCTAACATCTAGCGACGGGGAATCGGTTTGCCCGCCCAAGTTGGTCATGTACCACCGCAAATTTTTCGTAGTTAGAGGCCACTGGGAGGAGTTCGTCGGACACGATGAAGCACGTACATCCTGTGTCCCCCGCGAGAGTCAATACTCGACAGCTGTCCACGCTGCCCTCCTCATATTTCAAAGTTCCCGATGAACTTTTACCAAAAACAAAATTTACCTGGTGGCCTGACGGAGGGGGAGAAGTTTCTGCTTGGGTCTGCACCACCGGGGGAGCCGGGGTTGCATTAATCTGGTGAACTTGGTGGGCTGGTCCGCTTTTAAGCCTAGAATTTTGGGGGCAATTCCAGCTCATGTGGTTTTCTACACCACAGGTGAAGCATATGGTTGGTCGATTCGGGAAGAGAGATGGAGGAGAAGTCTTAACGGGAGGTTTGGAGTCCCGTTTTTGGTTTTGGGGAAAGAAGTTTTGGGGTTTTACGGGGCTCGGAAACTTTGTCAGCTTTCCTGGGAAGGGGCGCGAATCCGTCCTTCTTTCTTCTCGTTGGATTTCTTTTTCTCGTTCTTCTCGTTGTATTTTTCCTTCTCGTTCTTCTCGTTGGATTACTCTTCCCCGTTCCTCTCTTTCTCTTTCTTTTTCTACCTTTTTTCTTTGAACTTCTGCTTTAATCCGAGCTAATTCAATCTGAAGCTCAGCTTGTCTTATCCGTTCCTCTCTTTCTCTTTCTTCTCGTTGTATTTCTTTTCTTTGCTCCTCTTGAATGTACTCAATTAGTTCTTTTCCGGAAAGTCCACAGGACTCTCCTTGCGCTTTAAAGATTTCAAACTGAGTCATCGTTGCACTTGGGGCGCACTAGTCAACCAACTAAAATTCCTTGCAACAAGAATTATGCCTCTATAGAATTAGCCTACCTAAATATGGGCACTGACCTATTCGTACTTGGTTTCTCGATCTGAATAACCACTGACTAAAATCACAAAAAACACAAACAAATTATTATAACCGTTCCTTGAGCTACTCCAGCTTCTTAAGTTTCAAAAAAAAGGGGATAGCAATCGTTAAAACAAAAGGGAACTACTATATTCTATTATTATAACGAATAACAACATGCTTTACTCGACTGAGACCAGTGTTTGCAAAGATATAGCGTTAAACCCCACACACCTGATACCAAATTAAATAGTATATATATATATATGTCGTAGAATGACTCCCGACGATACTATATATAACACTATTCGTTGAGGGAACTTCCTTAATTATCTTTAGAGTGCGTTACTGTCTGGCGGCCGATATTATGTATCTTCGATATGCTTAAGAAGTGGAACTGAGCTCAAGGATAATAATATTGCTATCATTAATAAAATAGAGTTTTATTAATAATAACTATAAACAATACACAAAACGGAAAATATTGACATAAACAGAATGGAAAGGGTCGTGGAGACTCGGGCTAATCCAAGGATTTAAAGGATTAAAAAAAAGGTAAAACAAATATAGAGTTAAAGAGATGGGATGGTTCGATAAACAATTTAAAGCACAGGATAGAATTGACAAAAGGGATCAATACTCAAAAGGTGACGTTTGGCTTACGTAACTTTTCATTAGGGTGCAGTGGAAGGTACTTGAAGGAATATTCGGTCCGCTGGCGAGTTCCAGCCGAAGGGGGGGGGGATAAAAGGATCCCGACGAGGCGGCTTGGAAAGGAGAACCGTTACTTGACGAACGGCTTGAAGAACAATGGCTGTTCTAATTTGTTCTCTTCTGAACAAAGGGGGGAATGAGAACCGTCTCTTGTCTACGGGCTCAAGAGCAATGGCTGTTCTAATGTTGTTCTCCTTGAACAACAGGGAGGGTGAGAACCGTTTCTTGGCGAAGGGCTCAAAACGAACAATGGCTGTTCTAGGTTGTTCTCTTCTGAACAAAGGGGGGGGATGAGAACCGTCTCTTGTCTACGGGCTCAAGAACAATGGCTGTTCTAATGTTGTTCTCCTCTGAACAACAGGGGGGGGGTGAGAACCGTTTCTTGGCGAAGGGCTCAAAACGAACAATGGCTGTTCTAATGTTATTCTCCCTTGAACAACAGGGGGGGGGGAAGCCTTGGGGACTTGACGTCGGAAAGGCTCGAACCTTTGGCACTCAAGGAATATTGTCCTCCTTCTGGACAAGTGATGGTGAATCTCGAGGTCGAGGTCCCTTGGCGCACAAAGAGAGAGAGGGTCGTGGTGATGTTCCGCGACGAAAATCTGGATCTCCAATCTGATCTTAGTGGTAAAGTTTCCATATAAATAGCCAGGACATCTCCTTGGCGTGGGTGAAAATGGAGTGAAAGCTTGGAGGGAACGCACAGCCGGGCCGGAGAAAAATGCCTTATCTGTTCATAAGCCTAACTCGATCTGGCGAGGTCGGCGTATGGGGGTGAACGGGGGGACGATAACCTCCTTGTTTAAACATTGGCATCCGGTAGCTGAGATAAGATTCCAAGCCTCGAATCGAAGATGCACGTGGGCAGCATCGTGGTTTTTAATAATATGGGATAGGAGTTGAAATTAACTCGTTCTATCACACCCCTCCATTCCAGGGGAAGTTGTCACTTCGAAAAAAAAAGAGAGAAGGGACAACGATAGAGCTACGTTGTGGGGAACTCGTTTTCTTGTACCAACCGTACCTTCCTGCACCTAACTAGTATTACCTCAATACATATGATTATTTTGATCTTTAGATTACAGGTGAAAATAACCTTTAATACAACTTAATCAAAGAAAAAAAAAGGGCATGGAACAATGAAATGATATAAACTTAGTACATACGGGACAACATAATTTATACGTAAATTAATAAAAACAATTATATAGACATACAAAAAATTAGACATTGAGCGTTACAAAATTCAGACATATATGTACATTAATTAATTATATTACAAAAGAATCTTAAATTAAGTCGTACAAGACGGTATATACCTACATGGAGATACTAATCCTATGAATACAATTATTCTACGCTATTCGGTAACGCATTTCTACAGAGGGCGTCAGCGACCTGGTTATCGGAACCTTTTATCTAATTTATTTTAAACTGATACTCTTGCAAGAGTAAACTCCAGCGCATGATGCGGCCGTTTGAGTGTCTCACATTCCTAATATAGGCTAACGGACGGTGGTCGGTTCCTATTTGAAATTCTTTACATATCAAGTACAGCTTGAATTTGTCTATGACCCAGATAATTGATAGAGCTATCTTTTCTCTAGTGGCATATCTCTTTCCGCGTGGTAATAATTGACGACTAGCATATGCAACTGGATGACTCGTTCTGTCATCCACGTATTGAAGGAGTACACCTCCAATGCCCTCGTTGATCACGTCGGTCTTAACCCCAAAGGATTTTTCCGGGTTGGGCAACTTTAAAATGAGGGCAGAAATGAACTTACTTTTGAGCTGATTAAAATGGGAAACAGCGACATCATTCCAACGTAAACGATTGGGGAAATTCTTTTCCTGAAGGGGGCATAGGGGGGCCAAAATTGCAGCGAAATTCGGAACAAATCGCTGATAGGGAGAAGCTGATCCTAGGATCGATCTTAATGGCTTCTTTGTAATCGGGAGGGGCATGTCGGCGATTGCCTTAATCTTGTTCTCGTGGGGACCTAACTTGCTTCGTCCTATTTTGAAACCCAAATATTTGATGGTTTCGTGAGCAAAATGGCATTTGCTGGGGCCAATGGTGAGGCCATTTTCACGCAGTTGCTCGAAAAGAGCTAATAGGGTGGGTAAATGGTGATTCCATTTAATTAGTTCTTGTAGCTGACTCTTCGGACGTGGTGTCAGCTGCGCGTCACTATCCAGGTCAGAGGGTTCTAAAGACTCGCCTGGTAGGGAAGGAGGAGGGTAATCGGCATCAGGTTGGATGCACACTGTCTGGATTACATTAAGGGACTCCGCGGGGCAATCCTCTTCAAGCGCCGATGCTTCGTCCAGTTCTACGAAGGTATCTCCATGGGCGCGTTGGGGGTTCTTTTTTTCTTGGGGTCCAGGGACAGTCTCCGTGTCCTTGTCTGGGGCCTTATCACCTAAGGGTTTTAGTGATTCACACTCCTCTTTTGCCGTCCTAAAGTCCTGGTTAGGGGTCTCCGAGAAATCGGACGGTATCGGGGTTCTGATGGGGACGGGCTCCTGGGCTTCTTTCCTATCTCGGCCTTGAGGAAGGGCGGCCTGAAACACAGGGTCGAAACTTACTTGGGGGCTCTGTCCTATAAGTACGGAACAGAATTTTATGGGTGCTACAATGACTTCAGCCCAGCCATTATAATATTGACACTGCAGGTAACATCTAGCGACGGGAAATCGGTTTGCCCGCCCAAGTTGGTCATGTACCACCGCAAATTTTTCGTAGTTAGAGGCCACTGGGAGGAGTTCGTCGGACACGATGAAGCACGTACATCCTGTGTCCCTGACGAGAGTCAATACTCGACAGCTGTCCACGCTGCCCTCCTCATATTTCAAAGTTCCCGATGAACTTTTACCAAAAACAAAATTTACCTGGTGGCCTGACGGAGGGGGAGAAGTTTCTGCTTGGGTCTGCACCACCGGGGGAGCCGGGGTTGCATTAATCTGGTGAACTTGGTGGGCTGGTCCGCTTTTAAGCCTAGAATTTTGGGGGCAATTCCAGCTCATGTGGTTTTCTACACCACAGGTGAAGCATATGGTTGGTCGATTCGGGAAGAGAGATGGAGGAGAAGTCTTAACGGGAGGTTTGGAGTCCCGTTTTTGGTTTTGGGGAAAGAAGTTTTGGGGTTTTACGGGGCTCGGAAACTTTGTCAGCTTTCCTGGGAAGGGGCGCGAATCCGTCCTTCTTTCTTCTCGTTGGATTTCTTTTTCTCGTTCTTCTCGTTGTATTTTTCCTTCTCGTTCTTCTCGTTGGATTACTCTTCCCCGTTCCTCTCTTTCTCTTTCTTTTTCTACCTTTTTTCTTTGAACTTCTGCTTTAATCCGAGCTAATTCAATCTGAAGCTCAGCTTGTCTTATCCGTTCCTCTCTTTCTCTTTCTTCTCGTTGTATTTCTTTTCTTTGCTCCTCTTAAATGTACTCAATTAGTTCTTTTCCGGAAAGTCCACAGGACTCTCCTTGCGCTTTAAAGATTTCAAACTGAGTCATCGTTGCACTTGGGGCGCACTAGTCAACCAACTAAAATTCCTTGCAACAAGAATTATGCCTCTATAGAATTAGCCTACCTAAATATGGGCACTGACCTATTCGTACTTGGTTTCTCGATCTGAATAACCACTGACTAAAATCACAAAAAACACAAACAAATTATTATAACCGTTCCTTGAGCTACTCCAGCTTCTTAAGTTTCAAAAAAAAGGGGATAGCAATCGTTAAAACAAAAGGGAACTACTATATTCTATTATTATAACGAATAACAACATGCTTTACTCGACTGAGACCAGTGTTTGCAAAGATATAGCGTTAAACCACACACACCTGATACCAAATTAAATAGTATATATATATATATATGTCGTAGAATGACTCCCGACGATACTATATATAACACTATTCGTTGAGGGAACTTCCTTAATTATCTTTAGAGTGCGTTACTGTCTGGCGGCCGATATTATGTATCTTCGATATGCTTAAGAAGTGGAACTGAGCTCAAGGATAATAATATTGCTATCATTAATAAAATAGAGTTTTATTAATAATAACTATAAACAATACACAAAACGGAAAATATTGACATAAACAGAATGGAAAGGGTCGTGGAGACTCGGGCTAATCCAAGGATTTAAAGGAATAAAAAAAAGGTAAAACAAATATAGAGTTAAAGAGATGGGATGGTTCGATAAACAATTTAAAGCACAGGATAGAATTGACAAAAGGGATCAATACTCAAAAGGTGACGTTTGGCTTACGTAACTTTTCATTAGGGTGCAGTGGAAGGTACTTGAAGGAATATTCGGTCCGCTGGCGAGTTCCAGCCGAAGGGGGGGGGATAAAAGGATCCCGACGAGGCGTCTTGGAAAGGAGAACCGTTACTCGACGAACGGCTTGAAGAACAATGGCTGTTCTACTTTGTTCTCTTCTGAACAAAGGGGGGAATGAGAACCGTCTCTTGTCTACGGGCTCAAGAACAATGGCTGTTCTAATGTTGTTCTCCTTGAACAACAGGGGGGGTGAGAACCGTTTCTTGGCGAAGGGCTCCAAACGAACAATGGCTGTTCTAGGTTGTTCTCTTCTGAACAAAGGGGGGGGATGAGAACCGTCTCTTGTCTACGGGCTCAAGAACAATGGCTGTTCTAATGTTGTTCTCCTCTGAACAACAGGGGGGGGGGTGAGAACCGTTTCTTGGCGAAGGGCTCAAAACGAACAATGGCTGTTCTAATGTTATTCTCCCTTGAACAACAGGGGGGGGGGAAGCCTTGGGGACTTGACGTCGGAAAGGCTCGAACCTTTGGCACTCAAGGAATATTGTCCTCCTTCTGGACAAGTGATGGTGAATCTCGAGGTCGAGGTCCCTTGGCGCACAAAGGGAGAGAGGGTCGTGGTGATGTTTCGCGACGAAAATCTGGATCTCCAATCTGATCTTAGTGGTAAAGTTTCCATATAAATAGCCAGGACATCTCCTTGGCGTGGGGGAAAATGGAGTGAAAGCTTGGAGGGAACGCACACCCGGGCCGGAGAAAAATGCCTTATCTGTTCATAAGCCTAACTCGATCTGGCGAGGTCGGCGTATGGGGGTGAACGAGGGGACGATAACCTCCTTGTTTAAACATTGGCATCCGGTAGCTGAGATAAGATTCCAAGCCTCGAATCGAAGATGCACGTGGGCAGCATCGTGGTTTTTAATAATATGGGATAGGAGTTGAAATTAACTCGTTCTATCACACCCCTCCATTCCAGGGGAAGTTGTCACTTCGAAAAAAAAAGAGAGAAGGGACAACGATAGAGCTCCGTTGTGGGGAACTCGTTTTCTTGTACCAACCGTACCTTCCTGCACCTAACTAGTATTACCTCAATACATATGATTATTTTGATCTTTAGATTACAGGTGAAAATAACCTTTAATACAACTTAATCAAAGAAAAAAAAAGGACATGGAACAATGAAATGATATAAACTTAGTACATACAGGACAAAATAATTTATACGTAAATTAATAAAAACAATTATATAGACATACAAAAAATTAGACATTGAGCGTTACAAAATTCAGACATATATGTACATTAATTAATTATATTACAAAAGAATCTTAAATTAAGTCGTACAAGACGGTATATACCTACATGGAGATACTAATCCTATGAATACAATTATTCTACGCTATTCGGTAACGCATTTCTACTGAGGGCGTCAGCGACCTGGTTATCGGAACCTTTTAACTAATTTATTTTAAACTGATACTCTTGCAAGAGTAAACTCCAGCGCATGATGCGGCCGTTTGAGTGTCTCACATTCCTAATATAGGCTAACGGACGGTGGTCGGTTCCTATTTGAAATTCTTTACATATCAAGTACAGCTTGAATTTGTCTATGACCCAGATAATTGATAGAGCTATCTTTTCTCTAGTGGCATATCTCTTTCCGCGTGGTAATAATTGACGACTAGCATATGCAACTGGATGACTCGTTCTGTCATCCACGTATTGAAGGAGTACACCTCCAATGCCCTCGTTGATCACGTCGGTCTTAACCCCAAAGGATTTTTCCGGGTTGGGCAACTTTAAAATGAGGGCAGAAATGAACTTACTTTTGAGCTGATTAAAATGGGAAACAGCGACATCATTCCAACGTAAACGATCGGGGAAATTCTTTTCCTGAAGGGGGCATAGGGGGGCCAAAATTGCAGCGAAATTCGGAACAAATCGCTGATTGGGAGAAGCTGATCCTAGGATCGATCTTAATGGCTTCTTTGTAATCGGGAGGGGCATGTCGGCGATTGCCTCAATCTTGTTCTCGTGGGGACCTAACTTGCTTCGTCCTATTTTGAAACCCAAATATTTGATGGTTTCGTGAGCAAAATGGCATTTGCTGGGGCCAATGGTGAGGCCATTTTCACGCAGTTGCTCGAAAAGAGCTAATAGGGTGGGTAAATGGTGATTCCATTTAATTAGTTCTTGTAGCTGACTCTTCGGACGTGGTGTCAGCTGCGCGTCACTATCCAGGTCAGAGGGTTCTAAAGACTCGCCTGGTAGGGAAGGAGGAGGGTAATCGGCATCAGGTTGGAATGAAATATTTGATACTCATATTTATTTCTGAACTTCACCATTGTGTTTTTTGATATTATAAAAGAATTATTAGAAATAACTTTGATAAAAAAACATAAGTCATAACCAAAGTAAGAAGAAATTATTATTCAAATACTGAAAAAAAATCTCCTTCTTAAATTCTAGAGTTAGTGATGATGATGATTAGTAAGGGAAATATTACCTAAACGAATAGAACCAGATATAAATAGCGGATCTTGGCTAAAAATTAGTTGTTTTCTTCTAGGTTAAAGCTCTAGTATTCGACCAAATTGAGTAAAACCAGTTATTAGTTTTCGTGTAATTTTGTAAACAAACATATAAAAAAAATGTTAGCAATTACATAATCTCTACAAAGTTAACTTGGCGCAAAAGCTCTTCCAGGTATTTAGAACCTCAGCATTAACAGTTGCAGCTTCAAATATATAATTTTTAGTTAATATATTAGAAAAGAAAAAATGCCTAATCCTATGAAACCGGATCTTTATAAAAAAATAATAGTTTACTTCTAGGCCAAGGCTCTAGTGCTCCACCAAATTTTGTAGAAATCAATCCACTAGTTTTTGAGTAAGTTTGTACAAGAACGAATGCCGTCGAAGACATAATTTCAACTTCCTTGTCAGAAACATTTAACGCTAACATTTCTTTTCAAGATTAAAAAAAAGGTTGATGTGATTGACCTTATAATTTTTAACAATGGTTGCGCCGAACAGGGTCTGCGCCGCGCCGAATTGGGTCTCCGCCGAAAATGGTGCAGCCGAATAGTGTCTACGCCAGAAAGGGTGTGCGCCGAATCGTCCTAGACCGTCCAATATTCGTTTATTGATGTCCGTTTCAAACGAGCAAAGCGAGATCAAAGATTCCTAAGTCAAATAGTTGTTATTCCAGCGGACAAATCTGGTCAATGGCAGCTTCCAACTGACTACGGATAAAACTAAAGGTGATTCGTCCTGATGATTGTAAATTGGACCCTGGAAAAGTTTCTGTTGACATAGATTCTATGCTAGAGAAATCCATGAATGTCAAACGGAACCTACTTAAAATATTTGAGAAAAAGTAAATTATATAAGATTTTGGACTCTAACCACATCCAAATTGGAATGTTATGTCTAATAAAATATTTGTGTATTATCGTTGATATTAGCACATTATATAAGCCAACAGAAGTTTTCACATTTTTGGCAGAACATGGAGGGGGAATATTGCATTTTGTGTTTAACTTCGCTATCTCTTATCTATTCTTCTTCCAAATGAATATAATTGCTTTCGCTACGGTTTTAGTCTATTTTCAATAATTCATCAACAAAGCTAACATTTTAACGAGTCATTTTATTTAGAGGAATCCTTTATTATTTTGTTTATTTTTATTTTTCTACTTTTTCACTTTAATAATGTAGGGAATTGTGACCAACCGAGTAGAAATAATCCTTCAAACATGAGCCACGTTAAGCAACATAGGGAATAATATATATATCGATGGGAACCATATGTAGTTTCGACTCGTTTTTCGAATAGTATATTAAAGTAAAGGCTTCACCAAGTTTAGCAACTCTACTGTCATGGGAAGCTAAGACCCTGGATCAATACAGGACACATTCTTTTTTTGATTTGGGACATGGATTTTGAAGCTAAGTTTCACAGTGAACTGATGAGAGAATAAAATTTTTCGGATATTGTGGTAATACGTTACTGAGACATAAGTTTTATCTGTAACGAATTCTAATTAATCACTATGTGTTTGTTAAACATTATTTTATTATAATTACCATCAACTTAAAGTTTGAAGCACCCAAGGCTAAAAGAAAACAATTTTTAACTAAATTATATAAATTACCCCCTTAACTACGATGGATGATAAAGCAATACCACACGGGATGAAGTTAAATGCTTCCTATATCATTAGATGGAGGAGCATCGATTAACTGGTGTTTACGGGATCAAACAAATATAAGTGGTCTTGCTTGAGTAAAACGTGGTACTTTAATAATCAGACGAAGTAAGACTGCAGACAATAATATTTTCCTTAAAGCAAAAGGTTATACGCAAAAAAGAAAAGAAAATGGATTGTCACAAATCGCAACAAAACAAAAACTCAATAGAAATGAATGCAATTTATTCTGAAGATCGATGGAAAGCCGACGTGCAGGTAAGCGCACAACAGAAGGCTGAACAAACGTATAGGGTAAAAAGGACGACAAAAGAGAGGATTAACGGCTTACTCTAACATGAAGAGGTACGGCGACTGAGGTATTAGCCTCAAATTAAAACAAGTTATGGCTGACGCTAGAGCGCAGAAGATTAATAAGACGAAAAAAAAGCCTTAAGTACATTAAACGAGGGAAAAATAAAAGAAAACTAGAATGATCATACTAGAAAAAATAACGTCGGAAGGCGACTAACAGCAGTAGATTAATAGTTTGAATTTCCTCCTTGAAGCGGCCATCAAAGAAGGAAAAAATGGCAACTCCGTGTGTTCTGCCGGCATATAAGGAACTCATCGTATTAAGACTTTTCTCCTGATAGTAAGGCAAATAAATTAGGGCAGTGAAAAGAACTTCGTCAATAATACAAGGTTATTTACCCTTCTTTGCCTCCTTTTTGTCTGCTGATATAAGATCTTATTTCGTTTTTTTTTAGTTTTGGGCTAACTCTTAAAGGAATCATATGCTTTTTTAGTTCAAGCAAGTTGCCAGATTAGCGCTAAAAAATCCCGCATAAGCAAGTCGTCAGATTAACGCTAAAAAAATCATGCTGAAGTAAGTAGCCAGATTAGCGCTAAGAAGTCCCGCCCGGGCAAGTCGCTAGATTAGACCTATAAAAATCCCGCTGAAACAAGTAGCCAGATTAGCGCTAAGGAAATCCCGCTCAAGCACTTAGTAAGCTTACTCGGAGCAGGGAGATTTGGTATTCACCAGGTCTTCTGTTGCTAATTCGGTAAGCGGAATAAAGAGAAAAGAGTTAGGGAAAGAAATTAGAACGCTTTTACAAGTGGAATTTGCTCTAGCCTATTTACTTTTCCTAGCTAAGAAAGGATAGCTAGACTCGCCTAGAATGCGGCTATTAGGTATCCTTTGTTTCTGCAGATGTGCTTATATTATCTAAACTTTGTGTAGCCTGATGGGTTTGTAGCGGGCCGAAAATATATCTCTAATCCCAATCGATAATCGATCCAACCCGCTTCCTACACTGTCCGGACGTGAGAAATCGAGGGAGAATGAAACGGATTGTATATACAGTCCCTTTACTTACAAAAAAAAGTACAATGATAGTTACAGTTATATTTACAGCAATTTATATTTACAAGGGAAGTGTGCACACTTCAAAATGAGGCTGGATTCCCCAATCCAAATACGATACCAACAGAGAATTTTATAACAGGCGAATACAACAAATTTACTTATATATCTACACAAAACATAAAAACACAACAACAACCGAACGAAAAAAGGGGCACGCGCTATCACTTGTGTGCTGGAGGTGGGTGGTAGTAGGCTAACTTAGAAGGAGGCAGGATTGTCAACGAAGGCGGGTATGGTGGTTCAGGTGGTTAGCTAGGCACGAAAGCCCTCTGTCTCAGGGCTGGGCGGAGCACTCGTCTAGAGAACCCCTCTTGCTGTCAGTCCACACTTCCACTCTTTCTTTCCAGAATATGATGCTTTGATAAAAGTTTATTTTAAGCAAAGTACAATATTCTTTTAATTATAGTGATATCTCAAAACTAGCTACTATCTTTCCAGAATATGACGCTTTGTTTTAATAATAGTGATATATCAAAACTAGCTCCTATCTTTCCAGAATATGGCGCCTGGAAAGAAAAAAAACAAAACATGGTAATCATTTTTATACATAAAATAAACAAAAAACAACAAACCCATTCCCATTCAGACACACACACATTTTTACAGAGGAAGGGATAGGGTACTGAGAAAAGGGGTGGAAGAATGGCCCTTTTACACACACTCACATTCGCTCCACCACCCCCCTCCTTCCTTAAGCCATTCGACCAGTCACTCACAAAACCCCTTCAATCACTCTTCACGGTACCACTTGTGCTCAATCGCACCCTTCTGCACCCATTCACACTCTTCTACTGGTCCCTGGCTACGCATAGCAATTAGTCGGGGTTGTTCGTCAGTCGTCCTGTCAGTCTAATCGTCACTATTGATCATCTCATCAACCATACTCTTAGCCCTCATTACCAGTTCTCCCATCTCACGACAGAATTCTTTCATACTCTTCCGTTCAGAACCTTCACTCTTCATACCCCCATTCATCAGCTCCTCACTCACAGCTCTCATCCAACTCAAGGTACATTCTTGCGAAACAGACAGGTCACTCACATCCCCTGTATTCTCAACAGGCATACCAGAAACCCCTTTGACTGGTTCCCACCAGAAACCTGAAAAATCAGCCACTTCATCATTCACTACATCAAATTCACCCCTACTATTCCCATTCATAAAACCCGAAAAATCAGCCACACTAGGTTCATTCTCCCCAAACACACTATCATTTATACTGTTCCCAAAACCAGAAAAATCAGGCACAGGCAAAACACTCACTCGTCTACTTATACCAGCCAAATCACTCACCTGTTTACGCAAAAACTCAATCTCCCTTTCAAGATCCCCCATACCAGAAACACTCTGCTCAGACTTACTTTCATTCTTCCTTTCACTCTTCTTTGTACGCTTTCTACTCCTCGAGACTAAGACTAGCTCTTTCCCAGACAGATCCATACTATCACATTCAATCTCATCATCATGCACTTTACCTCTCTCTCTACACAGTCTATACACCGGATGGCTCACCAGGTAGTCAGGAGGTTCTCTCCATCTCCTTAACTGACTCTGATGAGCCCGCACTCTCTCAGTCATATCATCATTCAAACTCTCCAAAACATACGTCACTCCATTTTCCCAAACCCTCACAACTCTATAAGGTCCATCAAACTTCTCACTCATCTTTGACACATTCAACCTACCCTTCACTTCTTTCACCTTCAATACTTTTGCACCTAATTCAAATGAAAGGAACCTTTCATGTGCCTCACGCCATACACTCTGCTCACTTTCACTCAAACAAAACCTATCTTTCACTCGCCTTTCAAAATTCATCACAAACTGACATGGGGACATTCCAGTTGCACTATGCACAGTTGAATTATACGCCCACAACACTCTCCCCAGACACACATCCCAGTCATTTACTGTCGTACTCATCATTCTCAACATCTCACACAAGGTTCTTATAGTCCGTTCAGCCAATCCATTTGAAGACGGTACATACGGAGTTGTTCTCACATGCTCCACACCATTCTCTCTCAACATTTGCTCAAACACTTCCCCTACAAATTCAGGCCCATTATCACTCAGACATCTTCTAGGCTTCCATACACACATAGGAAAAAACAACTGCTCAACTACACGCGCAACAGTCACACTCCTTTTATCTCTCACAGGCGCTGCATACACAAACTTACTTTTATGATCAACAATCACAACCATACCAACATTCCCAGCACTCGTACGCGGCAAAGACACACAATCAATCACTACCAATTCAAACGGTTCTTTTGCATCAACTTTCAACATCGGTGGTTTCACTTGCACACCTTGCACCTTTCGCTTCTGACACCTTTCACACGTAGTTGCAACATCATTCACAACAGTTCTCAGAAACGGTCGGAACACACGCTCCTTCATACACTCCCACAGCTTAAACTTACCCAAATGCCCATAATTATCATGCACAACCTTCACCAGACCAATCATACCAACTAAGGACATCACAGGTACATACATATCATCACCACCCTTCACATGCCTCACAAAATATACAACATCCATACAAACAACAAAATCCTTAGCATACCTTTTAAAATCACTTAAACACTCTGGCCATTCTTTCAAATCAACACGCATCATTACACACCTCTTCAACTCACTAACAAAAGGACACATCTCTTGCATCTCTAGAATATCATCATCACTTAAAATCTCATTCTCATCATCCATGACCAACTCAATCATGCCACAAAATTTGACAACATTCTTCGCACACTCATTCAACTTCATCACCTCATATTCACCTTTCATAAGACAATCCTTATCAGCATCCAAAGACAAATCATTTAATCTCATAAAGTCTACACCAAGCAAGAAACAACACGGCATTTGCTCATCCTTCAGAATCACAAAGTCATGCTTCACATTCACACCATTACCCAAACTCACTTTCAGACTAACCTGTTCCCATGCCACTATCAAGCCATTGCCTAATCCACTTATCCGTAACTTCACAGGTTTATGCTCGCAACATTTAAACTCATCATACTTACTCAGAATCCTCTCATTCACTAAAGACACCTGCGCTCCAGTATCAATCAAACCACAGAACAACCTTTCACCAACTTTCACTCTTGCTTCCATCATATCAGGTCCACCATGTTCACAATACACCGAAGGAACAAGCACACCAACATCAGCACTGATATCCACACCATCATCAACTCCCACATCATCACTCACCACACACTCATCTTCATCCAGACAATCATTCTTCTCTCTCATATATGAACACTTTTCAATCACCCAATTGTAATGCACACCGCTCAAACATTGCAGATGTACCACATTAGGATTCAAATCCTTCATCTTTTCATCCTTGTACACAATCGGCCTCTCACCACCAAAGTGCACATAAACAATCACTCCATACAAACGACTCACTACAATCAACACTTCCTGAAATGGCGGGACCCCTTGCATACACATCGCTCTCAATTCTTTCATGAAGTTCCGCACCTTTGCCATACCAATGCTTTCAGGCTTCCTACACACTTTATTCATTACCTCCTTCCTTAAATCATCTACAGTATCGGGCACTCTCACATCTACTCCATCACTCTTCAAATCTTGCAAACCATTCCATACACTCTCAAACAAGGAATCACCACCACCCTTACTCTCTTTTCCATTCATAATCCCTTTCGGCAAATACTCAGGATCACTCACTCCACAGACATTTTCATCATTCGTACCAGGATACCTTGACATCAAATCAGCCACTCCATTCCGTTCACCAGGCACATATTCAATCACATAGTCAAAGTCACTCAAATCTTCCAAAGTCCTTGCAATCCTACTATCAGCCCACTTCATACGCTGCAGATACACAAGAGGCTGATGATCGGTTCTTATCACAAACCTCACACCATACAAAAATGGACGCAACACTTTCAAACAATATCTTATCGCAGCCAGCTCTCGTTCCAGAGTCGAATACTTTCGTTCTGCAACATTCATAGCCTTGGATACATACCCAATTATTCGCCTGACATTCTCTCCATTCAAACGCCGCTCTTGCATCAGAAAACCTCCCATACAATACCCACTCGCATCTGTATACAGTTCATGCATTTTAGCACTTACACTATAATCTGGGTAAGCCAATTCAACATCTTCAGCCGCTGCCTCTTTCAGTCTCTCATACGCCTCATTCATCTTATCATTCCACTTGACAACCGTACTACCTTTCTTGCCCATCCACTCAGTCAGAGGCTTACTCACACCAAAACAATCGCATATAAACTTTCGCTGGAACTTAATCAAACCCCAAAACGACTTCAGTTGCTTCACAGTCACCGGTTTAGGAAACATTAGCACCTTCTCAACATACTTCGGGGATTTTCGCAACCCATTCTCACTCACCATATGCCCAAGGAATTCCACTTCTTTCGCAAACCATTCACACTTCGCCACTTTCACCTTCACACCAACACTCTCCAATGTTCTCAACACATCATTCACCAATCTCATATGCTCCTCAAAAGTCTCAGTCATAATCAAAATATCATCTATAAACGCAATCACATTCTTACTCGCAAACTTACTCAACACAACATTCATTGCCCGCTGGAAGGCTCCGGGAGCATTAGCCAACCCAAAGCTGAGGTTCAGGAACTGGTAATGCCTCTTTGAGGAAGAGAAGGCAGTTACTGGCCGGCTCTCCTCAGCAATGGGCATCTGGTAATACCCCCGTACCAGATCCAGCTTCGTAAACCACTCCATCCCATGCATACTATACACACACTCAGATACCACACACATCGGAAACCTTTCTTTCACAGTCCTTTCATTCACCTTTCGATAATCCACACACAGACGCAATCTTCCATCCGGCTTACGTACAGGTACAATTGAAATATTCCATGCACTCTCGCTCTCTTCAATCACTCCCAATTGCTCCAATTCCAAACACTGCTCCTCAATCTCATCAGCAACCGGACGTGGGAAATGCCTCGGCCACTGATAGATTGGGGAGTCCTCCTTCAGGACAATTTTGAATTCCGGGAGCTTTGCAACCCCGAAATCCAGATCACCCTTACTGAGGGCTCCCTTTCGCTCAAATATCATTCGATACACATCCTCCCTTTCATACTCAGTCAAACATCCATCCAATTTCACCATGTCCTTCACCTCATTATACATCCATTCACATGTCTTTTCATTCGCAACATTCACCCTGATATCCGTACTATCATCCATACCTACCTCATTGACAGTGGAGAGGTGGCCCAGTACATCTCCGACTTGGATTCCCCTCACCTGCCCTTTCACACTGGGGTCCACCTGCACACATACAAAAGGATCATTCATTCTCATCAAGCCATCAAACACACAAGCAACACGCCTTACCTTATAACACGCATCCTTTCCATCCAATATCACAGTGTTCTCACTCACATCCAAACTAACATCCTTACTCCAACTCACTCTAAAAGACACCCTTTCACCCTTCACAAGCCTTACATTCTCCATAGCAGTCACCTCAATACCAGTAAACACACTCCTCAAAACGCTACCATCTTTCCCTACATACAACTTATACACCCCATTTTTACCAATCTTTCTCTCAATCTGATCACTCGCAGGATGCACAACCATACGATTCATTTTCATAAAATCATACCCCAAAATCACACCATACTCACTACTCACCTTATCAATCACAGAAAATTCCCATTCATTCATCATCATACCATGCATTCGAACAGCTGAACTTATCATTCCAATCACAGGCACTCTCCTATTACCAATATCTACCAAACTACCCTTGCACTCAGACAGGAGGGCTTTCTCGCTGACCTTGTCATACACATCTTTATACACCAAGCTCGCCTTGCATCCAGAATTTATTAAAGCCAAACACTCAATTCCATTCAATTCCACCTTAACACTCAGACACTCATACTTCCTACCAGACAGCACTTTCACACTAGACAGACTTACCAACACATTACTCACACTCATGCACCCAGAGGATACTTCAGCAGGTACCCTCTTACCATTCAGTTTCCCGCTTCAGACTTTCCATTCACACCTTGCGCTCTCAGTCTAATCCAACACTTTTCACCCGAATGTCCTTCCATCGCACAATAGCTACATACATTCCTCTGGTCACGACACATCCTTGCATAATGACCAGCCTTTCCACAATTACCACATGCATATTTCATACTTTCCCCACCAGTTGCTCCACCATTCAACCTCGGACAATCTTTCTTCAAATGGCCTATTTCTTTACACTCGAAGCACTCTTTCACACTTTCCTGGCAATCCTTTATCATATGCCCTTTCTTACCACACCCAAAACATGCACCAGATGTCCACCTACATTCTGCCAACATATGACCTTTCCTTCCACACCGACGACATTCCACAATCTTTCTCCCACCATTCGGTCTCTTGTTTGCTGGGACATACCTCGGTTTCTCTCTCATATATCCGTTCCCACGCTTGAAATTCATCTGCCCCCTTCCATTCGACCACCCTCCATTTGCCCATCCATTCTGCCGGCCCAGGAAGTTTGACATCACTCCAGCTGGTGCAGCCTTCAGGGCATCCCTGTAGCTGACAAACTGCAGGGGTGGATGAAAGCTCCTGGGCTTCTTACCTCCAACATTCACACTGTACCATCCATCCTCTTCTAAATCGCTTTCATCATCAAATCGTCCATCTTCTAACAGTTCCAACACATCCTCCCACATCAACCGTTCACCTGTCAGTCTCACTCTCTCCTTTCTCTTTCCACTCAGCCATTCACTCACCTTTCGCGGGATCGTGTCCAAAAACTTCCTCAGGAGTGGTTTACATTCATTTACATCATCATCACCATACCTCGTTCTTGCCATACTCTCAAGCTTATGTGCATACATATTCACACTTTCACTCTTCCCCATTCGAGCCTTCTCAAATTCATTCACTCTTTTATACTTTACACTCTCTTTCATTCGTTTCACCTGCCCAATCAATCTCTTCTTCACTACATCGTACTTTGGCTCTCCCACACTCGTTATCACTCACAAGAACTCCAACACTTTCCCATCCAAACAATCTCCCAGAACACTCACCCAGTGACCCTTGTTCTGCGGGTACTTGAGCTTGCAGTACCGCTCAAAATCCCCGAAGAACTCATCCATACTCTTTCCCCCATGCAATCTAAACTTATCAATCCTTGGCACTTCCCTAATCAAAATTTCTTTCCCCACATTCACTTCACTCTCCGAAGAGCTACTCTCGGTCTCACTCATTCTAATCATATCGTCACTCTCTCCCTCATCTGAGTATAGCGAATCCACACTCTTCCCTCTCGCCTTCCTATCCTTAACCTTAGAACCATGCTTACTTCCTCTCTTACTTTCCACTCTCTTCCATTTACCTCCTTTCCTACCACTCACAGTATCTTCTTTAGACTCAATCATACTGCCATCCATTCCATTTAGCGGAGTCCCTTCAGTAGGAGCAAGGGTCAGGGTTATAGGTCCTGGGACTGATCCAGCCCCGTGTCATCATGTTATACAGGTCCTGCATCCGTCGGTCCGTCTGATCCTGTCGGTCTCCCATTTCCTTCTTCATCCTATCAGTCTTTTCATTCATCCCTTTTATTTTATTCTCCATTCCCTCCATCATTCCCCGCAACATTTCACACTCCTCTTCTTTCTTTCTCAACTCCAGTCTCAATCGCACTACTCCTTCATTCAATGTTTCCGCTACAGCCATTGTTCCCAAGTTAGTAAAAAGATAGGAGGAGGGAAAAATCAATCAAACTACTTTACACACTAATTGGGTATGGACTGCAATCCAATCCATTCACGCTCCCAGTTTCAAAGTCTCACGTCCCTATTCGGGCGCCAAATGTAGCGGGCCGAAAATATATCTCTAATCCCAATCGATAATCGATCCAACCCACTTCCTACACTGTCCGGACGTGAGAAATCGAGGTTTAGTAAGAAAGAGTTTTCGGTTTTACTGTAGTTAATAGGGCAGAATAAATTGTAGAAGACCGCAATTTTGATGCTAATACAAGACAAGTATTAATGAAAGAGATCATAATAATTTAGTAAATATAACTCATTTTATGTGGGTAATACTGAACAAAATCATAATTATATGTTATTATTCGGAGTGTTCGGACATGATCCCATAATATTTTTAGAGAAAAACAAGGTTTCAAATGAGATTCAAAACCAGTAATGATTAAAGGGGAATGGTTTTGTACACTTTAAGTCTTACATCTCTAAAATAGTGAAATATTTCTCACCACTTTCTTACCATCAGCCTGGTAGATAGCAACTATCTATCAATCGACGATCTCTCAAGGAACCGTCTCCATTCCATCCGCTCATCAGTTTTCTTTCTCCTTCCACCTCTTGCAGGAATTTTCTTTCCGTGTCAGTGTCTGTTTTACTCCTTCGATCAATCTCTTTCTTAGTCTTTCAGGTGGTCTTTATCCCTTGGGGGATCTATAGCAGTGCTCTTTTGGGATGCTTTTCTTCGTTCATTCTCAATACGTGTCCATACCACTGCAATCTTCTTTTTCTCATTGGAGTTCAATAAGGGTTCTCTTACGAAGGTAAGAAAATGGTTTATACTCATGGGATTTCAGCTTTCTCTACTCATGATATTAAAATGAAAGCTTTTCTATTTTAGCTGGAAAAAACAAGTCATTTTAGCTCAATACAAATGATCTCTGGAGTAGAGATGATATTAAAATTGATACGTTACCATTGATAAAATTTTAGAATAATTCTAGAAGAAAACTGCAGTCATATTATTATTTATTTTTCTTAGACGTACATTTTTTAAACTTTTATGTTTTACCGATTCATTTAATTTATTTTATAATGTTTTTGTTCTTTATTTAAAACACTTACTACTATTTAACTTTAGTGTCCATTTTGCATATTTATCCCACCCCATTTGTCGAGGGATAACGAATATTTCGTGTGTTAGAATATATAATCGATCATATATTTAGACCCGTCCGGTCTCATATACTTTTCCTTTCTGGTTTATCGATTTTAAAGGAATTGATTAATTTAAAAGATGGCTTCATCTGTAAGTTTAACTTTCCCATTTCCGTTTCCACATTCATTTCCCTCATCTACCGTTAACTTTCCTAATGGTTCTTTGCACTAAAATCATCTTAACCTAATGATGTCGACTCGTCTGTGCATTTATGTCTGCTTCATAGAAGTCCTCAACTTTCCCATCTGGTTGAGATTTAGGCGCGTATGCTTGGATCCCTTGCAATGAATATTTATATTTCAATTTAATTGGTAGTTTGAATAATATATTGGATATTTCAATAATTTATTTGGAAAAACGTGTTATCTCAGTGTTTATAGATTTCTATGCCATTATTATGAATATCCTTTCTACATTTATATTGTTTCTTCTTCTTTCGTTATAACTTCACTTAAATTAATGATACTGCAATCTGTAATAGGCACACAATACTTTATCTATAATAATATACGGAAGTGTCACTAAAAGTAAGCTTTGGAAGCAAACACATATCCTACTAAGAGCCTTAAAAAACTAAATTAACCAATAATTGTAGAGAAAGAAACAGGAAACAAACGTGTTAACAGACTGCATCCACAATTGCATGGAATTTCTAAAAATCTATTGAGGAAAAATCTCTTAAACAAAAAAATAACATATATTTTAATTTCACAATTATATATTATAAGAGTTCAAGAGATTGATTGTTGTATATACCTAAGTTAAGGTTTCTACATCAATCAATTTGATATCCATAATGATATAAAATCATAAGGGATAACAAATTGATTGATGTAGGCATCTTGACTAAGTTTATGTATATAAATCAAGTCTCTTGAACTCTTATAATGTATAATAGTCGATTAAAATATTTGTTTTTTATGGAGCAAACAGGAGTTGAGGGAAGAGACGGAACTAGATTTTCTTAACGAACCCATCATTTTCATGATCTTGTTAAGGGTTTAGCAAAGGTGATATACAAGATAAAAGGAGGATTCCACCTATATATAGTTGGAAAGCAAAGGGGTATTCTGCCCTAATTTTAAGAGAGAAATGTGTAAAAGGATATTAATGGCTTCATTGTGACACTTGTGTTGGATGTTAATAGAAACGTATTTAGTGTTTCTAATGGTATCTACTTTGCTGCTTAAAAAAAATAGTACGTTGGATATTAGTTCACTTCTAAAAGTTTTATGTGAAAATGGTGATTTTATTGGAAATAAATTGGAAATTTTAGGATTTCTAAGTAATGAAATAGTCATAATATTTCCAAAACAACTCTGAAAAATAATTTACCTAAGCAAATTGCTACCGGTTACCAAATTATCAAAGAATAACCTTGAAGCAAAGAACCCGTAAAATATCATACTCAAAACGAACCGAGGGAAGATCTGATGGGGAAAGCCGAACTCTATTTTTAAAAGAGCCACGATACTGAAATAGGTCTCATATACACACAGTTATGGTTCAATTAAGTTTTTGTAAAACCTAAGATGAAGCTCCTTTGAAACTTTTTTGGGGTCTTTTCCAGGCAGATTTTTCTGAAAAATCTATGTATCGACTGTTGTAAGTGAAATAGATTATTATAATTGATGTTTGAAGAATAGTTCCAACGACTACACCATTTCAGAGGATAGCCACCTTGCTAGTTTGTCAAAAGAGCTTCGACGGCTGATGTAATGGTAAAGGGTGGGTTTTATTTGTGGTGGAATTTAACCATTCGTTATATTTATGGTACATTGGATAAATAATGTTTAACTGTATTGGTTGCGATCAGAATCAATGTAGGAAAGATTGTCACTAATCCAATCAAGGAAAAAATAAGAAAGAAGCAGGTGGAAAAAGCTAAAAAGTATTAAAAATGTAACTAAACACAATGAAAGTAATCAAACCCACAAAATTTAAATCTGTATAAATTACAGTGAAGAACAACTCCGGTTAAAAGATTGTCTCATCTGATAACAGAATTCAGAACAACTTCATTTAAAATAGTATTATCTGATAACAAGTTGAAGAACAATTTCCTTTAAAATATTGTCTTATCTGATAACAGGGTGAATAGAAACTTCAGGGAAAATCTTGTCTGATCTGATAACAGGATAAAAATGAACTTCATTTCAATATTGTCTTATCTGATAAAAAGGTGAGTAACAACTTAATTATAAAATATTGTTTTATATGAAAACATAAAAAATGAACAGCATTAAAATTTTTTATTATCTGATAAAAGAGTAAAGAACAAATGCATTTAAAATTTTGTCTTATCTGATAACAGGCGAAGAACAACCTCATATAAAATATTGTCTTATTTCCTAACAGGGCAAAGAACAAATTCATTTAACATTTTGTCCTATTTGATAACAAGGTGAAGAACAACTTCATTTAAAATATTGTGTTATCTTATAATAGGATGAAGCACAACTTCTTTTCAATATTGTCATATCGATTAAAAAGTGAAGAACAACTTCATGTAATATATTGTCATATCGATTAAAAAGTGAAGAACAACTTCATGTAATATATTGTCATATCGATTAAAAAGTGAAGAACAACTTCATTTAATATATTGTCATATCGATTAAAAAGTGAAGAACAACTTCATTTAATATATTGTCATATCGATTAAAAAGTGAAGAACAACTTCATGTAATATATTGTCATATCGATTAAAAAGTGGAGAACAACTTCATGTAATATATTGTCATATCGATTAAAAAGTGAAGAACAACTTCATGTAATATATTGTCATATCGATTAAAAAGTGAAGAACAACTTCATGTAATATATTGTCATATCGATTAAAAAGTGAAGAACAACTTCATGTAATATATTGTCATATCGATTAAAAAGTGAAAAACAACTTCATTTAATATATTGTCTTATCTGATAATCGGGTGAAAAATAAATTCCTTTTTTCCTATTCTCTCATCATAAAAGGGGAACTTTCGAATAGCGAGATTTAAAATCAACTTAGTAAATCAGTTAATAAAATAACATTCCTAAATTATCTCATATTACAAAGACTTTCGAATAACACTTGTTTAAATAATATTGATAATATATGTACTCACTTGCAGGCAACTGAACAAAAAACGACGCATTGCTTTCATCTATTACATTATATTGATATTGAACAACCTCCTACCTATTAACCCTCCCCCCTACCCCTGAGTGGGTTCGCCGGGCTTTAAAGTCAGTAAGCCTATCTGCTCCTCCATTAGCCCGTGTATGACCCTTGGGGTTCCCCACGTTGAAGGTCCTTCCCAAGGTAGACGGTATCTAACCCGGTCCCTCATTAACCCCTTTGATGCGTACCTATCATAAACACTACCATTGACTTCCAATCTTTCTCGCACCCAGACATTCACTCTCGTATATTCTTTTTGCAAATAGAATTTGAGCTTTTCGACTTAAATATTCAAAGCACCACAGAACACACACTGTTACGACCTAAATCACAACCTTACATATACCATCAACATCTCCTACCCACCTATATCTCACTCTATCCACTTTTCGCACAGCATCCTTCTCAAGTTGTCGAGTTTCACTCCTCTCACTCGAGATCTTTCCTTCTCCTTCCGTCATATATTCTCACTAGCATACACCAACATGGGCGCCGGCCTACTCTCATGTAGTGTTCTGGCCCCTTCCACGCTCAGACTTTTAACATTCACTTACGCTCTACTCGTCCTAGAGACTTTCCTACCATTTTAACCTTGTACCACCATCACTTACAATGCATCATTGGTACTTAAAACTTGGCACTTGCTTAAGACTGACAGCACGGACACTTTTTGGCATTCACATTAAATCTACTCTTGTTATGCAGCCTATAAATAGCACTATCTACCTTTAGAAATCCCTCTCGCTTTTGTTTTGAATCAATCCCACATCAATGCGAGGAGATAATTGATAAGGATGTTTCATTGAGGCGTTCCATCATTAGGATCATTATGAACATTAAAAAGACAGGTTAAACCCCCATGAAGACGTCTTCTGGACGCCAAATCGCTTCAAATTAAGGCTAAGATCGCTTCCTATAAGGGCTAAGCTCAAGAATTTGAAATAGGCAGGTGTGAACGCTTCAGCGCGCATAGTAAGGCAGACATTTTAACAAAAGTCAGGAGTCGAGAAAGGCTGCGAAGAAGCCTCATATGACCAGGAAAAACCTTACTGATAGGCTTCACTTTTACAGCTATTATAAAGAATGGACTGTTGAAAACTGGAGCAAATTGATATTGTCTGATGAAACACTCTTCTGTTTGTTTGTTCCTTCTGGAAGATTCCTCGTTATTAAGAGAAAAGGGAAGCGCTTCACAAGCGCTGTGTCGTGCTTAAGGTGAAATATCCGATAAATCTCAATTTTTTGTGCTTATTTTCATCTAAAGAAACTAGAACCCTAACAATTTTGTCCAACAAGAATAGTATCAAAACGTGCTTCATCAGATCCTTTCCAACAGTTCAGGATCAATTTGGGGATGATAACGGAATTTTTCAGCATGATTGTTCACACTATCACAAAACAAAAGCAATAGAACAGCTCTAGGCTGAAATCAACATCGAACTTTTGGCACCTTAACTCGAGAATTCTTCAAATTTGAATCCAATAGAGAATTTGTGGGCGATAATAACACTGGCGGTTGATAAACAGAAGTGATCCAATTGTGAGCAGTTGAGAATTAAGGCAGATATGAAGAACAAGAAATATTATTGTAATACTGACTGCGCACATCAACTTTTTGAATTTAATAATAAAATATGTTTGGGGTCTAAATATTTGGACATTTTACCTTCAAATTATGATACAAACCTACTATAAAAAAATGCGACTTTTGATTAGTTCTATTAATTTTCTTTAGGAAAAAAATCTTAGTCTCAAAACTTTTCGTCATGACTGTTCACGTCATCACCCACTATTTGCTCCATCCAACAAACTTTTCACTCCATTTCATGTTTGTCTCACATAAAGGAAGCATCTACAATCTTTCAGTTTCAAAGACAGTAACTATTACTACAACATTCTTTCCCATATCACATATAAACCTCACAATCCATACATTGACCTGACCCGCGTAATGACGAAAGATGATATCTCTGATTTGATGGATTCCTCACATCCCCGCCCATTACCGTCAATGCGGGTTGTTCTCGTACGATTTAGCTTTTGGGGACACAGCTTCTCAGGTCAGAGGGCCAATCCAGATTTAGTCACATTTTATGACACCCACCAGAGATGGGTATGGGCATTTTCCCAACCCCCCAACAAGGGAATCTTACGACACGAACTGATGGATGGTATTGATGTTTACCTTAATATCCAGTTTTTTATGACAGGCTTTTTCTCCATACTCGATTTCCCCAAAACAAAATTTTAAAAATTGAAGATGAAAATAAACAATTTAAAACTAGTAAAGTGTAATTAAATAAATTAAGACTAGTAAGGTGTAAAATAAAGCATGGAAAACTAGTCACGTGTAAAGAATTATCAAAACTAACCGAATTTGATACATCCCCTGCGTAGACTTTTTGCCCAGTTGTTTGCTGCTCATAAAATCGTAGATAGAGCAGTTTCTGCTTTATTTCCAAGAATTTAGAAAATCCACCATATAAAGGTACACTTACAATGCTTAGTAAATGAGTAGAAGAGTCCCCTGGATGCATTAATTTGAAAAGATGGATCGACATACCAGAGTATTACGAGTGAGTGCTTACTGCTTATAGTTATCCGTCGATTACGACGATGACGTCTCTTCATGACCTTAAAAGAATTTCGGGTGAGTCTAGTTCTGGCGGGTGCGTCTATCGGGGTGCAGCGCTATTCGTGAACGACAGAAGCGATTGCATATGTTACAAGGGAAACTCACCTTCCTGGGGAGGGGGTTCATGTCCTTGAATCCTCTTCGCATCTACTATATTTCTTAGATGGGTTGCGTAGGCCTCAGTGCCTTCCCGATCTGAAGCTCATCATTGAAGCCGGTCAAAGGCTATTGTCTCAGGTGCTTTCCGTTGAATGTTGCATTTCTTGAGAATTGTCTTTAGATAATCTTTATATCGTTTGCCCTGTCCTCCTGCAGACCCAGTACTGTCTGCAATCTCACCATATATGGTATTTTGTGGTAGCCTCACCATATAAGACTTTTCCTGGTAGCCTACCCACCAAAACAGAGGTTCTAGCAATGAAAGATCCGCCCCAAGGACCTGTAACATTACACTTAAATAATCAAAAACTAAAGAATGTCCCTCACTTTTCATACCTAGGCTCTGTCCATACCTGGGACATTACCAACGGGATGCATAGGCGTATTGGCCTTGCATCTGCCTCTTTTGGCAAACTAACCAATAGAGTGTTCCAGAATAGGGACCTATCAATCAAAACTAAAGTGACGGTTTACAAGGCAATATGCCTCGCCATATTTCTATATGCTTGTGAGGCCTGTGTTCCATATAGGAAACACTTATGGAAACTGGAATCTTTATACACGAGCTGCCTATAGTGAATATTGGAAATTAAATGGTGGCACAGGACCCATACACCGAAATACTTGATCGTGCTAACATCGAGCCCCTTGAAGTCCCTCTGGTACAAAAACAGCTACGATGGGTAGGTCATATCATCCGTATGACACATTAATTAAAAAGAATCATCTAGGATTTTATCCGTTAATAAGAATATCAGTGAGAGTGCTGATGCCCCAGTCAAATATTTTTTCTTTAGAATAGGCCACGCAAAGCGTGCAGTAAAAATGTTAGCGCTTATTGATGGAAAGAAACTAGCAGCATCAAACATCGCAACTCAGCCATCAGGAACTCAAGAAAATTGCATTACCGTTCTTCACTCTGTCACTTGCAAAAGGGTCGCGTGAAGGTTCTCAGAAACGAAATGGCTTATATTTTAACTAAGAATTTAACATATATCCTATCTGGATGAAGGATTCTTTGATTGTCCAACTAGAAAAATTCATTTCTTATCGCCAACCATCGCACACCTCACACTATTAGAGAAAAGAATCGACCACTTTACCAAAGAGAGATAAATATTATTTATTTTTCATGAAAAAGAGAGAAATATTTACTACTTGGTATCAATGGAGTAAGTATGGGACAATCTAACCATTGGTATTATGCCCAGTTGGAAACCAAGCAATTTTCCGCCCTCTGTTTAAACTTTTATCTAACGTTGGTAGCAGGATAAACTATTGTTGCATCCATGCTTTTGATTGTAATTTGTAATTAGTTATTTTATCATTAAGTACTGCACTAAATAAAAAATTACCACTATAACATTCATTTAATAATTGATTATTATGAAGTTATTTCAGAAATTATATGTTCTGCAGCTTGGTTTAAAATAATAAACAAAAAGAAACAAACTTCATCGCTCTTGCTCACCAACTAGGTTAGGAGACTGTTTAAGCCTTGAATATGAATAAACACAATGTTTGTATCTAAGGGAATTTAAAATGTTTTCATTACGTCAATAAGCGGTAAATAAAATATCCTAAGTTAGAAACCAGTATATTGACTCTAATTTAATTAATTGTCAATTATTTTTAATTGCTTCCTTGAATACTGCATTAAACAGTGCATTTATCCTGAAACGTTATTTTAAATTTATTTCACCATTTGGATCACTATTATTTGTCTCACACTCGTGTAAACCCTTAACAATCACATTTTAAAATAAATTCTCCGGGCTTTATATGGATCTTTATTTTATAAATTAAATGAATATTCTGTCTTAGTAAGAAGATGAATAACAACTTGGGGCCTGAGTTCGGTTGCTATGGGAATATGAACAAGTTGAAGCTAATGGGTGAATGGAAAACAGAAAAGAATAACGTAAAATAAGACTCATTGGATGGAACTGAGGAACTTAGGGGAAATGATGAGAGAGATGAATTTTGAACTAGCAAGGCAAAAATAATTCGAACAATAAGCGAATTATGAGAAGCATAATCATACAAAATTCAGCTAAATATTAAGTGCACAGTCACATTTTCAATTGGCCTCGCATCATACTGTAGTATATATCATTTTGAAGGTATTTTTGTTAAATATTTAGCATACAGCCACATTGATAATTGGAATCGTATTATATTGTATTATATATTTCGAAATAATCACCCTATGATTCGAATTTAAAGGCGATTGCCAGACCTTGTTAGGTACTGCAATGTTTTTTTTTATGCAGTGCTCCGCCCTTTTTTTGACAAGCTAGAAATGGAGAAATTAAATTTCCTTAATGAGGGTGACTGTGTATTCCTAATTTACCAAAGTTGATCTTTATATATAGGATTTTGCGGTGGTTTACTAAAGCGGCCGTGTTAGCAATTCAAGGAGCATCTTTATTCAGAAGGTTGTGACCAATTGTGAGGTGAGTACGCGTTGTCTGAAATTGGCTGGTTATGAAAAAGGGGGATATATACATGATTCCCCTCATATGCAAAATGCAAACGACTACGTTTAAAATGTCTTTAGGTTGAGAATACGAACGGCAATTTTGGATCTCTTTAGTAAAATAGGAAAGGTTTGTGAGCGAGATAATGTGAAAGATTAAGGGAAGACAGGAGTAATTATCGCAAAACTCACTGAAGCATGCAAAGAAATAGATTAATTTCATTGCTTTAGTTAATATTCAAAAGTAAATGAATTAAAATAGAAAATAATGTAATACTTAAAAATAGCATCGTACGTTTTTCTAGCGGTTTTAGCTTCTTTTCTTTTTAGTGTTTGGGTTTGTAAGTTTGTTCGTTAGGTTTGTTTATGTTCCTGCTATTTGGCGATTAGTTTTTCTTTTTGTTCGTTTATTTTCTTTGTGTTTGTGTTTCTTGTAGTTTTTCCTGTTTTATTTTTTAGTTCAAAAACTTCCTCTAAGTGCATTTAGGTACGTTAGGCTGGGAGGTAAAGTTTGATTGCAGCAAGCAATAATTCGTGAGAGACTATTACACATTTATCTTAAAATAGCAGAAATACCCGTCGTTGATTGGATTGAAAAAACCTGCCATAATTATAATATGAATATTGAAAGTTATTCACTTAGATTTTATTGAACATATATAAGAAATCCTGGTTAACTTTCATGTAGATGATAGAAACGTTTCTTTCTGTCCATTGTACATATTATAAGAAATGAGTGTTAATTTTTTTTCGTGTAAATAATAGAGCTGTATCCTTCTGGCCAACATATGAGAAATGACTGTCAACTTTTATCTAGACGATAGAGATATTTCCTTCTTACTAATATCATTATGGGTTCATATAAACTTCTGATCTATGATCTCTAGTATTTCTGTCTATAAATAATTTTAATTTGTCAATCCCCTGCTAAAAACTTCCTTATAGACATTGTTTCGGGTTTTACCAGTAATAGCGAAAATGAAAAGTTTGTTCTTGCTCCCCACTCTGGAAGACCCAACATATAACTGACCGTGTGAAAAACAATCCTCCTCTAATTGACAACAACAACTTTCAAATTCTGACCCTTCGACTTATTAATGGACATTGCGAAAGACAGAAGTATTAGAAATTGAAGTCGTTCGAACTTAAAAGGCATGTTGGAAGGTATTAAAGGTATGCGAGGAATAAAAACATCGCCTTTTCCACAGCCGGAATTTATTGTCGGCTCTATGACGTTTCTCATTAATTTCTTGACAACATGTCTTGTCCCATTGCGGGCTAGTACTAGGCAGTTGTGAGTACGGCGACTTTATCCCATTGAACAACTTTGGTTGAGATAGGTTAGGCAAAAGCATAATTGGAATGTCTATTTTCAATCGAAGGCAATGAGGAGGAACTTCTGGTGGCTCCAGTGATTTTAAAAACTCAACCGGATAATTGACTATTTCCCAGTCATCAACAACAGTCTATAGATTTATAAGTATGTTCATTTCATGGGAAAAATTTCACGAGTCTTTTATTCAAATTTTTCACAGTAATGTTCTTTGGTATTATGATTGCTCTTTCACACAACCAAGCTTCATTTGGGTAATGTAAAGTAAACTTGGAAAAATCTTTATTAATAAGTCTCCTGCATGATATATATTTAGCCTTCCTTCTCTAAGTTGCAAAATAGTATTGGGAAATTCTTCAGACAGAACATACTTATGCAAATATGTCCTCATATTTGACGTGTTTCCATAAAATAGAAGATTTTAAACACGCTTTCACTTCATCCGCCTTTGTTCCCCTGGGAATCACTGGCAAAGTTTCTCTAAAATCACCCGAAAGCACTACTGTCACGCCTCCCATCAAATAATTGGAATTGCGCGAATCCTGCAGCATTTTGTTAACAGCTTTTAGTGATTTTTTATGGGACATTGTAGCTTCATCCCATACAGTCAAAGAACATTTCATGAGAACTTTAGCAATATCAGAATTTTTATTTATATTGCAGGCAGGTTCATCATTTGAAATTAGATTCAATGGCTATCACTAAATGGGTAACAAAGGTGTCTTTCAGTTCCTGCTGGTGCTTCTAAAAAATATAATCCTCCTTTCTTATGTGTCACTAGATCAATGATTGTTGTATATGCAACTTTTTGGTCTATCAAAAGTTTCGGGACATTTCTTCAATAAATCTGGTCAATGAATCAATATTATATGAAGTTTCTCGCAAAAGATATGTAACCAAATTATTCTCCTCACTTCGATGAGTTTTAGGTAACTCAAACTTGCCCAGCTCCTCCCCTCCCATTGAAAAAACGCGATTTTTAATATCAATAAATGCAGAATTATATATTTCATCGTTGAATGCTATTTCTTGCTCAGGCAACTTTAATTGCGTTTGATATTTATAGTCTTCCGATGAATCATTCTTGTATTTCTGCCACAAGGCTAATGGATTACTTACTTCAGGAGGCTTGAGAATAATTGCAAAAATATATCTCAAAAAAATAGGTGTGCGTGACATTGAAGCTTCAGCCATGGTGGTTGTATCCCACTGATTGTCATCTTCTAACAAATTTAATCTAAACTTGCTTTCCTGCAAGTACCATCATTTTGACTAAAAATCGTTTTTAGGAAGAAGTAGGAAGTCGGTCCTCTTATTTCAAGAAGAAGTAGTCTCAAAAAGAAAATTCACGGTGATTTGGTTGAATGGAGTAAATTCTTCCAATTGTAGAGTCGAATTTTATATTTAGTTGACCCGCAACATCAGCTCCCCTTTTTCTTATGTGCCAAGTATTGTTGCTCCATGTGTAATAAGATAGAATTTAATGATAAAGAAGATTCTTTGCGAAATAATCTGGTTGTCATAATTTAAAAAATGAGGTAAGACGCCTATATTTGGGTTTTAGGGCTATATGTACAGCTGTTTCATTTGTGAAAGAAACTGATTGACCATTTTCGAGATGAACTGCAAGCTGCTGGATTGCAGGATGCCTTTCATGTGTGAGGAACCAAAATATACGGCTAAATGCTTCATTGCTGCAGATATATCTACCAAGTTCATATTGAGAAACTTCATTCTGAACATTTTCTTTTTGTAATACAAACATGGCTGCATCAGATCTCTTGCACTGGTCTGCGTAAAAAATGTACCTTAGGTTTTCTGTAATGTTTCTTAAAAAATTGACCTCCTAAAGCCGAATCTGGCATCCGTTTTTCTCTATCAGGTCCAGTTTTGGGGAGACAGGAGGTGATAATAATTTTATAGTTTATACATGTCCTATATTACATCAAAGTTTTAATAGTTTTTGCAAGACTGTATTCGCCGGAAATTTTGTATACATTTTAAGTAATTATGTTAATAAGTTTATATTTTTGCAGGGTAGAAATTGCTAAGCATTATAATAATAAAAATAATAATAATAATGGTTGAGTTAAAAATGAACAGAAAATGTAAGAATAGCTCCGACAGATTTTGCTATGTTTGCAGCAAAGTGACTTTTTCCGAGCAGCAATGTAAAATCTCTCCTGTAATTAAATCTTTGTATCATGCATATCTTGGAGTAAGGCTACGAGATCAAGATAAAAGTTTTGCATCACATATCTGCTGCAAGGATGCTACATAAGTTTAAGACGCTGGAGTCAGGGCGAACAGAAGTCTCTCTCTTTTGGTGTTCCCATGGTGTGGAGAGAGGGCAAGGACCACACTACGAACTGCTATTTTTGCATTACAAATCTAAAAAGTGAGCATTGTATCAAGTATTTAAGCTTTCTGTATTATACTGGCTCCTGAAAATGTCATTATTTTGCATAGACTTAGCATAAAGTTAAAAACTAACATAGTTCACTTCAGCATGAACATATCTTTTACTAAACATTTATGTACTATTTGCAAGTCCAAATCAATTCCTTTACGCAATATGCAATTATATTTTCCACAGGTATAAATAAGAAGATTAAACATAGTGTGGCATATCCGGATGTTCCTTCTGTCATGAAACCCCTGCCCCATAGTCCAGGAATTCCTATACCTTCTTTTCCTGAACATATAGAGGTCCTTGAAGAGATTAATATGGAAGTTGATCAAAATTATGACACATCTAAGTCTTATCAGGTTTTTACACATGATATGGTCGCAAGACCATTCACTCAAGTTCAGTTAAATAACCTGACCAGGGATCTGGGACTTACAAAGGAGAATGCACAACTTCTTGGCTCTCAACTTCGTAAAAGTAATCCTCTCACTAGAGAAACAATATTCTTTTGTACAGCAATAGAGAACAAAAGTTTCGAAGCTAGTTTTACAGCATTCTTCCAGCTATTCCTCCAGGAGAAGTTTAAAAGCTGTGTTACTGAATATTGGTAAAAAGATAGCTTCCGTTCCTATAGGCCATTCAATCCAACTTACTGAAAGTTATGAAAATATGAAAAAATTGCTGGATGCAAAAAATTACTCTATCCACAATTGTAAGATATGTGGTGACTTAAATGTAAGATCATTTTACACTTGGAATTTATAAACTCTTTGATATTGACATTTTCATTTTTAATTGTTAATCCTTGTATACACCTTTCGGTCAACTTACATTTTACAAGAATGCTAATCTGGAAATCATGAGTCATTTTTTAGTTATATTTTTTTGTTGAAGTGTCTCCCTATAGGTTAATGCATCTTTTATGGTTAATGGGGAATTTATTCTAATTGAGAAGGTATACAACATAACTCAATAAACTCAAAATAAGATGTACATGTATCCAATTAGTTCCAATACAATGATTTAATGCATCGGCATACAGGATTTTTCAGTACATATTCATATTCTTATTGTTTTAAGAAATATTACTTTGAATTTACGTACCTTGCTAAATTTCTTTTCAGGTATTGTCTCTTATACTTGGGATGCAAACAGACTACACGAAATATCCCTGTTTCCTATG
The DNA here is from genome assembly GCA_963969495.1 of Ceratothoa steindachneri. Classification (NCBI taxonomy): domain Eukaryota; kingdom Metazoa; phylum Arthropoda; class Malacostraca; order Isopoda; family Cymothoidae; genus Ceratothoa; species Ceratothoa steindachneri. The sequence continues at coordinate 134,714,433 of OZ018332.1, read as the reverse complement.
TTTATGAAACAGTCGTGCAGATAGTATGCACTATGAGAAGAAGCTTTGGCCTCCACGAGAAGCATTTAGAATTGGATCAAACCATGTGATAGCTGAACTTTTACTGCCTCTTCAAAAAATACTGCTTCCTCCACTGCATATAAAGCTTGGCATAATGAAAATTTATGTCAAAACCCTTAATATGTAAGTAGGCCAAGCTTTTAAATTTCTTCTTCAAAAATGTCCACAAATCAGTGACGCTAAGCTGTATGCGGGACTTTTGATGGACCTCAGATCAGGAACTTGATGAGAGATCAGCAGTTTGAGGCATCAATGGCGGATATAGAAAAAGATGCCTGGAAAGCTTTTAAAGCTCTAGTTAACGATTTTCTAGATAATAAAAGAAACCCAGAATATGTTGCCCTGGTCAATCAGCTTCTAACGAGTCTCAAGCTTTTGGGAGCTCAAATGTCTATAAAGATACACTTTTTACAGTCTTTGTCGAGAAATTAAAACGTAGCGCCAGCCAGATGGCCAAGCGGTCATATATATATATTAAAAATCCCTCTTCGAAGAGAGTAAGAGAAAAGAACAAGAAATTGAGGTGCGTGCGAACGGTAGGCGTTTTATTAATAGTCAAACTGCCGAATGGCTCTGATCTCCCCATCCTGTGGGTAATCGACTCGATCGGATCGTCCCAAGGAAGCCGCAAAAGGCCATTAAGAAGCTCTAATAATAAACTGGCCCCAGCGAAATTGAAGAAGAAATCCATCTAACTGACGGTTTAAACAACTCGCTCGGCAAAACACCCAGTTAATCGCGAACTCAAAAGATCCGATTACCTACGACGTCAAGAGGCCTAGGTTAGAGTGCCAAAGAGCCGCGTAAGAACAAAAGACTACCGAGGAGAAATAGTGGGAAGGTTGTTGATGCCTCTCCTCAAGAAGCAGACCTGGACTCTGCGGTGTCACCCTCCCCCTCGTCTCTCGCGCTACCCTTAGTGGCATCAACCCGTTCCCCTTATTTGGGGCGGTCCCTGGGCTATAAATAAGCCCGAAAGGAAGAAAACAGATTATTCTGTTAGAGACGATAGAGGACTAGATTTTTGTGATCAGTCCCTCGCACTGTTCTGGACTCGACTTCTAAGATTTAGAAGTCCTTCTCGTCTTCGTATCGGTGCCATACCGATTCATCCCTCGCAGACGTAGCAAGATATCTGACTGGATAAAAATTCATAAGTGTCAAACAGGAATTTCGGGAGCAAGATAAAAGAAGTTATCAGCTTACCCTCGAAGGACTCTCAAGTCGAAATCTCATTAATTTTGAAAGAAGAAAAATTGATTCCCAAGTAAGTTAGTTCCCTTTAATTTCTTTCGGAATCACCCCATATACCAAAACCCAGTTTGGTAACTCTGCGAAGTAGACGAGGGTACAAGAAGAACTCGAGAGCTATAAAGAAGAGTACTCCTTGAGGCAGAGAGCACAACCTCTCTCTCCAACGAATGCCTTGCCATTCATTGAGATAAAGTAATCGCCGCAAGTGCTTATAAGCCGAGAAGTCTAAGGTGGTTTTTAGACTTATAACTGGGTCAGTAAAATCATAAGAAGAGATCGACATCGGTTTCTACTGTAACCGTGACAACCCCCTCCCCCTTCAACGTTATAACGGGACAACTGAATTTCCCCTTCATCGTGAAGTCTTGAATTCCACGAATACTCGCTGAAAAATCCAGTAGAGCGACATCCTTCAACCCCTGTTCCGATCAAGGTCATGTAAGTCCGAATGATTATATATATTTGTTTTGGTTAATTAGGATTTTTAACTCTGTAACTTAGAGGCCTCCAAATATTAGCTAGCTGGCAATTGGTTTGTTTACGTGAAGCCTACTATGTTTTGATTAGAACTCTCGTCAGGGGTAGAACAATATTCGAATTGTGTGATCGAAGACCATGTTAATCTGAGAGAATTTCGTGTAAATATAAATCTTAGGGTTAATTGATAAATTAAAAGATATATATTTTGGTTAATACTTGGTGTTTTACTGGATCCTTACGTGCTTACCGGCTCTTTCCTTAAAACTGATTAAGCACTGTGGTACACTCCTAATTCAGCAATTAGCCTCTTTTAGACGAATTCGGAGTCCACTCAGCCAATAGAGGAATTATTTCCCGTCCTAAGTGGTGTCAGATTGACTAGCTAAAAGTCAGTAAGTAAATAATCCTTTGACAAAGAAGTATTGTGTCGGAATAAATGTTAAACGGCCAACAATTGAATAATAATTCTCCGACAAAAGTGGGGAGACAATTCCTCGACAGTCCCATCTGGATTATTTTCCCGACAACTGCGGGAATTACAGTCAAGAACAGGAGGAAAGATTCTACCAGCATATAAAAACAATGGAATTTAGTTACCAAGGTAAATAGGACGTAAACAACATGCTTGCTGACTACTGTTGGTGTTTAAAGCGTGTTTCACCAAATGAGAGGCACAAACGACAATCGCCAAGGGCGTCTTTTCTTGGAAATTATAATTATTTTCTTTATCACGTTGCATTCTTTAATTATTTGTTTTATTAAAAGGATTATAGTTTACGTAAGTTTGTTCCCGTTCCATGATATAAAAATAATAATGCATTATTAGATAGAGAAAGATTTTAATTTTTTTTTCATTAAAAATGAGGTAATCTCAATGAAAATGGTGTATGCTGTACTGAAAAAATACATTAATTTTTGAGCTCAGGAGGTTTGATTCATTGAGAAACCACAAAAAAATCTTGAGGAACATAAAACTATTTTTCAACGCAGGCCGGTGAATTATTTATGTACATGCACACATATTTAATAGATTTTACAGAATTTCAAAATTCAATATTTATGTGAGAATTGAATATATTTGATAGTAAGGGAGAATAGGGTACAATCCATTGATTGTCAACCTCATGGCTACGAACCATACTTTCAAACCCCAAATCTTCTGGTGCTCTTCTCCTATAGGAAGGGTACCCATCCTCGCTAAACTGAGTTTGAAGTAGAAATTTATTTGGGAATCTTTTTTACATTTGCCATCATCCATGCAAGGTGAATTGCGATTGATATTAGCACAAGTTCCATGCATCATGTACTTCTATTTCAAATAGAGTTGGATCAATTTCTGGATTGGGTAACTCAGCTGATATTATTGATTTAATTTGATTAGAGTTGATTTGTGTGGTAAGTCACAACAAAATATGAGCATAAGGGAGACCACTTTTTGGGCACTCAGTGGTATATATATATATATATATATATATATATATATATATATATATATATATATATATATACTATCTTACTGACCCAAAGATTTGTGATTTGTTAAGAAGATTCATCAGTTTGATTATCTTCAAGCAAAACACTCTGGCTAATAGAACTTGTCGCTTGCTATATGTTTGTCCATTTAAAAGTTGATCTTGCATCTCATTCTACTTTGGATTCAAGGTAAATGTGATAATAAGTTCAGATTTTTCCATAATTACGAACATAACTTATTGCATCTTGGGTCCTCTCTTGCATATGTCGTGGAATACCCGTGAAGCTGGAAGGTAAAATGCAAATTTGACCTATGTCTCTTCCTTGTCCCTCATTATCTATATGATCTCTGAGATGAATATATGAATCTTCTCTAAGTTCCTTTTGATGAGTTTTGATGAGCCATAGCCTATCTGCTTGTTCGTGAGTTTCTAACGACGCTCTAGAAACTGCAGGCCTCTCTCCATCTTCTTCCTTCTCTCGCTCCGCTGAACTTCATATTCTGCCGCTCTCTCTCTTTTCTTTCGTTTGGCATGATTATATGGCCTAAAATGGGCATTTTTTAGGGCCATCGTATTAAGATCAAATAACTTTGGTATTAATTAGTCAACTGGCAACACTGGAATTTAAAACGCATGGAGCTTTTAACGACTATTCATTATAGTTATAAATACTTTATTATATTTGAATTTAATTGTAAAGCTACATTTTGAAAAATTCATAGTTATATTGTAGATTTAAGTGAAGCCTCTTTTGTCAAATAAAAAAAAATCCACAATATATTCCTCGGATGATTTTAAATAAGTTTCATTCTATTCTTTGTCCTCTTTTATGTCAAAGTTTGTCGCTGAAATATAACTGTTTTCTCGTGGTTTGAATTTGTTTCGGTAGGGGGAGAGAGGTGGTTTAGGGAGATAGTTAGAAGGGGGAAGAAATAGTGGAAAGGAGGGGTAGATGAGAGAGAGGTAGGGGAAGTGGTAGAGGGGAAATGAGAGGAGAGGGGGTGAGGAGCTAGTGAGTGGAATTTAGGAAGAGAGAGGGGAACTACTTTTCTTGTTTGGATGTCCTTTTATAAGGGGCGATAGAGGGGTAGATGGGGGAGGGAGGAGGGGTAGATGGGGGATGGGGATGGAAGAGAAAGGGGAGAGAGAGAGGGGAGAGAGGATAAAGTGGGGCTGGAGTGAGGAAAGGGTTAGAACAGGATTTTTTCTTATTCCTATAAATGGACAAACACACACACACAGAGACTTCATTTTTATTATATAGATACAAAATAACTTTTTCTTTTATTTCTATGTTCTTTCTAAAGCCTATTCTATGTATGTATTTAAATTCCCCCAAATACAATTTTCTGTCCAAAATGTTTGGGTGCCGCGAAAAAATGATTTTTCGTTAAATTTTTAATTCGAAACCGAACATTGATCTTATTGCTTTGTGCTGGGCTGACGTCATAAGCCTTCCGGAAAAATGTTTCATTGTACCGATTCATGAAATATGTAGATATTATAAAATAATGATACAAATGTAACTATAATATAGAAAGCTACTGTTATTAAGTTATTTAAGTACATTTATTTTTTAGTATTTAAAAAATAAAAAGAACGAACCTACCTAATGTTATGTATATACTAGTTAAAAGGTTTTATTATGTAAATTTATGTAATTATAATATATATTTATTTGTAATGTATATATTTATGTATTTGTGTATCTATTTGTAATGTAATATATATTTTTGTAATGTATATATTTATGTAATATCGAAACAACAATCTCCAACTCCTTTAGTGATTACCCATAATACAACCAACTAACCTCTTCCCACACAACCAACTAACTTGCTACAATACTTATTCAAGTTTAAAGTTCCCCAAATTTAGGCAGTTCACTTCCAACCACTTAACGCGCTTCTAGTGGAATTGATTTGCTCTAGATTTTATGTAATTAATCAATTAATGTGCTCTATTTTTTGTGTGATTATTCAGTGCACTACTACTGCAACTTAAGTCTCTTATAGTTGTCAAATTTGGCGCTTATGTACCTTAGACCTCTCTCTCAACGTGTGATAATTATTATTAAGATTTTTTATTTGTATGTATTGCATAAACTGTATATTTGTAAATATGATATTCATGTTTCTCCAAACCTCATATTTATTTATAACTTTAATTAAGTAAAAGGAGAACTGCCAAATTGCAAGCTTTGACTTACTATTTAAACTGTTCTCATTGTTTCTGATAATAATAACTATAATAATAACTTTAATATATTAAATTTCTATATTTTCTTTGTTTTGTCTTTAACAATACTAGGCTATGCTATATATGAAGGAAAACTCTAGGATTATGAATAATTTTATAAAATTGATTGGCATAATTTGAACTCTGATTTAAGCAATTAATGTAACTTATCATTGTTACGTGACTGTTTGTACACATTTGGGGTTTCTTAAGACTGGCATAGAGTCCAACTTAGCCTATAATTGGCGTTCTGTAACCTCGTGTTCATAGCGAGGTTCTTATTATTTCTTTAGTGTTGTGGGACTTAATCATAAACCACCACATAGCCCATTCTTTTGGTGGATTAAAGCAAGATATCAATGACAAACAACTAACGGAATTTCGTGGATCACGAAACTGGGGCCAACAACCATAACAGAAAAGCTATGGAGGGAGAAATTGTTTTTTTATGGGCGAAATAGGCCAAGCAAGCCTAAGGTAATATAATATCTAGTGTTGGATATTTTATGTAAGATATATCTGTAATTGACTCTGACAAAACATCAAAAGTACTTGAATAACTTATATTTTCCCATCTTTATAAACAGAATTAGGAAAAAAATGAAATATAAACGCTTATGATTGGTCGATTGCATTTAAGGCTGCACATCGCTGATTGGTCAGTATATAAGCTGAAAAGGGCTAAGGCAAGCTAAAAAATAACTAAAACATAGCCAGAAAATCGCTAAATAAATGTGCCACTCTGTTCTTAAGTATTACCGAAAATACAAGAAGTTGAAATGAAGAGGCAAGAATAAATGTGTGTAGATTTTACAGCCATGTGCCTTCTGGGCCCTCTCTAAATTAAGATGATCTAACCAGCGAGTAGATTATTTGGCAATGAGATATTATTGATTTTATATATACACTGATATTATCTTCGTCACTAATTAGATTACTACTCTGAAATTCTCGCGAATTTAGTCATAATTGAGTCTAATCCATGAGCGAGATAAGTTTGACTTGGAAGAACGAATAAATTGAAGAGAGAAGAAGGATTTGAGTACGGAGGTGGCGCAGACAAATACAGGCGAGCCAATGAGAAACAAAATAATTTCAAGAGTCTTCTGCAAAAGGGTGAGTAGCATGTTTGTGGGAAAAGGGGTAAAACATCCTTGCATCGGTAAATCCCCTGAGTTCGAGGGGAGGGGGTCTATCTATCTCCCTTTTTTGAGAGTCCCCTGTGAGACTGTGTCTTAGTCCTTTGAAGGGTTGTTTTCCTTGTTTAGTTTGTGCAAGTTTAGTTTAGAAACAAATCCTCAGTAATCTGCATTACCACAAGGCGCAGGATAGTAACCCTTGTTAATTGCGGCCTCTTCCACGGGGGTTTGCCGTGAATGCACGCCCCAGTAAAACTCTGTGTGATCTTTGACCGCCTTATATATACCATTCGAGGAGGAAAACGAAATTAGATTCACTTATCACTTGTGGAGAGTTCTTTACAGGCTCATCGCTGCTTCACTGAGAAAGGGTTCTATGGAATTTTCGTCGCAGTTTTTGTTTGCACTTTTGTGTAAACGCATGCTGTAAAGTTTATGTGTGTTATGTGTGCGCATTGGGAATGAGCACCTCCAAATCCCGCCTCAAACACTGAAAGTTCCGAATAAAAGATGAAATTCAGATGCGATCAGAGACTTTGCACGAGCCTTCGAAGCAATATTTCGTGACTTGCTGAAGTGACGTAAGGCTTCTTCATCCAAATCCTGACATAGAAAACAGCCCGAATCCCAGTAGTTGAAGCTCAGATTATAGTACCTACTTCCCTGTTTTTCAAAATAAAATAGTCGTAAATGTCGAGGAAATTTGCTTGTTGTATTCTCAAGAAAACGAAGGACACGATGAATGTCGTGAAATGGCCACAAACCATGCACAGTAAATTCGAAATGATCGAAGAGAACGTGGGCGCAAAAAGGAAAAATAGAGTTGAATTTATGTGAGATGCGGGCATCGTTTGATAGGGACTGCTTTCAGCGAGGGAAATGCCTTCTTGATAAAAAGTGCGGGGTTTATTAGTGAAAGACGATGGAACTGCGAATCTTCCATTGGGGAAAGTGGGAGGTGAACTCTGGGTTGGGAGACTTCGCGTCAAGAGATTTAATTGTAGAGCGTCGAATGAATAACATATTATTGCGGTCTGTCATATATTGCTGCACTATTATGTCATTTAGCCATGGAAAAGTTGAATGAGGCTCCCAGGTTTTGTGTACTCATGCAGAATTCAGAAAAGACGGCAATAACAGAGCATTCTAAACGCTTCATACTGTCCACTAGCTGGAGAGATGGAATAAGTTCCTGCACTATCGCGGCGCCTGGCGGAGGTAGTGAACCATGTGCACGTATTTTACTTTATCGCTCACAGCTTTGTGAAACTTAAAAATGGTTTCGCACTGTCAGTCATAGTTTGCTATCACTCTCTTGTAACACGGGCAAAGGAATGTTGACCCTTTACGGGAATAGGACTCGCATTAGTCTTAATCGTACGCGATTTGCATAGTTTATAGGATTTCCAGTGAATTAGTTTTGGCACGGAGGATCAAAGTTTAATCTAAGCAGCCACAAAATGGGCAACCTAATAGAAAACTTGAGAATAGTTTTGACACCACTCAATGGGGCCCAAATGCTTAACATTAATTATTGGTTCTAGTCTCTACGTGCTTTCCTGATAGACTCCGAGGCAAACCAGAGCATTGTGATACTTAGAGCGAAATGGGAATGATGGAAATGTACTTTAAGCGATGCAAGAAAAAGGATTTATTTGGGGTGCTTTATTATCACTACACCAGTAATAATATTATTGACTGATTTTGCAAGAGTTATTATTTCACTTGAAAGAACAAATGAAACTCTGGATTAAGAAAGATCGATTAATAATAATTCGGTATAGAAATAGGTGGTACAAATAATTTCGACACTGATATATATATTATTAGAATACAAGAATTAATCGCTTAAGTATTAGTACTAGGAAAATATTTCGCATGAAAATAATATTTTGAATTTTTTAAATTTACTTTGGGGAACTTGGTGCTTTACCTTGCTTGGGGAAATTTATTCGCCTGCATTTCTGAGAGTGAGCAGAAGCCAAAGGAATTAAGTTAAACCATTTCTTCCACTCCTAGCTACAACCATATCACCCCGTAAGGGGCGCGGCGATTTGCCATCCTGGCCGCCGTGCTGACGGGATCCAGCACTCCGTCTGGCCCCAGCTTAGCCTCTCTTCTTTCCTTCAGATAGCCCGATTTCTCCCCTACCTCGTCGCTTTTCATACAACCTCTCCCACAACTTTCTCTGGTCAGCCGCTAATTTCACAGGGTAGATGCTGACCTTCTTCTCAAGCCAACCACCCCGGATCGGGGCTGGGGGGAGAGGGGACATTGTTCCCTAACCCCTCAGATCCGGTTCGGGATGGGGTTTTTTCAACAACCTGCTTCATCCCCACCCATACCAACCTCACATCCCCTTTCCTCTCCTCTTCACATTCTATCAATTTTACGCCGTGTCCAAGGTGGAGCCGCCATGCCGATGGACTGCCAAGCCACCAGGCGGGAGGGGTGGTCCCGAATGGCGGCGCCTGGCTCTGCCGGGCTAGTAAGCACCTCTCGCAGTGCGGGCAACTGCGAGAGATGATGAGCTATTGCGTCCCGTATTAAAAAGAGGGTCACCATGCCCATGTATGACAAAAAAAACAAAAAAACCCAACCCCCAACTTCCCCAAGAAAATCAACGGAGCCGCCCTCGGGCAGCTCCACCGAGAAAATGGAGGTCCCCCCCTTGTGCTTGCGCAAGGGACCCTCCATAATTCTTTAACCGGAGAGGAGGCTTACTCCTCTCCTACGCCTACGGGTGTAGGGGACTCCCCCTCACCCCCTTCTCTGGAGGTGCTTTCGGACACTTCCCTATCTCCAGCGGCAGTCCCTCCTTTGCTTTCTAAGGGGACTGCCAAGAAAGCCAGCAGGCAGCCCATTGCCGACCGCCCCTCGTGCAAGCGGCTCGGTAGGGCAAACCCCCTTAGGGGGGAGAGGGAAGCCAGGCCCCTTCGGTCGCTTCCCTCAAAAGACCTGCGGGCAAGAATTTTAAACCTTGCTGGGGTCAAGGCCTGTGCCTCCCCACACAAGACTGGCGACACTGCCAAGGGGACCTGCGATGTCCTGGGGGGGGATGGCCAACTGGAGGCCCCTCCTGTGATAGACATGGTCCTTGAGGAGACCCAGCCTCAGATGGTAGGGCCTTCCATGGGGGGGAATCCGGGCTCGGCGCCAAGCACCGAACCCGAATCTGCCCTTATGCAAGGTCCCCCTCAAACGGCCGAGGGCTCCGAGGCAGTAAAAGGAGGGGAGGGATCTCCTCCGACAGGTGCTCCTACGACGACCTGGACCTTCTCCATTTCGGAGAGGGACCTGGCTGAGGCCGGCCCATCTGGCATGGGGGCTTCTGCCGGCGAAGGTGAGAAGCGGGTTCATTCCCCGCCCTCCTCTCCTAAAAGGAAAAAGACTAAAAAGAAGAAGAAGACTCGGGGCTCCTCTCCATCCGCGGGGGCTGCGGGGACGGATGGGTCTGCTACCACTTTGGTAGGCGACCAAGCCAAGATCGGCACATCCGGCCCTTCTACCCTCTCGTGTGCGGAGCCCCTGACTAAGACTAACACCAAAAATGCACAGGGCGGAGCCTCGATGACATCGTGGCCCCTGATTCAGAGGTTACCTGGCGTTTTCGAGCCCGCTGGCTTCAAGCGCTTCCTCGTTATTCGCTCCACTGATGGCACCATGTTGTCCAAGGGCAACATGATCCATCAGAGGAGAGGATTAGCTAGTGCAATTGGTAGAGAGCCGAAGGTAACCCGTTTCTCGGACGGGAGCCTTCTGGCGAATGCGGCGAATCCCGCCGAGGCGGCCAAGATAAGTGCTCTTCGGACACTTCATGGCACCCCGGTGAGTGTGACGCGCACTCTACCATGAACTTTGTGAAAGGAGTAGTTTATGCGAGGGAACTCGTTGACTACTCCATTGAGGACATCACCCTAGAGCTGGCCGACCATGGGGCGGTCAAGGTCGAACGTGTGATGAGAAAACAGGAAGGGGCCTCGAGACCCACCCCTACACTCTTCGTCACGTTCGACTGTGACAAGCACCCTGAGTCAGTGCGTGCCGGTTGGTACCGCTACCGCGTGAAGGCATTCGTGCCACGGCCGCGGCGGTGCTATTACTGTCACCGCTTCAGCCATACGAATCGATCATGTAGACGTGCAAAATCGGGGTCACCCGAAGTCTGTGTAAATTGCTCCAAGGTCGCACACGATAAGTCCAAATCGTGTGTGGCCAAGTGTGTCAATTGCGGAGAGCCGCACCCTGCTTCTTCGAAGCAATGTGGTGCATATCTCCTTGAGAAAGAAATCCTGGCCGTTCAGGCCCAGGATCGACTCTCATTCCGCGAGGCAAAGGACTTGGTCCTGGCGCGCCCGGCTCTGCCTGGGAGGTCATATACCTCAATAGTTAGGAAGGCACCCTCTGCTCCTGGCCCATTCAGGTCAACGAGCACGGTTGTTTCCGCGCCCATTCGGAGCCCTTCTGCGGGCTCTACCCAACCCGGGCGCTCCCCTGGTAAAGCTGGCGGCAAAAAGGGTTCATTGTCTGCCCCGGCTAAAACCAGGGCTCCCCCCTCTTCCCCCAGCGTGACCGTTTCCCGTAAGGCGAAACGGCCACGCGCCTCCACCGAGTCGTTAGACTCACAGGAGGCAACACCCCTGAAGATGGTTGCTAGGCCATCTTCCGGGGTTCCTAAAGCTGTTCCCCGAAAGGAGGACAGCAACAAAGGAGCTTCGGCTCCTTCGCCCACGCCTCGAGGTGGAGCGAGTGGTTCGGAGACGGTGGCTCCTCGAAAAGAGGGCCCTTCGCCTCCGAAGCCGCAACGCCCGCCTAAGGTTTCGAGGCGGAGGGAGGAAAAGACTCGCATGGCGAGCCCAACCTCCCCCAATAAGTCCTTTAAGGCGACAGCGCCTTCAGCGCTTTGTCCGGCCAACAGCGCCCGGGGTTCTGCCCCCGGAAAGCGTACGGCCATTCCCGTGAAGGTCTTCAATTCGAGGAGGGCCCCCGCTTCTCCTCCGAGCTAGGCCTGGAGGGCATATTCCTTCAATGGAATTGCCGTGGACTCCGGACCAACTGGGAGGAGCTGCGGAGGCTCGCCTCGTCCCGTTCCCCGTTAGCTATTTTTTGCAGGAGACCATGCTACGTGCGTGCCCCCTCCCTGCCCTCCCGGGGTATAAGGGTCTTGCGACCCCACCACCGCGGGATGGCCGGGTTGGGGGATGCGCAGTTTACACCCGGCATGATGTCTCCGTTCTTTCTTTCTCTTAAGATACCTCCTTTCAGGCAGTGGCTGTGCAGCTGCACCTGGATAGGAGGTATACTATCATTTCTGCTTACATTCCACCGTGCCACGACGCGGCGGAAGTCCCCCGCGTCGTGGCACGGTTGCTGAGGCCCTATCTCTTGCTTGGAGATCTGAACGGCAGGCATCCTCTCTGGGGAGATTACTTCATAAATCCCAGGGGACAAATCCTTGCCGATCTGATCGAAGAGCTTGAGATGGGTGACCTAAACGTGGATGAGTTTACGCATCACTGTCCGAGAACCGCTTTATTTTCTTGCCTTGACCTATCTTTGTGCTCTTCGGATGCACAGCCTGATTTTGATTGGGGTTTAGTCGATGACCTCCATGGTAGTGATCACTTTCCCATTCAAATATCATTTTCAGGGCAACTGCCGCCTGAGAGACCACCTCGGTGGTGCTTGGCGCGGGCGCGGTGGCCTGCATTTCAGGAAATGACTAAATTCTCTATCTCAGTCGAGGAGTTTAGGTCGGTAGATGAGGCCGTTGAGTTCTTCTCCGGCAACCTCATCGCGGTGGGCCTGACTACTATTCCTAGGACGTCTGGCCGTTTTGCACGCCGATCACTCCCATGGTAGTCGGCCGGATTGTGAGACGGCCCTCAAACAGAAGCGTCATGCCTACATGCGCTATAAGCGCCGCCCGAACGATTTCACTGTCGCTGAATTTCGTCGGGCTAGGGCTAGGTTCCGGTATATTTCGAAGCACGCCCGCCGCTCTTCTTGGCGGGCATACGTGTCTTCACTTAACGGGAAGACCCCTTTAGCTGAGGTGTGGAAGCGAGTCAAAAGGATTCGACGCAAGTTCTCGCAGGACCCCGCTCCCGTTCTCCAGGAGAATGGGACCGCAATCTCAGACCCCGCATCCGTGGCGGAATCCTTAGCGACCGCTTTTTCCGCATTCTCTAGCCGTGATGCTGCCCAGCCAGCATTCAATGCACGTCGTGATGTCGCGGAAGGCCGCCGGCTGGACTTTACCTCCAGAGGCGGAGAACCCTTCAACGACAAGTTTACTGTGAGTGAGTTGCGTTCCGCTCTCGCTTCGTGCGCGGACACCGCCCATGGTCCGGACGATGTCCCGTACGCCATGCTTCGACACCTGGGTGAGCAAGGCATGGCCTTTCTGTTAGATTTGTTCAACAGGATCTGGGTGGAAGGTCTTCTCCCAGACTCCTGGCGAATCGCTACTGTGCTCGCCTTTCGCAAACCGGGGAGAGATCACTCTACTCCGACCGGTTTCCGCCCAATTTCTCTAACCTCTTGCGTGTGCAAGTTGATGGAGAAATTGGTAAATGTTAGATTAGCCTTTTTCCTGGACAGCGGAGGCCATCTGTCTTCCGCACAGTGCGGCTTCCGTAAGTTCCACTCCACGTCGGATGCTCTGCTCCGCCCGGAAAATGCCGTCTGCGAGGCTTTCCTTTGTAGACAGCACTACGCCACGGTGTTTTTTGATCTGGAGAAGGCCTATGATACGTCATGGCGATACGGTATCATGGGGACTCTCCACACGATGGGGGCGAGGGGACGCCTCCCAATGTTTATATCTGAATTTTTGCGAGATCGTCGATTCCGCGTACGGGTGGGGGGAGCTCTCTCCGGCCCAAAGGAGCAGGAAGAGGGTGTCCCGCAGGGAAGTGTCCTCAGTGTCACACTCTTTGCCCTGAGCATCAACGGCATCACTTCGGTGCTGCCGGAAGATGTTCTCGCTACGCTCTACGTGGACCACCTTTCGATCTCTTTTTGCGCGGCCCAGATTCCAACTCTGGAGCGTCGACTCCAACAGGCATTGAACCGCGTCTCTCGCTATGCCGAAGCGCACTGGTTTCGGTTTTCTTTGGCCCAGACTAAGGTGGTGCACTTCTGCCGCCATCCACGGCTTCACGCCGACCCAGATTTGTTTCTTAATGGGGTGCGCCTGGATGTGGTTGAGTCGCACCGTTTCCTTGGTCTTGTATTCGACCGACGCCTCACCTGGGAGGCTCATATTCGCAGCCTTAGGGTCTCTTGTACCCGCGCCATGGACATTCTCCGTTCCGTGACGTTCAGCGCTTGGGGCGCTGATAGGGCTACTGCCTTACTTTTTTATCGATCCTTTGTTCGCTCGAAGCTCGACTACGGATGCGAGTTTCATGCATCCGCAGCTGAGCGATTATTTCGGAAGGTGGATTCGATCCACCACACCGGCCTTTGCCTTGCGACCGGTGCCTTCCGCACTTTCCCCATTAAGAGCCTGTTGGTCGATGCTGGGGAGATGCCACTCGCTCTGCGCCGCGTGCAGTGCATCACTCGCCTGTACGCGCGAGCCCGGCGCCTCCCTCAGTCGCCAACAGCTCTCACTGCATCCGCAGCTGATCTCGATGGTGCCTATGCCGCCGAGAGACGCCAGTCATACCCTAAGCCCTTTGGGTTTAGGGCCAGAAAACTCCTTCGAGAGGTAGATATAGCTCTCGGGCCGGTGGCGCCCCTGGTTCTGCCCAGGACGCCACCCTGGAGGGTACCATATTTTGCTATTTGTCGCCACGCCTCTGCTCCCAAAGCTTGTACTGCGCCGGGAGTATTGCGTTCGACGTTTTTGGAGCACACATCGTGTCATGCTGGAACCGTGCCTGTGTATACGGATGGCTCCAAGTCCCAAGAGGGGGTCGGCTTCCACGCCGTATCCCCTCTGTTTGAAGTCAGCGGGGCTCTACCAGGCGCTGCGTCTGTCTTCACGGCCGAGCTGGTGGCAATACACCACTCGGTACGGGAGATTACGCGACGTGCCCGGTTCTGAGACCGGATTGTGATCTATAGCGACTCACAAAGTGCCCTGAGTGTTCTCGGGGCATTGGAATCTCTGCATCCCCTGGTTCTCGATATCCGTGACGCCACGGTTTTGGCGAGCCGGGCAGATGTCGAGATTATCTTCTGCTGGGTTCCTGGACATGTGGGAATTGCGGGGAATGAGCGCGCCGATGAGGGCGCCAAAGAGTCCGCGAGGACTCTGCGACCGGACCAGTGTTTCGCTATTCCTCACACCGACTACATGGCAGGAATACGGGCAGCTCTTCGGACTGCTTGGCAAAGAAGATGGGAGACGGTCGAAGGGAACTTAAAGTTGCGTGCCATTGCGCCGCGACTGTTCCCATGGACCTATCCCCCAATGCCGCGGCGGCTTCAGGTTGCTTTCTGTCGTCTCCGAATCGGACACACTCGTGTGACGCATCGCTATCTGATGGAGCACTCGCCTGCGCCCTATTGCAACGACTGCGTCGTCCCCCAGACTGTTCGGCACATTCTTGTCGAATGTCCCAGTCTGGGCGATCTTGGCGCACGATACCTGTCCCAGTACCGGGATGGGCGGGGTCGCTACCCCCTGTCCCTTGTGCTCGGGACAGATTCGTGCACATTGATTTGTGGACTTGTTGACTTCCTGGGGGAGGCCGGCCTTCTCCCTATTATTTAAGCAAGTTTTTTTTTGTTTTGTTTTTTTTTGCATTTGTTTTTGTTTTTTGTTTTTTTTGTTTGTATTTCTTCCTTTAGTTGCACGCTCCTGCGCCGGGGGGACCTCTCCCCGACGCACCAGCTTGCTTCCTTTCCCCCTTTTGGGGTGTTTTTTTTTTTTTTTTTTTCTCTTTAATTTTATTTTAAAGTAGCCTAGAACTAGGCCAGTTTTAATACGGCGACTAATGCCCAAGAAGGCAGTCGCCAGATGAGCTCTTAAAAAAAAAATAAAAAAAAATACAACCATATCACGAGTGACGAAGCGTTCAGTCAAAATTCGGGCGGCATTTAATATCGGCAACCAACATGAGAAACTTGCTTTCTCGGCCCTTTCTAGCGAACGAAACAGGAAAGTGGGCGTGAAATGAGTTTGTTTGCTCTGTGTATTCATCGGAGGTGAAAGCAAATAAGGGGGCATGACCAGGCTGACGATGAACGGATTTAACGAGTGATATTGAAGTCGCTTTCATCGTGGCTTAATCTGATACCTGAGTCAACTAGTAGATTTGTGGCCTTTCTTATCAAGAGATGCGTGGGATCAAGTGCTGTATGATATTTTAGTTCTTTCCACCCATCGAAATCTTTCTTTGGTTTGCTGACACAATGTCGCTTAACCTAGTTAGGATGTGAGCGTTCCGTGCAAAGGATTGCCTTATTTTTACAAATTTCCTTGAAGTATCAATCAAACATTTTCATAGTAAAGATAAAAAAGCAACCTAAAATGCTTGCATCTATGAAGAAAGACTGCATTTTTTTCATCTCATTAACCTCTAATACATATATAAACTTGCGATATTTTTATAAAAGAATTCACATAAGTAAAATAAAGGTCATATTTTCCTCGGCACAAACAGTGCCACACATTAAAAAGAATTTTGTATATAATCAGAAATTAAAATGTTCATGGGTGACTTGTAAATTTATACTCTTCCTAAATCCCTAAACCCGACAGACTATTAAAAATTAATCTCGAAATCAGTTGGCTGTTCTTACTTGGATGAAGGAAATGACACTAATGTAATTATATCGGTGAAGAACTTATATATATATATATATATATATATATATATATATATATATATATATATATAATATGCGTTTCTCTTCAAACAAGCTACATGTAATGCAACATTTTTAAACAGAAAACTTTAGGTAATACTTTTTTAACGATGCGTCGATTTGGCAGTTTTAGGCGTTATACGAGTGTTCTTGGGAAATAAAAGTGTGTCCAAAAGTTTGAAATTGGGGACTTCTCTTATTATTATGGATTTTACAACTTTTATGTTTCGAAAATCTCTACAAGGATGAATTATTCGAGACCCATAGTAACTACATGGTTAGAATTCTGCATGTGGTTAAAAATACTCCTTGCAGTACTGGCACGCCTTAAATAACTTTTGTTTTGATATATTCATTTATCTAATAATCACCCTTATTCTTTTTACATACATTTATAAGCAAATGGTGGATCTGGAAAGAATTAGAGATGGGCCTTCTTCATTTGGTTGCTCCTTACTTTTATTCGAAGGGAAGGATTAGAGGATTGCAAAAGAACATTTAAAAGTAGTTTGGTTTAGAGAAAAGTTACTGCTCACTTATTTAAATAGGGAAGAAAAAGAAAAGGATAAACAATCCTTGATTACTGTTTGTTTTCTTCTCTTAGGAGCAGTAAAATATAAAATAGAATTTAGATAATCTTTCATTAATGAGGTAAAGGGTTAGACCAATTCAATGAATGCACTGATCATTTATGGAATTTCATTTTGGAACAAGTAAAGATTACAAATTATACATGACCTTTAAAACATATATATTCGTACCTCATTTTTAATAGTTACATCGTGATGTGAGAAAAAGGGAATGTACGAATTAGACAGAGTTGATTTACGATAAACAGTAGAGCTGGTTTGGTCAATGACTCTTACATTTATTTTGTAATGTGTTGAACGCTCTCAATAACCAGATCCCCGACATTACTTTAAAAGTTGAATAAGATGAAAAATGTTTAGCTTTTCTTGATGTTAAATTACAGCACCTTTCAGAAGTTCGGCATTTTAAAAAGCCCTGGGTTAAATGATGGAAGAATCGACCAAATAGTTACAATTTTATTAGTAAAAAAATAAAAGCAAAACGGGCACCGACGGACCGACCTACCGACACAGTGAGACATAGAGTCGCACGCGACTAAGCGCACGCGATTAAAAATTATCTTGAAAAAGCATGAAATACTCGAGGGTGTTGAGTGTTTAAACTAAATACCAAAGTTTATTTTACTGGTAGATTAGTGAATAAATACTTTACTTCAAAGCTTGTGAAAAATGGTCCGATGAAAATCGTAATATAATTGAAACACGATGAGACGGGAAATACTATTGTTTTGAGCCAGACTGATTAAATAGAAAGGAGCATTAAAATTCTAGCATATAATTAGAAGTTTCAAATAGTTTCTGAATTAGAAAGTTAAATGATTTTGCGTCTAGAAGATAAACTTTCATAATTTCTTCCGAGACTCAAGTCGTCGCGATCAATTAATGAGGGTAAATATAAATAAACAATTTTCTCTGTCCCTGATCTTGCCAAACTGTATTGTTCACAAAAGATAAATAAAAGAACAATGAGACTAAGTTTTGTCTCTTATTCCCTTCCTACATATCAATTATAATTCTTATCTCGCCTTACTCGAAGAAGCAATTTATCATTCTTGTGAAATTCAAAATGTAATTTTATAGTGAAAGTTTTCATCGGCTCCTTTTTGTGAAAGCATTTTTTGGTAGAGTAACTCTTCACCTTCCGTAGTGATAAAACAAACTATGGACACAATTTTAAGCAAGCTCTTTCAGCACTTTCAGGTATTGCACAGTTTCTTGAAAGAAATTTGTAAACCGTTCTTAGAGTTTGTATTTAATGAAAACATTATATTTCCCAATAGATTTTATCAGTAGATTGATGAAGTTAGTATATAGATTCACCCGATGGTCTATTATGTACTGACCTTTTCTTGACTTATTATGGAGACACATTTTTCAAACAATGTCCTTCTGACTGTCAAACAAGTTGATAGAGATATTTTCTGACCATTCTATCTCAGTTTTCCAAAATTCAGCAGATTATTAAAGGCTCTTTAGGTTTTTTATTTCTCTCCATGACAGTATCACTTATACAATAAAAAAGGACAAATTTGATCTCTACCTTCTTTTATTTATTAATTTCCAAACAAAATGGAAAAATAAGCACTTAATCTTTGAGGGAACCCTCGTTTTCAGGCCTTGGTTTATATTTCTTGAGTAGCACTGATATAAATTTCAAGCTTTCTTTTATTGAGACTCATACATATTTAGATGATTCAATCTCTCCTCTAACTTTTGCTTAATGCAATAAGCTTCGTGCTTCCTAAAAACATATATTTTAATAATTATTTTCCATTTTCATATATTGAAAAAAGTAGCTAGGGAAAGTTTTTAATCAATTGGTAAAGTCATAAACTTCACGAATTCTGCGGACCCTGAACAAGTTATTAACTTTTAGTTAATTATGGTCAACAGGAAAACTATTGGGAGAATGTTCCTCCCTAAACATCAACCTCTAGGGAAAGGCGTAGCATTTTTGACTCCCGTATACAAGTGAACAAAGTGCAGCATTGCAAAAAATATTTAAAGTATTTTTCGTGCCCTTAAGGATCTGATTCCATAGGAGAATCATTCTTATAAACCATAGCATTCCAAAGCAAAGGAACATTAGACTATTAGAGAACATTCAACAATAAGCAAAAATAACGTGACAATTAGAGATTTCCAAATATTATATTTAAACCAGTACCCAAATTTGCTCTGTTTGTCCGAAAGATTTAGATAACATACGAGTATATAAGCTCAAGTCTGAATTCTGACCATTTTTTTACTGCACTATTATTCACAACATAACACGCCTAATCAATCCAAGAATGAATCAATAATAACCCAAAATAGGGTACACTTGCATAAATCACTTTGTGCAAATATTGAAAAAATTTTGTGATCGTAGGTATTGCATATAGGTGCCTATAACAATGAAATTCATGTGTATTATAATATATATATGTGTGTGTGTATATGGCTGACATAAGACAAACATAGCATTTAGGAGCAACCGACGACACTTGTACAACGATGCAATCACACTTTTCACGTAAAATATTCCACTCACGCACACAAAATACTAAACAAAACAAAGCCAATCATCTCTCTAATATCGTAAGCCTAAATCTCACTTCTATTCTATATTATTTTATATTTTATTATTTATTTATTTAAAATCAATTATAACTCACTTCAATAACACAATTCACTTAGCCATATATCGAAACAAACACACAAAAAATAAAGACTACAACCTCTTTTAAACTTAACCTGTAATAACACCCAGGTAAACACTTAATCATATTAGGGGGCGCCTTAACCCCCTGCTACAAAAGCTTGAATGCCCTCTACTTGTGAAATATGTTGCCATTAAAGAATAGTATTTGTTTTGTGAAACAGCAAGGAGGATTTATTTTACTTGTTTTTGGTTGAATCCTCTGAATAAAGAGGTGTGGGAGGAAAAGGCGCGATAAAGAAGAGTAGTGATGGTTTCTAGAAGTGGGAAACTAGTATAAAGTGAGGTTACGTCAAAGCTGCGCGCATGTATAAGTTAGAATGTAGTGATTTTAGTTAAACAGTATGTTGATTCGAGGAGTTTGGCTGCTTATAATTAGGGAGGTTATAGGTCACTAATATAGGTCGCATAAGAACATTCGCTCTATGGACTTTAGGAAGACCATAGGGTAAACATAGGCTGAATCAGTGGCGGGAATTTTTTTAGGTGCCATTGCCTATAACGTTTGTTTTTTTTAGGGAGAGAAGAAGACTATTGGTTTTATCCTCGTGTTGGTGAGAGAGCTTAGGCGGGTTTTCATGGACGGAAACGAAATTGGAAGGGTCGTCTAACATCAGGTCATTGAAAATGGGTTACAGCCCGAAACCTCGGTACCTGAGAAATAAACAATCACAATGGAAATCATAAATGCAGCCTTATTGTTCATCCTTATACTTAGTATACGCCTGGCAATGCTCAATCCCTCCACTCTGTTACGTCATATATCTTCATACAATAGCGACCATAATGATTCTGCCACATAGGTTTCCATCACAGAATTTACAGTAGCTTCCAACCAAATAATGCTCAGTAATCGATGAAAAATTACAGATATAAAGAATATCTGCTTGTATCGTCCAGCTTTTAGGATTCAGATAAATCGAGGGTAGTCGTCTCACTTCGGGGGGGGGGGGGGATTTCGTAGCTGCATATACTTTCAACTTTAATTTTCTTGAGAGGTATAACTTATTCATTTCACTAAGGGAAAATTCTGATTAGGATTCGTTATGTGAGCAAAATAAATGTAGCACATAACTTTGGGTTGAGTTTATATTTTCGACGTGAGAGTATGTTTTGATTTCCTATGGCTCCTTCACGGCAGTTTTGATTACTCTGGCCTAAAGTGGTGTTTGCATTCTCCTTCTCCGCCAGTTTTATCAGCAAGGAATTTTTTCTTTAGGAGCTCTTTTTTTTCACCGAGTAAGCCATCGACAACGTTTTATGTTCCCCATCTCAGTTAAGGCATCTTAGGAAGTTGCTATTAAAGCTCCTCCAAAAATGACCCCTAAAGCACAGACGGAATACACGAGCAGCTTGCCTTTATATCAGTTAGCCGTGTTGTGTTGATCATACCTGTAACATAAAAAGCACAATTGTAGGTCTATGAACTTTTCTCGTTCGGTCTTCTTAAAGTAGACACGAAGTTAGAAGAGGAGCAATCCAGACTCTGTTGCCTTATTCACCATAATTGTCTCCGAAAATAATTCCTTAAACACGTGATTATAATTCTTGAATATTATAATCTGGGCCACTTCAACCCACGTGTGATTCTTTTCAATCACTAGATGAATTTCTTCTGCAAATTAGTTTAAACCCAGAGTTCAAGGCGCAAGAGAAATAAGATTTTGTGTTATTTAATTTTTGTAGATATCTGGGGTTTTACATTGAAAACTTTAGGTATTCTGCCACTTCGATGGAGGTGAGAGCTTTACAGACCACCTCATCTGCACAGATAGCCGCAAAGACATTATGAATGTCTATAAGCCTGACCGGGGTTACGTTCAACTTGTCATAGATATTTTCGAAGACCTTATCCCAATCAGGCTTGGAACCGTCGGATTCCGTCCTCAGATAATATGCAGGGTCTCTATCATTTATTCCTCATATTTTCGTAGGAGAAGGGAGGAAAGAATAAGGGAAAAAAAATATGCGAGTTTACTGAGTATACCAATATGTGTGTTGTGCGAGTGGGGGAAAGAATGATATCATCAGGGAAAAAAGTGGTCTATAGTGTTAAAAAATAATTTGTCCAAAGGCACTTTACCTTGCAGTAGAGGAGGTTTCTCGAATAAACCCGCAAGGCTGAAGTGGGGGAAAGAATGATCTTTAGCAAGTTGGGGAAGCTCGGTCCTTCCACCGGTGTCCCGCGAAGAATAAAAATTCGAATATTTCCACTGAGATCCTAAATGCACTTCGAGCCTATCACTTTTACTTTACTTCCAAGCAATTTTCACTACAAGCACTGTGAGTTCTAACACAAAGCCTGTTTGGTGAAAAAAAAAAATTAAAAATCGAAAATAGTGGCAATGAGATAAATCAAATGGGTATAACAGTTGCAAATTAGCTGTTGACTTTAACAAAGAATTTGTCCGGGGTTTTCTTGAATCATTTCCTATACTTTCAGCACAAATTCTTGGGTTAACATGGTAATAGAACCCTTTGTATGTTTTTCGTTTTGCGGCTAATGCTAGATCCATATAAAAATCTTCCAGGTCTTTTCTAACTTTGTTAGCGAAGGATCGGGCAACATTCAGAAAGTAAGCAATCTATTTCTCATCATTTTGAGCTTTGATGGCAATGATTATAGCCTTCCTTTTCATTTACTTCATCAATCTAATGTCATTTATTATTAGTTTAAAAAATAAATTGACAATACTAAGTTATAGGAAGGTTAGAGCTATTCAAATCGATGTTCTCAAAATACTTACGCACCATATATATATATATATATATATATATATATATATATATATATATATATATACTGCAATGTATGCAGTGATGGTTTGAAGTTATTATACCAATGAGTAGCCACCTTGCCGGGGCATCGGACACGCTTAGTAGATAGAGGCTCTTCAGCCACGCCAAGCAAGTCACTAAACCTCTGATCCTATGTTCTTCAACGGGGACTAATCTCTTATTCAGCCACCATATTTCCTGAATAGCTTGGGCTACCCATTTGATCTATAATCGGCTTCAAGGGTCTCTTTACACTCCAGTTCTTAAACGCATCAGCTTACTCATGCCTTCCTTTCCCACTGATCCAATCCAGCGCTCTAAGATCCCGACGTTTCATTTCTGTGACATTAATACTTTCTTTTTGCAGTCGTCTGTGTTGCATGGCTCATCCTGATATGTCGATATTTGCTCAAAGAATGTAGAAAGACATGCCTGATCCTATACATCCCTCCCTTTCCTGCTCCTATACACCCCTTTCTTGCCATGTTGCCTTCAAACGTACATTGAAGATACACTTCTCCTCCAAATCCTTTTCTCACTTGGTACACGAGAGCTCTTTGAAGGTTCCTACCTGGAAGAACGCCTTAGATCAACGTACACTGATTGATTTATGGTTGCCTTTATAAAAGCAAGTTGTTCTCGCTAATCATATACAAAGTGATTTCGCCAAATACCAAGTTAGGTCTTTTATCTTTCAGTCGATGTTCTCTGCTTTCTTAAAAAATTGGACTATTTTCCAATTGAAGGGACGTGGTATTCAGAATTTCTTCCCTATTAGCAATTAAATTATTTCTCGCGGAAACTCCAAAGCTCTCTTAGATATTTTATCATTAAAAATGAATATAATCTGAATTAATTTTAATAAATTCATATTAACAGATCTATTGATCCCCAAACCTCCAAGATTCTTTGCCTTCTTCATTATTTCTCTTTAATTGAATATTACAAAAACGGCTCAAATTGCCCCAAATTTGTATAAACTGCGCATCCTTTAAAAGTGTATAAAAAACGATAAAACAAGTTTAGTGAAAATATGATTAAGACTATTTTTAGTTAGTTACATAATATGTCGTTATTCTTATGAAGTTTTCTAGCATTTCAGGGAAACTGATAGCCAGAATCTTTGTTCATAAGCCATTATTTAACAGTTAGGCTCTTAAATCATTCATTCAATGTATTAAATAAAACTGTATATTAATACTTTTATATTAAATTGCCTGTACTTTGAGGAAGAAGAATCTCCTTAACGTCCTCCAGTGCGGGTCGTAAAAAGCAACTCAATCAGGATATGGTGCGCTGGACTGGAAAGCCAACGCACCCGAGCGTATTGCGTAATATTGGATTAAAGTTTGCAATCCACAATTTATGTGAAATTGCTAGAATTGAGGGATCGAATGGCAGGTATAGATCTAAATTATCTCATTTTTTAGTGAAGCGTAATACACTCGTTTAAAGTGTATTGTACGCGTTGATAGCGTACTGTGCTCGTTGATAGCGTATTGTAGGCTTATATAGCCTATTGTACTAATTTATAGTGTACTGTACGCGTTAATAGCGTTCCTTATGCCAGGATACATACTGTAGGTGTTGATAACGTACTGTACGAGTTAGTAGCATATTTTACGCGTTGATAGAGTACTGTACTCTATTTTTTATAGCGTACTCTCCTCGTTGATGGCATAATACGCGCGTTGATAGCGTACTGTACTCGTTGTTGATAGCGTGCTGTACTGATTTTAAAAGAGTAATGTACTCGTTGTTGATAGCATACTGTACTCGTTGTTGATAGCATACTGTACTTGTTGTTGATAGCATAATATACACGTTGAGGGTATACCATACGCGTTAGCATACTATATACGTTGATGGCGTACTGTACGAGTTGATAGCATACTTTACACGTTGAAATAATATTGCACAAGATGAGATCGTACTGTGGGCGCATTGAGATCTAAATTATCTCATTTTTTAGTGAAGCGTAATACACTCGTTTAAAGTGTATTGTACGCGTTGATAGCGTACTGTGATTGTTGATAGAGTATTTGAAGCGTTATGACTGTATTTAGCGTTGATAGCGTATTGTAGGCTTAGATAGCTTATTGTACTAATTAATAGTGTACTGTACGCGTTAGCATACTATATACGTTGATGGCGTACTGTACGAGTTGATAGCATACTTTACACGTTGACATAATATTGCACAAGATGAGATCGTACTGTGGGCGCATTGAGATCTAAATTATCTCATTTTTTAGTGAAGCGTAATACACTCGTTTAAAGTGTATTGTACGCGTTGATAGCGTACTGTGATTGTTGATAGAGTATTTGAAGCGTTATGACTGTATTTAGCGTTGATAGCGTATTGTAGGCTTAGATAGCTTATTGTACTAATTAATAGTGTACTGTACGCGTTAATAGCGTTCCTTATGCTAGGATACATACTGTAGGTGTTGATAGCGTACTGTACGAGTTGGTAGCATATTTTACGCGTTGATAGAGTACTGTACTCTATTTTTTATAGCTTAGTGCACGTGTTGATAGCGTATTTTATGTGTTGATAGCGTACTGTACGCATTAATAGCGTACTGCACGCGTTAATATCGTACTGTAATCGTTGATAGCGTACTGAATACGTTTCTAGTTCATTATGCCCTCTATCATTTGCAAAAATGTAATTTTATCCCAACTAGATTTAGTTCTTTGAAAAATGAAACGGTCTTTCTTTTTACGGTCGTTCAGCCCTAAAAAAATATTTGTTTATGGAATTTTGATACAAGATCAAAAGATTGAAAGATTTAATTAAGTTAATTCAAAAAGAATATCGATTGCGAAACAATATTGAAATTAATATGAATTCTTCATTAGGTTCGTATCCCTCGGGTCATGCCGTTATCGCTCTCCCTTTTGAACAACGCTCCACGTTGTGTAAAAGGGATTGAGGGTGATAATCCGAAAAAAAGAAGTTGACATAGTAAAATGAAAGAAAATGATCCAGACTATGTTTTTAATTAATTTTAAGGTCTCTTTTTTGTCTGTTCGATTTTTTAAAAAGATAGCATGACCACTATGTTATTCCTTGTTTTCCTCTCTCATTTTCCTTCCCTTTTTTCTTATACTTAAATTGTTCGAATGTACTTTTGGCTTTGTAGAACTTCTACTAATTACCGTCATTTTCCCGTTCGAAACTTAGCCTCATCTTCCCTTTGATTTAACCAACAACTCTTCATGCTTCTAGGAGTGTCCTCTATCATTCTAACCCTCTCCTTTGCTAGCCCTAAATAAAACATTCGCAGAGTCCTTTCTTTCAACTTTACTTCCATACTACCCACTTCCATCGCTGAGATGAATTAAAGGAATAGGATTCTCTTGAGTTTCCTTTATAGATCCAGGCGGGGAATAAAACCTTTGCCATGTTCAGCGCCAAGGGGTTCCGAAGAAAAGGGGTGGCTACTAGAGGAGTTTTATTTAGAGGGGAAAACCATCGGAGGAAAGAATGACATTCTTAAGGGATTGGTAAATAGGTTAGTGATGGTAGAGAAGAAGTAAAGAGAATTGAAAGGCTAAATAGGTACATGG
Source organism: Ceratothoa steindachneri (assembly GCA_963969495.1). Classification (NCBI taxonomy): domain Eukaryota; kingdom Metazoa; phylum Arthropoda; class Malacostraca; order Isopoda; family Cymothoidae; genus Ceratothoa; species Ceratothoa steindachneri. Next base: position 134,688,317 of record OZ018332.1, on the reverse strand, counting down.
ACCCAGTGACCCGAAAGAGGAGATCAGAGGACTTGGGAACATATGCATAGGAAAAGTGCACAACTCCCATGAAGCTACTATTGGCTTCTTTGGAGAGAAAAATGAGAAAGTAAAGGGAATATATATATATATATATATATATATATATATATATATATATATATATATATATATATATATATAGAGAGAGAGAGAGAGAGAGAGAGAGAGAGAGAGAGAGAGAGAGAGAGAGAGAGAGAGAGAGAGAGAGAAAGAGAGAGAGAGAGAGAGAGAGAAAGAGAGAGAGAGAGAGAGAGAGAGAGAGAGAGAGAGAGAGAGAGAGAGAGAGAGAGAGAGAGAGAGAGAGAGAGAGAGAGAGAGAGAGAGTTACAAGAAGTTACAAGGAAAGAGAGTACCCTAGGAAACCTTATGGTCCATTCAAAGATGGTACCTTTCGACTAGCAATCGAGCGGGCACATGGCTGCTCAATTGTTTTGCGTCTTTAAACGGCAACTTTTCAAGACTTTGTCTAGTCTTGACTTGAACTGGTCAACAGATTCACTGTTGACAACTTCCACTCGAAGTGCGTTCCACTTACCGCAGATACTGTAGGGGAAAAAATTTCCACACAGATTGCAGTTGTAATGCTTCAGTTCAAGTTTGAAGCCGTTATTACGCGTTCTGTTCTCACTCAGTGTGAAAATATCCCGGTAGTCAACATTGTCCAACCCTCGAAGTATTTTAAAAACATCAATGAGCTGACCACGCAGTCTACGGGTTTCCAGCGAGAACAGATTTAATTCCCTTAGTCTATCCTCATAACTTTTATGTCGGATAGAGGGAATCAGTTTGGTTGCCCTAGCTTGTATGCGTTACAAACTTGCGATGTCCTTTCGAAACGAAGGACTCCAAAATTGTACGGCATACTCCAGGTGCGGCCGAATAAGAGAGTTGTACAGACAAAGTACTATCTCCTTGTTACGGTATCCAAACTGGCGCTTTATGTAGCCTAACATCCTTTGGGCTTTCTTCTCTGCCTCGGTGCACTGCTTCGAGAACTTGAGGCACTAGTAATAGTTACACTCAAGTCCTTCTCAGTGTAACTCGATTCAAGAGCAGTGCCCTTAAGGATATACTGAGATTGGATGTTTCTGTGGCCGATATGCATTACTTTGCATTTCCCCACGTTAAAAGGCATTTGCCACGTGTCCGACCACTCCCTAATCTTGCCAAAATCTTCATGCAGGCGGGCAGTATTTCCATTCTTTGCAACGTTCATACCAAGCTTGGTATTGTCGGCAAATTTGCAAATCTTGGCAACCATGTCACCGTCCATGTCGTTGACGTAGATGATGAATAGTAGTGGTCCCAGGACAGAACCTTGAGGCACCCCGCTAGTAACGGGCACCCACTCAGAAGCCTGTCCATTCACCACCACCCGTTGCCGTCTGCCACTTAGCCAGTTCTTGATCCAGCCGGCTACTTTTTCGTCTATGCCCAGCGCTCGCACTTTCCGGAGAAGGCGGCGGTGTGGTACCTTATCAAAGGCTTTCTGAAAGTCTAAGTACACCACATCCACCGCCTTGTCCCGATCGTGCTCACTGAAGACGAAGTGGATGAATTCCACAAGGTTCGTCAGGCATGACCGTTGCCTTCGGAAGCCGTGCTGGGAACTCCTCAGTAGCAGGTTTGACTCTAAATACGACGTCGTTTTGTCCACCATCATGCTTTCCATGAATTTACCGACCATCGAAGTCAGACTGATAAGTCGGTAGTTTGACGGTTGGCTACGGTCTCCTTTCTTGAAGATAAGAGTCACCTCCGCTTCACGCCAGTCTCTAGGAACGCATTCAGTCCGGATTGACATGTTGAAGATTGCGCTCAGATGTCGTGATACTTGATCGCGCACTTGTTTCAACACTTTAGGTAGAAACCCATCTGGGCAAGGTGACTTGTTCGTCATTAGGTCACTGATCTTCTTTTTTATTTCCCCTTCGGTGAAGTTCATATCCTCCAGCTTTTCCCCCGAGTAGGAATCCATTGGCTGAGGGATGGGACCACACTCTTGAGTTAACACTGAAGAGAAGTAGTCGTTCAGGAGGTTAGAATTTTCTAAATCTGAATGCTTTAATGCCCCCTCCTCATTTCTCAAAGGGCCAATCGTTTGACGGATTGGTTTTCGGCTGTTCACATATCCAAAAATCTCCTTGGGATTCGCTTTACAGAGTCTCGCCACTTGGAGTTCCTCAAACCACTTAGCCGCCCTTATGCTGGACTTCACTCTCCTGGCTAGCCTCCGGTATTCTTTAAAGTCTCCCGAGATCTTCAATTCATGGTACACAGTTCTCTTCTCCCTAAGCAGTTAGCCGATTTCTCGATTAAACCACTTTAGTTAAACAGAAGACCGACAGGGACATTTCAGAGGGATGAAACGTAATGGAAGACTCCTGAATGTGGTTTTGAAACTGTTCCACGAGTCTTCAACAACATCACACACTTCTAGCTTCACGTCAGTCAGTCCAGCACGAAGACCTGCAAAGTCTGCTCTTTTTAAATCGAGTTTCCTCAGTTTACTAGTTGCAGGCCCTGCCTTCGGGACTTTGACTACAAAAATAATTTGTCGGTGGTCACTGCCACCGACCTGTTTGCCAACAGAGACGTCCTCAACGATGTCATCCTTAGAGGTGAAAACCAAGTCGAGGATATTGTCTCCTCTCGTTGGCTCTCTCACCCATTTAGTGAGGAACTCGTTGTTCGCGAACTCCAGGAGTAGTGCGTTCTCGCCACAGGGTTCTCTGGTTTCCCAGTCAACTTGTGTGTTGAAATCACCCATGACGATACACACTCTGTCTTCGACAAGTTCTCCTAGTAGCTGGTACAGATCTCTGTCCTTTTCAAAGAGTCGGGCAGGAGTTCTATAAAGGACCAGGGTCCTGTATTTTGCAGGACCTATCTCTAGGTCAACACCTAGTAGTTCATGGTTGGATACGATGTTGCAATCCGTCAAGTTGAGAGTATCCTTGACATACAACATCACACCGCCACATTCTCTTTCTGGCCTATCTTTCAGGAAGAGCTGGTAACCGGGAATTGTGAATTCACCTTCAAAATATTGGCTTGAGGTTTTTTTCCACGACTCCTGTTATGGCCACCATCTCCGGTTCTTCTGTTGCTACGAGGCCACGAAGTTCTAGAAACTTCACATTAAACAGAAGAACTTTGAGGGAGTCCCCGACTGTAGGACTCCCTACGCTCTACCGTATCCCGCTTTCTTTCTCGGTTGCGGGGTCACTCCCCTCTTTGTGACTTCAGAAAAGGTCGGTCTTGGAGTAACACGGGTGTACTGGCGTACGTCCTCCTTTCCTCGGGCTCAGGCACTTCTTTGAGTCCGCTCCACAACATCCTGGATCATGTTCGCGAGTGCAGCTTTCCCTTTAAAGGAAAGATGCACTCCGTCCCTTTTGTACAGGTCATTTCTCCCGTAAAAGGTGCGGTAGGGGTGTACAAAAATGACTCCTTCCGCTGTACAAAGATCTCCCAGGCGTTGATTTATGGAGACGTTCCTCGCGTGAGCATTGCGGGATGGAACTCGTCTTGGGAGTATCCCGACCACGACACGTCTGCGGGTTTTTGTAGCCCACAGTCGTCAAATCCTTCCATAACCGTGGTCAGGATCTTCCCGCTGGCGCCTACTTTACCTACTCGTAGGTAGAGATCGTTGCCACTTGCCATGAGGGCAACTACTGAGTTTTCAGAGATGTGAGATTTCTCAGCCTCCACCCTTATATCTCCGTTCTACTTTCCTGGAAGGCAGTTTACCTTCACACTGGTGCGAAGGTAGGCCACTAGCAAGGGTTGTAGATCCCGCGCTTGGGAGTCACCGATCACGATGACCCTCGCGCATTTGGGTTCAGAGGACAGAGGCTTCCCTTTCACTATGGGCTCTTTCGATCACTCTTTCTTCCCCACTTTTCGGGTTTTTTTCTTCTTCTTTTTCTTCTTGTTTTTTTCTTCCGTTTTAACTTTCTCTTCTGTTTTATCTACTGTTTTTCTTTCTTACTCTTCCTTTTATTATTTTTGACGCCCTGAGTAACCCCAGCAGCTGCTGGCTCTGGGACGTCGGATGGTTTGCCTATCTCTATCGACGCGGTGCATGACGGCCCAACAGAGAAGCTGATGCTCTACCTTGGTGGCTTTAATCTCTGCAATGATGGCTTCGAGATGACGCATTTGGGTCACATGCTCAGATTCGAGGATTTTCACCTTTTCTTTCAGCCGTTGTGTTTTTTCCTCAAAAGATTTAAAAAGTTTCTTAAGCTCCTGAAGTTCTGCCCTTAGGTCGCAGTCCGTGCAGATACTTCCAGGGTGGCATTTCGAGAAACACCCCTCCGGAAAATCTACGCACTACTTGTCCTTTTGACATGTCGAGCAGGTATACTTTAACGCACCAGGTCCTTTCTTTCCAGTCATGCTGAACACTTTATATCTCTAAATACTTTGTGACCACTCAATAAAAAAGAAAGGGGGTAGGGAGTTCGCCCCGCGTGAGTCTCTCCTGCCTATCGATCGGAGACGTTTCGGATCTTTCAGAAGGCACGCTCCTTGTGCTGCTGTTCGTCCGACCGAGTCGTCAAACCTCTTCGTGCCGTGGCTCCCAACCAAGCAGCACTGGAGGTCACCGAAGGGGCCATCTATTTCTCATCCAGTGCACGGAGCACACCCCGTACTAAACTCCTACTAGTTCCCTTCACGACGGCCAAGATCTCGGAGCAGCGTTCAATGGATATCCCGCCACACCAAGAGACTCGACCCAAGGCTTTTTATTGGCCTGGCAACCAACCTGGGAACAAAGGGCCGTCACCTCATCCCGATGCTACCAGAGGCACCCGTCAACGGTCACTCGGAATGGTCAATAATTACGCGCCAGGGAAGGGGTTAACGGGGCACTACCCTCATCCCATTTATCGTGCCCCAACGCCTAGGAAACCTCTAGTCCTAGTCTCTCGCAACCAGTGAGCGTCAATTGGCGTTGCTTATAGAGGTTCCAAAGCTTCTCTTCTGACGCATGAGGTAGCTGCCAGGTCCTTATAGGTAGATAGAGGAAGAAAGGGAAAGAGTGACACGATAGGAGAGGGCTTTTTTTTGTTGTTTTTTTCTTTTTGTATGAGTGGGAGATAGGATAAAAGTAAAAAAAAGAGAGGGATAGAGTAGAAAAAGGAAGGAATGACGCACTTAGTCTGGAATCTCGTTTTCGACCAAATCGACAAGGGAAGCTCTACCAGGGGTACCCAGAAGAGGTACCCCCCCCCCCCGACATAGCTCGAAAAGTCAAAGGTACACACAAGCTCTCTTCCCGCGACAAAGGGGTGTCACCTCTCCCTCTACTTTCTTAAAAAAGAGAGAGAGAGAGAAAGAGAGACAGAGAGTTACATAGAGTTACATAGATACACAGATCACCTTGGCCTTACGGCCCAGACTAAGGTGATCTGGCCTTAAATCTACTGCCACTTACACATAGAATAGTAGAAGTAAAGGATAGAAAAGTTTTAGGCTCTCCCCACCCTCCACTCCCTCCGGCAAAAGCCGTACATGAAATAATTTGGCAAAAGTACCTTGCAGGTGTAAGAAGAAAGTACCTGAAGAAAATTTGCATTGAATAGTAATTAAATGAAATGAATATAAAAACCACTTACATACACCTGAAAGAGTTATATTTTTTGTAATATTATTTTATTTTGTAGCTTATGCTAAACAATTCCAATATTTGTTAAGTGATTGTCTAATCTTATTTTAAATGAGTCTATAGTGCTGCTGTCCACTACCTCGTTTGGCAAATTATTCCAATCATTAATAATCGAGTAAGTGAAGAAGTTTTTTATTACATCCATAGTGGCTCTTTTACCCCGAAGTTTTGAATCATGTCCACGGGTGGGACACTCCCCTGTCAGTGTGAACAAGTCATTGGCATTAACGTTGTTAAATCCTTTAAGTATTTTAAAGCACCCTATAAGCTGCCCCCTTAGTCTTCGTTTTCTGACGGAAAATCCATTAAGTTTTTTTAGCCTCTCGTGGTAAGGTTTGTTACGTACTTACGGGATAAGTTTTGTCGCTCTGTGTTGTACAGCTTCTAATTTATCTATGTCTTTTATTAAGTAAGGGGCCCAGAACTGTACAGCGTATTCGAGATGGGGCATGACAATACTTTTATATAGTGGCATAATTATCTCCTCGCTTTTATAAGTAAAGTTTCTTTTTATAAATCCTAGTGCTGTGTTAGCTTTGTTTGCAGCAGCTGCGCATTGCTTTGATGTTTTTAAGTTTTCTGTAATTATTTCTCCTAAATCTTTAACCTGCGGGGTTGTGTTTATTAAGCCGCCTTGCATTGTAGAGTTGTATTTTTTGTTTTTTGTTCCGCACTGAAGGATTTGGCATTTGTCGATATTAAATGGCATTTGCCATTTCTCAGACCATTCGGTAATTTTATTTATATCAGCTTGCAGGCTAGCCCTGTCCTCTTCGCATAATACTGAGTTACCTATTTTCGTGTTATCTGCAAATTTAGATATGATATTATTTATTCCAACGTCTATGTCATTGATGTATTTAGTAAATAAAATAGGCCTAAGGACTGATCCCTGGGGAACACCGCTGGTAACAGATACCCAGTCCGATTCCACGCCAATTATTATCACTCCCTGCTTCCTGTTTTTTAACCAGCTACTAATCCATTGGTATATATCACCATTAATTTCTAGCGTACGCACTTTGTTCATGAGTTTCTGATGGGTAGTTTTGTCAAATGCCTTTTTGAAATCTAGGTAAATTATATCTAATGATTTAGTATCGTTATATAGGTTAAAAAGGTTATGGTAAAAGTCAATTAGGTTTTTTAAGCACGATCTCTTAGACCTTAAACCATGCTGGCTATCTCATATAAGGTTATTGTTTTCGAGGAACTCTACTAGCTTGTCTCTAATGATCGTTTTAAGCAACTTTCTAACTATTGAGGTTAAGCTAATGGGTCTGTAATTACTGGCCTGGTTTTTACATCCCTTCTTAAAGATAGGTGTGACGTTAGCTTCCCTCCAATCATCAGGGACGACCCCATGCTCGAGAGATTTGTTAAAAATGAGAGCAAGTGACTCTGCTAACTCATTATGGACATGTTTTAAGATTTTGGGGTAAAATTTATTAGGACCAGGAGTCTTGTACGAGTTCATTTTCTTTAATTTATCAATTACTAGTTGCGGATTTACTTCCAGGCTCCTTAGTGATGGGTGTATGACCTGTATAGACTCGTTGTTATCGTTATTAGTATATCCTAAGGTGAAGACTGAACTAAAAAACTCGTTTAAGATATTAGCCATACCCATATCATTTGAAATAATTTCACCCAACTGGTTTTTCAAGGGGCCAATCCCGCTTCTCATTTGGGGGAGAGAGAGAGAGAGAGATATAAAGATATATATATATATATATATATAGAGAGAGAGAGAAAGAAAGAGATAAAAAAAGATATATATATATATATATATATATATATATATATATATATATATATATATATATATATATATGCATGAAAGACTCGACGTATAGGTGAGAATGGATGGGGAGAAAGAAAAGTCCAGACACTGCACAGAGCTCTTGTGTAATAAAGAGCTCTGTGCAGTGTCTGGACTTTTCTTTCTCCCCATCCATTCTCACCCATATATATATATATATATATATATATATATATATATATATATATATATATAGAGAGAGAGAGAGAGAGAGAGAGGGAGAGGTAGAGAGAGAGATAAAGAGATAAAGAGAGAGAAAGAGATATAAAGAGATAAAGAGAGAGATCTACAGTACTACAGAATCAGGACCAGCAAAGACCCTAAGGTCCGCTCGAGGCTAGTCTGCTACACAAATCCATAACTATGATACACACTTATCTACGAGTGTATCTCTAACGTGCTATATATTTATTTATTTTTTATTTATTTTTTTCTTATTATTTTTTTTATATATAATATAAAGAACTACAGAACTACAGAAATAGGAACCAGCAAAGACCCTAAGGTCCGCTCAAGGTCAGTCCGCTTACACATTCTAATGTTAATGTATCATGCTCTTTTTTTGTTTTATATATATATATATATATTTTTTTTTAACTATTTCAACTCTACGGTACACACTTATCTACATGTGTACCCTTGACATGTAGGTTTAGCTATCCCTCAAATACACTAACATAACACGCTTTTTCGAACCAGGGGGGGGGGGGTGATAGGACAGTACTCTCTTCTCCAGCAGGCGTCGCCTGCAAGTGATGAAAATTATATACTTATAGGACAGACAGAAAAAGAAAAGGGGAATTCACATTCACTCCATGCATGGAGGTGTTACTGGCATCTTTCTATTCATCATTTCATTTTAATCCTCAACTCCTTATAATATATGACGTTTTAATCTGTGCTCCTACTACGTTATATTTACGCTATTGAAGTACTCATCAAGTCGGTTTTTGAACATATTAACTGACGTGCTTTCAACTACAGGGTTGGGAAGGCCATTCCACGTTTGCGTGATTTTAAACGTAAAATAATTTTGGGCTATAGTAGAGTTAAAACGCTTGTTCACAAATTTTAAACCATTTTGGCGTGTGTTGGCCCTTTCGTCCAGCTCGAACAATAGTCTGTAATCAATATTAGTAAATCCTTTTAAGATTTTGAATAATTCTATCAATTGTCCACGTAATCGTCTACTTTCAAGTGATAGTAGGTTTAATTGGCGTAGTCTATCTTCCTACAGTTTGTTTCGGATTTTAGGAATTAGTTTCATAGCCCAACGTTGCACTCTTTCTAACTGCGCTATATTCTTATTTAGGGAGGGACACCAAAATTTGACCGCGTATTCGAGGTGTGGGCACACGAGCGATTTGTATAGTGGCATGATTATATCTTTCGATTTGAAAGTAAAATTCCAAGCAATATATCCTAGCATTTGGTTTGCTTTTTTGCAAGCTTCTGCGCATTGCTTTGATACTTTAAGGTCCTCCGAGATTAAAATCCCTAGGTCTTTTTCTAAGTTAACGGATTCGAGAATTTGGTCTTTCATATGGTATTCTACTTTTAAGATCTGACATCCTAAATTCATGACCTTGCATTTACCTATGTTGAAGCCCATTTGCCATTTATCCAGTTATTCCACAGTTTTATTAAGGTCCCTTTGCATTTGCTCTACATCGGGTCTCGCAAGGGCACGGCTTCCTAGCTTTGTGTCATCTGCAAATTTAGAGATCCTACTAAACACTTCCTTATTCAAGTCATTAATGTACACAATAAATAATAATGGGCCCAGGACTGACCCCTCTGGTACCCTGCTGGTGACTGGGGCCCAGTCTGAACACGCCCCATTTACAACAACCCGCTGTGAACGATTTGATAGCCAGTTTCTAATCCATTTAAGTATGTTGCCCCTCACCCCAATTTCTTTAATTTTCATCAATAGCCTTTCCTTCGGGACTGTATCAAAGGCCTTTTTAAAGTCAAGGTAAATTATATCCGCCGCTTTAGTGTCATCATAGATGTAAATCATGTTATAAAAAGAATTCTAGTAAATTAACCGGTTAGGCACGAGCGCCCCCGTCTAAATCCATGCTGGAAGTCTGCAATTAAATTATTTGTTTCACAATGGCTCACCAACCTATCTCTAATTATCGATTCTAAGAGTTTTCCAATTACAAAAGTTAGGCTGGTGGCACGGAAATTAGTAGGTTCAGTTTTATTCCCTTTTTTGAAATATCGGCGTAACATTAGCACGCTTGAACTCTAATGGAACTAGGCCTTCCTCTATTGATTGAGTGAACATCGTGCAGAGCGGTGTTGCTAATTCATTTTTTAGTTCTTTAAGGTGTGTTGGGTACACACCATCGGGCTCGGGTGAGTTAGACTTTTTCATTTTATTAATATATGTGAGGATCTCCCCTTCATTTATATTTATATTGGATAGGGTATTTTGTCTTTCAAAATTTATGTCCTCGCCTAGTAATTCTAATTGCGTCACGTCTTCAAAAGTAAAAACGCTCGAGAAGTGCTCATTTAATATTTTAGCAAATTGTTCTGAAAGAGAGAGATAAAGAGAGATAAAGAAAGAGAGATAGAGATGAAGAGAGATAAAGAGAGATAAAGAGAGAGATAGATAAAAAGATAAAGAGAGATAGAGATAAAAAGAGAGATAAAGAGAGAGATAGAGAGAGATAAAGAGGGAGAGATAAAGAGATAAAGAGAGAGTGAGATAAAGAGATGAAGAGAGAGACAGATAAAGAAAGAGATAAAGAGAGAGAGAGATAAAGAGAGAAAGAGAGAGAGATAAAAAGATAAAGAGAGAGAGATAAAGAGAGAGAGATAAATATAAAGAGAGATAAAGAGAGAGTAACAAAGAGTAACAAGGAAAGGAAGTACCCTAGGAGACCTTACGGTCCATTCAAAAAGGGTACTTTTTGACTAGCAATCGAGCGGGCACATTGCTGCTCAATTGTTTTGCGTCCCTAAACGGCCACTTTTCAAGACCTTGTCTAGTCTTGACTTGAACTGGTCAACAGATTCACTGTTGACAACTTCCACTGGAAGTGCGTTCCACTCACCGCAGATACTGTAAGTGAAAAAATTTCCACACAGATTGCGGTTGTAACGCTTCAGTTCAAGTTTGAAGCCGTGATTGCGCGTTCTGTTCTCACTCAGTGTGAAAATATCCCGGTAGTCAACATTTTTGAACCATTGAAGTATTTTGAAAACTTCGATGAGCTGACCACGCAGTCTACGGGTTTCCAGCGAGAACAGATTGAATTCCCTTAGTCTATCCTCATAACTTTTATGTCGGATAGAGGGAATCAGTTTGGTTGCCCTAGCTTGTACGTGTTTCAATCTTGCGATGTCCTTTCGAAACGAAGGACTCCAAAATTGTACGGCATACTCCAGGTGCGGCCGAACGAGGGAGTTGTACAGGCAAAGTACTATCTCCTTGTTACGGTATCCAAACTGGCGCTTTATGTAGACTAACATCCTTTGGGCTTTCTTCTCTGCCTCGATGCACTGTTTCAAGAACTTGAGGTCGCTAGTGATAGTTACACCCAAGTCCTTCTCAGTGTCACTCCCCCGTAAGGGGCGCAGCGATTTGCCATCCTGGCCACCGTGCTGACGGGATCCAGCGCTCCGTCCGGCCCCAGCTTAGCCTCTCTTCCTTCATTCAGATAGCCCGATTTCTCCCCTACCTCGTCGCTTTTCATACAACCTCTCCCACAACTTTCTCTGGTCAGCCTCTAATTTCACAGGGTAGATGCTGACCTTCTTCTCAGCCAACCGTCAGGATCGGGGCTGAGGGGGGAGGGGACAATATTCCCTAACCCCTGAGCTCCGGTCTGGGTTGGCTGGCTTTTAACAACCTGCTTCATCCCCACCCATACCTTCCTCACATCCCTTTTCCTCTCCTCTTTAAAATCTATTAATTTTTACGCCGTGTTCAAGGTTGAGCCGCCATGCTAATGGACTGCCAGGCCACCAGGCGGGAGGGGTGGTCCCAAATGGTTCGCGCCTGGCTCTGCCAGTCCTGTAAGCACCTCTTGCAGTGCGGGCAACTGCAAGAGGTGATGAGCTATTGCGTCCCGTATTAAAAAGAGGGTCACCATGCCCATGTATGAAAAAAAAAAAAAAAAACCCCAACCCCCAACGTCCCAAAAAACATCGACGGAGCCGCCCTCGGGCAGCTCCACCGAGAAAATGGAGGTCCTCCCCCTTGTTCTTGCGCAGGGGACCCTCCATTACTTCTTTAACCGGAGAGGAGGCTTACTCTTCTCCTACGCCTACGGGTGTAGGGGACTCCCCCTCACCCCCTTCTCTGGAGGTGCTTTCGGACACCTCCCTATCTCCAGCGGCAGTCCCTCCTTTGCTTTCTAAGGAGACTGCCAAGAAAGCCAGCAGGCAGCCCATTGCCTACCGCCCCTCGTGCAAGCGGCTTGGTAGGGCAAACCCCCTTAGGGGGGAGAGGGAAGCCAGGCCCCTTCGGTCGCTTCCCTCAAAAGACCTGCTGGCAAGAATTTTAAATCTTGCTGGGGTCAAGGCCTGTGCCTCCCCACACAAGACTGGCGACACTGCCAAGGGGACCTGCGATGTCCTGGGAGGGGATGGCCAACTGGAGGCCCCTCCTGTGATAGACATGGTCCTTGAGGATACCCAGCCTCAGACGGTAGGGCCTTCCATGGGGGGGAATCCGGGCTCGGCGCCAAGCACCGAACCCGAATCCGCCCCTATGCAAGGTCCCCCTCAAATGGCCGAGGGCTCCGAGGCAGTAAAAGGAGGGGAGGGATCTCCTCCGACAGGTGCCCCTACGACTACCAGGACCTTCTCCATTTAGGAGAGGGACCTGGCTGAGGCCAACCCATCTGGCATGGGGGCTTCTGCCGGGGGAGGTGAGAAGCGGGTTCATTCCCCGCCCTCCTCTCCTAAAAAGAAAAAGACTAAAAAGACGAAGAAGACTCGGGGCTCCTCTCCATCCGCGGGGGCTGCGGGGACGGATGGGTCTGCTACCACTTTGGTAGGCGACCAAGCCAAGATCGGCACATCCGGCCCTTCTACCCCCTCGTGTGCGGAGCCCCTGACTAAGACTAACACCAAAAATGCACAGGGCGGAGCCTCGATGACATCGGGGCCCCTGATTCAGAGGTTACCTGGCGTTTTCGAGCCCGCTGGCTTCAAACGCTTCCTCGTTATTCGCTCCACTGATGGCACCATGTTGTCCAAGGGCAACATGATCCATCAGAGGAGAGGATTAGCTAGTGCAATTGGTAGAGAGCCGAAGGTAACCCGTTTCTCGGACGGGAGCCTTCTGGCGAATGCGGCGAATCCCGCCGAGGCGGCCAAGATAAGTGCTCTTCGGACACTTCATGGCACCCCGGTGAGTGTGATGCCGCACTCTACCATGAACTTTGTAAAAGGAGTAGTTTATGCGAGGGAACTCGTTGACTACTCCATTGAGGACATCACCCTAGAGCTGGCCGACCATGGGGCGGTCAAGGTCGAATGTGTGATGAGAAAACAGGGATGGGCCTCGAGACCCACCCCTACACTCTTCGTCACGTTCGACTGTGACAAGCTCCCTGAGTCGGTGCGTGCCGGTTGGTACCGCTACCGCGTGAAGGCATTCGTGCCACTGCCACGGCGGTGCTATTACTGTCACCGCTTCGGCCATACGAATCGATCATGTAGACGTGCAAAATCGGGGTCATCCGAAGTCTGTGTAAATTGCTCCAAGGTTGCACACGATAAGTCCAAATCGTGTGTGGCCAAGTGTGTCGAATGCGGAGAGCCGCACCCTGCTTCTTCGAAGCAATGTGGTGCATATCTCCTTTAGAAAAAAATCCTGGCCGTTCAGGCCCAGGATCGACTCTCATTCCGCGAGGCTAAGGACTTGGTCCTGGCGCGCCCGGCTCTGCTTGGGACGTCATATGCCTCAATAGTTAGGAAAGCACCCTCTGCTCCTGGCCCATCCAGGCCAACGAGCACGGTTGTTTCCGCGCCAAAACGGAGCCCTTCTGCGGGCTCTACTACACCCGGGCGCTCCCCTGGTAAAGCTGGCGGCAAAAAGTGTTCACACCCAGCCACGGCTAAAACCAGGGCTCCCCCCTTTTCCCCCAGCGTGACCGTTTCCCGTAAGGCGAAACGGCCACGCGCTTCCACAGAGTCGTTAAACTCACAGGAGGCAACACCCCTGAAAATTGGCGATAGGCCATCTTCCGGGGTTTCTAAAGCTGTTCCCCGAAAGGAGGACAGCAACAAAGGAGCTTAGGCCCCTTCGCCCACGCCCCGAGGTCCGGAGCGAGTGGCTCGGAGCTGGTGGTTCCTTGAAAAGAGGGCCCCCGTCTCCCAAGCCGCAACGCCCGCCTAAGGTTCCGAGGCGGAGGGAGGAAAAGACTCGCATGGCGAGCCCAACCTCCCCCAATAAGTCCTCGAAGGCGACAGCACCTTTAGCGCTTTGTCCGGCCAACAGCGCCCGGGGTTCTGCCCCCGGAAAGCGTAAGGCCATTCCCGTGAGGGTCTTCAATTCGAGGAGGGCCCCCGCGTCTCCTCCGAGCTAGGCCTGGAGGGCATATTACTTCAATGGAATTGCCGTGGACTCCAGGCAGACTGGGAGGAGCTGTGGAGGCTCGTCTCGTCCCGTTCCCCGTTAGCTATTTTTTTGCAGGAGACCATGCTAGGCGCGTGCCCGCTGCCTGCCCTCCCGGGGTATAAGGGTCTTGCGACCCTACCACCGCGGGATGGCCGGGCTGGGGGATGCGCGGTTTACACCCGGCATGATGTCTCCGTTCTTCCTTTCTCTTTAGATATCTCCTTCCAGGCAGTGGCTGTGCAGCTGCACCTGGATAGGAGGTATACTATCATTTCTGCGTACATTCCACCGTTAGCTGACTTCGACGTGGGGGACTTCCGCCGCGTCGTGGCACGGTTGCCGAGGCCCTATCTCTTGCTTGGAGATCTGAACGGCAGGCATCCTCTCTGGGGAGATTACTCCATAAATCCCAGGGGACAAGTCCTTGCCGATCTGATCGAAAAGCTTGAGATGGGTGCTCGATGACCTCCATGGTAGTGATCACTTTCCCATTCAAATATCATTTTCAGGGCAACTGCCGCCTGAGAGACCATCTCGGTGGTGCTTGGCGCGGGCGCGGTGGCCTGCATTTCAGGAAATGACTGAATTCATAATCTCAGTCGAGGAGTTTAGGTCGGTAGATGAGGCCGTTGAGTTCTTCTTCAGCAACCTCATCGCCGTGGGCCTGACTACTATTCCTAGGACGTCTGGCCGTTTTGCACGCTGACCACTCCCATGGTGGTCGGCCGAGTGTGAGACGGCCCTCAAACAGAAGCGTTATGCCTACATGCGCTATAAGCGCCGCCCGAACGATTTCACTGTCGCTGAATTTCGTCGGGCTAGGGCTAGGTTCCGGTATATTTCGAAGCACGCCCGCCGCTCTTCTTGGCGGGCATACGTGTCTTCACTTAACGGGATGACCCCATTAGCTGAGGTGTGGAAGCGAGTCAAAAGGATTCGGGGCAAGTTCTCGCAGGTCCCATCTCTCGTTCTCCAGGAGAATGGGACCGCAATCTCGTTTCCGCGTCCGTGGCGGAATCCTTAGCGACCGCTTTTTCCGCATTCTCTAGCCGTGATGCTGCTTCGCCAGCATTCAATGCACGTCGTGATGTCGCCGAAGGCCGCCGGCTGGACTTTACCTCCAGAGGCGGAGAACCCTTCAACGACAAGTTTAGTGTGAGTGAGTTGCGTTCCGCTCTCGCTTCGTGCGCGGACACCGCCCATGGTCCGGACGATGTCCCGTACGCCATGCTTCGACACCTGGGTGAGCGAGGCATAGCCTTTCTGTTAGATTTGTTCAACAGGATCTGGGTGAAAGGTCTTCTCCCAGACTCCTGGCGAATCGCTACTGTGCTCGCCTTTCGCAAGCCGGGAAGAGATTATTCTACTCCGACCGGTTTTCGCCCAATCTCTCTAACCTCTTGCGTGTGCAAGTTGATGGAGAAATTGGTAAATGTTAGATTAGCCTATTTCCTGGACAGCGGAGGCCATCTGTCTTCTGCACAGTGCGGCTTCCGTAAGTTCCATTCCACGTCGGATGCTCTGCTCCGACTGGAAAATGCCGTCTGGAGGCTTTCCTTCGTAGACAGCACTACGCCACGGTGTTTTTTAATCTGGAGAAGGCTTATGATACCGCATGGCGATACGGTATCATGGAGAGTCTCCACACGATGGGGGCGAGGGGACGCCTCCCAATGTTTATATCTGAATTTTTGCGAGATCGTCGATTCCGCGTACGGGTGGGGGGATCCCTCTCCGGCCCAAAGGAGCAGGAAGAGGGTGTCCCGCAGGGAAGTGTCCTCACTGTCACACTCTTTGCCCTTAGCATCAACGGCATCACCTCGGTGCTGCCGGAAGATGTTCTCACTACGCTCTACGTGGACGACCTTTCGATCTCTTTTGGCGCGGCCCAGATGCCAACTCTGGAGCGTCGACTCCAACAGGCATTGAACCGCGTCTCTCGCTATGCCGAAGCGCACAGGTTTCGGTTTTCTTTGGCCCAGACTAAGGTGGTGCACTTCTGCCGCCATCCACGGCTTCACGCCGACCCAGATTTGTTTCTTAATGGGGTGCGCCTGGATGTGGTTGAGTCGCACCGTTTCCTTGGTCTTGTATTCGACCGACGCCTCACCTGGGAGGCTCATATTCGCAGCCTTAGGGTCTCTTGTACCCGCGCCATGGACATTCTCCGTTCTGTGACGTTCAGCGCTTGGGGCGCTGATAGGGCTACTGCCTTACTTTTTTATCGATCCGTTGTTCGCTCGAAGCTCGACTACGGATGCGAGTTTTATGCATCCGCAGCCGAGCGTTTATTGCGGAAGGTGGATTCGATCCACCACACCGGCCTTCGCCTTGTGACTGGTGCCTTCCGCACTTCCCCCATTGAGAGCCTGTTGGTCGATGCCACTCTCTCTGCGCCGCGTGCAGTGCATCACTCGCCTGTACGCGCGAGCCCGACGCCTTCCTCAGTCGCCAACAGCTCTCATTGCATCCGCAGCTGATCTCGATGGTGCCTATGCCGCTGAGAGACGCCAGTCATACCCTAAGCCCTTTGGGTTTAACGCCAGGAAACTCCTTCGAGAGGTAGATATAGCTCTCGGGCCGGTGGCGCCCCTGGTTCTGCCCAGGACGCCACCCTGGAGGGTACCACATTTGGCTATTTGTCGCCATGCCTCTGCTCGCATAGCTTGTACTGCGCCGGGAGTATTGCGTTCGACCTTTTTGGAGCACACATCGTGTCACGCTGGTACCGTGCTAGTGTATACGGATGGCTCCAAGTCCCAAGAGGGGGTCGGCTTCCACGCTGTATCCCCGTCTGTTTGAAGTCAGCGGGGCTCTACCAGGCACTGCGTCTGTCTTCACGGCCGAGCTGGTGGCAATACACCACTCGGTACGGGAGATTACGCGACGTCCTCGGTTCGGAGACCGGATCGTGATCTATAGCGACTCACAAAGCGCCCTAAGTGCTCTCGGGGCATTGGAATCTCCGCATCCCCTGGTTCGCGATATCCGTGACGCCACGGTTTTGGCAAGCCGGGCAGATGTCGAGATTATCTTTTGCTGGGTTCCTGGACATGTGGGAATTGCGGGGAATGAGCGCGCCGATGAGGGCGCCAAAGAGTCCGCGAGGACTCTGCGACCGGACCAGCGTTTCGCTCTTCCTCACACTGACTATATGGCAGGAATACGGGCAGCTCTTCGGACTGCTTGGCAAAGAAGATGGGAGACGGTCGAAGGGAACTTAAAGTTGCGTGCCATTGCGCCGCGACTGTTCCCATGGACCTATCCCCCAATGCCGCGGTTGCTTCAGGTTGCTTTCTGTCGTCTCCGAATCAGCCACACTCGTGTGACGCATCGCTATTTGATGGAGCGCTCGCCTGCGCCCTATTGTGACGACTGTGTCGTCCCCCAGGCTGTTCGGCACATTCTTGTCGAATGTCCCAGTCTGGGTGATCTTCGCGCACGATACCTGTCCCAGTACCGGGATGAGCGGGGTCACTACCGCCTGTCCCATGTGCTCGGTTCAGATTCGTGCACATTGACTTGTGGACTTGTTGACTTCTTGGGGGAGGCCGGCCTTCTCCCTATTATTTAAGCAAGGTTTTTTTTTTTTTTGTTTTTTTCCTTTAGTTGCACGCTCCTGCGCGGGGGGACCTCTTCCCGACGCACCAGCTTGCTACCTTTCCCCCTTTTGGGGTGTTGTATTTTTTTTCTCTTTAATTTTATTTTAAAGTAGCCTAGAACTAGGCCAGTTTTAATACGGCGACTAATGCCCAAGTGGGTAGTCCCCAGATGAGCTCTTAAAAAAAAAAAAAAAAAAATCAGTGTCACTCGATTCAAGAGCAGTGTCCTTAAGGATATACTGCGATTGGCGGTTTCTGTGGCCGAGATGCATTACTTTGCATTTCCCCACGTTAAAAGGCATTTGCCACGTGTCCGACCACTCCCCAAACTTCCCAAGATCTTTCTGCAGGTAAGCAGTATTTCCATCCTTTGCAACGTTCATACCAAGCTTGGCATCGTCGGCAAATTTAGAAATCTTGGCAACCATGTCACCGTCCATGTCGTTGACGCAGATGATGAATAGTAGTGGTCCCAGGGCAGAACCTTGAGGCACCCCGCTAGTAACGGGCACCCACTCAGAAACCTGTCCATTCACCACCACCCGTTGCCGTCTTCCACTTAGCCAGTTCTCGATCCAGCCGGCTACTTTTACGTCTATGCCCAGCGCTCGCACTTTCCGGAGAAGGCGGCAGTGTGGTACCTTATCAAAGTCTTTCTGAAAGTCTAAGTAGACCACAACCACCGCCTTGTCCCAATCGTGCTCACTTAGCATGAAGTGGAAGAATTCCACAAGGTTTGTCAGCCATGACCGTTGCCTTCGAAAGCCTTGCTGGGAACTCCTCAGTAGCAGGCTTGACTCTAAATACGACGTCATTTTGTCCACCATCATGCTTTCCATGAGTTTACCGACTATTGAAGTCAGACTGATAGGTCGGTAGTCTGACGAATGGCTGGGGTCTCCTTTTTTGAAGATCGGAGTCACCCCGGCCTTACGCCAGTCTCTAGGAACGCATCCGGCCTGGATTTACATGTTAAAGATAGCACACAGATGTCGTGATACTTTATCGCACACTTCCTTCAACACCTTGGATAGAAACCCGTCCGGTCCAGGGGACTTATTCGTCTTTAGGTCAGCGAGAGAAAAAAGTAGAGGGATAAAGAGGGAGAGAGAGAAAAAAAAGTAGAGGGATAAAGAGGGAGAGAGAGAAAAAAAAGTAGAGGGATAAAGAGGTAGAGAGAGAGAAAAAAAAAAGTAGAGGGATAAAGAGAGAGAGAAAAAAAATAGAGGGATAAAGAGAGCGAAAGAGAGAAAGAGAGAGAGAAAGGGAGAGAAAGGGAGAGAGAGAAAAAAAAAGAGAGAGAAAAGTAGAGGGATAAAGAGAGAGAGAGAGAAAGCAACAACAAAGACGAAAGCGCTAAAGAGAGAAAATATTATATGTAGAACGATATGGAGTTGAAATGTGCTAGGAGTTTAAAAGGTTAAATAAGAGCATATAATTATTCAAACCCACAAATAAAATCAAGGTGACAAAAGTAAAATTAAAGAATCCAAAGGCCAAATAACTTGTTGTCGGAGTTCCATGGTATGCGCTTACAGCCCTTTATATTCATCCTCTTTTGTTTGTCCTTTCCTACTTTTCCTACTAATTAAAAATTGCCTTCATCGTTCCGCTTTCTTTATTCCATTTTTTAGTAATAAAAAAAATCTTCTTCTGTTATAAATGATAGGAATTCTAAGAAATTCAAAGTTTTACTTATAGTCTTTTACCAAAGCCCTAAAATCTAAATAAATTCAATAACTTCCACTATTTCTTTTTCTTTACACCGTTTCCTTACAAAAACACTAAGCCTTATGCTGTAGAAGCTGTTATTTATAATAAAAAAACGTCTATTTGTGTTCAACGGTATTAGAGTAGTTATTAGATTAAATTTTTGCAGGGAAAATGAGAAACTGGAGCAAAGCAACGGGAGCATTCTTCTTATTTGAGGTAAAATGAGGATAGAAGCGGATAAGTAAAGATCAACGAGGATAAATAAATAAAATTGGATTAAATATCATGGAAAGGGTTAAGGACGATAAATGCTATACCAAACGCTAAGTCGAAAGAATATATCCTATGCTCCGAGGAACAAGCTCTTATAAAGAGTACAGAGTCTAAAAAAGCAAACTTGACCCCTCCCTCACAATGTGGTAGCAATGTAAGGTTTATTGACAAAGTAGGGAAAATGTGAAATAAAATAGAAATACAGTGAGTTTAACACAAAGGAATTGTAAATTAAGCGACGATAATAGTGCATTAGCACTATTCCTGTTATGTTTTCCCTGATATTTTTAACTAAGGCTCATCTGGCTTCCCCAAAGAGAAAGCTAAAAAATGAACATCCAGGAACTTAGGGAAAGCGTCAGAGAGGATGGCAAAGCAATGAAGAAGGACCATTTCAATTCTCATTGATCCTAATTTAATCGTGCATATTGGATTGGTGTTAAGTCGAGCGGCCACTAATTTAATGGATGAGAGGTTATTGATTCGTTCTCAAGAAGTGGAAATAGAATCTAATTCAAGATCTTAAGATGAATTGAATTGAAAGCCAGAAATAAGTCGAGGAACTACAGAACTAAGACGAGCAAAACCCACTCTGCTCAACTCAACGCCAGCCCCAAAAGGAAGAACCAGAACGCTACAGCAAACAAACTATATCAGATAACTAACCAGATACTTCATCTTAGTAATTGTTTGGCTCAAAAAAGAATGTTCACTTTGACGTTAATTCGAGAGAGCTGATACACACTTACATATCTAAGTACACGTGAATCAATTAAAATCTAAAACTACGGTGCACACTTACATATATTCATGTGTTCCTATATTTCATAAAGAGTTCTTTTATAGCTCAAGGCAATCGTCCAATCAGAAAAAAAGAAAGGATAGGGCAAATATTCTTCACCCGTAGAGCCTTTCTTGCTGTTTAAAGGAATATTGTAAGAATAAGAACAGAGAAAAAAACGGAAAATTCATTTGCAACACAGGATTTTAGGGGACCGATCAGTGTCACCATTTTATCTATTCTTTTTTTCGCAACCCTTCGTGATCTTTTATTGGACGTCTTCGTATGTTCTTCCTACTAGAATATATATATATATATATATATATATATATATATATGATAAATAACACCCACAAGGAGAATGGAAAAACGATTCTGAGCGCTGTCGTCTTTATTCTAAAAAACCTGTTCATGGAAAAAGACCTCCATGAAGATGTCTTTTAGAATAAAGACGAAATCGCTCGGAATCATTTTTCCATTTTCCTTGAGGATGTTATTTATCATAATTTTGACTCACGTGCAAGTTTAGACTTTCTTTTCATATATATATATATATATATATATATATATATATATATATATATATATATATATCGATGAGGATTGCTTCTAGAGGGCGTAAATTTAATGTTCAACAGAAATCCCAAGGCGAGGAAAATGGCTGGTATCATCCTTTTTACTTACCGGCGACGTTTCGACCACAATACGGTCATCTTCTTAGGCCTTGCCAACGAGCGTGTTACCTTCTCCGCCTGAGCCAAAAGCTTTTATGTCAGGCGGAGAAGGTAACACGCTCGTTGGCAAGGCCTAAGAAGATGACCGTATTATGGTCGAAACGTCGCCGGTAAGTAAAATGGATGATACCAGCCATTTTCCTCGCCTTGGGATTTCTGTTGAACATTAAATTTAGGCCCTCTAGAAGCAATCCTCATCGATATATATATATATATATATATATATATATATATATATATATATATATATATATATATATATATATATATATATTATATATATATATTAATCTCCTTGATAATGATTGATTGATTAGCAAAAGCCCCAAATTCGATTTGTAGATAGAAAACAGTCTTTTAGATGCAATGTTTTGAAACTGCAGCGAGAAATGGAATAAATGTAGAATGGGCCAATAAATGGCAGCTGAACTATAACACAGGTAAACGCAATGCCAGGGCACTTAGCCTGTGAGCACCTCTTGCAGTGCGGGCAACTGCGAGAGGTGATGAGCTTTTGCTTTTCTGTATAAAAAGGTGGGTCACCATGCCCATGTATAAAAATAAAAAAAACTAAAATCTCTCGCCATTCTCCCTTGTACATCGACGGAGCCGCCCTCGGGCAGCTCCACCGAAAAAATTAAGGTCCCCCCCTGTGCTTGCGCAGGCGACCCTCCATATTTCTTTAACCGGAGAGGAAGCTTACTCCTCTCCTACGCCTACGGGTGAAGGGGATTCCCCCTCACCCCCTTCTCTGGAGGTGCTTTCGGGCAACTCCCTATTTCCAGCGGCAATCCCTCCTTTTCTTTCTAAGGGCACTGCCAAAAAAGCCAGCAGGCAGCCCATTGCCAACCGCCCCTCGTGTAAGTGGCTGGGTAGAAAAAAACCCCTTAGGGGGAAGAGGGAAGCCAAGGCCCCTCGGTCGCCTCCCTCAAAAGACCTGCTGGCAAGAATATTAAACCTTGCCGAGGTCAAGGCCTGTGCCTCCACACACAAGACTGGCGACACTGCCAAGGGGACCTGCAATGTCCTGGGAGGGGTGGCCAACTGAAGGCCCAACCTGTGATAGACATGGTCCTTAAGAAACCCAGCCTCTGACGGTAGGGCCTTCCATGGCGGGGAATCCGGAATCGGCGACAAACACCGAACCCGAATCCACCCCTATGCAAGGTCCTTCTCAAACGGCTAGAGTTTCTGAGGCAGTACAAGGAGGGGAAGGATCTCCTCCGACCGGTGCCCCTGCGTCCACCAGGACTTTTTCCATTTCGGAGAAGGACCTGGCTGAGGCCGGTCCATCTGACCTAGGGGCTCCTATCGGCGCAGGTGAGAAGCAGGTTCATTCCCCGCCCTCCTCTTCAAAAAAGAAAAAGACGAAAAAGACAAAAAAGACTGAGAAGACTCGGGACTCCTCTCCATTCACGGGGGCTACGGGCACGCATGGGTCTGCTGCCACTTTGGCAAGCGACCAAGCCAAGATCAGCACATCTGGCCCCTCTGCCCCCTCGGTTGCGGAGCCCTTGACTAAGACCAAAAGTTCACAGGGCGGAGCCTCGATGACATCCCGGCCACTGATTCAGAGGTTACCTGGCGTTTTCGAGCCCACTGGCTTCAAATGCTTCCTGGTTATTCGCTCCACTGATGGCACCATGTTGGCCAAGGGCAACATGATCGATCAGAGGAGAGCATTAGCTAGTGCAATTGGTAGAGATCCGAAGATGATCCGTTTCTCGGACGGGAGCCTTCTGGCGAATGCGGCGAATCCCGCCGAGGCGGCCAAGATAAGTGCTCTTCGGACACTTCACGGCACCCCGGTGAGTGTGATACCGAACTCTACCATGAACTTTGTGAAAGGAGTAGTTTGTGCGAGGGAACTCGTTGACTACTCCATTGAGGACATCACCTTAGAGCTGGCCGACCATGGGGCAGTCAAGGTCGAACGTGTGATGAGAAAACAGGGAGGGGCATCAAGACCCACCCCTGCACTCTTTGTCACGTACGACTGTGACAAGCTTCCTCAGTCGCTGCGTGCTGGTTGGTACCACTACCGCGTGAAGGCCGTCGTACACGATAAGTCTAAATTAGGTCTGACCAAGTGTGTCAATTGCGGAGAGCCGCACCCCGCTTCTTCGAAGCAATGTGGTTCATATCTCCTCGAGAAAGAAATCCTGGCCGTTCAGGCCCAGGATCGAATCTCATTCCGGGAGGCTAAGGACTTGGTCCTGGCGAGCCCGGCTCTACCTGGAACGTCATATGCCTAAATAGTTAAAAAGACACCCTCTGCTCCTGGACTATCCAGGCCAAGGAGCACGGTTGTTTCCTCGCCCATTTAGAGCCCTTCTGCGGGCTCTACTCAACCCGGGCGCTCCCCTGGTAAAGCTGGTGGCAAAAAGGGTTTATACCCAGCATTGTCTAAAACCAGGGTCCCCCCTCTTCCCCAAGCGTGACCGTTCCCTGTCAGGTGATACAGCCACGCGCCTCAACCGCGTCGTTAGACTCACAGGAGGCAACACACCTGAAGTTGGTTGCCAGGCCATCTTCCGGGGTTCCTAAAGCTGTCCCCTGAAAGGAGGCCAGCAACAAAGGAGCTTCGTCTCCTTCCCTCACGCCTAGTGGTGGAGCGAGTTGCTCGGAGACGGTGGTTCCTCGAAAAGAGGGCCCCCCTGCTTCCGAAGCCGCAACGCCCACCTAAGATTCCGAGGCGGAGGGAGAAAAAGACTCGCATGGCAAGCCAAACCTCATCCAATAAGTCCTCGAAGGCGACAGCGCCCGGGGTTCTGCCTTCGGAAAGCATATGGTCATTCCCGTCAGGGTGCTGTCCTGTTCGAGGAGGGCCCCCGCGTCTCCTCCGGGCTAGGCCTGGAGGGCATATTCCTTCAATTGAATTGCCGATCGGGTTGGCCCTGCTGGGGGATGCGCGGTTTACACCCAGCATGATGTCTCCGTTCTTCCTTTCTCTTTAGATACCTCCTTTCAGGCAGTAGCTGTGCAGCTGCACCTGGATAGGAGGTATACTATCATTTCTGCGTACATTCCAACGTCAGCTGACTTCGACACGGGGGCTTTTCGCTGCGTCGTGGCATGGTTGCCGAGGCCCTTACTCTTGCTTGGAGATCTGAACGGCAGGCATCCTCTCTGGGAAGATTTCTCAATAAATCCCAGGGGACAAGTCCTTGCCGATTTGATCGAAGAGCTTGAGATAGGTGTCCTAAACGTGGATGAGTTTACGCTTTACTGTCCAAGAACCACTTCATTTTCTTGCCTTGACCTGTCTTTGTGCTCTTTGGATGCACAGTCTGATTTTGATTGGGGGGTGGTCAATGACCTCCATGGTAGTGATCATTTTCCCATTCAATTATTATTTTCAGGGCAACTTCCGCCTGAGAGCCCACCTCGGTGGTGCTTGGCGCGGGCACGGTGGACTGCATTTCAGGAAATGACGGAATTCTCTATCTCAGTCGAGGAGCTTAGGTCCGTAGATGAGGCCGTTGAGTTCTTCTCCGGTAACCTCATCGCCGGGGGCCTGACGACTATTCCTAGAACATCTGGCCGTTTTGCACGCCGATCACTCTCATAGTGGCCGGCCGAGTGTGAGACGGCATTCAAACAGAAGCGTTTTTCCTACATGCGCCATAAGCGGCGCCCGAACGATTTCACTGTCGCTGAATTTCGTCGGGCTAGGGCTAGTTTCCTGTATATTTCGAAGCACGCCCGCCGCTCTACTTGGCGGGCATACGTGTCTTCACTTAACGGGAAGATTCCTTTAGCAGAGGTGTGAAAGCGAGTCAAAAGGATTCGGGGCAAGTTCTCGTAGGACCCCCTCTCCCGTTCCCCAGGAGAATGGGACCGCAATCTAGGATCTCGCCTCTGTGGCGGAATCTTTTGTGACCACTTTTTCCGCATTCTCTAGCCGGGGTGCTGCTCCACCACTATTCAATGCACTTCGTTATGTCTCGGATGCCGCTGGCTAGACTTTACCTCTTGAGGCAGAGAACCCTTCAACGCCAAGTTTACTGTGAGTGAGTTGCGCTTCGCTTTTGTTACGTGCGCGGACACCGCCCATGGTCCAGAGGATGTGCGGACGCCATGCTTCGACACCTGGGTAAGCAAGGCATGGCCTTTCTGTTAGATTTGTTCAACCGGATTTGGGTGGAGGGTCTTCTCCCAGATTCCTTGCGAATTGCTACTGTGCTCGCCTTTCGCAAGCCGGGGAGAGATCACTTTACTCTGACTTGTTTCCACCAATCTCTCTAACCTCTTGCGTGTGCAAGTTGATAGAGAAATTGGTAAATGTTAGATTAGCCTTTTTCCTGGACAGCGAAGGGGAAGAGGGTGTCCCGCAGGGAGGTGTCCTCAGTGTCGCACTCTTTGCCCTGAGCATAAACGGCATCACCTCGGTGCTTCCGGAAGATGTTCTCGCTACGCTCTACGTAGACGACTTTTCGAACGCTTTTGTCAGGGGCAAGATGCCAACTCTGGAGCATCGACTCCAATAGGCATTAAACCGCGTCTCTCGCTATGCCGAAGGGCACAGATTTCGGTTTTCTTTGGACAAGACTAAGGTGTTGCACTTCTCCTGCCATCCACGGCTTCATCCCAATCTAGATTTATTCTTAATCGGGTGCACCTGGATGTGGTTGAGTCGCACCGTTTCCTTGGTCTTGTATTCGACCGACGCTTCACCTGGGAGGCTCATATTCGCAGCCTTAGTCTCTTATACACGCGCGATGGATATTCTCCGTTCCGTGACGTTCAGCACTTGAGGTGCTCATAGGGCTACTGCCATACTTTTTTATCGATCCTTTGTTCGGTCGAAGCTCGACTACGGATGCGAGATTTATGCATCCGCACCCGAGCAATTATTGCGGAAGGTGGATTCGATCCACCACACCGGCCTTCGCCTTGCGACTGGTGCCTTCCGCACTTCCCCCATTGAGAGCCTGTTGGTCGATGCTGGGGAGATACCACTCGCTCTGCGCCGCGTGCAGTGAATCACTCGCATGTACCCGTGAGCCCGGTGCCTCCCTCAGTCGCCAACAGCTCTCACTGCATCCGCAGCTGATCTCGACGGTGCATATGCCGCCGAGAGCCGCCAGTCATACCCTAAGCCCTTTGGGTTTAGGGCCAGGAAACTCCTTCGAGAGGTAGATATAGCTCTCGGACCAGTGGCGCCCCTGGTTCTGCTAAGGACGCTACCCTGGAGGGTACCACATTTGGCTTTTTTGTTGCCACGCCTCTGCTCCCAAAGCTCGTACGGCGCCATGAGTATTGCGTCCGACCTTTTTGGAACACACCTCGTGTCACGTTGGAACCGTGCCAGTGTATACGGATGGCTCCAAGTCCCAAGAGGGGGTCGGTTCCACGTCAGGTCCCCTCTGTTTGAAGGCAGCGGGGCTCTGCCAGGCGCAGCGTCTGTCTTCACGGCCGAACTGGTTGCAATACACCACTCAGTACGGGAGATCACGCGACGTGCCTGGTTCGAAGACCGGATTGTGATCTATAGCGACTCACAAAGTGCCCTGAGTGCTCTCGAGGCATTGAAATCTCCGCATCCACTGGTTCCCGATATCCGTGAGGCCACGGTTTTGGTGAGCCGGACGGATGTCGAGATTATCTTCTGCTGGGTTCCTAGACATGTAGGAATTGCGGGGAATGAGCGCGCCGAGGAAGGCGCCAAAGAGTCCGCGAGGACTCTGCGACCGGACCATCGTTTCGCTCTTCCTCACACAGACTACATGGCAGGAATACGGGCAGCTCTTCGGACTGCTTGGCAAAGAAGATGGGAGACGGTCGAAGAGAACTTAAAGTTGCGTGCCATTTCGCCGCGACTGTTCCTATGGACCTTTCCCTCGATTCTTCGACGGCTTCAGGTCGCTTTCTGTCGTCTCTGAATCCGTCACACTCGTTGGACGCATCGCTATTTGATGGAGCGCTCACCTGCGCCCTATTGTGACGACTGCGTCGTCCTCCAGACTGTTCGGCACATTCTTGTCGAATGTCCCAGTCTGGGTGATCTTCGCGCACGTTACCTGTCCCGGTACCGGGATGGGTGGGTTCGCTACCGCCTGTCCCTTGTACTTGGGAGGAGTTCGTGCACATTGACTTGTGGACTTGTTAGGTTTTGGGGGGAGGCCGGGCTTCTCTCCTTTATTTAAGTAGGTTCTATTTTTTGTTTTTGTTTTTTGTTTGTTCTCTTTGTAGATTGCACGCTCCTGCACAAGGGTGAGGGGGACCTCCCCCGATGCCTGAGATTGCTTCCTAATTTTTAAGTTTCTCCAATATTTATCATTGTTATTTTTTCATAATTTTATTTTAAAGTAGCCTAGTTCTAAGCTGTCGTATTTCCGGCCATTTATGCCCAAGTGGGCAGTCGCCAGGTGGGCTCTAAAGAAAAAAAAACAACTCTATCTATACAGAGGCGCCGGGAGTGAATTTAGACCTTCACGCCATCTCGCGGAATCTCTCGTTGTTACAATTATGCTCGCTATAGGACGTCTTATAAAATGGAATCTACCTAAAAAAGGAGCCGATCGCGGGTTCTTTCCTTCCTAATCATCTCTCTCTCTCTTTATTTCTGATCTCCATTTCTCTGATCGTTGACAATGGGAGATATAGAAACGGAGAAAAATAGGGCAAACTATTTTAATCGTTATATGAAAACGAATAAAGAAGTTGGATTAGAACTTTTGTCCTCAAGCGCTTATCGCTATTATGACCACGCCGCTTATCGCCAGGGATACTATCCTCTGGTAGCTTTGTGTGGAGGCCTTTATTCTCAATTGATGCTTTGACACCTCTCGCCACAGTAAAGAACCAAGTGTTGACTCTCTGGCGCAATAATCTTGCTACATTCATCTCCAAAAATCCCGGAGTTTTTGTACTGTTATTGGAATCTTTGCTTCTGACCTTTATCTGAGTAGCTTACAAATATTTCAATGAGATTCAGGCCCGGACTTTATGCAAGATAGTTCATCACAGTGATATGCTTTTAGACGAGG
The DNA here is from genome assembly GCA_963969495.1 of Ceratothoa steindachneri. NCBI lineage: Eukaryota > Metazoa > Arthropoda > Malacostraca > Isopoda > Cymothoidae > Ceratothoa > Ceratothoa steindachneri. Next base: position 134,660,089 of record OZ018332.1, on the reverse strand, counting down.
AATGTCTTCACCCTGTTTTCCATTTAGGCAGGGGCGTTATTCTGCATGATTTTTTTAAAGAAGGCATCTGTCGAAAGCCACCAAGGACAGAACTCACCGTAATTTAAATTTCAGCCTATTTCAAAGCTAAATTAAAATTCACAAAAACCAGACAAAACAAAGTAAACAAGAATAACAATGCATCAAAGAGAAAAGGCACAAAAAGACACAAGACTAAATCTTGAAGAAGAAGGAGACACACTCCGGCGTAGGGGGAGACCAGCTTCCCCTATTGCTAGAGCATGCAACCAATATCAAAGAGAGTAAAGTAAAATGAAGCGGCTAACCTCCTCCAGAAGTAAAATAGTTCAGAAGTCTATGTACAAGTAGGAATTTATTCAGAGTACAAAAGAGAAGCGGTAGCCACCACACTTGTCCAGGGAGAGAGAGAGGTAACGTGAGCGTAGATCAACATGCCTGGGACATTCAACAATAAGTTGCGAAGAGTTGGAAGTCCATTCCTTTCCCGAGACATGGAGTCATCAGATTAGATTGGCACGTTAAACAAAGTGTGATCCTAAAGAACGAAAGCAATCGTCCGGGCGCTGTGGGAGCGTTTGATGTAGAAGTGTGGCGACAATATTCAAAGATGGTGTCCTCCAGGCTAGCATGCTAGGCAGAACCCGAGGCGCCACCTGCTCGAGAGCTAAACCTAGCCCTCAAAGGAGCTTTCTAACCCTAAAATAGGAGGGATTAAGGTATGACTGCGTCTCTTTGCAGCATAGGTACTGCCGAAATCAGCCCGGATGCCGTAAGAGTCACTGGCGAGCGAGGAGAACGCCTAATTGTGCACATAAGGGAACAATGTAATGAGTATGGCGAAGAACGAGCGGTATCTGCCGATGACGACAAAAAGGATGTCAATGAGAGCGTACGGAAGGCACCGATCAAGGCCGAGGCCGAGTGGAGCAGTGAATGGTGACATAAATGAACAACCTTTGTCTTGGCCAAAGAAAACTAAAGCATGTAAATTCAGCAGAGCAAGAGCTGCGGTTCAATACTTGATGGCGTCAACAGTTCAGTGTTAGTGTTTGGGCCACACCAAAAGAGATCGAATCTTCTGGCAGCATTGATATCGTTTATGATCAGAGCAAAGAAAGTGACACTGGGGACACTTTCCTGTGGAGTGGCATCTTCCAGCTACATCGGACCAAATAGGGCTCTCTCCCCGTATGCTGTTGCTTATTTCAAATTCATGTACATTAAAGATTATTTTAGGGTCTGTGTGTTTAACTATTTTGGACGATCCTTTGGCAACTATTAAGCAATCCACTTACCTTAAGTCTTAATATTACACCGATCCACCCATAGTTGGCTTTTACTGAGTGGGGACACACTCAGGGGATCATCATCTTAGTTTTGATCAAAAGGTACGCACCGGGGTTATTCTTATTCACCGGAAGTGGCTAAGGTAGGTGTATTGGATACGCTTTACCTTCGCTTCATATCGGTGCGGTAATAAAATATATGTCCAGGAAGTGGGACTGGGATTACCCACTCACTAAATCTCGACATATATAAGTCAAGTCAGGTGTGGGGTTATCATAAAACCTCTCGACCTATATAAGTGATATCAGGTGTTTGGGGTTATCATAAAACCTTTTGACCTATATAAGTGATATCAGGTGTGTGAGGTTATCATAAAACCTCTTGACCAATATAAGTGATATCAGGTGTGTGAGGTTATCACTAAAAGCAACATCTCAAAACTTTAATCAAACTATTGCCAGCGTCCAAATTAGTCCAAATACTCAAACATTAACAGCAATTCTTGTTTTTGGCTCCAAATATTAGTTAGGTTAGGGTGATTGTCTAATCTTGTTTTCGTTTTTGTTTTTTTTTCATTTTTTTCTCTTGTCTACCACGTTTTGATAGAGAACTATAATAATCCCTTTTTTCTTAAACACGTTACGCCAAAGCCACTCTCCCAGTGCATACTCTTATCTTTGGATCGATAAGATGGTGTCCACATCATCAAAATATTCCTCAAGCAAGGGCAATCATTAGGACTGAAAGGTAGGAAACTCATTAAATACGTTCAGAGTGAACAAGGATCGAACGTGAAGAAAGACAACTTGATTTAGAAAGAGAAGAAAGGCTAATACGGATGAAAATGGAAATAGAAGAATTAAGAATACAGAATAAAAGAATATTAGACGAAACAGAAGAAGAAAAAAGAAGAATAAAGATAGAAAAAGAAGATGAAGAAAGAAGAATAAGGATAAAAAGAGAAGAAGAAGAGAAAAGAAGAGAGATAGAAAAAGAAGTGCAAGAATGGAGAATAAAGATAGAAAAAGAAGAAGAAGAAAGAAGAATAAAGATAAACAAAAAGAAGATGAACAGAGAAGACAGAGAGACGGGGCCTTGCAGCTTCCCGCTATACCTTCTAGCCGCTCCCCCAGAAGGAACCCTTCCCTGTGTTAGTTGTGAATCCCGAACTCGGGCCCGTTAAGATCGCCAAAATGGTCCCGCTCTTAAGAGAATAGTACAACCTTATGCGAAAAGATGTAAAAGGGCTAGAAGACTTCACAATTTATTTGGACAACGTGTACGTAGCCATGCGTACAGGGAAAGGACCCCTCGTGACCCTTCGCCCACTTTTAGACCTACTGAGGTCTCACGGCTTAACAAGTAAGCCCCCCAAGTGCTATTTTCATTATAGCACTATTACCCATTTAACGTTCAAGTTTCGCGAAAACCTCATATCCCCACAGAAGGCTAGGGTAAAACTACTAACCGATAGGCCTCCCCCAGTCTCAAAAAAACAACCCCGACCCCTTTAAGAAGCAGCTTTCTCATATCGGCGTATTGTTCCCCATTTCTAGTCCGTCACCTCCCTCTTAAATGACCTGCATAAAAATAAATCTCCAGACCCTATTAAGTGAAACCCCAGGGCTATTTCCCCTACCCTGCCCCTACCCTGCACTTATCTAATCCCGAGGAGAAAATCGGCATTCAGATCGGCACCCCTCACCTTGAACTTGGATGCGCCTTGTTGCGATACTAGGCAGAAGTTCCCTTCCCGGTGGCTTTTACACTTTGGAAACCTTCCGATCGGGAAAAGAAGTATGCCAGTGTGGAACTAGAAACCTTAGCTATCGTGTTTGGTATAGAAAGGTTTCATGTATATTTAATAGGTAGACCGTTCTCCATAGAAACGGATCACAAATCCCTAGCGTACTTAAAAAGTTGCAAGAGTCAGAATGGAAGACTCGTGCGTTGGGCCCTGTTATTATCCGAATATCAATAGGATATCCGATATCTAAAGAGATCCCTTAATGTACTCGCGGATAGTTTGTCTAGGAACCCAGAAGACGAACCCAGTGAGTCTTTGTAAATAATCGGTATTATAGCTATGTAAGTTTTGGATAAAGGTTTAGTATCCAGCCACTAATTAATTCCTATGTTATATTTTTAAAGTTGATATTATGACACGCTCTATAACTGCCGTGATTAATTTTTGATTGTTTCTTTTTTTTTTACATGTTGGTCTTATATCATACTACCTGGATTAATGTATCGAATATAATCAATTATTTCTTTTGTACTTTGGCAGCAGCTCTTAATTATTCTGGAGTTTCCTGTATATGAACGGAAACCCGTGTGTTCCTTTTTCCGTCATGATTATTTTATGTTCCTGTATTCGTTGAACTCCCGTTTTGATTTGTTTTTGTTTTTTTTGTTGTTTTTTCTGTATTGTTCATGTAGCCAATGTTAAAAGTATACATTATTCCTAGTTACTCGTCAGAATAATGTCTTCCAAAACGGATAGGGATGTAGAAGTCTAAATGCCGCGTACATAAGTGTACGCAGAAATACTCCGTCACAAGCTGCGCGCCCTCTCGTATCTCTAAATGCACCTCTCGCCTCGAATTCTCTGTCGCCCCTTTTTCGCGCCACCGTAAACTCCGAGATGGCTCAAAGGCGTGAAAGACATACGTCTGCCCAAAGATGAAAAAAGATCTTTCGCGCGATGATATGGATTTTACGAGAATTCGATTATCTCTCTCAATTTCTGCTCGCGAGGAAAATAAAAGGAAAACTTCTCCCTGGATTCAGGCATAAGATCTTGGACCTACGTCGAGTTTGTGTGGAGCCCGATCCACAAAGGAAACCGTTCGCCTACTTCAAGGAAGGAACCTCTCTGGGAATTGGTTGTTGCCGTCACGGTACTTATAGGTGACAAACTTCTCGCAGCCCCCATCCCCCTTCAGAGTCTGAGGTTACACAGGACCTCCCTCTGCGGATTACCCTAGACGTAGCTAGGTAATCGGTTTTGGCTACCCACTCCAGGAGCTGAATAATCTGACGGGTACTTCGAGGAAGAAATCCGATTTGACTCACCGTTTGGCTCGCCTTCGTGATCCAGCATAGGATCGGCATATCACCGGTATAGAATTACCCTCTCATTCGGTAACCTCAGGCGGCTGGACTAGGTGCGATCATCGTCGGAAAAAGTAGATCTTCACCACCCCCTTCAAAAATACTTACGAATTCAAAGGTATCGTTAATTGAATTATCCCCTCCCCTAACTTCACCAGTTTATTTGTAGACTAGAATTCGCATCCCGAGCCCATAACCAAGAGTATTCAATAATACTATTCTATTCATTCTGTCAAGTGTCATTAAGACGCAAGCATCCCAGTGAGTAATTTTCAAGTAATCCCTACGAGATTTTTGTAGACCTATTAATTCAGTGCAAGATTAATTCTATTTATATTTATATACGCTGTTACTTATTTCAAATTCATATGCATTAAAGATTATTTTAGTATCTGTGTGTTTAACAATTTTTGACGATCTTTTGGCCTTATTAAGCAAACCACTCGGATTAAATATCAATATTACACCGATCTACCCATGGTTGGCTTTTACTGAGTGGGGACACACTCAGGGGATCATCATCTTAGTTTTGATCAAAAGGTACGCACCGGGGTTATTCTTATTCACCGGAAGTGGCTAAGGTAGGTGTATTGGATACGCTTCACCTCCACTTCACCTCATACCAAATGTAACAGGCGACACGGGGCAAACTCCTGTGTGGTTCACTGCATGAAATTTGAAGGATCGTCTTTGGCTGCTTGCAAATTGGGCAATTCTTTCTATCGCAGCAATTATTTTACACTTGTGAATTCCCTTTGCCCCGTAAGCTTACAAGTGGCCCAGTGCCCTCTACAGAAATCACGTACCATACCGAAACCATTTTTTCACCAAATTTCCCACTTTTTGTTGCAATTGACAGGCAATTTTTCGCCTTCTCTGCAATGAACAAACCTTCTGCCATCGGATCCAAACAATTTGAGCTTAGATTCGTCACTGAATTGAACATAGCACCGTTGATACTCCGTTCTTGTGACCTGCATAGTGGCGAATACAAGACGAGCCATCTTGTTTTTAGACTCAACAATGGTTTGACCGCAGTTCTATTCATCCGAATTTGTATAATATTTTTCATACGTTGTTTATAACTTTAGGTTATGGTAAAGCAAATTTGGAAACCATAAATTTTCTCTAGCAAAAGTTATGGAACATGTTGTGATAAGCAAAAAGGGTATTCTGATCTTTTTAGAGTTCACCACAGACTCATTTAATTTTGACAGTAGTAACAGCATCCTTACTTGCGCGTTTTACACAATAAAATTTCGATTAGCACTAGATGGCTGGGGTGAGAGGAACATATGGTCAAACACCAAAATATCTGCTAATATTCCCACCTTGGTTTTCGATTGTTAAGATCAATAATATAATCATAATAAAGTGCTCCGTGACAGCTGCATTACCGATCTAAATCTTGATTTTATTTTTTTAATGCTTATGAGAGAAGGATTAATACAAGCAAACCCAACTATAACCCAACCCGACCTGACCTGACCTGACCGAACCTGACCGAAGTTGAACAAATGGCTAAAACTACGAAATAAACCCACTGGGAAATATTACTATAAGTTCAAGCTCGCAATCTGTGCATGAACTTGTGCCAAGTGAAGGAAAGGGACTGTATTTTCAATAAATGAAAACCAGCGAGCACGTCCTGACGTGAATTTTTAGAAAAGGTATATGTTAAAATGCGGTGAAGTTAATCTAAGAGAAAATATATAGACAGCATGGCATATAAATCAGTCAAAAACTTGAGATCCTAAAGACTAAAATGGCTCTGCACCAGGCTCCTTTCTACAACAAAGGCCGTCCCCTCCCATCCCATCGCGAAATCCCTGGACGTAAACACAGGTTTAATATTAATACAAAGGTTTAATGATTTCCAAAAAGGCAACGATAAAGGTTTAAGGTGATTATATAAATATATATAAATATTTTCATTCGGACAGATTTATACTCATACATTAGGGCGGGTCATACTCTAGAATTTTATGAAACTGGTGATGAAGGGTATTCAAATAAGAAATATTGGTGAAAAAAAGATACTTTTGGCAGAGAAGTTAAATTCTAATCGATCTAACCTACATCAATTTGAAGTTGAAATATTGTTAGTTCTGGGTCATTTGCTATCTTTTACTATTTCTTTAGTTACCCATAAAAGGTCAAATTTATTGTTTTCTATCATCAATACATTTATGTAGTCTAAGGTATTTGTCTAAAAAATTGTAAAAATGTATTAGAGAGAGACATGAGAGGTAGGAAACCTGTTAAAAATGACCCTTAATTTAGTTTGGTCTAACTCTAAAATTGCAAGTAGCCAGTACTCATTAGTCAGTGAAAGGTAATATCCCAGTAGTTTTGCCATTTTTGGTGACTATTGTAACTGGTAACTGTTTATAGAGCATTTACATATTATTTGAATGCTAATAAAGGTTGTGGATCATTTTAGAATAACATAATTGTTTGGTAGAGATTATTTCCTAATCTAAGTGCCATATTTTCATTTACAGACATACATTCGATTAGTGTGCCAATGGCAAAAATCAAGACAACGTCCAAATCAAGTTCTCATCTAACTAATTTTGTTGGGACTGGGCAAGAGCTGATGGTGTCTGAGTTACCAACAATAAGAGATATTTTGAGGTACGGCATCTACCTGAAGGAGCAAAGTGAAGATGACTGGACAAAATATGCAGTGGACCAGCTGGTAAAAGACAAGTATTAAGGCGTGATTAATCAGTAGACCAAAGCTAATGCTTTATTCAAACCACCTGTTGTAAATCAAAACATCCCAATAATATCGAAGCTTAAGGACGTGTGGAAGGAGGGAGTAAAAGTTTCCTTTGGTAAAGGAAAAATTGAAGTAAAAGAGAGGTTCATTGAAAAATTAGATAAGTTATTTGATATATTGACATGCAAATGTCAAATTTCCAGCTGTAAGAAAGTAGGTTGTAATGGCTATGAGACTGAAGCCTATCAACTGCTATTGTAATAAAGAGAAAAAAATGCCTACTAGGGAACTGGCCTTTATTAAAGGACAAAAGGAGAAGGTTGGAAGTAAAAGTACCTTTCAAATTGGAGGTACTGATATTTCAGAGGATAATAGATAATTAAGAGCTTCAGAAAGGAAAGAAAAAGAAAGGATAGCAGAAAGAAATAGAAAATTAAGGAGAAAAGCGCTGTTTTAGCAGGAAAAGCAGAAAGAAAAGAAATCGAACATTTTTTGGCAGAATGTGAAGATCTGTAGGCAGAACATTCTGATGATGACAACAGCTTGGGTGATGAAGTAGTTTTTGAAGCTGTCCAAGAGCCGGAATCTTCCACCAGGAATAGAAAGAATTCTGATTAAATTCCAAATATTGCTCTTGCTAGTATAAAATATGGTGGCGGATTGAGACCAACTGCAGCTATAGCAACAACAGCTTTAATCTATGCTGGATTCATTACTGAGGAAGATACAAGTAAAGTAAATGATAAGAATAAAGTTAAAATAGCACAGGAAGAGCTAATAACAGTTATTGAAGATGGGTTTGAGGAAAACTTAATGAAGGATGGGGGAATTTCTTGTGTTCTCTTTGATGGACAAATCGATATGACGAATTTTATAATGGAGGCAGGGGGAAATGAAAAATTGTTTCCAGCCACAACAAAAGAGGAGAATTACACTGTCATCAGTGAGCCTGGGAGCAATTGCCTCTTCCATTGTGTCCCAGAAAGGGCTACAAAAGTAGAATCACATGCAGAGAAGATCGCTAAGGCTATGTTTGGATAGCTGAGGGAAAGGGGTTTGGATAAAAGCTTAATGGCCATTGGAGAAGACGGAGACTCCACGAATGTATACACAGTTGTAAATGATGAAGTAATGCGAAAAATGGAGCTCTATTTGGGCAGAAAACTTGTTTGGTTGGTCTGTAATCTGCACACTGGGGAACTTCCTCTCCGTCATCTAATTATCAACCTGGATGGACTAACACTATCTGACAACAGATATTCCGGACCAATAGGAAAGCATCTTACCAAGATGCCTCAGGAAGTGGTGCAAGATCTTTCCACTGATCAACACTACGGCTATAGAAATATATCGGCAATCAGAGATGGAGTGCTTCCTTCAGCGCTTTCTCTATTGGAAATAGGACCAGTAAGCCACAGTTGCTGGATAACCACAGTTAACAGACTTCTTCGACTGTGCGTGCCAAAGCATGAGCTCAAAGGAAAAGCATTTAAGAATCTGGGACTGATTGTTGAGTTCATCATTGGTGTATATTACCTATGCTGGTTTAACGTTAAGATTGAGTACTCTTGGACCGAGGGACCTAGGCACATTCTTTATCAACTTCACTGCCTTAAGTCTCAGATGAAGAAGGTGTTGGATATTGTTTTGCCAACATTTCAGAGATTAGCTTGGTATGAAAATAGGAAAACCATCCTCCAAACCCTCCTCTGCTCTGAAGATCACGCAGAGAGAACTAAAGGGGTGAAAAGAATCCAGACCATCAGAGGAGAAGAGGACCCAGATACTAAACTAGGAGACTTCTTTGTAAGGCTTAGAAGGACACCACACATCAATTGTGATGGTACCAGAAGTAGAGATCTGAAGATGTCTCTTAGCCACCTCTCACTTGATATTCAAGTACTTCTGAATTGGAAAACTTCATTGACTCTCATATGAAAGTACCTGACTGGCCTTGTCACTCACAGAGCATTGAGAGGGTTTTAAGGATGGTGACTGAGGCTTCTTCCAAGTATTTTTCACATGGAAAGCGTGATGGAGGAATCAGGGCACAAGAGACAAGTCCAGGAATGAGTCAAAGCAACATTTGTGTGCTCTGGTGAAGTATAACTTTTGAATACGACCCAAAGTGACCCATGCAGCTATATGTGGAGCTTTGCATACACTTTTATCACTCAATAAACATGTCAATTTGATGTTACTTTGTGTTTCTGTGTATGTGAGGGAATTCCACGTGGAATCTCTTGTTCAGAATGGAACCTCCATGAGCTGTAGAAGGCTCTGTTAGGCTTAAATTAGTGAGCCTACCCCCCCTCCCCCGTTCCACAAGCGGTAGCCTCGAACCGCGTCCACCACCATTCACCTTTACACGGGGTAGAATTTCCTCTGTAAGAAGATTCTAGGCCATTCGAGAGTAGAGCTGTTTCCCGCTAATCCCCTGGCGGGGAGAACCTCGAACATAAATAGTGCTTGACTCCCATGAGGAGACACAGATTTGAGAAGTCTCGCCCGGACCCCAAGAAAATTCCCCTAGTTCCAAGTCAGGTGCTAAAAACAAAGCAAAGTGACAGCTGAACTATTTTTGTGTATTGGAATTAGTCCCAGCCAGTGAGGTAATTCCATTTAACGATCGCAACCGAGTGATTTTTCTGACTTCTCTCGTCAACTTCTGTCGAAGCCCTCCTCACTCGCCCCTCGTTTTTTGGTGGCCAAAATACTCTCCCCTGGACCGGACGTTACCGCTCCCCACCTTTTTTTGGGAGAACCGTCATCACTTTAACATCCCGCTTCAAAGCTTCGAGTGGCCTCGTCTCACGTGCAGAAGACATCCGTGAAGCCTTACCCTGACGTCTCACCTGAAATCTTCTGTTAGCCGCCCCTTCTTCCCCTCCAGTAACCCATTTATGTTAATTCCACCCGCATTTCAATAGTCTCCTCCCGTAACACCTTAAGTTTTAACTTCATAGTCTGATTCATAACTACAATTCTCACCCCCTCCTTCCGTTCATCTGATGTGATTTTTGCCCATCATTTCTTTCATTATTGTTATGTAAATAAAATTATATTTTTGTACATGCCTCTTTAAATAACCTTGAGCTTTGCCATTGCCCATAATATACCTGACCTCGTTGCACTCTTATCTAGTTGTTTCGCCCGTCGAAACTCGTGGCTTTCCGTCTCTTTTGTTGGTTTGCCTTGAAGTTATCGGTCCCTCCCCCCATAGATATAATATGGTATTGATATAATGTAATGTCTTAGCACGACAGCGTACTTGAATTAAATAAAAATAGGCTACATAAGCTCGTGACGAAAGGGAAAAATTTTATTTGATTTAAATGGAAATTGATGTAGGTAGGAACAATTGTATAACAAAAGAAAGTTCTTTTTCAAAATCTAGGCCAGAAAATCTACCATTTAAGCACCCTTCATCAATGGATTTAATGAAAATATATGTTTGCCTCAACAATTCAAACGCATGTAGCATGTACACATATATGGGATTGTAGTGAAGTGTGAATATAAGAGCACAATTGCTTTTTACGCCCCTCTAAACCAAATGGGGTTTAGAAAAAAGGGATCACAGTCAAGGAAAGTGCTAGAAAAGGGATCACACCAGGTAAGTGAAATACGATTAACTTTTTTCTTGATCCTATCGAAAAACAGGATAACTCTCTTATTCGAAAACGAAGGGAAAGAATTTATCCTCCTACCTCAACCCTTAACATCAGAATAAACCGAATATTGAAGGATTAACAAACTCAAAGTGAACAAATATTTCAAACTTGAGTTACAGGTGATGCAGGATGGGATGATCCTTCAATAAACAGTTTAAGTAAATAAAATCAAAATAAATATAATTTAACAAAACGCTAAGTAATATTGCCCAATATCACTAGAATATTTATATAAATATTTGATCATAAACCTCATTTGGGTGATCAATTAACCAAATACCTCACCCAAAGTTCTTACTAGCTGATTGGGTACGGCTTTAGTCCGCTAACGTCGCGGTCGATCTAGACATCAGCGGACACAAATGTCTGATCACTTAGATATTTGGATACCAATTGATGGACCCCTGTATTCGGGTGGGTAGATATTACACTTCTCATCTCACACGCATAGCTAATTACAACAATGCTTTCTTTCCTGTCCCGTCTTCGCACCACAACACAAACACACTCTGTTCCAATGAATCCACATATCTCTGGATTCAGGAACAGGTTGCTCTGCCCCGGGGCAACTAAGATTCCACCTGAACGCTGTTTGGTATCAAAGCATAATACTTCCTGGCACCTTTCACTAAAGTGGACTGGCTTCTGGTGCTCTCGAGATCACCAGCGATTGTCATACTGGCCTTTATGTCTATTTCATTATTTAGTCGGGATCCAACTGGATAAAGGCACGTTGTCCCGGCACTACTACCATTTTACCGAAAAATAGGAAATCGTTAAAATTGCATTCAATCTACAAGTTCAGGCTGGAGGCCTGAACTTGTAGATAAATTGAATACACAATCACCAGTAATTTAAGTACCCTAACTTAACCTTTTCCAGAAAAAGCTAAAAAAAAACTTCAACAGGTAATTTCTAAGGTAATTTCTTGTAGCGTAAATATAAAATTTAACCCAAGACATTTTCATAAACATTGACGGCACTCCCCTTTCGAAGGAATGTGATAAGTAATGGAAAATAGGTTACAAAGAAAAAAAATAATAAGGTCTCGATAACGATAATGTGATAACGGCCTATTTCATAAATCTTTGAATCCTCCAATTATTTTTTCTTAAAATTGGCTGCCTCTTTTCATCTAATTTGGAAAGCTTTAAGTTGAGATAAAAAAGATATTTAAATTCGAGCAGAAACGCTAAGAATAGTGAAAAATGATCGAAAAATACTTGTAATATTATAACATACTTCATTTAATCAAAAACATGGGCCAAAGCGGATGATATTATTTCATCCCAGAGAAAATCCCAATAAGCAGCAAATTAACAAAAAAAGATCTCGAATGTCTTAACTCCAACATCCTTTTGCTTAGAGGTCAGAGCGAATAGAGCTAAGCGCAGTCATTTATTGCATGTCTTAGACTTCGAAACTATGAAAATAACTTCGATTGCACCTAATTTTATCGTTACTCTTCTGATATTTTACACTTTCTGTGCTTATGAACCTAATAATTCACTCACACTAAACAGGAAAACAAACAATTATTTTACAACCTGCCAGAGGTGGCTTCAAGCAATGAGAGGTATCTCCGTTTGATTCGTTGTGCTCCATTTTGGAGACACAGATGTTTCGCTTCCCACAAATTTTCGCCCGAATTCCTTCGCTTTTTAGTCACATTATGCAAAACACGATCCATTCGCGGTGAGAAAGATGCTAAAAGCAAATGGATGTTAGGTGTAGATCCTTAGTTATTTTTTTTTATCAATATCACAGAAAGAACGTTTTCCACACACCGAAATAATGCGCAACTTAATCATGCTTATGGGGAAAATAGGATTTAGAGGACTATTTATGGTTGACAAATGGAATGTTAAGGTCGAAGTATTCATCGTGAGGCAGTTTAGCTTTGCTTCGGTAATATCCACTTTCTCTTTACAAATGGTTTATTCATCACTGTTCCATGCATGTTGGGAATAAAAGTTAAGATTTCGCCTTCAAGGGAGAAAGTATTAGATGGGAGTTGGCTAGTTAATTACCTTGCTTTTCTTAGTGTTGAGAAAGGAATTTAGCAGAGCTTTATAGCTAAAGGGGGAGCAGCTTTGAAGGAGTTGCTTCAAACTATTTATTTTCTCTTCTTATTCTACAGAACTTAAGACTCGAAGGCAAAGTCTATCACTGCGAGAAGAAGAATTCTTAACCTAATAAACCAACTTCACACCCAAAGGTGAGTAAAAGACTTTCTTAAACATCTTTACTTGCCAAATCCACTTGTAGTAGTTGCGAATGGGAGAGTAAGCAATACTCTAGATATGAGCTGCAACATTAATTCGCATCTTACAACTGGAGTAAACTATAGCTATCACTATATAGATTTAATTTTCATTAGAGTAATTTAAGATCCAGATTTTCTTCGCGAGACATCACTACGGTCCAGTCTCACCTTGTACACCAAAGGGCCCTCGACCTCGAGATCCACCATCACTTGTCCAGAAGAAGGACAATATCCCTTGAGTGCCAAGGTTCGAGCCTTCTTGACGCCAAGTCCACAAGCCTGCCTCTGTTGTTCAGAAAGAGAACAACGTTAGAAAAGCCATTGTTCGTTCGAGCCCGTTGACAAGAAACGGTTCCCACCCCCCGAACTGTTGTTCAGAATAGAACAACGTAGAACAGCCATTTTTTGTTTGAGCCCATTCGCCAAGAAACGGTTGTCAACCTTTCCCCTTGTTGATCAGAAGATAACCACATTAGAACAGCCATTGTTCTCGAGCCCGTAGACAAGAGACGGTTCTCACCCCCCCTTGTTGTTCAAAAGAGAACAACGTAGAACAGCCATTGATCTTCAAGCCGTTCGTCAAGAAACGGTTCTAATTCCCAAAACTCGACGTCAGGATCATTTGATTCCCCCCCCCCCTTCGGCTACAACTCGCCAGTGGACCAAAATTCCTTCACGTCGCCTCCCTCTGCACAACAAGTATAATTACGTAAGCCGAACGTTACCTTTGAGTATTTAACCCTTTTTTCAACTCTTTCTTGTGCTTTAAATGATTTAGCGAAACATCCCATCCCTTTAACTTTATATTTGTTTTACCTTTTTAAATCTTTTAATCCTCGGATTAGTTAGATTTCCCACGACCCTTTTCAATTCTCTGTTTATGTCAATATTTTCCGTTTTGTGTGTTGTTGATAGTTTTTATTAATAAAACTCTATTTTATTAATGATAGCAATATTATTATCCTTGAGCTCAGTTCCACTTCTTAAGCATATCGAAGATACATAATATCGGCCAGCCTAGACAATCCACGCACTCTAAAGATAATTAAAGAAGTTCCCTCAACGAATAGTTACATATGGTATATCGTCGAAGAGTCCATTCTACGACATATATATATATATATATATATATATATATATATATATATATATATATATATATATATATATATATATATATATATACTATTTCAATTTGGTATCAAGTGTGTAGGGTTTAACGCTATATCTTTGCAAACACTGGTCTCAGTCGAGTAAAGCATAGTGTTATTCGTTATAATAATAGAGTATAATAGTTTCTTTTCTTTTAACGATTGCTATCGCCTTTTTTTGGAAACTTAAGAAGCTGGAGTTGCTCAAGGAACTGTTATAATGATTTGTTTGTGTTTTTTTTGGGGGGGGTGATTTTACTCAGTGGTTATTTAGATCGAGAAACCAAGTACGAATAGGTCAGTGCCCATATTTAGTTAGGCTAATTCTATTGAGGCATAATTCTTGTTGCAAGGAATTTTAGTTGGTTGACTATTGCGCCCCCAAGTGCAAAGATGACTCAGTTCGAAATCTTTAAAGCGCATGGAGAGTCCTTGGGACTTTCTGGAAAAGAACTAATTAAGTACGTTCAAAAGGAGCAAAGAAAAGAACGAAAAGAAAGAGAAAGAGAAATCCAACAAGAAGAAAAAGAAAGAGAAAGAGAAATCCAACGAGAAGAAAGAGAAATCCAACAAGAAAAAGGTGAAAGAGGGGAATGGAAAAGACAAGCTGAGCTTCACCATCGGATTGAAATAGCTCGTAAGGAAGCCGAAATACAATCAGCCAGCTCACGTTCAGACGCCCTGCGCAATCTCCCCAATTTCAGGGATGGAGAGGATTTCGAAGCATTTTTAGCCCACTTCGAAAAGATCCTCGAGATCAATAACATGGATCTGGAGGCTTAAGGTGTAGCGAGATTACTTCCCTTGTTAAATTGTAAATTGCGCGAAATTTTCATATCTTTACCATCTGAATGTACAATTAACTACAGCACCTTAAGAGCTGAGTAATTGGCCGCTAATAGTATGACTCCCGCTTTCTACCGACCAGAATTTAGAGGAGGTCGTATTAAACCCGGACAGACGTTCCGTCAATTCGGATACATTCTTCAGAGGAATTTTAAATTTTGGTTAGAATCCTCAAAGGTTGATCCTGACTACGAGTCAGGATCAATTTTTGGCGTCTCTTCCGACGGAGATCCGCGCGTTCGTCAAGGATCGTCGGTGCCAGACCTTTAAAGAATGTACCGAAGAAGCGGATGTCTATGCCGCAAGCCAAAATTTATACCCAAAGGAGAATCGAACTTCTCACCAATTCCCCTACAAAGAAAGAAAAAAAGATTCGCGTTCCTTCCCAGGACAGCCGACGAAGTTTCCGAGCCCCGTAAAACCCAAAAACTTCTTTCCCCACATGCAACAACGGGACTCCAAACCTCTTGTTAAGATTTTTCCTCCATCTCTCTTCCCGAAGCGACCAATCATATGCTTCACCTGTGGTGTAGAAAACCACATGAGCTGGAATTGCCCCCAAAATTCTGGGCTTAAAAGCGGACTAGCCCACCAAGTTCACCAGATTAATGCCACCCCGGCTTCCCCGGTGGTGCAGACGCCAAGCAGCATCTTCTCCCCCTCCGTCAGGCCACCGGGTAAATTTCATTTTTGACAAAAGTTCACCGGGAACTTTGAAATTTGAGGAGGGCAGCTTGAACGGTTGCCGAGTATCGACTCTCGTCAGGGACACAGGATGCACGTGTTTCATCGTGTCCGACGAGCTCCTATCTCCAGTGGACCCTAACCACGAAAACTTTGCGGTGGTACATGACTACCGTGGGCGGGCGAACCAATTCCCCGTCGTTAGATGTTACCTGCAGTGTCAATATTATGATGGCTGGGCTGAAGTCATTTCAGCACTGATACAATTCTGTTCCGTACTTATAGGACAGAGCCCCCAAGTAAGTTCCAACCCTGAGTCCCAGGCCGCCCTTCCTTGAGGCCGAGCTAAGAAAGAAGCCCAGGAGCCCGTCGCCATCAGAACCCCGATACCGTCCGATTTCTCGGAGACCCTTAACCAGGACTTTAGGGTGGCACACAAGGAGTGTGAATTACTATCACCCTTAGGTGATAAGGCCCAAGACAAGGACACGGAGTCTGTTCGTGGCCCCCCCCCCCAAAAAAAAAGTACCCCCAACGCGCCCATGGAGATACCTTTGTAGCACTAGACGAAACATCGGCGCTTGGAGAAGATTACCCCGCGGAGTCCCTTAATGTAATACAGACAGTGTGCATCCAACCTGATGCCGATTACCCTCCTCCTTCCCTACCAGGCGAGTCTTTTGAACCCTCTGACCTGGATATTGACGCGCAGCTGACACCACATCAAAAGAGTCAGCTACAAGAACCATTTGAATGGAGTCACCATTTAACCACCCTATTAGCTCTTTTCGAGCGACTGCGTGAAAATGGCCTCACCATTGGCCCCAGCAAATGCCATTTTGCCCACGAAACCATAAAATACTTGGGTTTCAAAATAGGACAAAGCCAGTTAGGTCCCCCAGAGGACAAGATTAAGGCAATCGCCGACATGCCCCTCCCGAATACTAAGAAGCAATTAAGATCGTTCCTAGCATCAGCTTCTTACTATCGGCGATTTGTTCCGAATTTCGCTGCAATTCCGGCGCCCCTCAGCTCCCTTTCAAAAAAGAATTCCCCCGATCTTCTACGTTGGAATGATGTCGCTGTTTCCCATTTTAATCAGCTCAAGAGTAAGCTCATTTCTGCCCGCATTTTAAAGTTGCCCAACCCGGAAAAATCCTTTGGGATTAAGACCGACGCGAGCAACAAGGACATTGGAGGTTGTGATAGAACGGGTTGAGGCCGCGTTAATTTCAACCACTATCACATGTTATTTAAAACCACAATGTTACCCACGTGCATCTTCGCATTGAAGCCGGGCGCCTTTTCGCAGCCGACTGAGTCAATGTTTAAACAAGGAGGTTTATCTTCCCCCGTTCGCCCTATTTCACCGGCTTCGCCAGATTGAGTTAGGCTTATGGGCAGATAAGGCATTGTTCCCAGGCTCGGCTGTGCATTCCCTCGAAGCTCCCACTCCATTGTCTCCCACGCCAAGGGGATGTCCTGACTATTTTCTTTGGAAACTTTACCACTAAGATCAGATTGGAGATCCAGATTTTCTTCGCGAAACATCACTACGACTCACTCTCACCTTGTGCGCCAAGGGACCTCGACCTCGAGATTTACAATTACTTGTTCAGAAGAAGGACAATATCGCTTGAGTGCCAAGGTTCGAGCCTTCGTGAAGCCAAGTTCACAAGGCTTCCCCTGTTGTTCAGAAAGAGAACAACTTTAGAACAGGCATTGTTCTTTTGAACCCGTTGACGAGAAACGGTTCTCACTCACGCCTCCTGCTGTTCAGAAGAGAACAACGTAGAACAGCTATTGTTCTTTTATACCCGTCTTACAAGAAACGGTTCTCACCCTTCTCCTGTTGTTCAGAAAAAGAACAACGTTAGAACCGCCACTGTTCGTTCGAGCCCGTTGACAAGAAACGGTTCTCACCCCTTCCTTTGTTGTTCAGGAAGAGAACAACGTTAGAACCGCCATTGTTCGTTTGAGCCCGTTGACACGAAACGGTTCTTACCCTTGCCCCTTGTTGTTTAGAAGAGAAAAACATTAGAACAGTCATTGTGCTCGAGCCCGTAGACAAGAGACGGTTCTCACCCCCCTTCCTGTTGTTCAGGAGAGAACAACGTAGAACAACCATTGTTCGTCAAGCCGTTCATCAAGAAATGGTTCTCATTCCCAAGACGCCACCTCAGGATCATTCAATTCCCCCCTTCCCCTCACCTTCGGCTGGAACTCGCCAGCGGACCGAAGATTCCTTCATGTCTCCTCCCTCTGCACAACAAGTATAATTACGTAAGCCGAACGTTACCTTTGAGTATTTAACCCTTTTGTCAACTCTATCCTGTGCTTAAAATCGTTTAGCGAACCATCCCTTCCCTTTAACTTTATATTTGTTTTACCTTTTTAAATCTCTCAATCCTCGGATTAGTTAGATTTCATACGACCCTTTCCATTCTCTGTTTATGTCAATATTTTCCGTTTTGTGTTTTGTTGATTGTTATTATTAATAAAACTCTATTTTATTAATGATAGCAATATTATTATCCTTGAGCTCAGTTCCACTTCGTCAAGCATATCGAAGATACATAATATCCGCCAGCCTAGACAATCCACGCACCCTAAAGATAATTGAAGAAGTTCCCTCAACGAATAGTTATATATGGTATATCATCGAGAGTCCATTCTACGACCGAGGTGTACTCCTTCAATACGACGATGACGGAACGAGTCATCCAGTTGCATATGCTAGTCGCCAATTATTACCACGCGAAAAAAGATATGCCACTATAGAGAAGGAAGCTCTATCAATTATCTGGGTTATAGACAAATTCAAAATGTACTTGATAGGAAAAGAATTTCAGATAGGAACCGACCACCGTCCGTTAGCCTATATTACGAATGTGCGACACTCCAACGGCCGAATCATGCGCTGGAGTTTACTCTTGCAAGAGTATCAATTTAAAATAAATTATATAAAAGGTTCCGATAACCAGGTCGCTGACGCACTCAGTAGGAATGCGTTATCGAATAGCGTAGAGTAATTGTATTCGTAGGATTAGGATCTCTATATATGTATATACCGTCTTGTACGACTTAAATTAAATTTTCTTGTAAGATAATTAGTTAATGGATATGTCTGAATTTTGTAACGCTCAATGCCTATTTTTTTTGCATGTATATATATATATTTGTACCCATTAAATTACGTATAAATTATTTTGTCCCATATGTACTAATTTTATATCATTTCATTGTTCCATGCACCCTTTTTTTGATTAAGTTTAAATTAAAGGTTATTTTCCCCTATAATCAAAAGATCAAAATAATCATATGTATTGAGGTAATACTAGTTAGGTGCAGGAAGGTACGGTTGGTACAAGAAAACGAGTTCCCAACAACGGAGCTCTATCGTTGTCCCTTCTCTCTTTTTTTTGAAGTGACAACTTCCCCCTGGAATGGAAGGGTGTGATAGAACGGTTTGAGGCCGCTTAATTTCAACCGTTATCACATGTTGTTTAAAAACACGATGCTACCCACGTGCATCTGTGCTTTGAAGCCTGGCGCCTTATCGCAGCCACCTGAGTCAATGTCTAAACAAGAAGGTTTATCTTCCCCCGTTCGCTCCATGTGCCGACCTCGCCAGATTTAGTTAGGCTTATGGGCAGATAAGGCATTGTTCTCAGGCTCGGCTGTGCATTTCCTCGAAGCTCCCACTCCATTGTCCCCCACGCCAAGGAGGTGTCCCGACTATTTATTTGGAAACTTTGCAACTAAGATCAGATTAGAGATCCAGATTTTCTTCGCGAGACATCACTATGGTCCAGTCTCACCTTGTGCACCAAAGGGCCCTCGACCCTTAGATCCACCATCACTTGTCCAGAAGAAGGACAATATCCCTTGAGTGCCAAAGTTCGAGCCTTCGTGATGCCAAGTCCACAAGCCTTCCCGTGTTGTTCAGAAAGAGAACAACGTTACAACAGCCATTGTTCGTTCGAGCCCGTTGACAAGAAACGGTTCTCATCCCCCCCCCCTGTTGTTTGGAAGAGAACAACGTAGAACAGCCATTGTTCGTTTAAGCCCGTTCGCCCAGAAACAGGACTCACCCTTCCCCCTTGTTGTTCAGAAGAGAACATCATTAGAACAGCCATTGTGCTCGAGCCCGTAGACAAGAGACGGTTCTCACCCGCCCCCCTTTTGTTCAGGAGAGAACAACGTAGAACAGTCATTGTTCTTTAAGCTGTTCGTCAAGAAACGGTTCTCATTCCCAAGACGCCACGTCAGGATCATTTAATTCCCTCCCCCCCTTCGGCTGGAACTCGCCAGCAGACCGAAAATTCCTTCACGTCGCCTTCCTCTGCACATCAAGTATAATTACCCCGTAAGGGGCGCGACGATTTGCCATTCTGACCGCCGTGCTGACGGGACTCAGCACCCCGTCCGGCCCCAGCCTAGCCTCTCTTCCTTCCTTCAAAACACTTGTTTCCTCTCTTTTCACAGAACCTCTCCCACAACTTTCTCTGGTCAGCTTCTAATTTCACAGGGTAGATGCTGACCTTCCTTTCAGCCAACCGTCCCGCATCGGGGCTGAGGGGGTGGGGGACAATGTTCCCTAACCCCTGAGCTCCGGTCTGGGGTGGCTGTTTTTTAACTACCTGCTTCATCCCCACCCATACCTTCCTCACATCCCTTTTCCTCTCGTCTTCAAAATCTATCATTTATACGCCGTGTCCAAGGTGGAGCCGCCATGCCGATGGACTGCCAGGCCATCAGGCGGGAGGGGTGGTCCCAAATGGCGGCGCCTGGCTCTGCTGGGCCTGTAAGCACCTCTCGCAGTGCGGGCTACTACGAGAGGTGTGCGCTATTGCATCCCGTATTAAAAGAAGGGTCACCATGCCCAATGATGAAAATCACACCAAAAAAACCCAACCCCCAACTTTCCCAAGAACAACGGAGCCGCCCTCGGGCAGCTCCAGCAAAAAAATGGAGGTCCCCCCCCCTGTGCTTGCACAGGGGACCCTTCATATTTCTCTAACCGGAGAGGAGGCTTACTCCTCTCCTTCGCCTAAGGGTGCAGGGGACTCCCCCTCACCCCCTTCTCTGGAGGTGCTTTCGGGCACCTCCCTTTTCCCAGCGGCAGTCCCCTCTTTTCTTTCCAAGGGGACTGCCAAGAAAGCCAGCAGGCAGCCCTTAGCCAGCCGCTCCCCATCAAAGCGGCTCGGTAGGGCAAACCCCCTTAGGGGGGAGAGGGAAGCCAGGCCCCTTCGGTCGCTTCCCTCAAAAGACCTGCTGGCAAAAATATTATACCTTGCCGGGGTCAAGGCCTGTGCCTCCCCAAACAAGACTGGCGACACTGCCAAGGGGACCTGCAATGTCCTGGGAGGGGATGGCCAACTGGAGGCCCCTCCCGTGATAGACATGGTCCTTGAGGAGACCCAGCCTCAGACGGTAGGGCCTTCCATGGGGGGGAATTCGGGCTCGGCGCCAAGCACCGAACCCGAGTCCGCCCCTATGCAAGGTCCTCCTCAAATGGCTGAGGGCTCCGAGGCAGTAGAAGGAGGGGAGGGATCTCCTCCGACAGGTGCCCCTACGACAACCAGGACCTTCTCCATTTCGGAGAGGGACCTGGCTGAGGCCGGTCCATCTGGCCTAGGGGCTTCTGCCGGCGGAGGTGAAAAGCGGATTCATTCCCCGCCCTCCTCTCCAAAAAAGAAAAAGACTAAAAAGACTAAAAGGACGAAAAAGACTCGGGGCTCCTCTCCATCCGCGGGGGCTGCGGGGACGGATGGGTCTGCTGCCACTTTGGTAGGCGACCAAGCCAAGATCGGCACATCCGGCCCCTCTACCCCCTCGTGTGCGGAGCCCCTGACTAAGACCAAGAGTGCACAGGGCGGAGCCTCGATGACATCGGGGCCCCTCATTCAGAGGTTACCTGGCGTTTTCGAGCCCGCTGGCTTCAAACGCTTCCTCGTTATTCGCTCCACTGATTGCACCATGTTGTCCAAGGGCAACATGATCCATCAGAGGAGAGGATTAGCTAGTGCAATTGGTAGAGAGCTGAAGGTAACCCGTTTCTCGGACGGGAGCCTTCTGGCGAATGCGGCGAATCCCGCCGAGGCGGCCAAGATAAGTGCTCTTCGGACACTTCATGGCACCCCGGTGAGTGTGACGCCGCACTCTACCATGAACTTTGTAAAAGGAGTAGTTTATGCGAGGGAACTCGTTGACTACTCCATAGAAGACATCACCCTAGAGCTGGCCGACCATGGGGCGGTCAAGGTCGAACGTGTGATGAGAAAACAGGGAGGAGCCTCGAGACCCACCCCTACACTCTTCGTCACGTTCGACTGTGACAAGCTTCCTGAGTCGGTGCGTGCCGGTTGGTACCGCTACCGCGTGAAGGCATTCGTGCCACTGCCGCGGCGGTGCTATTACTGTCACCGCTTCGGCCAAACGAATCGATCATGTAGACGTGCAAAATCGGGGTCATCCGAAGTCTGTGTAAATTGCTCCAAGGTCGCACACGATAAGTCCAAATCGTGTGTGGCCAAGTGTGTCAATTGCGGAGAGCCGCACCCTGCTTCTTCGAAGCAATGTGGTGCATATCTCCTTGAGAAAGAAATCCTGGCCGTTCAGGCCCAGGATCGACTCTCATTCCGCGAGGCTAAGGACTTGGTCCTGGCGCGCCCGGCTCTGCCTAAGACGTCATATGCCTCAATAGTTAGGAAAGCACCCTCTGCTCCTGGCCCATCCAGGCCAACGAGCACGGTTGTTTCCGCGCCCATTCGGAGCCCTTCTGCGGGCTCTACTACACCCGGGCGCTCCCCTGGTAGAGCTGGCGGCAAAAAGGGTTCACACCCAGCCCCGGCTAATACCAGGGCTCCCCCCTCTTCCCCCAGCGTGACCGTTTCCCGTAAGGCGAAACGGCCACGCGCCTCCACAGAGTCGTTAGACTCACAGGAGGCAACACCCCTGAAGATGGTCGCTAGGCCATCTTCCGGGGTTCCTAAAGCTGTTCCCCGAAAGGAGGACAGCAACAAAGGAGCTTCGGCCCCTTCGCCCACGCCCCGAGGTGGAGCGAGTGGCTCGGAGACGGTGGTTCCTTGAAAAGAGGGCCCCCCGCCTCCCAAGCCGCAACGCCCGCCTAAGGTTTCGAGGCGGAGGGAGGAAAAGACTCGCATGGCGAGCCCAACCTCCCCCAATAAGTCCTCGAAGGCGACAGCGCCTTCAGCGCTTTTTCCGGCCAACAGCGCCTTCAGCGCTTTTTCCGGCCAACAGCGCCCGGGGTTCTGCCCCCGGGAAGCGTACGGCCATTCCCGTGAGGGTCTTCAATTCGAGGAGGGCCCCCGCGTCTCCTCCGAGCTAGGCCTGGAGGGCATATTCCTTCAATGGAATTGCCGTGGACTCCGGGCCAACTGGGAGGAGCTGCGGAGTCTCGTCTCGTCCCGTTCCCCGTTAGCTATTTTTTTGCAGGAGACCATGCTAGGCGCGTGCCCGCTGCCTGCCCTCCCGGGGTATAAGGGTCTTTCGACCCCACCACCGCGGGATGGCCGGGCTGGGGGATGCGCGGTTTACACCCGGCATGATGTCTCCGTTCTTCCTTTCTCTTTAGATACCTCCTTTCAGGCAGTGGCTGTGCAGCTGCACCTGGATAGGAGGTATACTATCATTTCTGCGTACATTCCACCGTCAGCTGACTTCGACGCGGGGGACTTCCGCCGCGTCGTGGCACGGTTGCCGAGGCCCTATCTCTTGCTTGGAGATCTGAACGGCAGGCATCCTCTCTGGGGAGATTACTCCTTAAATCCCAGGGGACAAGTCCTTGCCGATCTGATCGAAGAGCTTGAGATGGGTGTCCTAAACGTGGATGAGTTTACGCATCACTGTCCGAGAACCGCTTCATTTTCTTGCCTTGACCTATCTTTGTGCTCTTCGGATGCACAGCCTGATTTTGATTGGGGGGTGGTCGATGACCTCCATGGTAGTGATCACTTTCCCATTCAAATATGATTTTCAGGGCAACTGCTGCCTGAGAGACCACCTCGGTGGTGCTTGGCGCGGGCGCGGTGGCCTGCATTTCAGGAAATGACTGAATTCTCTATCTCAGTCGAGGAGTTTAGGTCGGTAGATGAGGCCGTTGAGTTCTTCTCCGGCAACCTCATCGCCGTAGGCCTGACTACTATTCCTAGGACGTCTGGCCGTTTTGCACGCCGACCACTCCCATGGTGGTCGGCCGAGTGTGAGACGGCCCTCAAACAGAAGCGTTATGCCTACATGCGCTATAAGCGCCGCCCGAACGATTTCACTGTCGCTGAATTTCGTCGGGCTAGGGCTAGGTTCCGGTATATTTCGAAGCACGCCCGCCGCTCTTCTTGGCGGGCATACGTGTCTTCACTTAACGGGTAGATCCATTTAGCTGAGGTGTGGAAGCGAGTCAAAAGGATTCGGGGCAAGTTCTCGCAGGACCCCCCTCCCGTTCTCCAGGAGAATGGGACCGCAATCTCGGACCCCGCGTCCGTGGCGGAATCCTTGGCGACCGCTTTTTCCGCATTCTCTAGCCGTGATGCTGCTCCGCCAGCATTCAATGCACGTCGTGATGTCGCGGAAGGCCGCCGGCTGGACTTTACCTCCAGAGGCGGAGAACCCTTCAACGACAAGTTTACTGTGAGTGAGTTGCGTTCCGCTCTCGCTTCGTGCGCGGACACCGCCCATGGTCCGGACGATGTCCCGTACGCCATGCTTCGACACCTGGGTGAGCGAGGCATGGCCTTTCTGTTAGATTTGTTCAACAGGATCTGGGTGGAATGTCTTCTCCCAGACTCCTGGCGAATCGCTACTGTGCTCGCCTTTCGCAAGCCGGGGAGAGATGACTCTACTCCGACCGGTTTCCGCCCAATCTCTCTAACCTCTTGCGTGTGCAAGTTGATGGAGAAATTGGTAAATGTTAGATTAGCCTATTTCCTGGACAGCGGAGGCCATCTGTCTTCTGCACAGTGCGGCTTCCGTAAGTTCCACTCCACGTCGGATGCTCTGCTCTGACTTGAAAATGCCGTCTGCGAGGCTTTCCTTCGTAGACAGCACTACGCCACGGTGTTTTTTGATCTGGAGAAGGCCTATGATACCGCATGGCGATACGGTATCATGGAGACTCTCCACACGATGGGGGCGAGGGGACGCCTCCCAATTTTTATATCTGAAATTTTGCGAGATCGTCGATTCCGCGTACGGGTGGGGGGAGCCCTCTCCGGCCCAAAGGAGCAGGAAGAGGGTGTCCCGCAGGGAAGTGTCCTCAGTGTCACACTCTTTGCCCTGAGCATCAACGGCATCACCTCGGTGCTGCCGGAAGATGATCTCGCTACGCTCTACGTGGACGACCTTTCGATCTCTTTTGGCGCGGCCCAGATGCCAACTCTGGAGCGTCGACTCCAACAGGCATTGAACCGCGTCTCTCGCTATGCCGAAGCGCACAGGTTTCGGTTTTCTTTGGCCAAGACTAAGGTGGTGCACTTCTGCCGCCATCCACGGCTTCACCCCGACCCAGATTTGTTTCTTAATGGGGTGCGCCTGGATGTGGTTGAGTCGCACCGTTTCCTTGGTCTTGTATTCGACCGACGCCTCACCTGGGAGGCTCATATTCGCAGCCTTAGGGTCTCTTGTACCCGCGCCATGGACATTCTCCGTTCCGTGACGTTCAGCGCTTGGGGCGCTGATAGGGCTACCGCCTTACTTTTTTATCGATCCTTTGTTCGCTCGAAGCTCGACTACGGATGCGAGTTTTATGCATCCGCAGCCGAGCGTTTATTGCGGAAGGTGGATTCGATCCACCACACCGGCCTTCGCCTTGTGACCGGTGCCTTCCGCACTTCCCCCATTGAGAGCCTGTTGGTCGATGCTGGGGAGATGCCACTCGCTTTGCGCCGCGTGCAGTGCATCACTCGCCTGTACGCGCGAGCCCGGCGCCTCCCTCAGTCGCCAACAGCTCTCACTGCATCCGCAGCTGATCTCGATGGTGCCTATGCCGCCGAGAGACGCCAGTCATACCCTAAGCCCTTTGGGTTTAGGGCCAGGAAACTCCTTCGAGAGGTAGATATAGCTCTCGGGCCGGTGGCGCCCCTGGTTCTGCCCAGGACGCCACCCTGGAGGGTACCACATTTGGCTATTTGTCGCCACGCCTCTGCTCCCAAAGCTTGTACTGCGCCGGGAGTATTGCGTTCGACCTTTTTGGAGCACACATCGTGTCACGCTGGTACCGTGCCAGTGTATACGGATGGCTCCAAGTCCCAAGAGGGGGTCGGCTTCCACGCCGTATCCCCTCTGTTTGAAGTCAGCGGGGCTCTACCAGGCGCTGCGTCTGTCTTCACGGCCGAGCTGGTGGCAATACACCACTCGGTACGGGAGATTACGCGACGTGCCCGGTTCGGAGACCGGATTGTGATCTATAGCGACTCACAAAGCGCCCTGAGTGCTCTCGGGGCATTGGAATCTCCGCATCCCCTGGTTCGCGATATCCGTGACGCCCCGGTTTTGGCGAGCCGGGCAGATGTCGAGATTATCTTCTGCTGGGTTCCTGGACATGTAGGAATTGCGGGGAATGAGCGCGCCGATGAGGGCGCCAAAGAGTCCGCGAGGACTCTGCGACCGGACCAGCGTTTCGCTCTTCCTCACACCGACTACATGGCAGGAATACGGGCAGCTCTTCGGACTGCTTGGCAAAGAAGATGGGAGACGGTCGAAGGGAACTTAAAGTTGCGTGCCATTGCGCCGCGACTGTTCCCATGGACCTATCCCCCAATGCCGCGGCGGCTTCAGGTTGCTTTCTGTCGTCTCCGAATCGGACACATTCGTGTGACGCATCGCTATCTGATGGAGCGCTCACCTGCGCCCTATTGCAACGACTGCGTCGTCCCCCAGACTGTTCGGCACATTCTTGTCGAATGTCCCAGTCTGGGTGATCTTCGCGCACGATACCTGTCCCAGTACCGGGATGGGCGGGGTCGCTACCGCCTGTCCCTTGTGCTTGGGACAGATTCGTGCACACTGACTTGTGGACTTGTTGACTTCTTGGGGGAGGCCGGCCTTCTCCCTATTATTTAAGCAAGGTTTGTTTGTTTTTTTTTGTTGTTTTGTTTTTTGTTTTGTTTTTTTTCTTTAGTTGCACGCTCCTGCGCCGGGGGGACCTCTCCCCGACGCACCAGCTTGCTTCCTTTCCCCCTTTTGGGGTGTTGTTTTTTTTTTCTCTTTAATTTCATTTTAAAGTAGCCTAGAACTAGGCCAGTTTTAATACGGCGACTAATGCCCAAGTAGGCAGTCGCCAGATGAGCTCTTAAAAAAAAAAAAAAAAAAAAAAATCAAGTATAATTACGTAAGCCGAACGTTACCTTTGAGTATTAAACCCTTTTGTCAACTCTATCCTGTGCTTTAAATGGTTTAGCGAACCATCCCATCCCTTTAACCTCATATTTGTTTTACCTTTTTAAATCTCTCAATCCTCGGATTAGTTAGATTTCCCACGACCCTTTCCAATTCTCTGTTTATGTCAATATTTTCCGTTTTGTGTGTTGTTGATAGTTTTTATTAATAAACTCTATTTTATTAATGATAGCAATATTATTATCCTTAAGCTCAGTTTCACTTCTTAAGCATATCGAAGATACATAATATCGGCCAGCCTAGACATCCACGCACTCAAAAGATAATTAAATAAGTTCCCTCAACGAATAGTTATATATAGTATATCGTCGAGAGTCCATTCTACGACAAGTTATTTTTCTCGAACTTTTCGATCGTTAGTCATCAATCTGACGAAAGAAATGGTGGTTCCTCTCTATTGTCTGCCTACTTTTGTAAATTCTGGAATCTTTAATGGCTTCGCCCTGCACAATAAATATTGAGCAATTACCTAAAGTCTTATTAAACTTGACCAGACCGTTATTATGTGATTTATTTTGCCCTATCGTCTATAATTATTTTTTGAGATTCTCTCTTCCACGTATTGTGCAGTTTTTTCTGTTTTCTTCTTTCTCTCACTGTAATTAAGGGCAGAAGAAAGTGGACGGGTAGTAGTAATATACTTCTGATTAAGGACATATACCACTATTTCATAATAATTTCTTTGAAATTACTGAGGGGATATACTGGGGTTTTCAAAAGTTCCGTTACACTCGTTGTTTTTTATTTTTGGAGAGGTGTGTGATTAAAAACTTCGGCTAAATAAACTAAGTTTTACTTTCACAGCACGTGTCATTAATGCGTCTTTTCCATTGTGTCTAGGTTTATCGAGAAGATGGTGAACAGAATCGAGATCTATTCTCTCCTGTGCACGGGGCCCAAGTCCGATATTGCCACTTGGCTCAACACCCGCGAGATGACCGTCAACAGAGGCGTGGAGAGAGTCATAGCCGGGAAGACGTTAAAGATCGACCTCGTTTAGGCAAACCTTAAGTTGTCACCTTCTGGATGTAAGAAAAGCCTTCGAAAGGGGTCCGAATCTCAAAATGACTGCACTTGCGAAGAAAAAGGATATCTCTGTAGCCACAGCGTCGAGGGCTGTCGCGGAGGAGGATGGCAAGTGCTTGAGGATTATTAAAAATGCCTCTGCTCGCTGATTTTTTTCCAAAACAGCATCGGCCATGGACTTCGAATTCTCATTTATTTAATGAAAACACTTTACAGTCGATCCGAAAATCCTCGGGTCCCTTTCAATAAATTCCCACAATTTCACGTACACCATTACACTACATAGAAAAATCTAAACATATGAAGTAAATGCTAGTCAGATTCTGCCCTGCCAGCGGAAAAGTGCAACTACACGATACTTGTCTTACCACTCCTTACATACTCACAAATTACTCTCACATCCGCGACTCACATGAGGCAGAGAAGAGCACAAAATGTATCGAACTCTGTGCTGAAGCACTCATATCTCTCTTATATTTACAAAGATGTATAATTTAAACAAGAAATTAATACCACTCTACGCATACACGCATAGTCACGCAATACGAAAATTAAGGGAAACACAAGACCTCACAACATGTACACGAAATACAACATGTTGTGTTGATGTCTAGATATCCAGCATCCCATGAATACCGACAACCATCACCCACTACACCACATAAGATCCCAGCACTACGAATCTAGCGTTTCTTTAACGCGGACCTCATCCTTTACACCCGCCCCATTGCCGCTCCAATCCATATGACGACAGCACGCACAATGCAGGTAGCATCGGTGTATAGTCACCGACCTGTAAATTTACATATCTCCTGAAGTTTTCTTCTGTCACTTCTCTATCTATGGGGCCCACGCACTGTTATTTTTCTGCTTTTCTCTCTATTCTAGTCATGTTATGTCCGGTTGAGCTGTTGTTTTGAGGGGGCATAATTCGAGGCTTCGGGAAAGGTCTTGAGGTGAAAATCACCATTTGGGCCTAAAGAAAAGCACAGTGGGACATATAAACAATTATGTGTATGTTGGACGTAATTTTGATAATCAAACTCGTAAAAAGGTGGCACCCCGGATGGTGGCCGGTGATTTGACCTCTAATTTGCGATGAGAGAAATGGCTTCTCTCACATTAACAGAAAACCTATTCAAATACGGTTTCTCTAGCACCTCGCAATGTATATAGAAACCACATCACAAGTAATACACATAAACGGCACCATTTAACACGCTGCTATGAGAAAAAAATGAAAATTTAAAACACCTTGGTACCCATTCATAGACATCATCAATTCACACCTGTGCAAAACACTTGTATCCAGCTCCACACATGATGCCCATATATATCTTGCACTCGCAAAAGACACCTTGACAGAGAAAGACCACTTCGCAAAACAAGCAGACGCTATCCTTAAGCCTTTTTTAAAAGGCCTACGGGGAGAACTATACCCCCTGTTTAGAGTCCTCTACTCGGGAGGAACTTCTCGCGGGGTTCAAACACGAATACTGCAAGATACTGTCATATACTTATATTTTAACAGCACAAAGCAATGGTAGCTACTCAGTATTTTCAAAGAGAGACACATTAAAACTTTCCTCAGTCAAGAAGGCATCAAGGTCCTCGGCATCCTAATAAAAACAGCTACTACATGGAAATGCAACACAACGCCACATCACATTAATGCCTACTTTGTTATAAGACTGAAAACCAGAGCAGCAAATGCAAAGCGGACCCTGTCTGCTCCAAATGCGGCGAGAAAAGCGATTTACACCACGAGTGTACCAGCAGCACCTTTATTTATTAACAGCGGCGGCAGTAACGTCGCAGTAATTATGTGCTGCTATACATCCAGGAGAAGCACGCGGCTGCCATTGTGGATCTTAGAAGACTACAATATACTTCAATCTCACCCTCACTCGCACCACCTTCGCCCTCTCCACCATCTCATCTAACTTCAAAAACCTGCGATCAAATTTCCCGGCTATAAAGACTTACCTCCAAATAAATCTGTTTCACTGAAAAAGACTCTCGAATAAGCCCAAGATAATGAACATCCAATGAAGACACCAAAATGTGACAAAGTAATAAACAAGCAACATTAGTTCAGTGCGCCAAGAGGAAACCTAAAGTAAACGCAAGTAGTGTATACAAAAACAATATGAACATAGAAACAGAGTCACTACAAACGAATAAAAATGAAAAAAAAAAATACTCGGGCTTCATCTGAAAAATACATCAAGGTAGCGGCATGAATGTTGCAAAGCACATGAATGTCCTATTGATTAAATGAGTAGAGAGACAAGACGGACCTTCCGTCTAGTTAAAAACTATCACAATGAGAGTGCATAAGTAACAGAGGGTGAGAGAGATTAGTGCCTTTTCCACTACCTAAGGAGACGTCTCGCTGAGAGCCAGCATTGATGGAAGAGAAGAATGACAAATCAGTAAATTATGGACTCGTTGTTCGGATTCTATGTGACTCAGTAAGTCCAAAATAACTTAAACATTCCATTTTCTTTTCTACCCCACCCTGTTTTTAAGACGGTTAAATTAGATCAACGTTTCTTTTTTTAAATATTTCTTTTCTTTTTCATCCATTTAACTTCTCTCCTCCTCCATTGGCATCCGCAAATTCCTTCTCCCTTCGGCTCACAAAATATGGAGGAGGTTGGAAGGATTTGATCGGAGGTCTTGCTCCTCCTGCTTCACTGAAGCAGGGGAGACCTGCTGCAGATTCACCTATATCTTCGACACTAATTTTCAAACATTCTAGCATCTGACATCAGAGTTTCAGAATTTTGAGGAACTTTAAAAGCTTAAGTCTGAAATCGTAGGAAATCAACATTGTGAGCTAATTGCTCTTACAATTTTACCATGTATATATATATATATATATATATATATATAAGAGAAAGGGCACCAAGAAGAATATCTTATTCGTTTGTTTCTTGAATTCATTCCCTCCCTAAGTATCCTAAATATAACCACGTGGAGTAAGCCCTGTATCCAAAGAGAAAAAGAAAGGAAGAAAGAATTTAAATATCGGTCAGTGCTTCACAGGTGTACTTAAGCTAGTTGCTAAAAGCTCGCACTTCAACGATGAAATGCTAATCTCCGTAGTCGAGAAAAGGATAGCCGAAAGTTTTCACTGATATCGTTAGAGACGATTAAGACCGGTGTCGCGGGACAAAAGCTAATCCCTCTAGGCGCCGGGAGATTTCTGTGCCTTCAGGCAATCGAGCAACATAAAAATGGCCGTCATATAAATACCCTGAGTTTTTCAAAGATCGGCAGATTGAGTTTGAGATCTCGTCGCCTTCGGTTCAGGTCGTGTGTCTGTTTTCCCTAGTCCCTGGTATTCGCGTATAACATCGAGGTTGGAATCACCAGGCAGATCCATCTCTTTGGTGAAGGCTTACTCTGTTCAGAGCAAGCCTCGAATCATCGCATCATCCCCGACCGAAGTAGTGGCTGAGATTTCTCTCGTCTCATCTGTATCCCCCCCTCCCTCCTCGAGGATCTCCAATTTACCACGTGAGATTTCACGCCGAGCCGCGTCAGAGTCATGATTTTTGGAGGCTGCATTTTTCTGGAGCAGGGGTACCATCGTTTGTCATCAAGAAGGATCGTGAACTCGTCTTCTGCCCCCCTGTCGCTTCATCCTCGTCACCATCAGGATATACGGCCAAGAATCACGACTATTTTCCGTCTCCATTTTACCGCGCTGCCTCTCTAAAAGATTTCCCTTCCTATAAGTGACTCTCTTTAAAGTAAAACTACCTTTATTTGCATCTCCCGTTAATCGACTCGCTTTCCGACTCTTAAATATTCCTTCTGTATATTTGATTTATACTATCCCATTTAAAAGCTAATTATCAAGTAATTAACGTTAGCCGATAGCCATTTTTTTATAGTCTGTCAATATTATCTTTATTTACATTTCCTACATTTCCCGTATATATATATATATATATATATATATATATATATATATATATATATATATGTGTGTTAACTAGTGACATTAAAATTATATTTTTGGTTTTCACTCTTTAAATATATCCTTGAACTGCAACTTGGTAAACTCATTAAACGTTATCGGCCCCTGTATTCCAACATGGTCGTGCGTCCCTTGAAGATGACCCCCCTCCAGGACGCCCTTCAGCCGTGACCAACAAAGACAATGTGGCCCGTATGGAGAGGATGATCCTCGAAAATCGACGGGTAAGGTCGAAGAAATCGAGCGAGAACTTGGAATATGACATGGAAGTGTTATCAACATCATCCACGACAATTTGGCCATAACCAAGAACCCTGCCCGTTGGGTCCCTAGAAACCTCCCACCCCATGATCGACTTCAACGTTGTCAAAGTTTACGAGGCCAGAGTTGGACAAGCTGCCCTGCGTTAGGGCGGATACGAGGTGTTCAACCATCCCCCCTACAGTCCAGATCTGGCCGCAGTGACTACTTTTTATTCCGCCACTCAAGGCTGCACTGCATGGACGCCGGTTTGGGGACGATGAAGATTTCCAACAACTGTCCAGGAGTGGATTGAACATGCAGTCGGGAGATTTCTGGTTGTCGGGAATTCGAAGCCTCAGGGAGAAGTGGCGCAAGTGCATTGAAGTCGAGGGTAGTTATATTGAAAAATATTAAAACACGTTTCCTCATATCTCGTTTCCTTATATCCAAATTGCAAAACTTATTGAACGCCTCGGTATATATATATATATATAAATATATATATATATATATATATATATATATATATATATATATATATATATATATATATATATATGCTTATTTTCTAGAGGGCGAGGCTTAGAATCGTCCACGGGATGAGCTTCAGTTGTCGAGTTCATTCTTCTCCACACTTAAGGCGGAGCTACAGAAAGCTGTGTATGTTGAATTACTTACATATTCCAAGTTTTATCTATATATAACAGGATACGCCTGTCGCAACTTTGTGATACAATTCATTTTGGTCATTAGATTTATTTACCTAGGTGCTTTGTAGACTTCTGTCTTTTGATAAATCTATTCCGAGACGGGAAATGTTTCTTTATGCATTGTCTTATTGACGCAGATCTCCCTTTCTCGTGCTTCTACATTCGTCTGTCGCGCGCGCACTTCTAACGGTTGCTTGCCTTCTATATATACATATATATATATATATATATATATATATATATATATATATATATATATATATATATACACTAACAAATATATTTACATTCCTTATTTTTTGTATTCAAATTCATAGATGCTAATTAATCTATACATTTCCTTATTCCAATTTTCGACATTTTGTTTTATATGTGTGGAGTATGCTGAGATTTAATAAGACGACAACGCATCCATTTTGTAGAGTTTTTTGCTGGACCTATTGAATACTGAATTCTGTGCCAGTAGCCTACCTATTACATAATCCGATCACCACAATATAACAACTCGGGCTGTAACTTCTGAGCCCAAGTCAAGCGGGTGTGAACGATGTCAAACGAACGTCTGGTACAAAGGATATTTTTTTGATACAGGGCACCTCTAAGACGACCACTAGACACTGATCGAAAATATTTGAACTACGACCAGGCTCAATAAAAG
Organism: Ceratothoa steindachneri; assembly: GCA_963969495.1. Lineage (NCBI taxonomy): Eukaryota > Metazoa > Arthropoda > Malacostraca > Isopoda > Cymothoidae > Ceratothoa > Ceratothoa steindachneri. The sequence goes on along the minus strand of OZ018332.1, from coordinate 134,626,275 downwards.
GTGCCAGATTTATTGGCTTGAATTACTTACTTGAAGTCAGTGTTGGCCGAAATTAAATCAGCTTGCAAATCCACGTTCACTTAATTAAATTTCTTCTCGGGCTAAGCTCGAACAGCCCGAGGGCCAGTCTCCACTGATATATATATATATATATATATATATATATATAATTATTGATGATGAAGAGACATATTGATAACTATTAATAATTTTGAAGTTAAAATTAATATAAAGCACGAAAAAATATAAATAATTTAATAACACAAATTATGATGACACAATACTACACAATATTTTACCTAGTAAAAACACACTTTGGAGAAAACTGAAAAAGAGGTCACCGTAATAAAAGAATAAATCTACGTGGTTCATCTTCCGGAAGGAATCAAGGAGCCAGTGTGAGTAATCGCAAGGGTCAGTTCAGCAACAACATGAATGGGCAGAAGGTGGCCGGTTAATACATCCGTCTAAACAGTCCGTCACAGACTGCTTGCACAAGGGCTGAATTCATGTAAAGCCCACCAGACGCCGCTGATCAACCTTCACAAGAATGAAGGTCAAATGGATTGGTCATCTTTCCAACGCAATTGTACCCCGAGTAAATGAGTACGTTTCCTATCGTCCGACGAGTCCACGTTATGGTTGTTCTAGACCTCAGGCAACATTAAATGCGAGGAGTAGTAGAATCGAGAGAACATACTGCCAACAGTAAAGCGGGGTGCCGCTCTTTAATGGTTGTGGCTGAATGTACAGTTCAGAGGTGGGTCATACCACCGTTTTTGATGGTGTCATGAATTTATTGAAGTACCGTACTGTCCTGAGAGATTACATGCTGACTTAAACCTGAGACCTCTCTAGAAATGCCTGTAATGTGATTTTCCAACACGAAAATACCCCAAGGCACAAGTGTCATAAAGGTTACATAATAATTTAGACATGGTTTATAAGTGAATACATTGAGAGTTCAAAATGGCCAAATCATAAGTGTGAGATTTTGCCAAAATCTATAAGTTTGTTGGTTTTGATTGGACGAATACCTTCATTAGTGTGATCCCTTATAGAAGAAAGAAAACTTTACAAATGGGGGGAATCGTTTGAACACCTACACCCCTCTGCTTAATAATCCAGTTTTAAGTGGCGCTTCGTTTAACCAAGGTAGGATGACAGAGTAACCACAGGAGTAAAAACAAACGTTCCTTCAGTCTAAAAAAGGATTCCAATCTACATTCTATATTAAAACTACCTAAAATTTTAATTTGTGGGTAAAATTTGGTGATGAGTTTGGCAATTCTTTTCTTTAAAATTATTCATCGGTTCCATGAAAAAGAAGTTTAATATAAAATGAATTTGTTGGAAACTGTTTCTTCTTCCAGAGTCAGATCAGAGTTTAATGCAGAAGTTATTGCAGAGGAGTTTTTTTATTCGATTTGTAAATTAAGTTGGTGTAAAATCCATTATTCGCAAAGTATTTAAACAGAAAAATCAAACTCGGTGCAAAATCCCTTGCAATAATAATCCATTTTGTGGTGACTGTATATCAATTTATGTTGGTTAAACTAAGCACAAATTAAAAATTAGGATCGATGATCAGAAGGGTCTAAGTGCTCGATCGGGTCGTCCCCCTTTGTAAGGTTTCCCTTTCCTCCATACGTGATCACACTTATGAAGTTAATCATCCGATAAAACCGGAAAAGTTTCAGACTTTGGCTAATCACCCTCATAATTTATTCTCTTCTAGACAGGATTGATGATAATGATAAGATAATGAAGAAAACATGCAAAAATACAGTGGAGAAAAGGATTCTGATGAGCACGCTGCATGAGGAGAGTCTGAGCTGTGTACATAACGCCCGCAGGGTCAACGGATAACATCTCGGCGTAGCAGAAGTGTTGAAAAGGATCCGAGAAAATTGGAACTTGCAAGAATGACCTGATTCTGAACGTCCCATGTTTAATATGCAACATGCCGACAGGTCAACGTGTCGCACGATCCTTCGGAATCTTAAGAAGACTGGAGTTTAGATACAATAAGAATGGACTGAAGGCAGTCTGGTTAATGCATCTGTCTAGACAGTTCATCACAGACTGCTTGCGCAAGGGATGAATTCGTGTACAGCCCACCAAACGCCGCTAATCAACTTTCATCAGAAGCGAAGTGGATTGGATTGGTCAACTCTTTAACGAAAATAGACTACGAGTAAGTGATGACGTGTCTTATCTTCCGATAAGTCCATGTTATAGTTGGTATAGATCCTAGGCAACGTTTAATGCAGGGGGTAGTAGAATCGAGAGAACATACTGCCAACAGTAAAGTGGGGTGGCGACTTTGCAATGTTTGTAGCTACATGTCCAGTTTGGAGATGGGTCATACCACCATTTTTGATGGTGTCATAAATTCAGTGGAGTACCGTGCTGTCCTGAGAGATTACATGCTGACTTAAACCCGAATGCTCTATAGAAATGCCTGTAATGTGATTTTCTAGCAGGACAATGCCCCATGTCACAAGTGTACGTCCGCGTACAACGGTTCTTGGACAATATCACAGGGATGGACTTGCAACCTCATTCTCCTGATATGAATCCAGTGGAACACCGTGGAAAAGACAATAAGAAGAGCGTAAGAGGTCCTCAGCCAGCTTTCAATAAGGAACTGAAGAGAGACATACCCGATGAGTAGGCCAGCATCACAGCCCTCAGGTGTCGCACCCTCCTGGAGAGAAGACCTGGAATCAAAATGCTCTTATCATTACCAATGGACTCCTTAACACGCTACTGAGCTCTTCCTATCAGCAAGATGTTGCTGTAATTTTGACAGAGATTCATCTACTAATTTTTTTTATTTTTCTGCTGTTACATGTTTTGGCAAATTTGTATTTGTTAATTCTTTTTGATTGTTTAATTCATATATAACGTATTGATATTTTTTCCTCTTGTTCCAATTATTTTCCTATTGCAGTTTTGGCCTTAACTGTATATATATATATATATATATATATATATATATATATATATATATATATATATATATACCGTAATTATTTAAATATTTTTAATTTATTTTTTAAAAGTGGTCAAGTAAATTGGTATGAATTTCTAATGCATTCCTTAGCCCCCTTCCATCTTCCCCTCCATCTCCCTCTCTTTCTTCACCCCTCTCTCTCCCCACCTCCGCCTCTCTATTTATCTTTCTTTCTACTCCCACATTTTCTCTCCCCTTCTCTCTCATTACCTTTAACCGCCTCGGTTAGGCTCAAAGAGGCGGTCGAAGGCAATGAGCCCACCTCGATGGGATTAGAAGAGGTCAGGTACCTGTCTGCATTGTACTCTATGGCGTTAAGGTCATTGAATAGGTCTCTTAAGAAGGCTGGTATTTTGGTAGCAAACTCCACGGGGACTAGAATTAAGGAGTTAGTAAAGCACAAAAATTTGACGACAAAAAAGGATAAGGGTATTATTTATCGAATACCCTGTGACGGATGCGACCGCAGTTACTATGGTGAATCAGGTAAAGACATTAGGACTACGGCCAACGAGCATAAGAAGGACATTAAAGCGGAAAGGACATCAAACGCCATGGTAGTACATGTCGATGAATTCGGCCATTTGCCTAATTGGGGTGGGATTAAAATAATTCACAAGGGTTTAGTGAAAGGATAGAGAAGGATAATTGAAACCGCAGATATTATCTCCGTCAGATCAACCAATCACCGGGACAGATTTTTTGGGCTGTGCTTCTCAGTAAAAACGAAGCGGAAAGGTCAAGAAACGAAGAAATAAACCACAGAAGCTGAGGAAGGACGAGAAGCAGCGATCCGGGATGACATTTGACACGTATATAGAGAGCGATCCCCCCTTTCTCCTACAGTTCTATTCTGAAGAAGCCAATAGGCAAAATGGTAATACAGAGCTCCATTGTGTTTCCGGTTTTTACTTCCTCCATCCATTCTCAGATATATATATATATATATATATATATATATATATATATATATATATATATTAGCGTTCTTGCGCACCGGTTCACCATGGAGAAAAAAAATAAAGTTGAAGGCTCTAGATTATAGGTCGGCAACCTTTTTTGGTTTAAGGGCTAGAAGCAAAGTCTCTAAAGTAATAGAGGGCCACATTCATAATTTACGTTATAAAATTAAACTATTATAATTATAGATGTTATATTCGGTACCTGATAAGAAATAAATGATAGTAATAATAGTAAAACATGGAATTATAAATTATTTGTTGGTTTGTATATGTTATAAATTTTACATTGAACTATTAATATTTCTAAGGGAGATTGAATACAGAAGCAGTACGTTTTCTAAATGCTCATGTGTGATTCGTGTCCTTAGCTTACTTTTGATGTATTTTAATTTAGAAAATAGTTGCTCAGACGCATATGTGCTACAGAACACTGATGCCATTTTCATCGCATAACCAGTCCTCGTTAAAAGAGATATTTCATAGAAAAATCCAATAGATATCGATCCTTTGCGTGAAATTTTGATTTTAATATTTCCTGTAACTGATTTCCATTTTGAAATTCTTCTGGCACGTTGTCGACTTTAACATCAAACGGAGTAGTGAACAGTTTGAAAATGACTGTGTGTGATCGCATGATAGACAATCGAAAGGAAAATTCCGTTCTTAAATCACGTATCACAGTTTCGTGGGGTTTAGGGAAATGAGCGTAATTTGATTTCTCCAGCTTACATTACCACAATCGTAGTTTTGTTTTAAATGTGGTTATTTGTCCTCAAATGTAATGCATTAATTGATTTTTTCCTGAAGGGGCAAATCCAGACGGTTTAAATGGATGTTAAATATACTAGAAATGCCAAACTTGAAAGCCATTTGGCATCGTGAAATTCTATGGCATTCAAATTATTGCTCTCAAGGAATCCAGCTATATCTTCCGGCAATGCATATACTCTTTCAAGCATAGTGCCTTGACTGAGCCAGTGAACGTCGCCTAACTAAACCAAATCCTTATATTTAGTATCTGCTTCTGTTAAAAGTTGTCGATACTGACGGAGGTTTAATCCCCCTGACAAAATTACGTTTACTGTTCTCACCACTACGTCGATCATGTTCTCCAAATTTGATGTCTTAGGGCACAATGATCCTTGGTCTATTATGCAATGCACTTTCATGGCATTGTGTTTACTTCCAAGACCTTCCACGTGTTTCTGAAGCAGAGCCATGGCATCATTATTTTTTACAACCATAACCGAAGCTCCATCGGTTATTATGAATACTAGCTTAACTAGGTCCAGATTCATGTTTGTAGTACATTAGAGCAGTGTTTCGAAGAAATATTCGCACATATTTCTTCTATTCGTAGTGTAACTGTTCTTGCAGAGGAACAGACATTCCAAAATAAAGTTTTTTGTCTCGGGACATAGACTGTTAAGTACATCAAGCAAGTATTTTTTCACGAATTCACGTCACTGAAAGGTTTCATGTTTTCTGCTATCAATTACGATACTTCGTAGCTTGCACGTGTACTTTTTTCTGATTCTATGTTTCGTTTTTGGAATATCGAACTTTGTTATCCGAAACTCACTTTAAGTTTATGAAGTTAGCCCAATAAATTACCTTAACTCTAGGTGTTTAGTCTCAGAGTGCCTATGATGTTGAACTCCTTTTTTTTCGGCAACAGTTCCAAATAAGATTACCGAAGCATTTTGAAATACTAGACACTCTGCACCAACCTTCCTGCGTTTTGTTGCCATTCGGGGGTTTCATAAAAAAAATAAATAGCCAGTTAGTTCCAATGTCACAATATATTAGATTTAGTACTTTCTAACAGTGATCATTTAGTTCAAGAATTGACTGTTGGGGAAGCATTGGGAAATAGTGACCATCAGATAGTTCGTTTTAACTTGGGAATTGAGAAGGGTAAAATAACTGAGAATGCTGAAAAAGTTCCAAATTTTCATAAGGGAGATTATGTAAAACTTCGAAGCTTGCTAAATTTGGTAGACTGGGATATAGAATTCAGAGGTAAAAATGCTTATGGGATGTGGGATACTTTCAAGCATATAATAAATGTAGTCCAAGAACAATCTATCCCAATGAAGGCCATTAGGAACAAAAGTAGGAAACCATTATGGTGGAATCAGGAGATAGCTAGAAAAATTTCAGAGAAGAAAAGGGCATATAAAAAATTACAGGTAGAAAATAATATTCAAAATTTAAGTGATTATAGAATGGCTAGGAATGAGTTAAATAAGATTATAAAGAAGAACAAAAGGGTGTCAGAAATTAAATTAGCTCAGGATAGCAACAAAGATCCTAGAAAGTTCTTTAGTTACTATAAAATTAATAACAAGTGTGGCAGAGTTAAAATAGGACCTATCAAATATGAAGGGTTTGTGAGAGAAACTGATGAGGAAATAGTTGAGGTACTAAATGGTCATTTTGCATCAGTATTTACAAAAGAGAAACAAAATAGTCCTATGTATAGTACTCATAGGTCAGGAAAAGAGGTGTTTACTAACATTTGTGTGGATCGGAGGATGATAAAAGGACTAATAGGTGATTTAGATACTACCAAGGCCTCCGGCCCTGATAATATTCATTCTAGGATACTTAAAGAAGGGGTAGAAAGTATCTCAATAGCTCTGGACAAGTTATATACTAGGTCATTGGAATATGGAGAAATACCCGATGATTGGAAGAGAGCGAATGTAGTCCCCATTTTCAAGAAGGGTAGTAAAGAGGATCCAAATAACTTTAGACCGGTTAGCTTAACTCCTGTAGTCTGTAAAATTCTTGAGAAAATAGTTAAAAAAGGGATTTGCCAACATCTAGAGAGGGAGGGGTTAATCAGCGATGCTCAGCATGGGTTTAGATCAGGTAGATCATGTTTGACTAACTTACTAGACTTTCTGGAGTTTGTAACAGATCAAGTAGATAAGGGAGAGAATGTAGATATAATTTACTTAGATTTTAGTAAAGCATTTGATAAGGTACCACACAGGAGACTAGTTCATAAATTAAAAATGATTGGGATATGTGGGGGTGTTTCAAATTGGATAGCTGAGTGGCTGAAAGACAGGAAGCAAAGGGTAGTGCTAAATGGTGTAAAGTCAGAGTGGAGGGATGTTATCAGTGGGGTTCCTCAGGGATCAGTTCTCGGTCCATTATTATTTGTCATCTATATAAACGATCTTGGGGAGGCAGTTAATAATAAAGTGTCAATTTTTGCGGATGATACCAAATTAGCAGCTGTAGTTAAAGATATTGATGATAATTTTAAAGTGCAGGGGGACTTAAATAAATTGTTATCCTGGGCACATAAGTGGCAAATGACTTTCAACCTTGATAAGTGCAAAGTTATTAACATGGGAAAAGATAATAGAGAATTTAACTATGAAATGGATGGGCATTGGCTGAGCTCAGTAGAGGATGAGAAAGATCTAGGAGTAGTAATAGATAAGTCATTAAGGTTTTCTAAGCAGTGTATTGAAGCAAGAAATAGGGCAAATAGAGTGCTGGGTTTTATTAAGAGAAATGTCAGTTACAAAAGTAAGGAGGTTATTCTTAAACTCTATAACTCTTATGTTAGGCCACATCTAGAGTACTGTATACAGGCATGGTCCCCACATTTTAGACACGATATTAACCTTCTTGAGTCAGTGCAACGGAGGGCAACAAAGATTATTCCTTCCCTGAGGCACCTTGAATATGAAGATAGACTGAGGGTATTAAATATGTTCTCGTTCGAAAGGAGGTGTGTGAGAGGGGATATGATTGAGCTGTTTAAAATTTTTTCCGGGATAGATAAATTGGATGTTAGCAAGTTTTTTGAGTTAGATGATGGAAATCGGACTAGAGGTCACCACTTGAAAATTAAAAAGCAAGGGTGTAGGTTGGATTTAAGAAAATATTTTTTCACCAATAGAGTGGTAGACTTCTGGAACAAATTGCCGCAGAGGGTAGTAGGTAGTCCAAATCTAAATGTATTTAAGAGTAGGTTGGATGAGTTTATGGGAAGGGAAGGTTGTGATGGTTCCTAAGTTTTGTATATATTAATATTGTTTGTATATATCTATAGCTGCATGATTTAGTTCTTGACAAGCCTTGATTGGTGATACCCTTGTTTCTGGATGCAATCCTCTGGATGTAGTTTTCCTGGGAGTTTGGGTGCCTTGAAAAAGAGGCCGCTTGACTCGGATGACCTATGATGAGCCCTTGTGGCTTTTGTCATCCGTTATATTATATTGTGGGGGACTTTGATTTTGTCTTCCCCTGGTGATGGTGCTTTTTGTGGGCGGGTTTTGACGGAGGCGGATGACCTTTGATAGGCCCTTGTGGCTTTTGTCATCCGTGTAATTATGTTATGTTATGTTATGTTAAAAAACAGTCATTATCACCTTTTTGGTTCATATGCAAATTTTAGATATAATAATAGATTCATCTTTGTTATAGGTGGGTTTATGTAGGGGCCCTCATTAATGCGTAATTATTCTTTATAACTATCCCACAAAAAATCAATATATTTCTGAACCAAATTGCCTCATTTTTATGAGATAAACGTTATTAAAATGCTAAAAAAGATTTTCATTGCTTTTGTAAATTACATGGAAAACTATTTTTTTTCAGTAATTTTACTAAAGAAATAGACTTATGTTTGATAATTTAATAAAATCATTTAAGACCATTCATTAACTTGAATAAAAATTTATGTTACAATTTCTTAACATAACGTTCGAGACTAACTAACCTTCGTTTAAGTCACTTTAAAGTTAACTATGTAGATTCATGGAATTTAATAACTGACTAACTTAAACTTAACTCTCCTAGCGAAATTTATACACACGCAGAACTATTCCATAATACTCTCGCGTAAATTCTTGATAACTGATTGTTCACACTTATTCTATATTGCCGACCCCTGCTCTAGATGGTTTCAACTGTTGGTTATTTGGTGATAAAATAATGGTTCATGCACTAAATGGATTCATTTCAGTCGGAAGGTGTAGGATTAAAAAAAAGGCCACACTTTTATTATTTGCAACTTTTTATTCTTAAATATAATTGAAATTCATTCAGAATTTGAATCTGATTTTTGATAAATCATTTCTATCTGATAATAATTCTTCTGAACTTGGGATAAATATATAATAATATATAGTTGTAAAAATGTTGTTTGAAGTATTAAATAGTTCCCCCCCAAATTTCTTTGAGTTCTGTTTTAACAAATTTAGTGCTGCTAATGATGACTGAATGGGAAGCCAAATATAGAGGAAGTTCAGATTGCTTTTTTCAATACAAAAATATCTAAACATCGATAAAATAGTCATATATACTGTAATCTCTTGTTATTAGGATTCCTCTTTAAATATGTCGTGATATATGATGTCATTAATTTCACCAACAAGATTCACCGTGCCATTCAGTCATTAAAATTAATAGGAAAATTCACTCCTCAAAGGACAGATACTTCTATCAACGGAGTTTTAATGGACAAATCTCGGTATTTCCATCGAAAAAATGAATAATGTAACATCGGAGACCTCCACATATGAAAACTTGATAGGATTACTAATGAGGTTGAGCAGTAATTTCATTAAAACGTCCAGAATTAGCATAACCTCTTTCGAAACATGAATATGGATTAAAATCTTCAAAGGCTGGCCTTGCATGCTTTTAGCCTATTGCGAAAATCTAAAATCCACAAATTCACTAATCCGATTTGTCCGTTCATAAATATGGTTGGATACGAATCCTACTAATTTTAGAACGGCTCACTTTGCTTTTAGTTCACAATGGTCAGCAAGGTGTTAAATTATCATATCATTAACAATGAAGATAGTATTAGTAAACAATGAATTTCCCCATTGCGATAATGACATTCAATTTATTTTCAATTGAAATTTCTACCACCAAACATTCGCAATGGCGATAAGTAATGTGTGTTATATTATTATGCGGTCTACCGACATGTTTGATGTTCTAATATCAGGCTAGCCCAAATTCAACGTCTACGCCACTTAGCCAGAATATCAGGTGTTAGGGTAATGTTTCGTAATTTGGAACGTTAGGGGTTAAATAGAGCGAGGGGAAATTTTATACATTTTATTTAAATGGTCCTAATGGTAATTTTTCTAATTGGCATTAGATTAGTCTTTACTGACTACTTACATCGACAGAAGCGATCAAATTTATAACATAAGTTCTAATTTCGCTACCCCTTGTATATCCTAGACGAATTTAATACTGGATCAAATATACATTTATTTTGGTATCGATAGTATAAGAATGTGTGAAGACAATACAAAAAAGTATGACAGTCAAAACAAAAACATTCTCCTGCAGCAAGGGTGTGAAGTAGGCTTTCGACAAAGTGTGGCATTAGGGAATCCGTTGCAAACTAGCCAACAATACACAACTCTTTCTTTGCACAAGAAGCGTCTTCGAAAACTATATAAAGGCGTATACCGACTTCCAAAAGCGATAAAGCCTTGCCGCTGCCCTTCAGGATTCTGCCAAAAGAAGAAAAATACATTTTTGGGGGGTACAAACATGATAGCCGAAGTCTCTGTTCATCCCATCCCCTGTTGTGATTTCACTCCATGAAAGATGACTCTACTCATAACATCGTTACAACTAAACCATTCTTTAGAAAAGACATAATTGTACACATCGGGCAAAGAGATTGAGGTCTAGCCAACGGCGGAACTATAAAAGGCATCCTTGAATAGGATTGAGTTATAACCTGTGGGGAGGGTAAATCACCCTACCCTGTCTGTCAAACCAAAACCAAAGAAAGGACATGTAACCGTCTCTGTAAATAATGGACGTAACTTAGAATAAGCAAAATCCTACAAGGCGTGTGTATCAACCTGTTGGATGTCTTTGACTTTGCATCCACTTATTATCAAATCCAAGATGTTTTTAAACACTGTGTCACCGATCAGATTCATATTCGCATTCACCAATTTATTACATCCAGAGTCTTGTTCATAGAAGCAGTCAGCAATGGACCGGGGGAGAGCTCTTTTACAATCATTTCAAAGAAGTTCATTCTATAATACACACAACTTTGTCACGATATGGGTAGTGAAACCCCCTTTAAGTCTATAACAAAAGGACACAAAACAATTGCACAACAACGCGGGGAAACGCTTAAACTCTCAAACACGCTCAATACCTCTATCAGAAACATAAAAAAACACACAAGCTAGACACCTTTCTTCAGGTCGTCTACAGACGACCTGAAGTTTCATACACACGCAAAAAATACACTAAGAGAAGAAAACTATCAGACACTAGCACCAAGCCCCACTATTGTTCATAAGGTAGATCAGCCGTTCTGGTGAGAATTAACCGCCCTAGAACTCTTCATCGAACTCAGACATGAATACAGAGAGGAAGCTCTACAAGGCCTTTCTTACAACCGCACCAAGCAGTGAGCGGTCATACACTCTTCGAAGAGAATAAAAACAGTATCGAGCTGCTAGACCAACGCAGCAAGGAGCTTGGCACACTTACGGTGAACAAGTCGAAAAACAACACAACTTATTCATTGCCATTTCTGGATGTTAAACTATCTAAAGTAAACAACAAAACATATAGTTCTGTGCACCGGAAGCCAACCTACACTAATTCCTATATTTATTATTTTTCGTGCCATGCCGTATCAGTTGAAAGGTCCATGTTTTTTTCACTGTCCCTAAGAGCATATCACATTTGTGATCCGTGTTTCTTGCAGGATGAAATCAATACGATCAATGAAACATTCATTGAGATCCAGTATCCCTTTTGTTTCATAGAAATATGTCAGTATAAAGTGTATCAGAATGAGGTCAAAGTGCGACCACGTGCTTTTCTGTACGTATGTGGTCCTGAGATAACCGCTGTGAAAGCATGGCTGAACCCGGTTAAGAATTCAACCTACGCCGTTATCAAACGCCCCAGCTGTATTTGCCTAGGGACCATATTCATTGTCTCAGACGGCCAGCTTTCAGCAAACATTCTTGCTTTCCGTCCAAAGATCGAAATTCGTTGAGGATCCAAGCCAACGTTATCACAATTTCCCCTTCCCCCGAAAGAGACGCCGACTTTTCCCCCAAATCGCACGTGTGTGTGGAGGGCCGTCCCAGCAACCTCACCTAGGCGTCTATATAATCCTTCGACACAGTTTAGTAAGCAGCACTGTTAGACTTCACACCTACGCCGGCAAACGAGCTGAAGGAAGCTTGTCACCTCCCCCATTCAGCGATTCATAAATCTCTAAAAGGGCTCTCTCATCTGAAGCGAGAGGTAACCCGAACATCCCCGTCGCACTTATCGTATCCCAACTGGCCACTTTTTTGCAACGAGCACGTACGCTAGTGTAACGTTTGCCACCTGCAGATTGATCTAGAATCTGACTTACACCGGTTTTAAATCCCTCTTTAATTCATAAAACTGAATCTGACCTGTTAATCTCCTAATTATCCCACCTGTATCTCTCGTAGACGTTTAACTCCAGTTGTGCGACCATTCCCTTTAAACCCCATATGTGTGTAAATAAAATATAATTTTATTGTTAGTAAAGATATATTTTTGTCATTGTCTTTCTTTTGCAACCCCAACGCGTATCAGCTACCTTTAAATCTTTGGCCAACTAGCACTCTGAAATATTTGTTTTAAAAAGGACTCCGAAAAATTAATAATAAACCATCCCCACTAGACTCAACAATTTTCCCTTTCACTAACGGTCTTCAGCCAACTTCGACCCAAAGCCCCAAAGTACCTATGTATATATATATATATATATATATATATATATATATATATATATATATATATATATATATATATATATATATCGAGAGAGAGAGTCTAGCCATTCCTACAACATATATATATATATATATATATATATATATATATATATATATATATATATATATATATATATATATATATACATATATATATATACCTTACTCTATTATACAATCTGGTTTCAGGTGTGGGGTCTTACAAAGGTCTTTGGGGAGATTTTTAAAGGCAACCCTTTAACTTTATTTTAATTTTCAAAGTTGAGTACCGTTTGAGTTGCAAAGCCAAAACAAAACAGGAAACAACCCTGCCATATTTATTTATCGCTTAGTGTTTGTTTTGTGTGTTTGGACCGACAACCTTTAATAGGAAAATTTGTTAGGAGACAGAATTTCTCCCACGGTCACTTTTATCGCTCACGGATGAGTAGTCTTAGCCCTTCTTATCTTACGAAGATGCCATTATTTTTTTTTATTCATTTGTTTAATCGTGTATTATATTAGTGTAGGTATTTGGATAGCAAAGCTTCCGCATTTAAACATGCATATTACTCCGTGTGTCCGTAATTGGTGAGCCAAGCTTCCTCCGTGCCGTGCCGACGGCCCATTAAACCACTTTCTTTTGTTCGAGAGATTTAAACTCCAATAGAATCCCTTGTTTTGAGTGCCAAAGACCTTGTCACTTATATGCAGGAAGAAGAGAGAAAAGAGAGAGCTGAACAAAAAGAGATTAGAGAATTTGCTGAACGTAAACAAAAAGAGTTTAGAAAATTAGATGAATGTGAGCAAAAAGAGATCAGAGAAAGAGCTGAACGTGAACAAAAAGAAATTAGAGAGAGCGAAGAGCGTGAGAAAATTCACCAATATGAATTATAATTAAATGGTAATCTTCTCGAAACCCTTTCAGTAAATTCCCGTGCAGGAGACGCCTCAATACGCTTCCGTTAAACTCCGTACGTTCAAAGAAGGAAGAACTTCGGATCTTTTCTCACTCACTTCGAGAAAATTTTTGAAGGTACTCATTGGGACATCGAGACGGACGGTGTCGCTAAGCATCTCCTCTTCTTAGCTCGCAGCTCCGAGACCTATGCATATCGCTTGCCTCGGAAGCTTGGATGGATTACTCCACCCTCAAATCCTAACTTCTCGCAGCGTACAATATGATGCCTGACTTCTACCGCGCCAAATTTTGCCACGCCTGCATCCAACCAAATATGACCTTCCGTCATTTTGGATATACGCTATCCCGTAATTTTATTTTTTAGTTAGACGCATCGAAAGTCCCCCACGATTATGAGTCCCCGTTAGATTTTGTTCTACGAGATCAGTTGCTGGCGTCGCTAACGCCAGAGTTACGCTCCTTTTTGAAGGATCTTTGGTGTAACTCCTTCAAAGAGTGCATAGAAGAAGCAGATATCTATGCGGCGCGTCACAACTTATACCCGAAGGAAAATAAAAGGCCCCCCCCTTATTCCCCAAAGAATAAATTTAATAATTTGCGGTTCCCTCTTAAGAACTCCCCAAAATTCGCCAAGGTTATGGCCGCTTTAAGCCCAGAAGTTTCGCTCCATCGGAACCCCGTTATGTCAAGCCCCTCATAACTAATACCCCGGCGTCAACTTTTCCCCGTAAGCCAATTATATGTTTTGCGTGCGGTGTCGAAGGCCACGCGCCCATAAATTGGCGCCAAAATTCCCAAACCCGTGGTAATCCCATTCACCAAGTCCACCAGTTGAATGCTGTTCCCGCTCCCCCTCCATCCCGACCAGAAATCTCAGCTTCAATCTCGTCTCCCATTGACTATGCAAATTTACTCTTCGACAAAAGTTCTCCAGGAAGTTGGAAATTTAAAAACCGAAGCGTTAATAGGTCCCGAGTCTCCACCCTCGTCCGCGATACCGGGCTGAAGTTATGTCAGCCCATATAAAATTCTGTTTCGTTTTGGTCGGACAGTGCCCACAAGTTTCATATAACCCTTTGGCTCAGCCTGTTCTCACGAGAGCCCAGGCAGAGATGGAATCCCAGACACCGACTGATCTTGAAACTCGCTTAGATTCAGATTTCTGCGCCATTATGAGGGAAAAATTCGCTCAAAGACGGGAGGGCCCAAATTTCCTTCCCTTATGAGAAAAATCTCGGAACCTCGAGCAGGATTCGGTCCGTGGAAAAAGACATCCTCTTATATCGTGAAAGAAGGCTTGCTATATCACGCTTGCTCGGATGGCGTCAACCCTGAGACTCACGCCCTCTGTGTTCTGCGTTCGCATGTTACCCTGGTCCTAAAAGCTGCCCAGGATATTGTGTTTTCTGGCCACTTCAGCCACAATAAAACTGGTCAGAAGATTTTCCGATATTTCAAGTAGCCTGATGCTACAGTTGACATTTCGGAATACTGCCAATTCTGTGACATCTGCCAGAAGAGCGCGGCAAAAGGGCGTGTTAGATCGGCCCCTCTTCAGAAGGGCCTAATCATATCAGAACCCATTTCCCGAGTGGCCATAGACCTTGTCAGCCCCATTTTCCCCCCTTCCAGAGAAGAACATAGTTATGTCCTTACCCACGTGAACTGTGCTACGCGTTTCTCCGAAGCTGTACCTTTAAAGAGAATCAACAGTATTACGTATGCCGAAGCATTAATTTACATCTTCTCTATGGTAGGCATACTAAAAGAAGTAGTGTGTGACTGAGGTCGGCAATTTACTTCTGAATTGATGGAATATATCGGGAAACTGTTGATGGTAAAAAAGCTCTTTACCACCCCTCATCACCCCTGCGCAAGTGAAGTTTGCGAGAAATTTCACGCGGCATTGAAGTCTATATTAAAGAAGCTGTGTGCTGAACAGCCCCGTGAGTGGCATCGCTTCTTGCCCGTGGTACTATTTGTATTTAGGAAAATTCCACATCGTGCGCTTGGATTTTCTCCCTTCGAATTAATTTACGGACGTAACGTGCGATGTCCCATTAGAACATCAAGGAGTTATTCTTTAACGCCAAGTTAGACAGGGAAATCCAATCTGCTTACTCTTATGTTTTGGATCTTCGACGAAGATTAGAAAAGTGTGCCGAGATTGCATACCAAAAGGCCGACGTTAATTCTAAAAAATATCGGACGTACTTAGAAGTCAAATCGAAGGAGAGGAAGTTTAAGCCCAGTGATGAGGTTCTATTGCTACTTCTTACGGAGAATAACAAACTTCTGAGCCGATGGAAGGGCCCCTTCCCAATTCTTGAAGCGTGAGGACTTATGGATTATTTAATTAAGACCCCCACGGGAGAGAATCTGTTCCACGTCAACATGTTAAAAAGATATCACCGCCGCGCGTGTATCAGTAACAATGTTACCACCGATTACACTACGGATGCCCTGAACCTTGTACAGGCCGTGTGCGTCGAACAGGATAGGGATTATTTAATACCTGACTTGCCCGGCTCCCTCCATTCACCCCCGCTAGTTTGGATATCAAGAAGCGGCTAACTCCCGACCAAACTAGTCAGTTACAGGTTATTTTAAACAAGTTTGAGGACGTCATTTCTGAGACCCCTGGCTGTGTTATTAACTTCGAGCGTGATTTAATCCTCGCTACAAAAGAACCCGTTCGTTCAAGACCTTACCTCCTTCCAATTCATCTCAGAAATGCCTTTAACGCTGAGGTTAACAATTTGCTCAACCTCAATACCATTGAACCCCACACGTCAAATTATTGTTCTCCAATAATTATGGTACGAAAACCAGATAATTCTTACCGCATGTGGGCAGATTTTCGCAAATTAAATTCCTTGACCGTTTTCGATGCTGAACCGATTCCTTTAATTGACCGAAACCTTCACTTGTTCGAAAAAGCAAAATTTATTAGCGAGCTCGACCTATGTAAAGCGTATTACTAGGTTCCCCTGAAAGTGGGCGTAAGGAAATACACCGCCTTCCCCACCGACAAAGGACTGATGTAGTTCTACCCCCCTCCTTTCGGGTTAATAACGGCCTGCAGCAATTATAATCGGATAATGTGCAGAGTTTGGGACGGATTGGATAATGTCACCTTTTAGTTTGACAACATTTACGTTGCCACTTGTAACTAGGGTCGACACTTGGCCTCCCTTCAGGCGCTCTTAAGCCGTTTGCGAGAGCACGGCCTTACGTTAGGCTGGCCCCGGTAAGTGCCACCTCGCATAGGATTCGATCCAATATCTGGGTTTCCACATTGGTAACGACCAACCTACGCCGCAAGAAGACAATTAATCTCACGTGAGAGGAATTATGCAGTAATAGAAAAGGAAGCTTTGGCTATTATTTGGAGGGTGCAGAAGTTCAAGATGTACTATGTAGGTCGAGAATTCCTTATAGAATCCGATCACCGCCCGCTGGCATACCTCCGTAATACTAAACATCATAATAGCCGTGTAATAAGATGGAGCTTATTATTGCAAGAATTCCAATATAAGATAATGTATATAAAAGGGTTGGAAAATTGTATCCCCGATACCCTTAACCGTAATCCAATGGGTGACGACCCCAGCTAAATTTTAATTGTAATTGCTCCATAGCCATTGGTCCTTATTTTTATCGATGTGTACGTCTATGACGCACATTGCCCTTGTAAATATAAAAGTATTTAGAATCATGGTCCAGCACCAAAATGTGTGTATATGTACCACCGTAATCCTTTTGTCATTTATGTAAAATGTCTCATTAAATATCCATTTAATTTTTTTTGTTTTGTATAACTAAGTGTATAATTATTATTTTCATTTTTTTTAATTATCTTCGCCTTAATGCTCTTATGGTCGGCAATTATTACTTCCTTTTCCGTTCATGTACACGCATTTGGGTAGAATTAGCTTGTACACCTGCTCGACGTCCGGTCAGAAATTCCCTTTTTTTCTTTTCTGCTTACTCCGTCGACGACTTGTGTGAAAGACTCCACTTCCACAAGTCATTTGTCTGTGGGGATGTCACTTTTCTCCCCCAACTCCGAAAGTGCCATCTTTTTGGATGGGAGTGGTTAGCAGAATAATGTCAAAGGGCGGTCACGTGCCCTTCTTTACCCACGTGGTCCTGAGATAACCGCACGTAATTGTGGAAGCATGGCTTTACCAGGGTAAGGATGCAGTCTACGCCGTTATCACACGCCCCAGCTGTATTTGCCTAGGGACCGTTTTCATCGTCTCTCACGGCCACCTTTCAGCAAACATTCTTGCCTTCCGTCCGAAGTTTGAAGTTCGTTGAGCATTCCATGCCAACGTTATCACAATTTCCCCTTCCCCCGAAGGAGACGCCGAATTTTCCCTAAAGTCGCACGTGTGTGTAAAGGGCCGTCATATCTCCCCCTTAGGCGTCTATATAATCCTTCGACTCAGTTTAGTAAGTAGCACTGTCAGACTTCTCACCTACTCCGGCGAACGAGCTGAAGGACACTCGTCCCCACCCCCTCCAGCAGCGATTTCGATTCAAGTCAAAGGCGGAATCGATCCGTGAACTCTGCCATAGTCAATCGACAAGTACCTGAAGAGGATTCCCAAATCCGAAGGCTCTACAAGTGCTCCCTAATCTAAAGCGAGAGGTAACCCGACTTTCTCCATCGCATTCATCGTATCCAAACTGGCCACTTTTCTGCAATGTACACATAAGCTAGTGTAACCGTTGCCGCCTGCAGATTGATCTAAAACCTGACTTACCCCATTTATCCCTTATTTTTGTGAACGCCCCGGTTTTAAATCCCCCTTTAAATCATCAACCTGAATCTGACCTACTTAATGCCCTAATTATCTCACCTGTATCTCGCGTAGACGTTTAACTCCGTTTGTGAGACCATTCCCTTTAAACCTTATATTTGTGTTAATAAAATATCATTTTATTGTTAGTAAAGATATATTTTTGTCATTGTCTTTCTTTTTCAACCGCAACGCGTACCAGCTACCTGTTAATCTTTGGCTAACTTTCACTCTGAAATATTTGTTTTAAAAAGGACCCCGCAAAGTTAATAATAAACCATCCCCACCGGACTCATAACTACTTATATTTTAAAAAAATACTCAAATGCTATATTTTTTTTATATACTCTGCGCATATCTTCCGCGGACGGGGTGGCGCATAGCCAGAGACACTTCCACTCCACCATTCGCACACATTATCCGCTGCTTAACCAAGGTGACCCACCCACTACATTTTCCCATTCACCATCAGATCCGGCTATCCGGTTTCCACCGAAAGCTTCATTACTTGCTTTTGTGTGTCACCCTACCCAGCTCCTCGTCCCTAACCATTCCTATCCTTAGCAAGCCTTTCTGCCTCATGGACGCTCAGGACCCGTTTAACAAGACATCTCTCGTACAATCCATCCACCCACTTCCAGGACGCCCACGCTGTCTCCTTCCTATCACTCGAGATCTATACACTCTCTTTACCAGCCTTTCATCCTCCATTCTCTCTCGGTGACCATACTATCTCATCACACCTATATCAGCTCTTTCAAGCAAACTCAGTTTACTTCTACTCCTCTCGGACTCTTTTGTTTCTTAACCTGTTAATCAACCTTACACGGCAAATACTTTTCAGACATTTCATTTCCATAACTTCAACCTTCCTCCCTTCGTTCGTACTCAACGCCCATGTTTCACGTTCATTAAGAGCAGTAGGAACCACCACTCCCTCATCACTTTCATTTGCGCCCGCCTGCTCATTCGCTTCCATTTCGTGAGACTCCCTATCGCACCATATGCTTGCACTCCCCTTTCCATTCGCTATAATATTTTATTTTCTCCCCTTCCATCTGCTGCCAGATCCACACCCAGATACTTAAAACACTGCAATTCTTCCATCCTCCTCCCATTTAAACTCACCTGCAGCCCACTCTTTCTTTCCCTATTGCCCCTCATTACCTTGCTTTTACCTTCATTCACACTGAGCTTCCTTCTCTCACACACAATCCCAAATGCATCGACCAGGGCATGTAGTTTCTCCTTTGAGTCAGCCACCAGCACTGAATCATCCGCAAACAACAAATGTTGTCACCCCTACCTCGCACTCTTACTTTCACCTGTCTCACCCTGCCATCCATATACAGATTGAACAGACAGAGTGATATCGCGCATCCATGTCTGTGTCCAGTTCATACACTGAACCGGTCAACTTCCTTTCTCACAACCCGCACACGAAAAATCGATTGTCCGCCATCTTGGGTGCCACATTGTTAGTGGAAATCGCATCCTATTGTGTTATGTATAATTTTGAAGGGATGTTTTCTGAATTAAAATAAGAAACAGACGTTTCATATTAATCAATTTTAAAGAAAATATGACTGATTTAATAAATAGCATTCGTAGGCGAGGCTTATATGTCTGAAGTCAAGCAATGCGGTAGAAAATCAAGAGGCCTAACGACACCTGGAAATCGCCTTTGAATTCGAATCTAATGCGAGGCTTTCGAATTAGGAATACTACGAGTTTATTCAAAAATATTAGTGTGGGAGGGTGATTAAGGGAGGGGTATGGATGGCGAAGACTCCCATCTTGAAATTATGTTAAAAATCATAGATAATACAGTATGATGCGATTGCAATAGCCTAACAAAAAACAAACATTTTATTAATTATTCCCCCCAAAAACTTTGTCTATATCAAAAAACAAACAATTGTTTTTAAACACATCTCAATATGAATCATACCAAACTTTAAGGCCAGGCATTTTCCGAAATTTGGCCATATATAAATAAATATATATATATATATATATATATATATATATATATATATATATATATATATATATATATATATATATATATATATATACCATACACTGTTCTAAATTACTTATTCATTAAGTGGCATAAACGCTCACTAACATTCTCAATGTTAATTAATTCAGAAGTAAAGCACAGTCAGAGCACCAGTCATAGCAATAACCTTATATTTAGTAAGTTTCTCTCATGAGTGAAAATTCCAAAGCTTATGCTACTCATAAATTAGCTTGATAATCACAGTAAATAAAAAAGTAAAATGAAAATTAAACTTACGTGATAGGCACGTCTGTGCACTAACACAGCTACTTCGGAACTGAAGATTCTTAAGACAGAACAAGTCAAGCTCTGGCCAGGTACCTTGGCGTACAATACAAATATTTGACCTGATCATACTCGTTTATGTTTTTTTCTACCTTCAGTTATCGTACCTTATTAATCACAACTATTTTCCTGTTCCAGTTTGAATGACGATTTATATTCCACAAGTATGATAATAATGTTTGAACTATTTTTACTTCTAATATTTGTTTCTCTCTCTCTTTTATTTATTATTTTTTTTTCTTAGCTAACCTGTGATCCCCAGGAACACCTTTGCATCCCTTATTCATGTCGCGACCCGGAGTTTAAGAACCACTGATGTAGACAACAACTGGAGCACACTTATGAACACCATAAACACAGTACGAAACCCTCACAGACCACATAAAACACACATGTATTAAACACCTCACATTTTCAATACACAAACAAAAAGTAATAACCGTATATAATAAACCTAAGCCTGAGGTTCACACCAACACAAAATCACAATCCATGGTGCTCGCATCCAACAATGCGTATAGTGTGATAGGAGCCATAGCGGATGATTATAGCTGCACTGACACTTTCATTTTCTGCCGGCCGGTGAGGAGGATGTATTTGAACAGACCCACCAGAATATATATATATATATATATATATATATATATATATATATATATATATATATATATATATATATATATATATATATATATATATAATGTATATACTTTTTATTAGTTTAATAGTTAGTAAGACCCCTTTACTTTAATTAAAACCCTACTTCCTATTGGAATGTCGACTTTTGCTGACTCATCTTGTAACTTATGAAACAGTCATTTTATTTCTACTCGATGTACTTCATTTTGCTTTTTCAAGCCATTCGCTACTAGCGTTTTGTTTGATTTAATCTTGGGTCTGTTGTGACCGCTCCATAGGTGTGACCCCTATTTCTCAAAGTCAATTATTGTTGTTGTTGGATGTAGAGCGTGGAGCACTTTCCTACTGAAATATAACTTTATTTTTTGGTGTTGTGAGATACACTTTGTGGAAAGATGGCTCTAAACCTGTGGCAACGTGTTAGTAAAAGTAATAAAGTTCATTCTTTCCTGATATAGAAACATTTCACCTGGCGATGATAAAGACATGTAACCCCCTACCATGAAATAACCACTACCATGTGTGATAGAACGGTCTGAGGCCGCTTAAATTCAGCCGCTATCACATGTTTAGAAACACATGGCTACCCACGTGCATCTGCGAGAGGTAGCAGAGCGCGTTATCGTCCCCCTTAGCCACTATTTAATCAAAGAGGTTCATTCCCCCGTTTCGCCTCCATACGTCGATCTCGCCGGATTGAGTTAGGCTTATGGGCAGATAAGGTATTTTCCCAGGCGGAACCGAGGCATTTCCCCGAAGCCTCCCACTCAATTGTCCCCTACGCCAAGGGGATGGCTTCGACTATTTATATCATAGCTTTTCCGATTAAAGCAGATCAGATCCAGATTATCTTCGCGAGGCATCACGCCGATCCGGTCTCCCTTGAGCACCATAGGAACTCTCTACCTCGAGAAATCCCGTATTGTCCAGAAGAGGACAATATCCCTTGAGTGTCAAAGTTCGTGCCTTCCAGATGCCAAGTCAACAAGGCTTTCCCTGTTGTTCAGAAAAAGAACAACGTTAGAAAAACCATTGTTCTCTGAGCCTGTTTAAAAGAGACGGTTCTCCCCCTCCTGTTGTTCAGAAAGAGAGCAACGTTAGAACAGCCATTGTTCTTCAAGCCCGTTCGTCAAGAAACGGTTCTCATTCCCAAGACATCACGTCAGGATAATTTAATTCCCCCCTTTTTAACGTTCTTCAAGAGAACGCTTGGTTTCAACAATAACCTCACTTGTTCATCTAGAAAAACCCTGATTTGCTGACACAAAGATCGCTCGTACCTTCGAAAACAGTCCTTTTAATTCGCTAAGGACAACCCCCCGAAGAATCTTTCTGCTTTAAATCGCCAGTGGACCGAAGATTCCTTCGCATCGTCTTTCTCTGCACAACAACTTTGTAATTACGTAAGCTGAACATTACCTTTAATTATCTAACCTTTTGTCAACGCTACCCTGTGCTTTAAATGGTTTGGCGACGCCCCCCTCCGTTTTAATTTTTATTTGTTTACCTTTTTAAATCTCTCCAAATCTTAATCTTCGGATTAGTCAGATTTTCCCACGACCCTTTCCATTCTTCGTTTATGTAAACATTTTCTTTTTGTGTGTTGTTGATAGTTTAATTAATAAAACTCTATTTTATTAATGATAGCCATATTATTATCCCTGAGCTCAGTTCCACTTCTTAAGCATATTGAAGATAAATAACCTCGTTCAATCAGATTACCACGCACACGAAATATTAGAATAATTCCCTAAACGAATAGTTATATATGGTATATCGTCGAGAGCCTATTTTACGACACCATGCTTTACTGTTGCTATCACACAAGTAGGATGAAAGGCCCTTACAATTCTTTTACTCACTCTAGCAACACGTAAGCCTGAAATTCTTCAAAATTCTTACAAAACATTACAATTAAATAACTTTCTTCCAAGATGAACGTTTTACTAAAAAACGCATGAGAGGAATGGCTTGATCTTTTCCTTAATCCAACTCTAGATAAAGCAACGACTAAAAAACTTGCACACTTCCAGTCGGTACCCTTCTTTGGCCCCCAAACATTAAAAATCACATCTGAGATTCTTTCAATAATAAAAAAATCTACCTTTTTTGGATCTCAATATAATCACCCCAAACTACTATACAATAGGCTCACTCTTTCGCTATAAAGATTGCCTCCCGAATGATTGTCGATCGTCTCCTGTGTAAAAAAGATTTGTTTCCATCGGTTGATGCGACCTATGATGGCTTGACGAGCCGACCTCTCCATTCAAGATCGAACAACACGAAGTATGGTCATGCAGAACGGGCTTGCCACTGAACAAATCTGACTACTCTATTATTAGGCTTCACACCGAATCCTGCCGTGCAATTCACAGGGGAAAATCGATAACTTTCTATACTCACTTCAGCAAACACCTTCTCTGAGTTACGAATTATTGAATCTATATATATTTTTTATAAAGCAAGCCCACACTCATAACCAAACTATCAGACAGTTCTTATTACTTTGCCACTTTCATGTTAGAATTACTGTTGCCATTACTATTGCATTTACATTAGCTAGAGTTCCAGTACCAGAGCTTATTTAAAAAAGTGGCATGTTAGGTAATTCCCTTTAACTTACCATTCCTATGTTAATTACAATTATTTTGTTTGCCATTATAAATGTGTTTATATTAACTATAGTCGGGCCCTCGAAACGTTGGTTTATAATTAAATGAAGAAAGAAAGTGCATTTCTATATATATATATATATATATATATATATATATGGGTAAAAATCACTAGAGGTATCACGTGAATAAGTATAAATATTTGTTTGTACCACGTAGGGAAAAAAAATGATTGAGATATTTTCGTTATCTTAATAACATTTTAAACTCAAATGAGTTTGTGAGTTTAAAAATGTTATTAAGATAACGAAAGTACTCTCTCCAATCAATCTATATTTTTTCCTAAGTGGTACAACTATATATATATATATATATATATATATATATATATATATATGAAGCCTTTGTTGAGAGAAAGGATCAATGTATGGTCAGTATGGTCAGTATGGTCTTTTTTATTTTGTCATTTAACCTCTTTATTTTTATTTTTTCTCTTAATTTTCTCTTTTTCCCGTCTGTTTTCTCATATTCCCTTTTTCTTTTCTCTTCATGCATCTTTTATGGTCTCTTTTCCTGATTTATTTTTGTTTTCGTCTCTCTTTTATATTTCCATATTTCATTTCTCTTTTCTCCCACTTTCATATCCCTTTTCAGCATATAATTTCTCTTTTCCCTCTTTATATTCTCTTTCTCTTTTTTTCCCTTTTACCGCCAAAATTATCTTGTTTCTTCTTTATTTTATCTTCCCCTCTCATTTCTGTCTCCTTTCCCTTTTTATTTTTAATGTTACCCTCTTTCTTTTTATTCCCTTCATTCTTTTATCTTTGCCACGTTTTGATCTCTTTTCTCTCTTTCGTTTGCCTTTTTCACTCGCTGTTCTCTTTTTCATCTTTCTTGTCCCTGTCTCTCTTTCGTTTCTATTATCTCCTGTTTCATTTCTCTATTCTCTCTTCTTTTTCGTCTTTATCATCTTTCTTGTTTTTTTTCATTCTTCATTTTCTATTTTTCCTTCTTTACTATCTGTTATATTCTTCATCTACGTTCTTTTCTCTGTCGATATTTTCTTGTCTCGTTTCCATCTATATTTTATGTTTCCCTCTTTTGTCTATTTCCCTTCTTTCCTTTCTATTTACCCTTGTTATTTTTTCTTGGTTTGTCCTTGTTCTTGTCTCTTTTCTCTCTTTGTTTCTCTCTTCCCTCTTTCCTTTTCCTGTTTCTTCTTTCTTTTCTCCTTCCCCCTCTATATTTTATCTTTTCCTGTTTTATTTTACCTTTCTACCCTTTGTTGTCTCTTTTCCTTCTTTCTTTTCTCCTTTTACTTTTATTTTCTCTCTTCTCTTTTTTTCTATTTTTATCTTTCTATTCTCTTTTCTCCTTTTCCCCTCTTCCCTCTATTTATTTTTCCTATCTCTTTTACCCTCTTGCTTTTCTCCTTTCCTTTATTGTCTTTCTCTCTATTTTTATCTCTTTATTTTCTCTTTATATATTTTATTTCCCGTTAGTTTCTAAGGAAGCATGTAGTGGTCTCCTCAGCATGGCGGCGTACAAATTACTTTGCTTTACCACCACATTTATGCCAAGCTGTTGGGAGGTGGCGTGGCCAGCTTTGGAGTCGAATGAGCAAGGCGTTTTTGTGCATCCCCAACCTGTGTTGGGTGGCGCAGTCAACTTCATAGTGGAGGGGGCAAATCGTTTAGGGGTGCTATTAAGAGGCCTCAACGCATGTTTCCATAGAAACTAACTAAAGCTTCCAACTTCACCACATTCATCTTTACTATATTTTCAATACTATGTTAAATGTGCCCTTGTTATTTTTCGCTTTGTAAAATATATTTTTAAAAGAAATCGTATTCTACGTCCCTTCACCATAGTGTTCAGCTCTTTACTACTCTAATAATAATAAGAGATCCAAATAAATGAAAACAATTTTAACGAAATTATAATTTGAATGTATAATAAACTATATTATTAACTAACTGAATAACAAAAACGTGAAAACTAAAAAAATTATAAAACAAAGAAATTACTCCTCAGAAAATTTCTATCGCCATAAATTTATCGCAAAATGTCAAAGCCTATAACGTCAGAAAGTGTTAAATATAGGAACGCATTTTTTAGCTTCATTTCCCTTTCATACATCCTACGGAATTGCTTTAAAGGAGCAATGTTAAGGGTTTCTTCCCCTTACCGGCAATAGGTACCTTCAAAAGCGGGCTACTAACAGGTTGGTAACAACTGGGCAAGCTTGAACAGGGTTGGTTACAGTTGAAACTCATGAACCATAAATTTCTGGCGGAAATTCTGCCAGGAGACATAAAAAGTCAAAACTTCAAAAAAAATTATATATTTCTGTGTCGAACGAAAGAATATTGGAGAAGGAGAGAACGATGTTTCAATAGCGGCAAGGGTATTTACTGGGCGATATTAAACCCCATTTCCTTTCCACAGATATTATTAAACAAAAATCTCGGCACTTACCGACAAGTAAAAATGAGTGTACTTAAAAGAATAGGTTGAAAACAAGCAAACAAAAATTTCTGCTGAAAAAAGTCCGAATGATTCTTGATCGTAAATTTATGGAAGATAAGAAGTTTCCTCCTCGAATTTAAAACGAAACAAGATTGTTAGTAGAGGCAAATTAAAGTTGTGAAGATAGAAGTGAAAATGTAAGGAAAGCATATATTTAACTGAACATCCTCCGGCAGGCATTGAAGCTAGGAGAGCAAACAGGAAAAAAGTTATTATTTTGATAGTTTCGTTAGAAATGACATGACTTACATGAAAATGTCCTTATGGGACCAGTACGAAAAGTAAATCACATAAACGTCCTCGTTATTCAAAGAAAGCAGGGTTTCATGCTGATTATGTAAATAGCATGCGGATACATATATTGCCATTGATTCTTTCTAATCCTGTTTTTAATCTCTCAAAATAACCCATCATTTATAACACAAATACTACGAACCATTCAGCCTTCTCTCCTGTATCTATAAACTCTTCCCAAGAGCCATTAACACGACTATGCAAAACCAGCTAACTGACCAACAACAGAAAGAAATTGCTGGCTTCAGAAAAGGCTTCTTAACGATTGAATACTTTCATACTCACAACCATCTAATTGAGAAAAACTTCAGAGTACAATATCCTTCTATAATTGGTTTTTGTAAACTCGCAGAAAGTATTTAATTCAATAAAATCACCAGCAGTCATCGCAGCCATGAACAATCAATGTAAAGATCTGGACTACATAAATATCCTAGAAAACATACCAAAAATGGACGTCCTACATTAGATATCTCCAGCAGGCTAAATTGGTGAAACAAGGTATTAAGTTAATGGAATATATATATATATATATATATATATATATATATATATATATATATATATATATATATATATATATATATATATATTATATATATACCTAACATCTTAGGAAGAGTAGCAACCTCTGGACTCGCAACTTTCCGGCATTTCTATGCTTTGACAATCCACACAATTTTTTGATCCTGGAGAAAACAGATCTGGGAGAGATCCTTCTTGCAATCCGTGCTTAATAAACTATAACTTTTTCCTTTGAGAGGCCCCCAAAAGCAACAACACATGAAGTGATTAGTTCAACTTGTTCCCTAAATGCCAAAAATATGGACACTCAAAACATTCTTCAGAAGCTCGTTACAGATATATCTTCTAATGTCGTGATGTCAGTAAGCCGTGCCTATCGATTCAGTAGAATAATTTTGACAATACACGCGTATAGTCATTACAAAGTATTGACCAAATTCCATCAGAGTTGTATCAGGCCCTAAGCTGATGAAACTAAGATCGATATTAAATTATTTATAAATTGGTCATAACTATTAAGTGTATTAAATTCTTGCTAACATTTAATTTCTCTCCATGTGTGTGGAAAGGTGGAAGGACGATTGATTTAACAAGCATACAATCTATGAAAGATTTAGGCCAAAGGCAGAGAGAAAGTGGCAAGAGACTCAGTACCACAAAGCTTTTTAAACTCAGATCATTTAGCCCATTCATTTCAATTTTTGCCCCCTCCTACCATAGCCTTCTTTAACGCAGGAAAATATTTGCACCATCAACTCAGTAGTAATGCAGGGTAAATGACGCAATGGATTTCATGTGGTGAGAAATCTGACTTCCTTGAACATTTCACCCTTTCGCAGTTGACAACTTCGTTCACAAAGTAAGTCAAAGTAGTCAAGGTTGTTATAATTTTTTATTTTATATTGTAATTCGAATATGCATACATTTTCTACAGATTAATAGATCGAAAAAACATTTATTTAATTTATTCTAACCATATTATATTGTAGGGGAATCGTCACTCCCCCCACCCTCCATTCACTCGTCGTGGAGTCACGAGGCGGTTACCACAAAGACATCCGGCCACAGGCATCGTCGGGTCAAGTGCGTAACCGCAGCGCCGCACCACTCGGCGCTATGAAATACCTAAAGGTTAAAATGCAAGAACTCCCCCAGGAGAGTGAGATTCAATTTCACGTCAAATAAGAAATTGGAGACGTATTTCTCCAAAGCTCGAAGGCTAACAAGGAGCCGATGTAAGACTTGGTGGGAAAAACCGTTTGGCATAAGAACCCTCCTGGGCCCACTATCGAGCCTCCCCCCCCTCTTAGCACTCCCCCAGTAGGGTGACAACTTATAAATAACGAACACTGGAAAAAATCGGGGTAGTATACGTCAGTCTCTAGGTGACGAAGTCCCCGAATTAAGATCGGGCTACCGAGACTGGACAGCTAGATTACTTGGCTCGCCAGACCAAGAAGTACCCTGCAAGAGAGGCAGGGCTACCTACCTTAAGGGGCTAAGAAGCAGCTCATCTTCGAGCTAGTCCCTGGTTATCAAACCAAACGTTAAGTTAACTTTGTTAAGTTCAACTTACTCTCGCCAGAGAGACTCCTTATATCCTGGTGCATCTTAAACACCAGGGGTATTCCTCGTCCTTGAGGAATTAAGAAAAGAAGAAGGAAAAGGCTTCCCCTCGAGCCCGTTACTCGGTGGCCACACCGAACTCATAAGTTAACTTGGTGAGAAACCAAGTTCAACTTATTCTCGTCAGAGAAATCCCCCTCCGTTATACTCACCCTTGAAGAAGACTGGAACTAAGAAAAAGCTCATCCTGGAGCTAGTTCCTGGTTACCAACTGAACTTTAAGTAACTTATTTTCGTCAGAAAAACCCCTCCCTCACCGATCCTCGCCCTTGAAGAAGATCCTCACGGAGTTCAGTCCTCGCCCATGAAAAATTAAGTACCGAAGGAGAAAAGCTCCTCCTCGAGCTCGTTACTCGATGGTCACACCGCACTTTAAGTTAACTTGGTTTAAGAACCAAGTTCGACTCCCTCTCGCCAGAGACACCACGACTACCTTGGTGCCGCATAAAGCACCGTAATTGTTTTCGTCCTCGAAGAACCCCCCCCCCCCCGCAATACCGTGTAGACCTCCCAGATCTTATATATTGATGTGTGTAGCAATTTTAACTAATTTTAGAGGCTCAAACTAATTTAATTAATTCTTGTTTATTATAATATTCAGAGTATTGCTGTGGTTGATGTTTAAGTTTTGTGTATAAATTTGTTAGAGTTAAAAATATAAGTTTATTTTGGGAATTATTGTGCGTTTCTCTATATCCTTACGTGTTTCCAACGGCTTTATTTTTTAAGATATTATTATAATATCAATATATTAGACTCTTAGCACTCTTACAACAAAAAGGGGGGGCATTCTACGACCTATATAATGGTACATAATAAATACATTTAAGTTGATAAACAATTACATATTTTCCAACAATTTGTTTAGTTGAGTGTACAGTATCAATTTTGTTCTTTACATGCTATTAAAAGTATCATTTACAACGATTTCTTTGTTTCTTTGATCAATATATAAATCAAATTACTCAATAAAAGATCGATATGATTTACTGTTTGTCATCTGCTGAATGAAATAGACAAAAAATATGCTACAGGAGTTTGAAAAGTAACTCTAAAATCTAAATGGATTGACGATAATAATTCTATTCATTTTTTGACTAAGTTTTTACGAATATAAACCTTATTCTGGAACCCTATACATAGGCTGTCGAAATAATACAAACTTTTTTGTTAACAAACAAAGCAATCCATTGCGAATCAGGTCAATGACTGCTATCCAGATTAATCATACGAGGAGCGGTCAATAAGTTTTGCAATTCGGATAAAAGGAAACGAGATATGAGAAAAAGTGTTTTATTATTTTTCAATATAACTACCCTCGACTTCAATGCACTTGCACCACTTGTCCTTGAGGCTTTGAATTCCCGACAACCAGAAATCTCCTGACTGCTGTTCAATCCAGTTATTGACGGCAAGCTGGAAATCTTCATCGTCCCCAAACCGGCATCTACGCAGTGCAGCCTTGAGCTGGCAAAATAAAAAGTAGTCGCTAGCGACCAGATCTGGACTGTAGGGGGGATGGTTGAGCTCCTTGAATCCGCAATCGCGCAAGGCAGCTTGTGCAACTCTGGCCTTGTGGACAGGAGCATTGTTGTGGAGGAGCAGGACACCGCGTGTCAACTTGCTGCACCGCTTTTGACGGATGCACTTCTTCAACCCAGCCAATTCCTCGGCATAATATTGGCATGTGATGGTCCTTCCACGAGGCGCATAGTCCACCATCAACATTCCCTCAGAATCCTAGAGGATGGTAGCCATGATCTTCCCGGCTGAGGGTTGGGTCCGGAACTTGATGGGGGTCGGAGAGCCCCTGTGCTTGCAGACCTTGCTTTCGAGCTTGGTCTCTGGATCCCAGTGATGGACACACGTTTCATCACCTGTCACTATGCGTGACTCAAATCCCGCCGGGTCTTGGTTGTACAGGAGCAGCAGTTCCTCCGAACTTTGACGACGTTCAAAGGACCCAATGGGCAGAGACCTTGATCATGGCCAAATTGTCGTGGATGATGTTGATAACACTTCCATGTGATATTCCAAGTTCTCGCTCGATTTTTTTAACCTTCACCCATTGATTTTTGAGGATCATCCTATTGTCCTCGTTGGTCACGTCTGACGGGCGTCCTATACAGGGGTCATCTTCAAGGGACTCACGACCATGGCAGAACTCCCTATTCCAGCGAGCAATGGTTGCATAGGAAGGGGCGGTGTCGATGTACACTGCAACCATGCGTTCATGGATCTCTTTTGCATTCTTGCCTTCCTTGGTCAAAATTTTTCTTCGATCTGCTATATTTCTTTTCTATACGTTCTTTACTAGCGTAATATCCTGCAGTGGAAAGAAATGTAGATTTTTATTTTTCAGTATAATTCAACAAGGTCTCTTTATATGCACGATAAGGGAAATTATTTCCAATGGAATTTACAGATGTTTCATTTAAATAAATGTCAACATTGATGAACAAAGAGTGAAGAATATTATTTTCTGGAAAAATATTCTCACCATCTTTAAGTTTGATTACATATCTGCCTTCACAATTCTTGCTTTAATATAAAGATAAACCTCACTTGAATCATATAATACTGTACGCTACCAGATACATAATATTCAACTGTGGTAAGATCTGAAATGATATTGCTAAGTGGAGACTAAGACTGATAATTGTTTTTAACGATGGAAGTTTGAGTTGGGGGAACGGTGACAAATCGAGTTCTGTCTTTGAACAGATATAGCTTGCTGGACGAAGAACATTCATTTTCATACCTGTATGATTTACAGCCGATGATGACTTCATGAGAACATCTATCAAACGTATGCTTGTTTATATTATGAAAAAAATCATCCCCTCCCTCTTCATCATCTCTATTCAACTTTTTCTCTTCTTCAACCAGTTCTGCTTATTTATTACATACGTTTTTTCCGACTTCCTCTCATTAATACTCTGAGATTTCAACTTTCTTCGAATATATTGTCTAGTATTTTTAGTAATAGTATTTTTTACCTTCCCAGCTGATCTTTCTAAGCTTGCTTCGCGTTCTTTCCATGCATAATATACTGAATGGTTTTGAACCCAGAGGAAATGGCCTTCTTTTCTAGATAGCGACCACCACTCTTAAATAGGGCGTTGCATTTCGGATGAAGGACGAGAATAGAGATCCAAGACAATGTCCTCTCTGACCTCTTAATCCCTTAAACACGCATAGGACAATTAACACTTTTAATTATTTTAATGTCTTTTCCTAATGTGTAGTTTTATTACTAAATAACCAAGAGCAAATAATGGAAAATTTTCCCCTTCAACCGATCTTATATAGATATTAATTGATCTTAAGTCACCAGAGCTTATATTCAGATAGTGTGTGCAGAAAAATGAGAGAGAAAAGGAATCCCCCCGCTGACCTCCCCTAGTTCGCCTTTGACCGCTCTAAATTCGTTTGCCCTATATACTGTGAAAATTACAACAATAGGAAGACCATTAAATGGCGATCGCGAATTCGCGCTATAGAATCTTATCGCGATTTCGCGCTATAGAACCTTATCACGACCCGAGGCAATTAAGGAACTCTGTTGGCAATGAATCTCCCTCCCCGTGTAAATAATATCGGGGTATATATTAGACAACTCAAAGTTCACATGCAGATTCTGTCTGTAACTGCCATCCAGTACGTTAGCCTTAATGGCTTCGTTAGTCGAGAGGGAATCAACTACATTCTCATTATGAGAAGAATTGAGTCTTTGTCAAAGAGCCAAGGAAGAGAAAGTCGTCACTCAGTGTTGTCGTGGAAATAGTTAGGCGCGCTTTAACCCTTCTCACCACGTCTTCGAATTTTAAGGATCGGAAAATCCATCCCCGAAGCACCCTCCGTTTGCCCCATAAGGATAAGAGGCCCCGCAACTTTAGTTTCCCCGAAGTTGAATTGAGCGTCCCGTGAGACGCCCACAAGTTCAAGGTCGAACATACCTACCTGGTCCTACTCGCCGCACATCAAGGTAAAAAGGATTTATCCACCGCTTAGTCACAATCATCTCACCTTTACCGTGTCGAACCTCAAGGATCCCCCTAATTCTAGAACTTGGATAATTGTAAAATCCTTACTTAATTAATTATCCCTCGGTTCAAACTTAATTGATAGTGTTAATCATCTTAGCAGTGAACAGTCAATTTTTAATTGCATTGCCATTTAACTTGCCCTATATGTATATGTAATATTTAGTCCTATTAAAATATATTTTTTGTAGCTTTGTTTAAATATTACTTGGCCTAGCAACTGTGTATTTAAAGCACTCTTAAAACCATCCCCAGTAGGCCAGTGTGCGTATAACGGCGTACACCCGGTCATACCACGACAGTGTGGATTTTTAAAAGTTATACTGAATGACTCATGATTGTAAGGAAGGTGAATAATTCTTAGCAGCCTCGATTGGTTCCCACCTACTAACTGATAATCTATAAGGTTAGATTAAATATAACATGATCTCGGATGAGATATAAGAGCCTGTAAATCTACATATATTAAATGCTATACAATTATTTAATTGGGGGATATCATCTCTGATAGATCTTTTCATTATATTAGAAAATTCTTCTGACATAATAAATAATAATATATTTTCTTTCATTTTCACATTAAGCAAGGAAGGTGAAGTCAGCATTAACACATAGGCAGTAGATATTTTCCGTTGCGTTTTGTCAGATTGAAACAGTAAATCTTGGGATGATAATTTTTGTCTCATTTTTAGA
Organism: Ceratothoa steindachneri; assembly: GCA_963969495.1. NCBI lineage: Eukaryota > Metazoa > Arthropoda > Malacostraca > Isopoda > Cymothoidae > Ceratothoa > Ceratothoa steindachneri. Next base: position 134,592,473 of record OZ018332.1, on the reverse strand, counting down.
TTCATTTTCTCTAGGAGTGCTTTTTCATTTTTATAATATCCGGCGTCTATCCATATATCATTATAAACATAGTCAATTCCTTTTATTTTTGTTTCCTTTCGTCTTGCCAATATAGTATTTGATGCATAATTATTTACTTCCGTCATTTACCGATTGGCTGTGAATGCGCGTGTAGGCTTAGTAGTATTATAGATATTCCCTGTAAATTGAAACTCACAAAGCCCTGCTTCATACTGACTGTCCTCTGTTATAATGGAGTTGTGCAATTCAATTTCATAGTCAGACATGGTATTTTGAGGGTAAACATCCAGGGAGGATGAGGAAGGAAGGGGTAACATAAAAACTCTCTGACTCTATCTTCACAAATGCTAAAAAGCTTCTCCATCTCCTACCTATAATTCCACGAATACATGTGCTCAAGACCGGTATGTGATATCACATGCCTTGACGTATGAATTAAAGAATTTGGGGTATCCTCGCTATTTTACTAAATATCTCGTGTTTTTTACACGCCATTTCGCTTTAACTATCTTTTTCCACTACATATTTCTTAAGGAAGTCAAACTTTACTTTCTGTAGTTCTTCTTCATAAACCCCACTTTCAATATGTTCTCTATTAAAATTTTCCATATAATACAGCTCTAACAGCTTTCAAATCCTATATATCTTGTAGATTTCCTAACTCTATCCAACCTCGTATCCTTTTTTAAAATTACTGGAAACGTGTGAGATTCGAACATAATCACCGATTATATATAGAAACTTCCTTTTTAAATTCAGATCTTTGCTTCGGTATAGCAACATCATATATAACTTTAAATGGTGTGTTCCCAATTATTCTATGTCTAGAATTATTATAAACCCTTTCAAAATTATCTAACCTGTCCATGTATTTCCGTGTATTATTAAAAGTCAAATATCTGAAAAGTCTTTCCTTTATTGTTCTTTGTACACGCTCTACAAGATTAGCTTTGTTTAATGAGTGAATATGATATACCCCGATATTATATTTACCCAATAAGCCTTTCATCTTCTTTCCTTTAAACTCTCCTCTATCATCAGAACATATATAGCCTGGAATCCATCTGATTTCTTCCATGAGACTTCGTAAAGTATTTGTAACCACCTGATTCGTCTTCTTCTCAAAAAGAATTAGCCAGAGATATCTAGAATATACATCAATTACAAAGAGTATGTAACGTACACCATTATTAAAACTTTTAAACTTAGACATAATAGTTAGATCTAGTTGCCAAATCTCGTTTGAACCTTATGCTTTTACGTGTTTTGTCTTGAATCATTTTCGCACGGGTTTGTGTAATGTATAGCTATACAAACCTGACAGAAACCTTTCCACATCAAATCTTTTAGCAATCTTTTTTACAGATTGGAATAGCCAATTTACCCCACCAAAAGATGTGGGCAGACTCGGGGATGTATATAAGTGTAACAATCGACGATTCCATTTTAACTGGATATCTGATTCGTTTGCACTCTTATCTAACTATTATATAAAATAGAGTCTTTTTCTAATTGGTTTTTACATCTCTACTGATGTGGTTTAGGATGATAAAGAAATAAGGGGGAGGGGAAGGATCCATTATGTGTGTAGACTCTAATTGTTTAAAAAAGGGTCGCTGAAGCGATCTTTGTCTCCTAGTGCCGATTCCATATATGATAAAACGGTCTAGACATTAGTATTTTTTGATTAATATTCCGATATCTATCATTCGCATCATTAAACATACTAATTATTTTCAAAATGAAACGAGCAAGCACCTGCATGTGACCAAGGTTGGTAGTGACCAATGCTAGAGAGGGCGCATTTTACTCCTAACCTAACCCAATGAATGTGTGTGTGTTGGTATAGACTCTAATTCCTTAGAAAGCTCCAGTGTTTATGTGTATGTGTGCGTGTGTGTGTAGACTCTAATTCGTGGGAAAAAGGTCACTGACCAAAGTATTGGTGGGGGGGGGAGGTGAGGGGGAGAGACTCGGAATTCACCATAACGGTGGGATCGAGGGGTGGGGGAGACTCGGCATTTCCCCGGCATTACTACTTAACTCTGAGCAGCTACATCGCAACAAATATGGGCGACAAGTAGATACCTAACACAATAAGCGCAATCTCTGATATTTAAATAGATCTCCCTAAATTTCAGGCTTCCTTGGCTTACTAGTAGTTCACCAAAATCCAGCTGCTCTCCTGTTATGAAAGAGCAAAGGGTGACGCTCAAAAAGTCAAGACACTGGTACGGACACAGCCAAACGCAGCAATTGATGGAATTTTTATTTCTAAAAGACCCTACTAACTTGAGCTTTAAAACACTAAAGTCCGCCATTTTCCTAAGAAAATGGAACTTTTAGCTAGTTTCCTACTACGGCGCTTCTAAGGCAATTGAAGGACGCACTAGGAGATAGTGGGGACCCGGACTTTCTTTAGGATCTTTCGTTTGGGGCCTTTCCTTCCACATTTAAGAATTACTCGAAATTCCAGACTCGGAAACCACAAGTGAGCTACTATCTTTAGCTGCCACACGAGATCTCATTCGCAGCTCCCATAGAAGCGTGACTTCCATCACAAATGGTATCACTCACTCGCGGAGGCTGGCTGTTTTTGAGGAGTAGCCATAGGGTGCTTAACATCCTGTTCGAGCAACTTTTCCGTTGGATCTCGCAACTCTCCCATGCTTCAGGATAGTATTTGCTAATAGAAGTGACAATCAGGTACATGGGCACACCGCTGTGCACCTGGTTTCAAGAAAAATGGTACCTCGGTACACTTCCTATTAAAAACCGACATGAAGGACTTCCTATCTCTGTATCCTTACACTCCGTGCTTACATAAAAATTGACTTCACCACCTTAAGAAGCTTTCTGGTCGACATTGGATCCGTGATCTAGATTCTTCCTGCTAAATATGTCTTACGCTATGAAACAACATGAAAGCAGAATTTTCCATCATATTGCAACGCTCTCCCCATTTCGTAAGTTTGGTGAACGTCCACTTAATCTATCCTTGGATTTAAGCAGAAGATTACCTGGAACATTTAAGTGTGTGATATGAAGTGTGCTATCATAACTTCCCTTTTTTATCCAATTTTCAACTTTTATTTGAATTTATACATTCACGCTTGGTAAACGGCATCACCAATCTATCAGCCCAGTGTTTCCTCTTTATATTTTCACCATGACACGGACCATCTGTTGCCAAAAGCCCGCGGAGTTTAGGTCCAAACTTTAAGGCGTAGTAAAAAATAACAGGCTTTGTTAAAAGCAAACAAAATTCAGCCTATAAATGTCCCTAAGCATCCCCCCATATTCTTGTAAACGTAGCTGACAACAATTAACGTGTTAAATGAGATCACCGTCGCTTAAACTCTATCAGGATTAGCCATAAATACCCGTCGCCGGAGATAGCGACCTATTATAACACAGTTGCAAACAACAGCATCAAGCAGCCATAAATTGTCTTGCTGCCATCCTTTTTCGCTAGCACTTTGGCTTCATAAGAAACTTTCGTTCGCAAAGTCTTGAAGTCTGTACCTACGTTTTAGTAAGACATTAAAAAAATTGTCCTACATTCTCTATCCCATATAAACGCTCACACATGGGCGTTTATCATCCCTACATACATCAAAAGAGCAAAGGAAATATACATCCTTACATACGAAATATAAAACCAACAAACTTGGAAAGCAACACGCATTCTAACACAGCTGACCCTCACATACGATCTAAAAAATACATTCCTCATACACAACGCACAAGGTCACTCCGATGGAACTTAAGAGCAAACACCACAAAATACATGTCAAAAATCATATTGAAATCTACATCATAATTAGTTCGCTAATCCATGCTCGTCATTTTAATTGAACTCTTATTTTAAATTCCATTGCTCTGTCACCTGGAAAAGATAGGTTGATATATTAAAAAAGTTGGTCGAATTTCGAGGAATCAATTTACATTATTATTATCATGTTTTTATGTTATAATTATTATTGTTCTATGCCTCCGATGGTTGCAATTCTTATTTACCCTCGTTGATTATTATTTTGTTGGTGTTATCAATTTTATCAAATAGCAAAGATTTAATTATTATTTTTAATTTAATTGATTTTTTTTTACTTACTTTAGTTATCAATGTGCAATTTTGATGAAACATATTCGATCTCGATCTCAGATTCAGACTATTCCAAAACTAGGAATAATCTTATTCACTTTATGTTTCAATAAATATTGAGATTGGTTTTATATGTGAATTAAGTTTCCAGATAATTCAATGGGCAATTGGAAATGCCTCAGGAGATTATTTATTCCATATATATTATGCTACAATTATTATTATCTCCACAATTTTATTCACATGTCATTCGCTTCATCGGAAGGCTTGGTGTTCCACTCGCCATATTGGAAGAGTGGCACCCTCCGACGCGCAAATTACCGCATTGCTATGCATATGCAATCCTCGGACATTTTGGTTCCCGGGAAATCAGATCTGGGACGATTCCTCTTACGAACCTACCTAATTCAAAACAATAATCATTTCCTTCAAAACGTCCTTAAAAGAGACAACATAGGAAGTAGTTAATTGAACCTCTTTTCCTAAATGTCAAAAAGTAAAAGACAAAAACATTGGTCGGAAGCTCTTCCATGACAGATATCTTCTTTTAAAGTAACGTCATTTAGCTCCGTTCATTATTTTATTGGAATAATTACCTTTTGTTCGCCATCATAAAGTTCAACGATACAAGCGTATACTTAATACAAAGGGTGAAACTTCATAAACCTACGCCGTAAAAGTACATCATTTTTTATTGTAGGCAGTGATAGGGTTAGTATTGATATTAAAATAAGGTCGTTAGACCTTTTACTGTTGTGACCAGAAACCATGAACTTCACACATTGGCAACATTTGATTTGCACTTAATTCTCGCAAAACACCCTTTGTCAAGCGTTCGTAAAGATGGTGTTGTCTGCTTTTTGCGTATTAAGTTTTTCTAGGCTTTCAAATTGTCTACTACTTGTTCCTGAGGCACAAGCGAACTGAGCGGTGGGGGTATTGGGAGGCGGAACTTTCCCATAATGGCAACTAATAGCTCAGGTTGATAACGGCTTCCAGTAACCAAACGCCGTCTGTTTACTAATGGTGTTTTTAGTCACTTCAGTCATCATTTACGGCCTAGTTTGGCGCGGAAAGCAGTAATTTTGAAGATAATATCACTGCAAATAGAGCCCTACTCAGGGTGCTAGTAACTTAAAAATAAGATCTTTCCACGCCGAACTGAAGCCGTAAATGATGACACGAATGCTTAAAAACACCATCAGTACTGTTTTTACAACAGAAAACACGGCTTAGGTCTTTCTAAGTTTCACCATATAAAGTTTCAAAGAAATTACAGCAAAGTTCCACCGGTATACAAAGCACAAACTTCAGTCAAGCTTAGCCATCACTTTGCTTATATTATAATTCTCAACATTAATAAACTAGTAGAATTGTCAGGTGGCTATTTTAAAATTATATTTATTAAGTTGCTATATCAATAATTTGTATCAAAGACGTGTTTCAATGGTTTAATTTCTCTCGATTTATGTAAAAAGGGAAAGATCGGTTAATTTTATAAGCAGCGAAACTGTAAAAACTTAAAGAAAAGAGAAGTGCAAAGAGAATTACAGTTACAAAGCTATTTGAACTCAGCTCACCCCTCAAAAGCAGGAGCCCCTTCAAATATATATATATATATATATATATATATATATATGGTGGGTGAAAGGTAATTAAGCATTAGAAATTGCTTATAGAATTTTTAGTATCACTGAAGTCATGATGAAAACATTTTCAGAAATGGTGGCGTGAATGAAAAGGTAGACATGCAACATTACTTCCGGAGACAATAAAATGTCATTCCAAACTCATGACCACGCGCTATGTGAAAGATGCAAGAAGAATTGGTCGTTCAAACACATTCCGATCAGCGGAGAATGTAGCAACAATGCATGAAATGTTTAATTGCAGCTCGCAAAAATCAACATGTCAAGCAGCTTGTCAAAGTCGATTAAAATACACACATAAATGCGGTGTTGTATAAAGAACTGAATCTCGGTCCTTGGAAACACAATAGGTGCAGTAACTAAAACCTGAAGATTGCGACCCCAGAATGGAATATGCAGAGGTAATGCTAGTTTGGTATGAAGATTGGTCTGAATTGTTTGAAAACATCTTCTGAAGTGACGAGGTTGTATTCATTGTTGGCAATTTCATCAATCGTCATAACTGCCATTACTGGTCAATGTGCGATAACAATCCAAAAAATGATGGTTGAGAAGATGCAAGCGCAATCAAAATTGACCATGTGGTGCAGAATAACGGCAAAATGAGTCGTCGACCTATACCTTTTGCGTGACACCATGAATACTGACCGCTATCTTTACATGCTCGAAAACTACGTGTGGCCTGCAGTGTCTGTCTGGGATAACATTGGTGACCTGATATCCATGCAGGATGGTGCCATGCCCAATTTTGCTCTTACTGTGCGTGTGCGGTTAGAAGAACATTTCCTAGGACATTGTATGTGACGACGCGGACCTCATGAATGGCCTCCAAGAAGTCCAGATTTCACTCCATGTGATATTTACACGTGTGGTTACACAAAAGAGGAGATGTACAAGACAAAACCTCGCACATTAGAAGAATTGGAGACATGGATTGAGGAGGTTTTCAATGATAGCACAGACATGGCCCTTCAAAAGGTTGTTCATTCCATTCCTGGCGGTTTGAGGAAACTTGTTGAGGAAACCGATGCTTATAGTAAAACACAAATATTTACTTCCATTTTTCCATGTAATAAAGAACATACATGAATTTGTTTCACTAAATTTGTAAGAGTAATATGGATTTTATTACCAATTTTTAATGCCGAGTTACTTTTTACCCACCATATACATATATATATATATTATTAATAAATATATATATATATATATATATATATATATATATATATATATATATATATATATATATATATATATATATATATATATATATATATATATATATATACTTGTAATTCATTTGTTTCTTGGGATTCTGAAACGTAGTAGGGATATGAAGACCCAGGAGATTACGCTAGTCATTTATTGGCTGAACGTTTCTGACCTTCACTAGGCCCATCTTCAGCGACTGTATTGACTAATGAGAAGGGGAAGGAATATTAACGATAACAATTAAACACTTACAAAAATGCTGTAGAAGAATTACCACATAAAGCCTCCAGGAGGGCAAGGTGGATGTGTACATTAAAGTCACCCGCCCCCCTACGAGAAAGCCAGAGAATCGACCACATGAGGACACTCGTGGGAACGTTAGCTGGCCAATAACAGTCTAACTGCTTACCCTGTTTAATCTCCCCCTGGCATAGGTAGTTAGAGCGAGCCACTGTGCTAAGGTGACCACCAAAGATCCTTATGCTGCGCTTAAAGGATCCAATTACCTACGAGTTCCGGAGGCCCGTGGTTAAATCGCCAAAAAGCAGTGCTAGTCAAAAGGAACACCAAGGATGGTGACGGTTGGTGGTGTCTCTTTTTAACAAGCCGACTTGGGCACCGCGGTGTTACCCTCTTCACCCCTCGTTCTTCCCGATGCGGCCTCGCCCCTTTTCCCTTAGATGGGGTGGTCTCCAACCTATAAATAAGGGCCTGAAGGAAAGATAAAAGATTCGAGGAAAGACGATAAACGATCAGTTCAAGAAGATCGATTCTTTGCCCAGTGTCGAAATAACTTAAAACATCACGTTTTGTATCGGTACCAGACGGAACCATCCTGTACAGACTTAGAAGAAGTCTGACTGGGTTACCATTCCTACTGCCAAACCAGGAATTTCGGCAGCAAGAGAAGAAGGATTATTTCGGTGCCAGCCCGAAGCATCCTGCACAGGCTTAGTAAGAAGCTTAGCAGGACCAATATTCCTAGTGCCAAACAAGAATTCCGCAAGTAAGATAATAGAAGAACCAGTCACCGTCGAGTGACTGAAGAATTCGACATCAGATTCCCTTACCTCCATTCCATCTCGAAGATAATCTACCATCGGCCGCTCCAACACCCAAAAGCGTGAGAAAAGCCATCTAGTGACATCTGGCAACCCCTAATCCTTTTTGTCATGTAAGTTAGAATGACCATTTATATTCGTATTGCGTTAGTATGAGTTTATTACGCTACTCAAATTAACTGAAGTAGAAACAATTGCTAGTTTCTTACGATTCATCACATGTCATGTGATTGATTTTCTCCAAATATATATATATATATATATATATATATATATATATATATATATATATATATATATATATATATATATATATATATATATATATATATATTTCTCTATATATATATATATATTAATATATATATATATATATATATATATATATATATATATATATATATATATATATATATATACATCATCATCACTAACTCTATAATTTATTCAAGAAGGGGAATTTTTTGAGTATTTGAATAATAATTTCCTATTAGTTTGGTTATGACATGTTTTTTTATCAAAGTTATTTCTAATAATTCTTTTATAATATCAAAAAGCAAATTGGTAAAGTTCAGAAGTAAATATAAGTATCGAAATTTTGTGATTTTTTTTAAAACCCGAATATTTACAAATGGTAAAATTATTATAATTGGCGAGGTTCAGAAAATTTATAAAAATTTAACCATAGCTTTTTTTTAGATTTTAAATTTTAATCATAGTAGCGAAGCGCAAGCTTCCCCCGTAAGGGGGAGTGGTGAAGCCATTGCCTGGTATATATATATATATATATATATAAAAAAAGGTTGATTCAAGTAACCTTTTGAATATTGAATAATAATATAGGTTTGTAATAAGCAATAAAGTAAATGTTAACTGTTATGTTAACATTCTTATTATTAAACATTCTTATTATTTAATCAATATCACAGACATTGTTATCCCATCGACTGAATTGTGCGTAGATAAGCTTTTGTATACCCTTTAATTAAAATAAATGCTGCTTAAAATACTCTCATGTTCGCCTGTAAATCCATTTACGGTGTAAAGTGGGACTGTTTTTTACATCAAATACAAAAAATCTTTTCAAAATTTCTTAATTTATCAAAAGGTATTTTAGATTTAAACCTGGTGTACGTTTTTGTGATTCGCTTTGATATATCAGAAGTAGTCTGCACCCTCATTGTTTATATTGTAGCGCTAATGTACACAAGCTGCACCACATGCCGTATGGTCGTATGCAAAGAAAATTGAAATCTATTAGCCCATTAGCTAATTGCTGTTCAGAACAAATAGAAACGACCCTTCCCAATGAAATACCCCGCCTTTTTTTACCAGCGGCGAAGCGCCAGGTCAAAGCATCGCTTTTATTTCAAAAGAGATAAAGTTCAATTGTACCCATTTATGGCCATGATGTGACCCATATGGGAGAATAACTTATGGTCATTCACCCTTGAGATTTCAAATTTGCCATCAGATTTGGCGCTGGGTGGCGCCATCTAATGGTAGAAGCCTCATTTAGCTATTCAAAGGCACTTGTAAGTGATTTGAACCATGGGAAACCATCAATGCAATAACCATTTATCATCTTATCACAAAACGCCGTAAGTCTTTGGAGGGACTTTCACTCTTGTTTTCATAACTGCCGAATCATTCTTTTGTTCTCATGTTAAAAACTCTCCTGTTAATTTATCCTTGGTTACTCTTACAAAACATTGTCAACTCTCACCTTTATTAATACTTATTTAAACTAATGTCATTAGCAAATTAAGATTAATTCCAGTTCATTTATTTGTCAATTAACTATTCTCTTCTCTCCTCTCGCTCAATAAATTCTTCCATAAATTCAGTTAATCTCAAAGCGTTATGTCTCAAACCATGGTTGGTATCACCAGTGATTTTAGGGTAAACATTCTAAATCTTCAATAAACAACGAAAATTAACAAATTCTTAAATATCTCCACTGTTCGAAAGAGACGAACACCAACTAGGGTTCAAAAGAAGTGGTGAACATCCTAGAATACTTTAGTGGTAAGAAGTTGGCTTGTGTAATAACCATTTTAATCTCGACCAGGAGGGCGGTCTAAATGGTCATCTTATTGATGACATGAGCAAATTTCATCCTCTCAACCATTATTAGGTCGTCTTTGAATTCACTTTAGCTATAAAAGCGGCCGATAGAAATACGTTTTCGCAATCTAACTTGCCCATTTCTACTGAAGAACCTATAATCATGGAACTAATTCAGGAATATGTTTATATCCACTTATTTCTTTTACTATCATAAAGGATTTTCTTAATACAGGACGGAAACCCTATTGCAATTTTTTTTAATAAGCAATTTTAAGTTTAATGGTTTTTTTTAAGTCATATACATAACAAAGTACATCTTAATTTCATTATATCAATATTTTTAAAATGCCCTATTATTTAGTTTAACCACTCTTTACTGAAAGAAATTTCTGGACACGTTGTATCATTCCACATATGTGGGATTGACCTATTTCCTTGCTCTACTTATAAATTGACTTTTGAATGTTATTGTTATTTTAATGGTATTCATATGAGGCGAAATTACATTGCAAGTAAGTAACGACACCAATCTTAGTTATTTGGCTTGGAGCAAAGTCCTATTGAAAAATCTAAGATATTTTCCCATACTATTTTTCTTGTTTAAAACATAAAATGAGTTTCGAGATTTTTATTTACATTATTTGGTTTAAGATACCATCAACAATCACCCTACAACTCTTAACATTCACTGATGAGTTTCGAGATTTTTATTTACATTATTTGGTTTAAGATACCATCAACAATCACCCGACAACTCTTAACATGCACTGATATGACCCCAGGCAACATGAGATTCTGTGAACATTTCTCAGTTTACTTCACACATTCATGTGTAAAATTTTCTTCAGCTCGTCGAGGAAATCTGATTATAATCATTAAGTACTTGGATGGAGGACTCATTGAAAAACACCACCTGAAGCAAATTGAAACAGGAACCATTAATTATAATCATTACAAGAAGAGAAAATCAACTTGATAACACCAGGTGGGGGGGTCACCAGGAATTTAACATGAGGATTAATTATGGGTAAGTATCTTTAAATACTAGTAAATTACATATGATTTCGATTTAATAGCTGATGGATACACTTTAGAATAGTAAGAATCTTTACGTTATACTAGTCATTTGAAGCCTACTAAGCATGTTGCTTTCGTCATTCCGAACAAAACTGTATCATCAATTTTTAGACCGCGATTTGTTCCTAAAAAGATATGCTCACACTCCAAAATCCTATTATTAAATGTTATAATGTAAAGGTTCACACCTTTGGCCAACAAGGATGTAATATTTATGTATAATAATCGTATCTTCTGAAGAGCCATAGTTACTCTTTCTACCCAAACTTAGTGTAGAATTTTTTTTTCTACCACATTGTAGTCTCCTTTTTTAGTTCAAATCCAGGATTGTTTTCTTGATAAAACTGAAAATTTCTTGTGAAATGTTCATTTGAGGAGGGAGAGCAATTTATTTCGGTTTTATATGTTACCTGCAATAAAATTTTGATTTTTATAGCTTTGCTCGGATTAAAATGTTTTATTTCATTAATTTCAAATAATACATAAATATTGACCTGGGAAATTATAATCAAGAATATTGTTGCTAACTATGAAAGAAAAGTAGCACGATGCCTTTAACCAAATGTCTCTAGCACCACTGAAGATTCAGAATCGAGAATAATTCAAATATATCTTGGCGTCTCATTATTACGACAAAGAGGTTATCTTTTTTTAAGCAGAAAATATTTGCATATTTATATTTAGAAAAATAAAGATACACTGTTGTCTGTAAATATCTTTCAACAAATGTGAAACTTTAAAATACTTGTTTTTTAAGAAAACTCCATAATATTTGCTCAATAATTTACATATATGCCGTTTATGTTGGTTTGAGTTTTCTCCAGTTTACCTGAGCTTTTCTTTTTTTTGTTTCCAGTTTTATTTCTGTATCTTACATGTGTTGGATTATCAAAGGAACATAGATCTAGAGGAAGTAAAAATGTGCGGAAGATGTCATCTTACAGTCACTGCAGCTTCCAGTACATTTAATCCTTGGAATGTCTTGTATGAAGCATGGTTTCTATGCTATACGTGCCACACATGCCTTTGCGGGAGATAGTAATAGAATAGTAAGGTGGGGTAGTAGAAGGGAAATAGGTCAGTAGGGAATTAAGCAATTACAAATAACAACCTCTATAAGGAATCAAGAAGGAGTGAGGAGACTCTCTATCACGTTTTCGATCACCGAGAGGTGAACCAAATGCGCTCAGCGACTAGCCTGCAAAATTTGTCGTCGGCCCAGAAAAATAAGTGTGAGGTTAATCGGTAACAAAGTGGCAGAAAGGTAACATTAAAAATGCACAAATAAAAAAAAACATTAGTTTCAGACTGCCCTGGCAACATGGCAGTATATACAGGGTGCGGCAGAGAGGACGGACTTTTTTGAAATGCCTATTACTTAGACCCAAGGGGACTGACAACACCAGCGGCACATTATTTTACAAATTATACACTGGGGAACAATGTATTTGGTCAATTGACCAAAGTACATTTTCCTACTTAATTTGAGCATACTGAATTCAAATCTGAAATCGGTCCTCTTTAAATGCTACAGATTTTTCGTAATATCAATGACTAATATTATACAATAATTTTCATTTTATCACGCCTATCATCATGCCCTGAAGTAATTTTAAATCATCCTTTGCGTTATTTATAGTAAAGCAGGTTTTTTTGCACAAACATTTTATTGCATATGAGAAGAAACTTGAATAACACATTAAAATTACAAATACTGTAATCAAATAGATGCTAATTTATTAATGACCGTACATCATCAGGCTGGAGGACCTCTTCTTGATTTCAATCGGGCGGCAAAAATGTGCGTTTGTAACTCTTTCTCTTGTAAGTCTTCTCTGGCTGATCTATTCTAATCGTCCAGCAGTAGTCCGTTATCATGTGTCTATCCCAGTGACCTTGGTAGCGCTCTTCCATCGCCATCAAATCCTGATGGAAGCGTTCTCCTTGTTCGTCGCTCACGGCTCCCAGATTCTCTGGGAATCGGTCGAGGTGACTATTTAGGAAATGGAGCTTCACACTCATGTTGCATCCCAGATCACGATATGCCGAAAGAATATTAGTAACCAAACCCTCGTAGTTATGAGCTTTTTTGTTTTATAAAAAGTTACGAACAACGGCAGAAAATGAGAGCCAGGCTGCCTTCTCTTTTTCATTCATGATGTTCACGAATCTAGAATCACTCAGAAATCTTCGGATTTGGGGATCATCAAATACTCCTGCTTTTATTTTTTCGTATGACAAAGCAGGAAACGCCGATACTATGTACTGAAAACAATCATTGTCAGTTACTAAAACCTTGACATACTGCTTCATTAACCCCAGTTTGAGATGAAGTAGAGGGAAAACGATCTTCTCTCGCCTTACGATTGGCTCATTAACAATGTTTGGCATTCTTGATTCCAGAGTTTCCCGAACTGGCCAATCTTTTGGGGACCAGTGTTTGTCACGGGATCGACTGTCCCACATACAGATATAGCATGGAAACAATGTATATCCCTTCTGCTTGCCAAGGAGAAAGTTGACAATCTTAAGGTCTACACATATGATCCAATTGTGTTCATAGTACTTAAGTAAATCCATGAAAATTCTTATGTCATCGTGAGTTTCTTGCAGATGGACAGAGTGACCAAGAGGAACTGCACCAAAGTCATTGCCATTATGCCAAAGGACACACTTGAGGCTACGCTTGGAGCTATCCAAAAACAGTCTCCACTCAGCATGGCTATAGGTGCCAAGTCCTAACTCGGTAAACAGACCAGAAACATCGTGGCAGTATACAAATTGTTTGTCCTCAGAGAAATACTTAACAAATGCACTCTCTCTTGTTCGGTAATATAATACCCGTACCGACCTCTTAATCATATGTCTTTTACTCAATCTGGAGGCTAAAAGTTCTGCAACTTTCTTGGAGAGCGCCAAATCACGTATCAAGTCATTCAAATCTTCTTGATTGAAACAATGAGGATCTAATAACTGTTTAGCATCTGATGATGAATCTCTAGACTCTGAATCCATTCCGTGGATGTCCATATCAGGTACATCATTTTCATCCTCAGAGGAAGCATATCCACTGAAAATCGGAACTGGTAAAGACTCAGAATGAGGTACTGGCGGGATCGCCGAGGGAAAGCTGGGGTAGTCGATCTCGTGCCGAGTTTTCTTGCCAATCCCTTTAGTATTCACCAGACAACAATAACAGTCCGATACATGATCCTTTGGCTCTCGCCACACCATGGGACTTCCAAAAGGAAGGCCATTTCTCTTTCCTTTCGTCCACTCACGAAGATGTTCCAAACAACTATGGCAAACAGCATGTGGGGCCCACTTCTTATCTTGATCGCCAAGAGGAACATCAAAATATACCATATAAGTGCGGATCAAAAAGTTTGATATATTGCACCTTTGACGAACTAGCCTTTAACAGCCACATAGGTAGCAGAAGGTGTCTGGATCATTAATGCAAGTTCCACTTGACCAAGCCATCACTAACATGAGACCTGAAAAAAGAAACAATAATAACAGAACTTTGCACAATAACACTTATTACTATCTTACTACTATGTACTGTGAAGTATTTGCTTTCTACAAGCACCCTCTCTATTCGTCCAGACGGCAGTTTTCGGGGAAACGAGAAAATAGAAATTACAGAAGAACTATAGCATGTAGGTAAAATTGGATTGTATATTTGAAATCAGCATGAAAAAGCAAATTAAAATTGGCAGATAAATCTAAGACACCAGAAAATGTGATTAAAATTGTTCCCCTGTGTTATGGAAAGAAGGCATGTGGTTAAAATAGTGAAGCGGAAAAAGTAATCTGATTGGGCACTGCTCTAGGTTGGTAGGGAGCTCTTGTTTTATGTTGCTAATAACAAGCTGTGCATAAATAAAAGCCTTAAATCTAAGTTGTGTCAATCCAAAATAAGCCTAGGACTTAAATAGCGAACAGTTCTAGTTAGGAATGAACATTCTCAATGAAATATTTCATTCACATCATAAACCTACTCGAACAAATTCTCTTCCAGTAATAAACATATTTGTATTTTTCCTTCACAGTATAGCTAAATAGGACCTAGGATTGCCAGGTCTTGGCCAAGGCTTACATTTCCAGATTCATATTTACCAAGATAAATTTGTTCAGGCTCAAAATATCAAAATTGAATCTTGTAATCGGTAGTTTTTGTTAGATGAGTACACAATACCCTTCGTTTCATCCATGTACGAGAAGTTTTTCAATCTCTCATAAATATTTTTAGATCATTTATACCAATTCCATGGTTTCTAAGCGTAGTAATAAGTTTTGAAAATTGCCAATTTCATTAATTTCTTGAATTTATTCTATTATATTGAATAGTAAAGGTTGCAAAGAAAAGCTCTGGTTGTAATTTTAAATAAAAACGAGCCAAACTGTTAAAATAAAGTGACTCATTAACACTTTGCCACCAATTATCATCATCTGATTGCAAATCTTAATAATCTTTTATGTCTATATGATAATTATAGCTATCAGGAAATAAAATGACACTTTTAACCGTTGATAAAAATATGGTATCACCCAAATTTTACCAGAAGATCTTATTAAAACTGTTGATTTGGTTTTAAATTAAATTTCACACTCTCTAAGCCGGCATCTCTTTTCATATCGGTCTGGTTACAAAATTTCAAATCATAAAAGAGGGCATTTACATCGGCATTACTAAATAAAAACAGCTCAACATTGCAAACTAAACCAAAATGTGCACCATTTTTAGAATGCTTAGGTTCACTACGGTTTCTCTCTATATAGGGTCTTTCAATAAGGTTGCTCGATTTTTAAATGTAAATAAAACAAGTTGTGTGTGATATATTCACTCAATTTATTCTAAATTTGAAAGGAAATTTTATGTCATCAAGTGTAGAATATGACTTCGTTCAAATGTCCGCCGCGGCTTTGCTTAGTGGAACGTATTCGGGAGGCCCAATTTTCGATGATTTTTCGCATAAATCTGGCTGAATTTGCTGGATGGTGTTCGTTATGTTGGCTGTGAGTACATCAACTGTTTGCGGATAATTCGCATAGACCCGCGATTTAAGGTAGCTGCAAAGAAAGTAGTCTAATGGCGTTAAATCGCATGATCTCGGTGGCCAGTTGACGTCGTCGCCGCGCGAGACGACCCTACCCTGAAATCGCTGGTGAAAACTGTCTATCGTGGCGTGCACATTGTGGCACGTAGCGCCGTGCTGTTGGAACCACATGTGTCAGTATCCATATCAGGCATATAATCCAGTTGAGGCCACAAGCAGTTGCTTATCATTGATCTGTAGGTTTCGCCGTTGACGGGTATGGCAATCCACCCTCGTTCTAAAAAAAATACGAATCGATGATTCCATTAGATGAAAGTCCGCAACAAACAGTGACTTTGTTGGGATGCAATTGGTGCTTGGGGAACTCATGTGGATTGTTTTCGTCCCAAATCCGACAATTTTGCTTGATCACAAATCCATTCATCCAAAAATGGTCCGCGTCGCTGAAGATGATTTTTGGAGGAAATTTGGGGCAACTTCCAACTGCTCTAGAGCCCAATCAGTGAACACACGGCGTTGTCTATGGTGGTTTACCTTAAGTCCCTGGGTTAGTTGGATTTTTTACGGGTGCAGACATAAGTCCCTACGAATAATTCACCAAACTGAAGTCGCAGAAAAGGCCAAGTTCCTGTGAACGACAAGAAACTGACTGCCTTGGATTTTCCCGTACACTCTCATTTACGGCAGCGATGTTTTCAGAAAACCTTGCGTTTTGGCAAAATACTGGTGTTGGCCGATTGTTGATCGACCCTTTTGCCTCGAATTTGGCCACCAAGCGTCGAACAGTGGACTCGGCAGGACGATTGTGGTGAGGATAGAAATCACGTAATGCGCGGAACGTTTGTCAAACGGAGCACTGATTTTGATAATAACATTTGATGATTTGCACATGCTGTTCAACGCTATAACGTTTCATCGTGACTTGCCAAGTACTACTGAACAGTTCAGGGTGGGGTTAGCAGATTTTGCTTTAACAACATGGCCAAAGCTCGAGCGTCCTTGTTGAAAGCCCCTTTACATATGTGATGTGAGGGTTATAAATGTGGAAATGAACGTAAACAATTTGGTACACAACATTCAAAAATTATATTTTCTACCTTTCTGTTAAGTTTAAAATGAAATGAATTTTCTAAATATATTACTAAGGTGGTCACATAGTCGTTAAAAAATATCCACATAATAGTTTTAATATAACACTGGTCAATAACCAGTGCTTCCGATCAGAGTAGCAATTCCCAACTAATTTTAGGTCAATGATGATAAATATCATGGTTAAAATTGTTTGTTAGCTCTACATTTCAAGATACATCTACGTGTCACGACAGGTTCCAACAGGCTTGCGGCAGTGTATTTTAAACCACACTCACAGTCTCGCTGCCTTCAGTATTGCTCCAGCAGTCATATAAGGTGTTTGTGCTGTGAAACTATAAATTTTGAGATAAAAGGTAGGTGATTTTTCTGATCACACACTTATTAAACTTATAATAAATATTCATTGAGCAAGCTCTTGACATGTATGTGAGGCATTTCATATATATTTTATTTTCCTACTAAATGATATAAATACTTCTACTAACTATCATGCTATGTAAAATAATCATAAATTTATGAATAAATTTTATGTTTATCTTCTAATGGTTTGTTGTTTTATTCTATTAGAGTGTGCTTCTTACCACACTCACAGTCTGAGTGCCCTTCAGTATTGTTCCAGCAATGTTAGAAAGTGGTTGTGCTGTACAAGTTAACATCTTGAGGTGAAAGAAGGGTGGTTTCCCAATCAAACGCCTTTTAGACTTATAATAAATATTTATTGAGCAACCTATTAATATGAATGTGAGGAATTTTATATACATTTTATTTTCCTACTGAATGATATGAATACTTCTGCTAAGCTATCATGCTCTGTATTATAATGATTATTTATGAGGAAATTTTTTATTTATCTTCTAATTGTTTAGTGTTTCTTCTTCCAGATGTTTTTTACATGTGTGAATAAGGCAGACAACTCATGCTACATTTGCGATGGGGTGAACTTTGCATCACAGAAGTGCTGTATAACTGCTATGGTTCGAAAGGCATATCGCCTATATTTTGGATGCAACATTGGTGACCAGGATAAAAACTGGTCTCCTCGCATATGCTGCAACACTTTTGCTACTAACCTTCTCCAATGTTAAACAGGAAGAGGAAATGAATTCCTTTTGCTTTGCTGATGAAGTGGCGGGAGCCAACGGATCATACCAACAATTTTTATTTCTGAATGGTACCTTCACTATAAGGGCTTGTCAAAGAAGAAAAAGGAGTCCATTGAATATCTAACCATTCCATCAGCTATTTGCTCAGTTCCACATGGAGGAGGTTTACCTGTTCTTGATGTACAAACTTCGATCTCCTTCGAGTCAGATAGGGCAATTGGTGAGGAGGAAGCAGAGAAGGATGAGAGTTTTGGATTACAGAGTTACCCAAATTTTGATGAAGGGACTCCATGACCTTTGCCAGGGATCTATGTATACCCAAGAATAAGGCAGAGCTGCAGGCTCTTGTCTTTAAAATTGGAATCTCCTAGCAACTGATGTAAAAATTTCCTAAATTTCGTGAACGTCAGAAGAAGTTCAACGATTTCTTCGTAATGGAGGGGGATTAAGCAATATTAATGGTCTGATGAAAGTACTTGGGATCGAATATGAACCCATATACTGGAGGCTGTTCATTGCTTTATCATAAACGAGTATAAAACATGTCTTGATGCACAACGGCAATAGTAAATCATCAGTTCCTGTGGTCTATGTACCACATATGAAAGAAACTTATGAAAATATAGAGCATATGTTGCAATGTATAAAATATGATGACCATTATTGTCAGCTCTGAGGTGACTTAAAGGTTTATGACTTTGCGATGGGCTTGCGGGGCGGATACATCAAGAACTGCTGCTTTCTGTGTGAATAAGACAACCGTACAAGAAGTTCCCACTATATCAGTAGAGACTGGCCACCACACCAATCATTGGAGCCTGGGATGAAAAATGTTCAACATCCATCTCTTACTGAACCAAACAAAATTTTGCTACCATGACTACACATAAAACTTGGGCTCATGAAAACTTTGGTAAATCTATGCACAAATCTGGTCAGGGATTTAAGTATTTAACATCAAAATTCCTCTCACTGAGCAAAGCTAAGATAAAAGAGGGAGTTTGCGTTTGTTTTCAGATTCAAGAGCTTCTTAAAGATGGTGACTTTGAATCAGCCCTTCATGGGGAGGAGAAAACTGCTAGAGAAACATTCAAGTTAGTGGCGAAGGGATCTCTCGGAAACAGAAGGTAAGAAAACTAAACCCCGTACCACGCTATTAGTTTAAAGTCGTTGCTAATAATAAAACATTATTATCGGTAGAACTGTGTTTATACTTCGTTGGTATCTTTAAGTTAATGAGTTCGACCGTTTCCTATATTTTCAGAACATTTTGTAATGTGACCTTCATTTTAGCAGATTTTCTTAAGCAAAATTGCTTTTGATGTTTGTCCTGTCTTCTTCAACAGCTGCCTCTTTACATTACGAAGGTCCCGAGTAGATACGGTCTTCAAGACGCCAGAGTCCGACTGCGTCTTCTTTGGCGATGAGTCAGCTAAAAACGCTTCACGGTGTCAACATGACGGCCAATGGTGTTGGCTATAACTTTAGGAGGAGTTCCTTTAGCCATTTCTTTTACTATCTTAGATTTTTTAGCCTCAGTAAGACCCTAAGCCTTTCCCATTCTCAAAATATCCTTCAACAGCTAATAGTATGGCACATCTGGAGATCACGCCACGTGCTATAACTGTTCAAAATGCCAGAGACTCAAATGAAGTTACGATGGAAGTGTTGACATATGAAGAGGTGTCGGCCACATAAGTTCCAAAAACTTCGCAAAGTATAAACACCTAAAAGATTAAAAGAAATGAGTGTAGTTAATAGCGTGGGACGGGGTGAAGAATTAGTGTAAAACCTCATCAAGGCTTCCAAGAACATAGGATGTAACATGGCACTTAAAATCTACGTTTGGACTCACATTTAGACTTTTTTCCAGCGAACTGTGGGGTAGTTAGTTACGAACATTGTGAAAGGTTACCAAGATATTTCAACCATGGAAAAGCGATACGAGCATAAATGAGGAACAACAATGCCTGCAGACTATTGCTGGACATTGGCAAGAGATGATTCTTCAGCCCACTATAAACGTCAAACAAAAAGGCGGAGAGTGGATATGGATTAGAATTTAAAACATAATGACACATTTGTACGTTATAATAAAATAATCAAATATTACAAGCCAAAAAAATATATTGGTTAAATTTATATCGAGAGATTATGCAAGTTAAAGTTTTTTACAAATAAAATGCAACCCTATACGGTCTAGCCTCGTAGCCCGTGCCTTAATACAACGCTAATAACTAAGGAAAATGAAACACCATAACAAATTGATAAGCGCATGAACCAAACCTACAAAGTCACTTGATGATTGTAAAAAATATATTTGGTTATTCAAACAATGGCAGCTACTAACCTCTAAGATTAGGTAGGCACTATATTCTACATAATACAGGGTGCTAAGACAAAATTTAATGGTTTTCATAGAAGAAACCCCCTGCAATTTGGAAGTGTTTTTTTTTAATATGAACTAAATTATAGCTGGGAGATAACAGTTTACTCGTTTACCCGCTCTCAGCTTCCCCCATGACCTCAAAAAGACTTCAAAACCTGGCGCATGCGTTCCCCACACGCTATGTGGGAAGATCTCCTGGCGCTTTCTTGATCTTGGCCACCAGTTGGGCTTTGGAATTTCAGGCAGAGCGAATGGTTTCATTCTCAACTACGCCCCGCACAAAAGAATCTAGAGGATAACAATCGAGAGTATAGGATGCCAGAAATTAGTGCTGGTGGGTGTAGAAATTTTCCGATAACCGCCTATGACTTTCTCCAGAGACATGCCTTTTCACCAACAATCCTCTCAACCCAGAGTCTGACCACAACCTCCTCCAGAAGTTCTGCATAGCAGTCTGAAGTGAGTTTAAGTCCCTGCTCAAACATATAGGGCTGCATGGCATCACACTTACTAGTTACACACCTCATACCATCGCAGTTTGGAGGAACTTGGTTTACATTATACGTGGAAAGCTCATGGATTATGGGCAAGGCACATGTTGTTCTTGATGTTGTGCACCCGGTCCTTGCAGAAGTTCTTTTCTCTGGACAGAAGCAGAACGTCCCTGGCTCAACAGGATGCTCCAGCTTGTTAAGGAGCTTCTTTCCTTCGTCAAACGGTTCTCCTTGTCCTTGGATGTCAGAATGTGTCCCTTGCACATCTTGAACGATAGATATCCAAGGTCCTTCAGTTTTTGGATGAATTCCAGTGTGCAAACAAGTCAGAAAGCCTGGGGGTTCCTTTCTCCTAACCATAGTTTTATATTCGCCGTTGCAGCTATTCGTGTCACGTCTTAAAGCATTTACAGTGTTAACCTAGCATTGAACACTAGTCAGGAAGTCGTCATTTTGATACTCGGCGCGAATCATGATGATGCAGGTGACTCTTTTCCAATATTCACATGGCTTCCAGTCCGCTATGTCAGCTAACTTTTGTTCAACTAAAACTTTACTTTCTAAGAGATCCCACGTTTTAAATTGTACAGCAATACATTTTTATTTTGCCCCCAAAATGCTACAATAAAAATCGTGAAATTTAGCCCTAAAACGCTGTACATATAAATAGATAATTCCAACACATTTTCACTTGTTTGAAACTTAATCACAACTGAATTGGTTTAACCTTAACTATAATAATATACCTTATTATTTGAACTGAAAATCTAAACGTAGTAGTGCGAAGCTGCTATTTCCTTAATAATTATTATAAATTTGTCCCCATCAAAATCAAACCCAATAATATTTGTGCCCCTCAATAACCCGGTATCCCTTTGCCTTTAAAATATAGAACCACCAATTTTAAGGAAATCTTATGACTTCATTTCCAACTCCGCCCATTCTGAGCGCTCTATTGTTCATTTTTTTATCTCGTACTTCTTGACCCCCGAATGTTAATTAAATAAATCATATTTTCTTTAATAATAATTACTATAAAATATCCATATCATATTTTAATTCAGAAAATAAAAAATTCCCTTCAATTGATATATAATTGGAATCAGGCTGTGTATTGTATATTCAGCCAAGCTCGAGGCTAACAACACTGAATAAGGCTTTTTCTATTATCCTAAATATCATTAAAAAGAAATTATATTAGAAATCTGTTGTTATCTAAAATAGAAAGTTACATCTATTTGTTAATAACTCAACCAAACCTTATATTTGGGATTTATTATTTTTCTTTTCACTAACTCTATAATTTAAGAAGGGGATTTTTTGGAATATTTGAATAATAATGTCATCTTAGTTTGGTTATGACTTTGTCTTTTATCAAAGTTATATCTAACAATTCAGATTTTCGTAGAATTCCCCCCCTTTTTGTTCTATTCTAAGAGTGCTAAGAGTGTCTAATATATATAGATATATTACTATCTTAAAGAACAGAGCCGTTCCGAAACACGTAAGGATATAAAAGAAACGCCCGCTAATTCACAAAATAAAATTATATTTTACCTTTATCAAATGAATACATAACATTTATACATTAACAACAGCAATACTCTAAATATTATTATAAACAGGAATTAATAAAATTAGTTTACCCACAAAAATTGGTTAACGTTTTCTCTACACACAACAATAATATAAAAATTAGGCTTACGGACTTATCTAGAGTTTAAAAGGCCTCAAGAATGTTATTGACTCTCGACGCGTGCCGCCGGCCAGATATAGATGAGCAAGATCACACGGTTGTTTTGGCGAGGGTGGCAGCTGGGGGGTCCACACGTTCTTCCGGGGCAGGGGGGTTCTTCTAGGACGAGAACCAATACGGTGCTTTATGCAACAGCTAGGCAGTCGTGGTCTCTCTGGAGAGAGTGAGTCGAACTTGTTTCTTAAATCAAGTTAACTTGGAGTGCGGTGTGATCACCGAGTAACGAGCTCGAGGAGGAGCTTTTCTCCTTTGTTACTTATTTCCTCATGGACGAGGACTGAACTCGTGAAGGGTCTTCTTCAAGGGCGAGGATAACGGAGAGGGGTTTCTCTGGCGAAAATAAGTTACTTAAAGTTCGGTGTATCCACCGAGTAACGAGCTCGAGGAGGATCTTTTCGCCTTCGTTACTTATTTCCTTATGGACGAGGACTGAACTCGGGGAGGGTCTTCTTCAAGGGCGAGGATAACGGAGGGGGGTTTCTCTGGCGAGAATTATTTGAACTTGGTTCCTTACCAAGTTAACTTAGGAGTTCGGTGTGGCCACCGAGTAACGGGCTCAAGGGGGAGCCTTTTCCTTCTTCTTCTTAATTTTTCAAGGACGAGGAATACCCCTGGTGTTTAAGGTGCACCAGGATATGAGGAGTCTCTTTGGCGAGAGTAAGTTGAACTTACCAAAGTTAACTTATCGTTTGGTTTGATAACCAGGGACTTAGCTTGAGGATGAGCTTCTTCTTAGCCCCTTAAGGTAGGTAGCCCTGCCTCTCTTGCAGGGTACTTATTGGTCTGGCGAGCCAAGTACTCTACCTTTCAAGGCTCGGTAGTTCGGTGTGATCTGAAGACTTCGTCACCTAGAGACTGACGTATACTACCTCGATTTTCCTTAGAGTTCCTCATTTATACCTCGTCACCCCACTAGGGGAGTGGTAAGGGGTAGAGGGGCTTGAGGACGGCCCCATGAGAGTTCTTTTGGCTAACGTTTTTTCCCAACAAGTCAAACATCGGCTCCTCGTTAGCCTTCGAGATTGGGAGAAACCCGTCTCCAATTTCTTATTCGACGTGAAACTGGATCTCCCTCTCCTGGGTGAGATCTTACATTTTGACCTTTAGGGTCTTTTTATGGCACCGAGTTGTGCCACACTGCGGTTAAGCCCTGAACCCGCCGATGCCTTCGACGGACGTCTTTGCGGTAACCGCCTTGTGACTGCACCAAAAGTGAACGGGGAAGGGGGAGGAAGTGACCATTACCCTACACTTATATAATATCAAAGACAAAATGGTGAAGTTCAGAAATAAATATAAGTATCGAAATTTTGTGAATTTTTAAAACCCAAATAATTACAAATGGTGAAGTTCAGAAAATTTATTTTTATATATCTTCTTCTAAAACTATATTTTAGCAACGTGATATTTTGAAAGCGGGGAAATTTAGTTTAGAGTTTCTTTTTGAATTATTATAATTGGCGAAGTTCAGAAAATTTATAAAAATTTAACCATGGCTGCTTTTTCTTAGATTTTCAATTTTAATCTTAGTAGCGAAGCGCACGCTCCTCCCTGGGGAAAGTGGCGAAACCATAACTGGTTTTAATATATTTGTAGTCGCTAAACTTTACAAAGCTACAACTAAAAACTGGGGGCGCCCCTCCGTCGCCAATGCTCCATGATAAACCATTGCTCTCTCTCCGGTCGTCTTTTGCATCTCTTTTAAATCTTCCACTATCTTCTTCAAGACTGCATTGACCCAACAGAGGGTAAAAGAAAAAAACCCCTGTAAATTCGACATTTTATAGTAACTCACAAAAGAAAATTACAGTATGCTAAAGTGTACAACTTTACAACAATATTTTTAAACTGTATCTTTCTCCTTTCATACAATACCGTCAACCTAATACATTAGCATTAACACCGCATACTCTCATGCAGCTTCTAAAACTCTATGGCTGAAAATTTCTCACCATTTAAAATATGTTGGTCGCCAGGCACGGGGCCAGGTGGAGAAGGTTGGAGGGTTAGGAGGCTGAAGACCCCCCGCAAAATTCAGACCCGTTATGTTTATATTTCTCTTTTAAGCCATACTTTTATTCTGCTATTCAGAAAGAGTTGTGTAATAATATATATAGGCATTTTTTGAAACCATTGCGATCGCATGTATCTTATATGATACATGTCTAAAATACAGGTAAATCTCAAAAATAATTATAAAATTAAATATTATACCTAAGATGACGTCTAAAATCTACGATTCATAATTTCCTCATGCGAGAAAAAAATTCAGATCTGAGAGAGTTAGTGATCACTCTAGTATGAGTTATTGCTATTTATTATCAATGATTTGCAAAATAACCATTATTAATGATTAATACCCTTTTCTCAGACACCTCAGACGGACGAATTTAGGTTAGCGCCCCCACCAATTTTTTAGACTGGATCCACCACTGGTGGTAGGCATCTACCTCATCCCGTCTATCATTTATGATATATTTTGATTAATAAAGACATTGCACATTGCCCTATCTTCGAACCAAAGCACCATCACTTCATTCATTTCTGCATTTTATATCTGCACGACTGCAATCATGAATTATAAAACAGTTCGAGCAAGACTCCATCAATGCATCCGATTCCATCTACTAGTTACAGGTCATCAGCATACAAAAACATACACATATACCTCTCATTCCTTATCAATATCTCACTACTGTCTTTCACACCGATCCATACTTAATTCAAAGCTCTGTTGATAAGATATTGAAAAATATAGCGATATAACACATTTTTCCTCCCCCCACCACACACACAGATAGTAAATAACTCACCCTATCTATTTTAATCTGAACGCATTTCTTTCTTCATAACATAAACTATTTTCACTCACTCAATACATTTTAAGAATTCGCCATCCCGATTGAAAGATTTCTCCTGATGTATGCACCCATCATAACACCATAGCTGTCTTAATGATATCACATAAACTCGTTCTTACTCGTTCTCAACCAACACTGCCCATTGCCATTCATTCTCAGAGCTATCTTTTTTACACTCCCAATTACATTTTTAGTCACGTGCGAGTCTAGTCGCGGGCGACTCTTCATCTCATATGTCAGTCGGTCCATCGGCCCCCATTTGCTTTTGTGTTTTTTTTGTAATAACATTATAACTATTGAGCCGATTCTAACGAAATTTGAAACGCTTATGTTGTTTTAGATTCTATTTCGAATGATATAATGCCAAAGTCCTCCAAAAGTTCGCTGTGGAATTATTTCGCAATAGCATCATAAGTATTTAGGCAATTCTAACGAAACTTGAAACCCTTATGTTGTTTAATATTCTCTTTGGAATGATATAATTGTCAAGGTCTTCCCAAAGTTAGCCAGGGAATTGCTGAAAGTTTTTAAGGTCGTAAGGTCATAAATCAGAATAAGTGAGAGCATGTGACTTTTTGTCAGCAGACCTTGTTTCCATCATCCTTTCCGACATTACTCAAAAAACTTATTCACCTGCATTTATTATAGACCCATTTTTAGTCGCGAGCGAGTCTAGTCGTGCGTGACTCTACATCTCACTATGTCGGTCGGTCGGTCGGTCGGTTGATCCCCGTTTTCCTTTTATTGTTTGTGTAATAATAATGTAATTATTCGGCTGATTCTAACGAAATCTGAAACTCTCGAATGATATAATTGCCAAAATCCTCCAAATTTTAGCCGGGAAATTATTTGGTTTTGGCAATAACATCCTAACTCATTGGCCAATTCTAAAAAAAATTGAAACCTTTATGTTATATTAAATTCTCTTGCGGATGATATGATTGCCAAAGTCCTACGAAGGTTAGCCCAAGAATTATTTTGTTTTGGCAATAACATCATAATTCCTTGGTCAACTCTAAAGAAATTTGAAACCCTAATGTTGTTTTACATCTTCTTTTGAACGATATAATTGCCAAAATCCTCTTAAGTTTAGCCTGGGAATTATTTGATTTTGGCAATGACATCATAATTCCTTGGCCAATTCTAAAGAAATTTGAAACCCTTATTTTGTTTTACATTCTCTTTTGAATGATATGATTATCAAAGTCTTCCAAAGTTTAGCCAGGGAAATATTTTGTTTTGGCAATAACATTATAACTATTCAGTCTATTCTAACAGAATTTGAAACCCTTATGTTGTTTTACATTCCTTTTATAATGATTAATTGCCAAAGTCCTCCCAAGGTTAGCCATGGATTTATTTTGTTTTAGTAATAACATCCTAACTATTCGGCTCATTCGAACGAAATTTGAAACTCTCATGTTGTTTTACATCCTCTTTCGAACGATATAATTGATAAGATCTCTCCAAGGTTAACCCGGGACTTATTTTGTTTTGGCAATAACATCATAACTATTCGGCTTATTCTAACAAAATTTGAAACCCTTATGTTGGTTTACATTCGCTTTCAAATAATATAATTGCAAAAGTCCTGCCAAGGTTAGCCCGTGAATTCTTTTGTTTTGGTCATAACATCCTAGCTATTCGAAGAATTCTAAGAAATTTGAAGCTCTTATGTTGATTTACATTCTCTTCCAAATGATATAATTGCCAAGGTCCTTCCAGGATTAGTCTGGTAGTTATTAAAGTTTTTGAAGGTCGTAACGTCATGAATCAGAACAAGTGAGAGCACGCGACTTTTTGGTCAGCAGACCTTGTTCACATTTGCTTTCATATAATAGTGTATTAAAGACTTCTCCAATTTCTCAAGCTTTCAATTACTTTCAAGGTCAAATAACAGAACAATACCATCTAGTACAAAAGAGAAACACAAACCATTTTAGCATCCATGACGCTATATTTCTCTTCTAGTTTTCTTTCAAACATTGAAAACTTGTCAAATTACTCACAAACCAGGAAAGGTTGGCGGCACTCCTGCTTTCAACACATTTTTAAGAAATTCCAGTAATGTCATTTTTGGCAACTATATTTAAATAATTTTCACCAATCAATGAATCAGCGTTTAGGAGGAGGATTTTTTAGCAATATAATATGTTTGTGTTGTTGTTTTTTTGTGGGAGGGGATATTACGGGGCCCAATTTCATTATTTTAGAAGTAACAACTAATGAGGACAGGAAATTAGCAGCAAAGGTGTAGGTTTTGCCAAATGGTGAATTCGGGAAAGTCAAAATGACGCTCTGGTAAGTACAAGTTTAATAATTATTTCCAAAATTAGAATCGAAAACTAACGTTAGCAGGAGTTTCTGAAAAGGAGTAATGAAGTTAGTCTAGTTTTTAAGTTAGCGGAAGTAAAATGTATAGAATATACTTCAAGAGGAGCCACCTTACGGCAATCCGGTCTGGGTCGGCGCGCAACTCTCCCGGACATGTCAAACTCTGAATAAAGACTGATGATTAACTCTGTTGTAGCTCACATTGAAAGGATTGTCTGACCCACAACCCCAACCCAGCCACGATATTTGCCATGAGGTTTTGCAAGTTTAGGAGTTTCTCCGACAGCCGAGTAGTCTCCTCTTTAGACTAATTTATCATTCGACCTTTCATACATTATCACTTTCCATAACTTCACCAATTTGAGATCTCATTACCAACCTCTGGCGAAGATGCCTAATTGGTTATTATTCCTAGCGCTCTATTTTCAACATCAATATAATCCACAAATAGCTGTAACGGCTAAACGATACAGTTATTATAAAATTACAGTTTGTTTCTGGTAAATCAATACAAAGTTGAATCTGTGCTTTATTGCAACTGACCCCACCAATTTAGTTACTTGAGCTTAAAAACACTCAGTCAGACATGAGCTTTCATGTGGGTAACAGCATATGCGGTTTCTTTTGAGAATACCAGTTGAGAATGCCGGTAGAAGCGTGTAGGAGATTTTGAATTTGTTTAACTACCTTAAAAACCTCTTTTACAAAGTTAAACGACAGTAGGACTAGGGTGAAGTTAAACTAGAACTGCTTAAGGCCATAGGCAGAAAATTTACCGCCTCTTTGATAGTTCCGAGCGTGGTTAGCCGTGAGGGACTTGTTATGCCACCTCATATCGTCCACTAGGGTTTTAAGGTCAAAGCGGACGTTTACAGGATTGTACTCAAAACTTGGTAGGACCGACTAGCTGCGAGAAGGACATACAGTAGGCCACAAATGTTTACAACACACGATTAGAAATGCAAATTTACGTAATTTTATTTAACGCTGGTTGATAAAATTAACAACGCATATGGATCTTTATGTAATAAAAACAATGGTAAAGAGGAAAAAGTTTATCAAGACAATAGTGAAATTTGACAACGTAAAAGTTTACAGCACATTAATATAAATACATAGAAATAGTTTAAATATGGAAAATGTCGTATTAATACTGATCCTTATTTGTTTTCGAATATCTAGAATATTCTAGACTGAATGCTAGGTTTCTTTTGAGTAAGGCTAGTGCGTTATTCCTTACGAAATAGATCGTAGTATGTTCAACATCATCATAGGAAAAAACAAACAAATCAGTCAAGATCTTCGTGAACGCATTGTAGCACTTCAATGAGTGGAGTTAGGTACAAAGAGATCTCTGTACAACTTAAAGTACATCTTAATTCAGTTGGTACTATAATACGCAACGGGAGGTCTCCTAATTCAATTCATCCTTTGGATCGTTCAAGTCGCCCTAGGATGTTAACAGCAAGTGCAGCTCGAAAACTTGCCCGAGCAGTATGTGATAAACCACAGACTACTTCTAGAGAGGTGCAGGAAGATCAGCAAACGATTGGAGTTAAGGTAAGCGTGGTTAAAATAAGTAGAAGGTTCTGTCTTTATGATCTATTTTGTCGTACTCCATGAAAAACTCTCAGCAAAGCTCGATTGGTGTTTAGAGATGAATATGTAAATAAACCGGGAACGTTCTTTGAACATCCTTGGGTCAGATGAAATGAAAATACAACTTTTTGATTGAAATTAAATCAGAAGGATTTGGATTGTCTTTGTTCGCCAGGGGTTTGAAAAATGGTGGTTGTTAAGGAGGAATAAACTGTTAAATGAACAAGGGAATTTTGAGAAGAAATTTGTTACTTTGCGCTATCTCTCTGAATTTGAAACCAGGATAGACTTTTCAAAGAGCCAATAACCCAGAGCATGCAGCAAAACAAACTAAAAATTGGTTGCAAACAGGTACAATTAAGGTTTTGCAATGTCCGAGTCAATCTTATGGCTTGAATCCTATCGAAAATCTATGAAGGGAATTGAAACTCATAGTCGAGAAACAAGATCCGCGAAACTTATGTGACTTGAAGAAAATAGGTTTGGAGAGAGGGAACAAAACCAGTCCAAACATTTGTAGGTATATCGTATTAGACTATTCAAAGCGCCTGAAAGCTGTAGTTGACAAGAGTTATGCAACCAAGTACTAAACAATGTTCAGATGGATATGTTGTAAATTTTTTCGTTTTTAAATTTCCATACTGTCGTTATAAAGTTTTCCTGTTCACTCTTTGAATTTTATGATCATTAAATTGTATTTATTACATAAAGTTAATGAACAATTTCGTTTAAAATAAGGTTTTTAATGATAGGGGCCATTGTAAAGAAACCGGGGATATATTGAAATTAGGAGATGATTTAATGTAGGAGCATTCAACAATATATCTTTAAACATAATCATTTCAGTTTTAAATAAACTTAGCCGAATTCCAATGAACAGGATGACCATGTTCGAATTGGTGAACAAAAAAAGCCTTATTGCTTTCACCTCTTCTAATATTGTATTTGTCTTGGGTCAAACAAACATGTAATGGTTTTACAGTTTAAACGAAATTGTCCAATTTAAATCTTAGAACTTTGATTTATTAAATTAGTTAAATTTCTTTATTTCTTTTGTTTATTGAACAACGTTATTATAATTACATATATATATTCATAGTTACGAGGGGCGGTCAATAAGTTTTGCGCGTCGGTAGGGCAAAACAGAGGAAGGGGGATGTCTGTTTGTAAGGATGTTAGGACAAGTTATGACAACTCAGGACCTGCAGCCGCACGCTGCTGCCTCGTCTATTCAAGAAGCAGTAGCTGATCGCAGATCGTCAGTCACAAATTTTTCAACAATGAAGAAGGTTGAGCACCGCGCAGTGATCAAACTTTTGACCAAGGAAGGCAAGAATGCAAAAGAGATCCATGAACACATGGTTGCAGTGTTCCACGACACCGCCCTTTCCAATGCAACCATTGCTGGCTGGAATAGATAGTTCCGCCATGGTCGTGAGTCGCTTGAAGATGACTCCCGTACATGACGCCCGTCAGACGTGACCAACGAGGACAATGTGGCCCAGGTGGAGAGGATAATACTCAAAAATCGACGGGTGAAGGTCAAATAAATCGAGCGAGAACTTGAAATATCACATGGAAGTGTTATCAACATCATCCACGACAATTTGGCTATGACCAAGGTCTCTCTCTGCTGGCCGTTGGGTCCCTAGAAACCTCATGCCCCATGATCGACTTCAACGTCGTCAAAGTCCACAAGGCCAGAGTTGCACAAGCTGCCCTGCGCGAGTGCTGATTCGAGGAGCTCAACTATCCTCCCTACAGTCCAGATCTGGCCGCTAGCGACTACCTTTTATTCCGCCAGCTCAAGGCTGCACTGCGTGGACGCCGGTTTGGTGACGATGAAGATGTCCAGCTCGCAGTCTAGGAGTGGATTGAACAGCAGTCGGGAGATTTCTGGTTGTCTGAAATTTGAAGCCTCAGGGACAAGTGGCGCAAGTGCATTGAAGTCGATGATAGTTATATTGAAAAATATTAAAACACGTTTCCTCATATCTCGTTTCCTTATATCCGAATTTCAAAACTTATTGACCGCCCTCGTATGTAACCTTTATTTCTACATTTCTTACATGCTCTCTCAGACGTGGATATTTTAGTAGAGATTTTATCTATGTCTTTACCATTTGGTACCTGTATTTAATCCCCCTTTTCTGATAATTTATTTATATTTTTCACGCCCACTCTGTTTTTATATCCTTCCGTTGTACGTAGGCGGAGCGTCGCTATGTATATATATATACCATTCAGGTAAAGAAATTCTTTATGTAATCCTTGAGAATGAACTAAACAAAGTTTCTAAGTACTTGGAATCCGCTTTTCATTTACCTTGGGAATTTTTGACTGTTGTTATATGTAATACTTTTGAAAAAATATTTAAAACTTTGAAAAACAACTGAATTGAATGTAGAGCCAATTAGCTTTTCTCGGTTTTATGACTACGGCGAGTTTGATCATTCATAACTTTATTGATGAGTGGATATCAAATAAATCTTGTATTACTTTTGCAATTGCGAATGTGATAAGTATTATAATAACAAAGTATTATCGAAACCAATTTAGTTACTAATAAGTAGAAAATGGAATTTATTGTATGTATATATATACAACAATCTTCAAACCTTTCACAATTACTGAAGTATATTTATTGTTACTTTGATTATATGGAAGTTAAAGGATAATAAATTGTTAACGCTCACTTAGAGTTTTATAGTCACAGAAGATGGATTAGTACATATAATCCACAGTACAAGGAACCTGTGGATACGCGACATGAAATTACTCTCAGAACTCATAGCTTTTTTATATATATATATATATATATATTGTCGTAGAATGCCCCCCTTTTTGTTCTATTCTAAGAGTGTTAAAAGTGCTAATAGATAATGATATCTTAAAGAAGAGAGCCGCCTGAAACACGTAAGGATATAGAGAAACACACAATAATTCCCAAAATAAACTTATATTTTGATTCTAACAATTGAATACACAAAATTGAAACATTAACCATAGCAATACTCTGAATATTATCATAAACCAGAATTAATTCAATTAGTTTGACCCTCTAAAATTAGTTGAACTTGCTACACACATCAATATATAAGATTTAGGCTTACGGACTCTACTGGAGTTTAAATCCCTCAGGAATGTTATTGTCTCACGACGCGTGCCGCCTGGCCAGATTTAGGTGGGCGAGATCACGAGGTGCTTTTGGCGAGGGTAGCAGCGGGGGGGTGCACACGGTATTCCGGGGGGGGGGTTCTTCAAGGACGAGAACAATTACGGTGCTTTATGCGGCACTAAGCTATTCGTGGTCTCTGGCGAGAGTGAGTCGAACTTGGTTCCTCAACCCAAGTTAACTTGGAGTGCGGTGTGACCACCGAGTAACGAGCTCGAGGGGAAGCTTTTCTTCTTCGTTACCTAATTCCTCATGGGCGAGGACTGAACTCGGGGAGGGACTTCTTCAAGGGCGAGGATCGACGAGGAGGGGTTTCTCTGACGAGGATAAGTTTAACTTGAATAAGTTAACTTAAAGGTCGGTCTGGTAACCAGGAACTAGCTCGAGGATGAGCTATGTGTGTATTATCCAGATGCCCATTATAGAGTAACTATTTAGCTAAAAGCATGAAACGATAACCAACAAGGGCATCTTCACCAGAGGTTAGTGATAAGACTGTGCAAAAAAATTTCACTTTTTTCTTGTCTTTAGTTTAAAGTCTTATTTCCCAATTGTTTATGGCCCTAATGAATAAAAAAACTCATTTTTAATCCCCAAACTTTGCTTTTCTGTCTAGGACATAGAGTTTTTAAATTATGCCATTCATGGTAAATAACATTATTTTGATGCAAATGGTAAAAATATATTAAAAGTTTAGAGGGTTATGTTTTTCTTTGAGTTATGGTATAAACATGATATACTGTATTTCAAAGTTTTAGAAACAGTAATACAGTAGTAATAGTTCTCTTACATTGCACATAGACTCAGCACTAATTGTGAAAAATAAACTGTAAAGCCTTCTACAACTTTCGAGAATTTTTTATATGTTTCAAGAATTTCTAGAACATTTTGGCAACGTAGATGACTGTATAAATAGAAAGAATGTTTAATCAAAAGATCAGTTTAACTCAAGCTGTCACAGCGCAAACATTGTCACTCGTTATTGATAGAAGCATTCGTCACATATGGCATTGAGAGTTATAAGCATCCGACAGATGCATTTTGCTATGTCAGCGGCAAATTTATTAAGTCAAGAGCGAAAAAGTACTCTGTAGAGAGATTTGCTAATATATATGAGGCCTACAAGCCATATTTCGGCATGACAATGGGAGTTCAAGACAAACCTTGGGCACCTCATTTCACCTGCGAGCTCTGTAAAAGAATTCTGGAAGGTAATATATATATATATATATATATATATATATATATATATATATATATATATATATATATGATTCCAGCAAACGGCAAGAAACAAAAAAGCGAATAACTTTTCTTTGTAAAAAGTTATTTCATAATTCGCAAAAATTCCGTACAGGGGTGAGAACGGAACCAATCACACTGAAGCACACTAACATTTTTAATAGCACTAAGCGAAAAGTATTTGTATATTTATACTTCTGTTTTCATTTTTTTTAGAGGAGAGTACCGATAAGATAAGAGAGCTATCAATTTCGCAACCACACGAATTTGGACGGAACCAACTGACCAATCAAGCAATTGTTTCTCCTGCATGGTGAACCCTTTCAAATATTGAACAGGAAAAAATGCGCCTGTTGTCATATATCCAGGCCTTTAGTCATCTATTGTGCCAGTGCTACACAGCTCTGAGCTTCCCGTACACACTCCTCTAATAACATAGCAGTAGTTTTTAGAAAGAAAATGCACTTCAGAAGAGGATAAGGTCATTGATCCAGATGACAGTGGTGCATCTGAGGAGAGAAACCCATGCTACTCCAACCAAAGAAATCTCAACGAACTTGTCAGACATCTTGGTCTCAAAAAGTCCTATCCCGAGCTTTTAACTTAGAGACTCAACTAGTGGGATTTGTTAGATGACAGTGTGCCAATATCAGGTCAGAGGAAGCGTCACCAGTGTTTTTCAAGCTTTTTTACCCGTCAAGATGGGCTTTGATTTTGTAACCGTGCGACAGGTCTGTTTGAGGCAATCGGAATCACCTGTAACTCCAACGAGTGGTGCCTCTTCATTGAAAATTTACCCAGGAACCTCAAAGTAGTGCTGCTTTATAACGGGAACATGTATCCATCTCTGCCCTTTGCTTAATAGTTCCAGCTCAAAGGGGAATACAGGAGTGTCAAGATCTTTCTAGATACATTGAAATATGCAGAGTACGATTGGGAGGTTATCGGAGATTTCAAAGTAGTGGCCTGCTTGATAGGTCTTCAAGGAAGATTTACCAAGTTTCCCTGTTATATTTTCGTTTGCGACAGTAGAGACACTATGGCACACTACCATCAGCGGGATTGGCCACAAATGACCAAGTTTAGTGTGTGGAGAAACAACGCCAAATGGGAGCCATTGTTGGACCCCGAAAAGTGCTATTTCCTCCTCTGCACTTAAAATTGGGCCTCATGAATTAATTAGTCTGAGCTCTATATAAGGAGTGTGCAGCTATCTGCGGCAAGGGTAGAAGCCGGGCTCTTCGTCAGTCCACAAATTAAAAGATCAGGGAGTCCAAGGACTTTCCCGATAAGCTCCCTAGGACTGAAGAAGCAGCGTGGGACACCTTTATTGCAAAGCCGAAATCTATGTAGAGCTTGTTGATAACTTGGTGAGAAACTACGGTAAGAGTGGCTGCAAGATATTCTTGAAAGTACATATTCTTGACGTTCATCTTAATAAATTGATGGAGAACATGGGATCGTAATCCGGGGTCATGGCGAAAAATTTCACCAGGAACTACTGGACTTTGAACGCCACTACCAAGGATCGTATAATGAAAATCTGATTGGAGAATATATTTGGGGCTGATCCGCGAAAGTACTTTACAGTATAAGTGTAAATAACGGAAAACTACTCATTTCTAATAGTTTAATTGCCTAATTTATGTAATTCTAGAATAAATAAATGCCATTTTTGTGTCAGGTCAATTTGTTTCTACTTTATGAAAATGAAAGTTTAAATTCGCTACTTCCTTCCTGAGGGAATAGCTAAATTTCATTATCCTGGACACAAAAGCAAAGTTTAAAATAAATAACAATGCTTTTTCATAAATTCTAGACGCAAGCAAATAGAAAATAACAGTTGCTACCCAAAGACCAAACTAATGCAACAGATTTGAAAGGTTACGTGAATAATAATTTGGTTGGTTTAAACAGTTGGTGAGAAGAGAAGGATGAAAGAAACGTTTTTCAGGAAGTTTCGATACCAAAATTGAAGCAATATTTAATTAGTATTGAAGTTGCTTAAAAAGACTATTAAAGATATATTTTGTTGGATTTTTCTAAATGAACTTCAAGAAACCTTTTCTGATGCAATCACTCTTTTCAAATTAATTTTAACAATGACAGCAACAACAATTCTAGTAATAAGGTAGTTTTCCGCTCTTAAATCAATTAAACCTTTTACCAGAAATAGAATGACAAGTTAGAAAAAGGTTTTGGGGACTCACTTTACTATCAATTGAAAAGCTAATCAGAAGAGCAGGATGAAAGAAACGTTTTTCATGAAGTTTCGATAAAAATTAGAAATTATAAAGAAAAGTGGAGGGCATATATAAATAAAGCGAAAGTAACATTCTCACCTAACTTTTAAATTGCTATAATTTTCTCTAATATTCGAACTCTATTTTACGAATCACAAACATTTATTAAACTATAGCAAAATAGAAGATACCACATTAATTATTTAAGACTTAACTTGGCTAATTCTTCCTGGCACTTGTCTATAGTAACATTTTCCACGATCACCTCTTCTAGATCAAAGCCTCACATTGACATTCACTTCATACCCCATACCCATTACCCACCAAACATGACTAGCAAGTACTCACCTGATCTCGTTTCGAATTCTGCGATGCTCGCATGTACCTCGCCCATCTCATTCCTAGTGTCGAAACAATTATTCTTGTCTCATTTTGTTGTTTCTCACTTCCTTTTCCCTTTTAGATCTTTATTTACTCTTTGTGCAAATACTTTATTATCTATTTTGACACAGGATAATCATTGGTTCTCCTTTTTCTTTATTCTCCATGTATTCACTCTTATTCATCTCCGAGAAATAGCCATATTGACATTCAAGCATCTTCTATTGTCTAATCTTTAATTGTTTGAGGTTCATCGAGGTTATTTTGTTGTTTATATTTGTACACACTTTGTTAATTTTGTCACTTTTACGGTTTTTATTATGAATTACTAATTTCGTTACATATATTATTTTACAAAGGTTACCTCATTCAATTCACTTTTGTGCTCGTTTATTAGTATTTTACCCCCTTGGAACTCTTTTAGTCACTTTTATGATAAATATCTCGTGAATTAATTTTATTTTTTCATATTACTTGTCACTTTGCAGATTAATCACTTTATTTCTGTTGTCTTTTGACCACTTTTAATAGTTTTGAAAGTCGACATGTTCACGGTATACACACATGACGCTGGTATGTACACCGTGCTCCTTAACACCAGCACTGCCACTTCATTGGGTGAAATAGGTCCCTCATAGATCTACTTAAACTTCCCTTCGACGATACCATGCAGGAGTTGTTCTGGGTCCTCTTATTGGGGCTTGCACAGAGGTGAACCAAATACCTTGAGGAGGGGACTTCCGCGTATTCATTTTCGTCTTCCTCTTCTTTAATATTTCTTCTTCCCTCTTTCTCTTTTATTCTTCGCGCCTTTCCTCGTTTCTTCTTTTTCTGACTGCTACTTTTTGGGCTCTTTTGTCGATGCTTGCTTTGGTTGCTGCTCGTCTGTTGATGTTTGTGGCTTGTCGATAAACTGGATGTTTATCAACTCTGCCGAGGCTGGATTCTGGGGCAAACTTACCTTCTTCTTAACGCCGTTCATTTCCAAGAGACGGTTGAGCTCTTCGGAGGAAGTGCCGGGCTTAGCCAAGTTTGCCCGATGAACGAATATGACTATTGCCATGATCTCTTTTTCATCTTTTAGCATCACATCTTCGGAGTATTAGTTTTCTTGTTGTTCTTCGGGGCCGCTTCTTCCGCCTATTTTATTTTTGCTCTTGCCTCCTTTGCTTTCCTGATATTGCCTCTCTTAGCACGAATAGCTTCTTTGCCAATAGAGCACTTTATGGCCAAGGCCCTAGGGTCCCCTAGACAGTTAACACACTTCTGTTTTCCTTCCTTGCATTTTTTCTATCCATGTCCTGTTCTGGCGCAGTTGGAACATGCTTATCCCGTCGAAGTGCAGTCCCATGTGTGGTGATTTTCGACCGCATAGCACTTATAGCAGCAGTCGATCGAGATAAATTCTTGGGTCTTTATTTGCTCGAGTGATACCCTTAGGTAAAACCCAAGCAGCCTTTCATTCTTTGCATTTCTTGC
The DNA here is from genome assembly GCA_963969495.1 of Ceratothoa steindachneri. Taxonomy (NCBI): domain Eukaryota; kingdom Metazoa; phylum Arthropoda; class Malacostraca; order Isopoda; family Cymothoidae; genus Ceratothoa; species Ceratothoa steindachneri. Next base: position 134,554,064 of record OZ018332.1, on the reverse strand, counting down.
TATCTCTATGATGGAGAATATGATTTTCACAATGTTTAGGCCTTTCCCAAATTTTCCCACCTTGGTGATGCTAGTCCGTTTATAGTTCGCAGTAAAATCTATCTTAATTTCTTCACACAAGTTTGTTGTGAAGAGTGGGTCCAAACGTCATAAGATGACTGTCCGTTGGACTAGTATTTCTTGAGTGAACACTACCCTCGAGCCCAATTTTTTGCAGGTGAATCTTCGCCTCGTTCAAGACTAGACGCTTCACATCCTCCATCATGTGGCAGATGATCTCAGAGCCGTTAAGGGTATCAATCAGCCTGATGAGGAGGACGTCGAGGTTGCGGTAGATTGTTTCTATCTCGGCTGTCCTTGTAGGTTTTGCCCCCTCCCCCTTGATAGTAAAAAGGAAAACTTGCTTGCAGTCTTAGGGGCTAACCCAATGGGGCCACTTCGGATAGTGTGCTCTTTCTCTGTGGGTTTCCTGTTTCTGCTCGTGTGCATATTACTTCCCGTCCCACGACCAGACATGATGAAAGCTCAGCTGACTAACCAATTTATATATGTAGCCTTAACTTTTGAAGGTGTATTTATTATTCCAAGCTTGAACGTAAGGTCAAAGGGAACGGGTCAATCAGCAGAATGGAATTTTTAGAAGAATTTAATCTTCGATTCCAACTTGTAGCTTGAGTGTTGTGGGCTGTCTTTTCTTCCTTTACTGCGCTTGTCGCTTGGACTATTGTATTTTATACTCGTGTATCGGTAGAATCAAACCTTTTTAGAAATTTCGATGGGATTTCATTAGAATGAGGTTTATTGGATACTGCTTTGTTGTGCGTGACCGGATTTTCGACAAGCAATGATATGTTCGGAAGTGGATATTTTCTCTTTGACTAGCCTTTCTGAAGGCTAGTTAAGGGAAGGGAAGAAGGATTTCTCTCTGCTGCCTGAAGATAAAGTGGCCATTTGTTCATTGGACAATTTTTCCACCTTTTTTACATACCATTCTTCCTTATTTTTCACAGCGAATTCCTAAACTACATACACACAGGCACAGCTACACACACACCTACAGACTCAGGTCTCCCAGATTCCCTCCCAAATTACAACCTCAGGTGAAATGACGGAGAGTTGAGGGATACGCGGCGTATTGCCTTGAGGACCTTGCCTGACCGGCCAAAATCGGACAGGAGTAAGGTCTTCGAACCAATGTACGGCCAGCTCAACATTGCCTTCGTACCGCTAATTGAATTGTACAATGGCTAGGGAGCTCTCTGTGGGAAGGAGGCCGACATCAAAGCTATTACTTCCTAGCGTGCCACAGACTGCTTAAAAAATAGACTTGAAACCACAAACACCGCCACAAATTTGATCACACAGGAGTCTAATCTGCCGCCACCTCGACCCAAGGGTTAGAGGTCATTCTATCGAAAAGATAACGGACGAGATTCTTCGGGATCACAAGTGAGCTAAAGTAGTTGAAGTTATCAAATTCCAGGACCACACCCACGTGTTTAAGGTTGTATTCGCTGAGACTAAAATGGCAATCAAAGCAAAATAAAACGGCCTTCTGCTTTTTAAAGTCCGCATCTTCCCGGAGGAGATTAAAAGTGAAGAGTTCGTTAACCTGCAAATGTGCTTCAAGTGCTACATGCACAAAGAACACATCACCGACACTTGCTCCAACTCTACAATTACAGTTTGTTTTGTGTGCGCCGGCCAAGGCAATTTCTGGCGCGAATATAAAAGTTGGTTCAAAAAATGGCTCAATTGTGGTGGGCCACATAGAAACATAGCAATGATATGTCCGATGAAGAAGGAACAAATAAGGATTACAAAGGACAAGGGCAGAAAAGAGAAAGAATGGAGAGCAAATTCCACCTACTCGAGGGTTGCCAAGGCAACGGTCGCAGAGAGTAATGTGGCTATAGCACCTCCGTATGTGCAAGTAGAGAACGAATAGCCAACAAAAGCAATACGTTGCATTCATTATGCATACATTGCAAACTTGACCAAGCCTGGCACCTTCGCAAAGGAACTAAACACCATGCTCGTGAATAACGGTACTTGTAAAAATGTGGTTCCCGGAGACCCTCTGTCGAACGAGGAACTAAGAGTGAATCTGCAACTTCAGAGCGAGAAGAGCGCCCAAAAAGCTCTAGATACGGGTAATGCCCTTTCACGGGATGTTCGAGTCCAAGCTATCCTTGGCAGGCAGAAAGCTCAACCCGAATCACACACATACAAATGCACAAACAGAATCACAAGTCGAGCAGACGGAAGCCGCTGCTGTGAGGCTTAAGTAGGTGGAGCATTCGTCTCGCCCAAAAAAGGCCTCGTAGTCACGTCGACTGAGTAGATCCCTGTCTTCCAGAAATCGTGCTACCAGGTACATGTACTACTCGAGGATGTTAAACCTCAGAGTATATGATGCCGAAAGGAACCAGTTTTCGGACGACGCAGGGCCAGAGGATATTGTCGTTGGCCTTAGGGCCGGACAATACAAATGGGACTATGAGGCTGACATACCTAAAGATCTGGTAAAGCAGGCTCTCTTCCGCGACCTTGTGAAGTTCTCTACTGATAATTCTGTTGTTTTCAAGGATGCAGAATTCCGTAAGAAAAGATCCGGCAAGGGGAAGACTCCTCCATGCTCTCCCCAATGAGCAAAGGTTGACGGAGAATGAACACTTTTCACTATAACATCTACGCTACATTGCGAGCGTAGTGTCAAAAGCTAATCGTAACATTAAAGAAGACCTTAACTAAACAAAGACATCAACCCTAACATGTAAAATATTTTACCGATCATGACAACAAAATTATGACAACATTTTTACGAAATTAGACATACCGTGGCAACGAGTATTTTCTAGTTGCTACAAAAGCTTGAATGGCAACCAATTTTGACCAGAAAATAACACAACACGAGATTAACACGGCCAAAGCTACCCTTTGACCAGGGATCATTTGAATCCCTGCTTTTACTGTGCTATTTTACTCGGCTGTTAACTTTGTGCTGGAGATAACCCTTACACCAGGGGAAAACAAAACCTTTCAAACTCATACTGAACTTATCTTTACTATCATTTTCAAAACCCTTTTACCACTATAGAGCAAAAGTGCTCTACTAATCTATACCTTCTAACTTCTTATGTCCATTGTCCTTTTATTCATTAATTATGATGGCTTTTATGATGTTTAGTCTAGATGGATTTCACTCTTTTCTTGTTTTCTTGTTAATCTAGTCTTATGAATGCTCTCAATATGATTTATTGGTGATCCGTTTTGAAGATGGATTGTTAAAAGCCTCAAAACGGTAGTGGTTGTCATGCCAATTAAAATATTAAAAATTAGTAGTTTCCCGTGATTTACGCTTATACGTTAATTACTTTCTCAAATCAACCCCTAAATATAGTCTACGATCTTGGTGAAAGCGCTCACCATGCTCCTGAGAGTACGCTCTCCTCATGTTCTCCTTAAATTTATCAAGATGAGCGTCAAGAATATGGACTTTCAGGGACATCTTGCAAACCATCTTGCCGTAGTTTATCACTAAGTTCTCAAAAACTTTACATAGTTTTTGGCTTTGTAATTACTTAGGAAGTCCAGAACCACAGTGATAAAGCTTTCCCACGCTGCTTTTTTCAGTCCAAGTGAGCTTCTTGGGAAACTCGTTGCGCTCCATGAACATTTTTATTTGTTAACCGACGAAGAACCCGGTTTCCACTTCTGCTGCATATAGCTTAGGAAAGAAACTTTGGAGATACTTGAAAGCTGAAGACTCCTTATCTCGAGCTCTGCCAAAATGATTTATAAGGCTCAATTTTAACTGCAGAGGAGGAAAGAGTACTTTTCTGGGGTCCAACAAAGGCTCCCATTTAACGTTGTTTCTACCCTCACTAAACTCAATCCGTTGTGGACATTCCCGCTGATGGTAGTGTGCAGTGATGCCCCTGCTGTTCTAAAGGCAAAAATAATAAGGAAACTTGGTAAAGCCGTTTTGGAGACACATCAAGAAGGCTACCATTTCTATGTCTCCGATAACCTCCTAACCATACTTTTCATATTTCAATGCATCTAGCAAGAACTTGATACTGCTGCATTCCTCTTTGAGCTGGACCTAGTAAGCAAGGGAAAGAGATGGATACATGTTCCCGTTATGAAATAGCACTGATTTGAAACTCCTGGACAAGCTGTCCTAAAGATTCGCCACTCGTTGGGGTTACAGGCGATTTCGATTGCCTCAAATAGACCAGCCACATTGTGAGAAAAGCAAACCTCATCTTGACGTGTAAAAAAAGCTTGAAAAACATATATACAGGGTGACCACAAAATCACTTCTTAATTTAAAATATATCTTATAGCAAAGTTTAAATGAATATTCTTACAATTTTGGTGCCTACAGTTACATAAACTAATAAAATTTCATGTGGCCTTAGTTGATATCATAGACACTCGATGTGTGCCCCTCATGTTGCTCGGCAAACATCAAGGCTAATAAAGCTCGGTCCAGACTCTCTGCTGCATATCCTGCGTAATCAAATGTGGAGTTTCAGTGATGCGTTTCTGCAACTCATTTATGATCGCGGGTAATGGAGGTACATAAACCTTGTCCTAGACATGTCCCCAAAGGGAAAAGTCACAAACAGTTAGGTCTGGTGATCTCGTGGGCCATTTGCAAAACATCTGGTCATGTTGTCCAGCACGGCCAATCCATCTGTTTGGTAGGTTTGCGTCGAGAAATGTGCAGATAGCAAGAGACCAGTACGGCGGTGCACTGCCCTGCTGAAAAGTGCAGTCACCACCTTCAGCAGCTAGTCTTGGAATCAACAAGTTGGTTAGCCTTTCCAGGTAGGTTTGCCCAGTAATGGATTGCCCTTTAAAGAAAAATGGTCCGTAGACAAACCGCTCTGTTACTGCACAAGAAACCTTAACGTTTGAGAGTTACGTTCAACCTCCAGGTTGGCATGAGGAATCTGAGTCCCTCATATTCTGGTATTGTGCCTATTGACCTTTCCACTTAAGTAAACGTTTGCTTCATCACGGAAAATGGTCTTTGACAGCAGATCAGGATTATTTTTCATTAACGCCTGGAGATTGCTGCAAAATTCAAAGCGCATTTCATTGTCTTGCGGGTATAACCTTTGGACCAGTTGCACCTTGTAAGGGGTAAACCTCAGGCGTTTGCATAAGATCTTGCTGAGTGTGCTTTGTGGGACTCGTAACTCTCGGCTACATCTGCGCATGGACTTCTTAGGGCTGCGAAGAAAAGTTCCTCTGACCCTATCGACAACTTCCTCCGACAACGATGAACGGCCTGAATGTCCATTTCTTTGGTCACAGATGTATCCTTTCTCACTGAAATCACTTTACCACTTCAAAATGGACTTTTTAGTAGGTGGACTTCCATGATGAATGCGTTTAAAAGCACGCTGCACATTTGTAACGCTGTTTGTTTTGGCAAATTCCAACACACACCAGCTACGTTGTTGTGGAATGGATGTCATCTTGGATTACACTACCATCTAGCGAATCAAGTAGAATATGAAAATGAGGAAAGAAACTTTATCAGTTTATGCCAAGGTAGGCACCCAAATTGTAAGAATATTCAATGAATCTTTGGTATAATATATATTTGATATTTAGGAGTGTTTTTGTGGTCACCCTATATATTTATTACCTTACAGGGTTCTTTTGCACCGCTCGCAGGTGAAATGAGGTGCCCAAGGTTTGTATAGATCTCTGACTGGCATGCCGAAATATGCCTTGTCGGCTTTACAGATTTTACCAGATTTCTCTAAACAGTACTTTTTCGCTCTTGTCTTAATAAATTCACCGCAGATATATCAAATTGCATCCGTCGGATGCTTCAACCTCTTGATACCATATGTGATGAATGCTTCTATCAATGACGAGTAGTGATGTCTCTGCTGTTACGGCTAGAGTTAAACTGATTAGACATTATTTGTATTTATTCAGTCATATACTTTGACAGAATCTTCTAGAAATTCTTAAAACATAAAAAATTGTCGAAAGTTCTAGAAAGCTCTACAGTATATTTTTCACCAAATTAGTGCTTACTCTATGTCGAATATAAGAGAACTGCCATTGCTGTTTAGGTGGCAAAAACAAAATATAAGGGAAATAATAGCTATTACTACTTGTTGTCTTCTAGCAAGGACCGAGTGAGGGTGTAGGTACGTATAGGTTTGTTACGTACTTTAAAACTTCGTGATTAAGTTTTCTCTCTAAGAGTGCTATATTTTATTATTATTATTATTACGTTATTTTAATCTTTGAGGGTTTCTAGTGCCATGCTCACCGTTTCGTGGATTGAATTAAATACTTCTAAAAAAAAAACCAACGTTAATTGCAACATGAACCAAAATTGAAATCTAAACAACAAACTACAGAGTTTTAAATTAAACAAGTTTAAGTGAGGCTTACTAAATTAAACAATTGAATATACAGTAATGGTTGACCCAAAGCTCACTCTAATATCGAACGCTTATTGACCTTCACAAAAAAGAGATGATGGAATTCATTTACCTTTTAAAAAAAACACACTGGAATCGGGTTTGAAACTGACTTTGGCCTCAATTTTTATGTCTCCTCAAGAATGTTGTTTTCGGGCAGGCGCGTGGATTGTCGTTCCAGATGTTGTCTGGCGGGGGATAATTTTAAAGCCAGAGATAAATTTGGTGCGTTTGGCGGATGGCGTTAAACACGTTGTCTTGGTAAGATGATTTCTCCACGGGACAGGGAAAGTATGCTTCTTCCAATCTTCGGGTTATCTGAGAATAATTGGCACTGATGAGCGATGAGTAAACGAGGGTATCATTTAACGAAGGGAAGTGCTTGAGGGAATTCACTTTGGGGTATTCCTCAATGGCGAAGACTATCTCTGTGTTTTGGGGTAGACCAGGATAGGGGGTTTCTCTGACGAGAGATAGTTAAGCTTCTTTCCCAAATTAAGTTAACTTAAAGTTCGGTGTGACCACCAGGAACTGTCTAAGCATGAGCTTCTTCTGCGTTCCTTTCGTAGGGTTGCGGGGAACTCGCCGGACTCAGTTGTCTCCATCGCAAACTCGATTTTTCTGAGACAAGATGCTCGATTTTTGATGTGACCAACAGGAACTAGTTCAGGATGAGCTTCTTCTGTTCCCTTTTCGTTGGTTTGCCAGGCACTTATGCCGGACTTCGCTGTCTTGATGACTCTCTCGAACTTTCTCGTTCTTCTGCAGTTATTCGTGTTTGTACTTTGCCACCCCATTAGAGGCAAGAGAAGGAGGGGGGAGGGGGAGGGGGACGGCGGCCTTGAGTTTCCTCCTCGAACGGTTTTTCTGAGAGCGTCTTTCACCTAGCCCTAAAGGGCACCTTCTGGCTTTAGGCTGACGCTCCTCTAATTTTGTTTATGAAGTGAAATTAAATATAAACTGTTAGGAGAAATATTGCCGGTTTAACCAGTGTTAGGCTCACGGGGGTCCGAAATGTGATGCATAGGCGCATTATGTGGTTTTGGGCGGCCTGACTGGTTATCCTCGAGGCGAGGGGAGAGAACGGGGAAAGCTAAGTAATAGGATTACTTAGGATTACTGAGGATGTGATAACGCTTTCCCTACCCTACTCTATTACTGTTTTTACAACTTTTTAAATACATTATATCATGTTTATATAATAACTGAAATAAAAACATAACCCTTTAAACTTTTGACATATTTTTACCATTTGCATCAAAATAATGTTATTTAGCATAAATGGGATAATTTACAAATTCAATGTATTAGACACAAAAGCAAAATTTGGGGATTAAAAATGACTTTTTTTATTTAATAGAGCCACAAACAATTGAGAAGTAAGACTTTTAACCTAAGAACAAGACAAAAGGGAAATTTTGCTACACAGTGATAATTAATCTGGGAGTGGTAGGAAGATGTTCTTAGTAATGCAGCGCCAATACTACACAAAACGCAGTTCGAGTATTCACGGAAAACTGTGCATTCACTTAGTAAATGTTTTTAATTTTATTTATTTTGCCATCAACATTTGGATGAAAAAGTACATCAAATACATTGGAAAATACGGTACATATTTGTTGTGAATAATAACGAACATTACCTCACTAAACTGTTAATATTACAGGGTTTCAAATTTTAAGTACCGCATATCAAAAAAATTAGCCTTCTATGAAGCCTTCCATTCGAAGGAAATAAAGCTAAAGACTTTGAGCTATTAACAACATGGGTATAACTGGTGGTGTTGAGAAGATGAAGTGCAATTATAATGCACAAAACTATAATAATTAGTATAAATTATACGTGGGGCAATTATTTTATTCGTGAATACATATATTTAGCCCTGGGTGTTTAGGGAGGACTCGCTTAGTCAAATTATGTATTTTTTCGTTTCTCAAATTAAAAGAGGCGTGGCGCTTGGTTTGGCTTTCCGTGAGATTTGGTCGTTGGGATTAGCAATGTGTGTCTCTTAAAGTCCACTCGTTGTGTAATTAGTCGTTTTGTACTTCGATATCCAGAAAAGGGAGTTTATTGTCCGTGATTATTTCGTAAGTAAATTTTAAAACGGATTTCTCCTCGAATTGTTGTTGATGTTTCTTAGTTGTTCTACGTTTTGGACGGTGGTGTAGATGTCGTCAATATATCTGCAGTATGTGTGTGGCTTATTTTTGATGCTATCTAATATATCCCTTTCGAGTTGTCCCATGTAGAAATTGTCAAAAATCAGACCCATGGGAAGATGCCTCAACGCAGATGGTGAATGTCCCGAAATATATAAAAAGAGTGTAATCGGCTGTCGTAGAATAGGGTCAAGTTAACCCTTTCTGCGCTTCTCAGCCGAGGTCGAAGACGGATATGTGCATGGGAGATTTAAAATACTAGTGCAAATTAACTGATTTTAGGTTGGCCAAATAGTCGACTATCTTGGAGGTTCTGGGACAATAGAAAAACGGGTACAAAAATAACTACTAATATGCAAATTAATATTCTTTTACAGGGATAAAACGGGTTTTAAAACAAGCTATATAATGAATTAGCAGCGGAGACATTTTGCGGAAGGCATTGCCTTCGTTAAAATAAAATTACCTATTTTTATTTATTATACATTTAGAATTACAGTTTATTTAATATACATTTAGATTTTGGCGACTTTAGACAAATTGGAATGTTTACGATATAAATGTTTTTTAGATGAACTGTTTGAAGAAGAAACTCTCAGTTCTGCCCAGCTTAACGACATTCAGCTACAAGACACTAGAGAGAGAGAGGCAGAGCAAGAAAGATGCAAAAATAACCATCCACGATTTGAACCGGCGACCTCACCCATCCGAATAGCGGGCGTTCACCACTGAACCACGATGGACTCAAAAAGAAAAAATAGCCTGAACTCACTTAAGAACTCCGAGGAAAAACATACCAAATTAATGGTCAGGGATCTTTTACACGACTCCTCGTCCACACTCAGCTAGTGGGTAACATTCAATTCAGAATTAGCCAGCGTAACGCTAATGCCCTCGCATGAGTTCAATAAGGCATAATTACGCGCCTCGTGAATGATGGAAAATTCAACCTCCGCCATGAATAGAATCCATTTATTGCAGTCGCAGAGTATTATTAAAAACACAATTTCAACAAGTTTGCTAAAAAAATAAAGGAATAAAAGCTAATTTAGCGAAAATTTGCAATAAATAAGTTTTCATAACTTAAACACTTCGATAACTAATAAATAATCAATAATATAAAATTTGGTGAAACTTCAGAAGACTTACGCCGTGTTTTTAGTATTTAAAAAAGTACTAATGGTTTCTGTAGGCATTGTAATCCTCGTTTACGGCTTCGTCTAGGCGTGGAAAGTATATATTTTTAAGATACTCCACTTTTGATGGGACGAAAATGAAATTAAAAAAGGACCACCTTGCCTTCCCTTGGTGAGTAAAGAATTCCTGATTTTAAACGTTGGCAAGCCTGATTTCAACCTAATGCTAGGCTTTCGAATTGCTAATACTACTAGATGATTAAAAATAGTCGGGGGTGCCCCCATCCACAATTAAAGGGGTATATGGGTGGCAAAGCCCCTCCCCATTTCTAAATAATTACCTTAGGTTTCAAAAACAATTCGAAAGCCTAGCATAAAGCTGAAATCAGGCTTGCTAACGTTTGAAATCAGGAATTTCTCCCTTACCCATCAAGAGAACGCAAGGTGGACCTTTTTTAATTTCATTTTCACCCCATCAAAAGTGGAGTATCTTAAAAATATGTACTTTCAGCGCCTAGACGATGCCGTAAATGAGCACTACAATGCCTAAAGACAACATTAGTACTGTTTTTATTACTAAATATATGGCGTTAGTCTTCTGAAGTTTCACCTAAACTTTTTGCTTAATGACAAAACTCAAATTATTTTTATTTTGGGCTAAGTTTAAAAAAACTTAAGATAAAATTCCGTCCCACTTGTCTTTGCAAAACTTCTTCAATTCATCGACACTTTTCGGATCTCTTGGAAAAGATGCAGACATTTAGTTCATGCCATAAATTTTGTATCCCATTCAGTTCTGGAGACTGTAATGGTCCTTCAAAATGCTTATTTTAGGTTCTTAGACCAAACAAAAACCAATTTCAATGTGTATTTGGGTTCCTTGTCGTATCCTATAGTCTCTAGATAATTTTCCGTGGATGAAAACCCTGTTTCGAGATCCATTGTCTAGAAAATTCCAAATTATTGTACATTATCCTTTTTTCACCTCATCTAACAATTCTGCTAAAATATTTCAATTTTTCGTCAACAAATGGGATATGAGGTAATTTTAATTCTATTTTACAAGCGTACCTCTGACAGATCGTAAGGAGATCCATTGACTCATTCGTGCCTATCTCCTTTAAATGACGATAAAGGGTGGAATGAGTTAAATACAGTTTTTCAACCAATTATTTAACAGGAACGGATGTATTTCCTTCCGAACCTCTAAGTATCTGTGGAATCTTTTACTGGAACGCCTTTAATCCCAAAATTTATGGTTGAGCAAACTTTTACTCCTTTTCAACTGCAATAAACTCATATATATATATATATATATATATATATATATATATATATATATATATATATATATATATATACATATATATATATATACAGTGGGTGCAATAAATACCTGATACGTGGTAAATATTTTATTTATTATAGTTGCACGACAGCAAAGTAATTGAATATTGAACATCTTATGTATTCTGTACCTTTGAATACAAATTCGGTATTAGAATACAGAAATAGTAAAGCATTGTTCTTATATCGACAAAAATATTAGATTATCGCCTCAAAAAGTATCCAACACCCATAAATTAGTTTTAAAGCTATGATAAATAGTTGTCGAACATTCCAGAGTGGTTTACGTGACAGGAATGCTGTAGAACTTTCTAGAAAAGTAATCTACTTCGTCCACGTGAAACAGCGGACCTTAGTCAGTGTCTGAGAGCTGCATAAGAAGGAGGTCATCATTCAACACTCTAATTATAATATGGCGAAGTCTAAAGAATAGCCAAAAAGAAGCAGATAACTAATTGTTCAGTTACATAAGTGGTTTGGGCTATAGAAAAATTCAATGTATGCTAAAAATACCAATCTCAACCATTGGTGACACGAATCGCCGGTTCATGTCATATTATTCCACCGCAAGTCTACCACGTTCAGGGCGTCCATCTAAAATATCAAACCGTGAGGCTAAACATATAGTCCGTAAAGTGAAGAAGAATCATCGAATCACTCGATATAAACTTTAGAAAGATTTAGAAGCAGCTGGGACAAATTTATGCAAAAATACAATTAGATCAGTTCTTAGGAACGAGGGATTCCATTCTTGCACACCAAGAAAGACACCTTATAATAATAATAATTAATAACTTTCTTATAATGCGCTCCTTAAGGCCGAAGGCCTTCACAGAGCGCACTTTCGGCTGTGGGTTAAGATCAGGTGAGTGAGTAGGCAATCCTGAACAGATGCGTTTTAAGGAGTCGCTTGAAAGTGGTAAGTGAGGCAGCAGCTCTGGAAGAGCATTCCAAAGCTTGGGGGCACAGACTGAGAAGGAGCTGTTGCCCATTGAGCAGAGGGACGAGCGAGGAGTATTCTGGAGAGGAGCATGAGATGACCGAAGGGCCCTTGGGGCGAGATGTTGGAAAGGAGCAGAGGAAAGGTAGGTTAGGGCCTTGAAAGTGAAGAGAAGAATCTTGAAATGAGAACGATATCTGACAGTTAACCAGTGCAGTTTCTGATGCAGGGGCTTAGAAGGGGAGAAGCAAGAGCGACGCAGGGGTAGTCCGGCAGCGTAGTTCTGGACTAGCTGAAGGGGACGTAGAGAGAAAGATGTTAGATTTATAAGAAGAGAGTTACAGTAATCAAAGCAGGAGGTAATGCAGGCGTGGACAACAGTCTTAAGACTTTGGTGATCGAAGTGAGAGCGAATGCTGGAGAAGTTACGAAGAAAAGAAAGGGAAGATTTATTAATATTGTGGATATGGGGCTTGAAGGAGAGATGCTCATCGAACACAACGCCCAGATTTCTAACAGAGTAAGAGAAAGCGACAGAGTTTCCACCCAGAGGGAGGGAGGGATAGAGGGATTTAACTTTGTAAACTAGAGTGGGGGTACCAACCAGAAGAATTTCAGTTTTTGAGTGGTTAAGTTTAAGGAAGTTAGCTGATAGCCAGTCCGAGATGGAAGAATAGGAAGATAAGAGGTTACAGATTGAGTGGGCAATGGTTGAGGGAAAAATAGGAAATAAAGATTTGAGTGTCATCAGCATAGAGGTGAAATGATAGACCGGGATTACGTTGGAGGGAGCTAAGATGGAATAAGGAGATACAAAAGAGGGGAGGGCCGAGGACAGAGCCTTGAGGGACACCAAATAGAATTAGAGTGGAGTCAGAGGAGACATCGTTAATCACAACAGATTGGGTGCGAAACAAAAGGTAAGAGCGGAACCAGTCGAGAGCAGAACCAGAAATAACAAGGAAAGAGTGGAGGCGATCAAACAAGACGGAATGGTCAATAGTATTAAAGACAGAGGAGAGGTCAATTAGAATGAGGATGGAGGCACAACCCCGGTCAGAAGCTCTACATAAGCAATCAGTAACATTGAGAAGAGTAGTTTCGGTAGAGTGCCTATCTTCAAAACTTGATTGGTAGGTCTCATCAATATTACAGGAAACGATGAGGAATTTATGCGCAAAACAACTATTCTTTCAAGGACCTTGGAGAGGAAGGGAAGTTGCAACATCGGGCGATAACTAGCTTGGTTGAAAGGGTTAAGCCTCGGCTTTTTAAGGATAGGACGGATTTGAGCACATTTGAAGGAAGAATTGACAACGCCAGTTCTAAGGAAGGTATTGAACAGGTGGAGTAGCATTGGGAGTATGACGGGCAATAGTTTGATTAATAGCTTGAGGGGGAACGAGTCACGAGGGCAACCAGATTTTTTTGAGCGCTAGAGTAAGGCAGACAGCTCAGATGCGGTCACGGCAGGAAATACGTTGAGCGGCCGGGGTCGGGGGGGGGGGGGGCATATGGGAGAATATGAATAAACCTGGTCAGGCAGTCGCGGGAGGGAGGCACGAAGGTTGATGACCTTAGCGAAGAATTTCAAGAGGATGGTGGGGCTGATGGGGGTGGGAACTTGGTATGAGGAGATAAGAGAAGAGAGCTGGAAAATATTGGCACGGGGGATCATTCTTATTGTCAGGTAGCAATTTACGCAAATAGGCTTCGCGAGCAAATTTAAGTTTAGCCAAGTAGAGAGATTTCGCAAGACGGTAAGTGAGCGAAAAAGCAGTTGTATCTTGCCCGCGGGAGCGAGCTTTACGAAGAACTCTTTCATGGGCACGTAAAGACTGTCTCGAGCCTATGAGTTTCAGCGAGTACCATGGGGCGCGATTATGGCAGAAAGACGAAGGATCATAATGGGGGAGTGGACATTAAGGCAAGTTAGGAGGGATTGCTCCAAGGAAGAGAGGATTTGGTCAGGGAAGGCGAGAGCGTCAGGAGGGGGTAAATTAGAGGCAACATCAATAAGGAGGGATGAGATGTCAATGGAGGCTCGCCATCAATAAGGTCAACAATAGCATAAGACAGGAAAGAAGTGGTCAAGTTTGAAATTTAACAGTCAGAAATTACAAATTCTAAAATATTATCATGGGAGTGTGTTGAGAAAGAGACGTGTTAAGTAGGTGAGAAGAGGTCAAGAATCGCAAGGAAGGCAGTTAGATTAGGGTTAGTGACAAGTAAGTTGAAGTCCTCCATGATGAAGAGATGATTCGAAGGGGAGAGATTAACGAGGAGGTTACTAAATTTGTCAAGAAAAGGATCAAGGGAGGATAGGGGGGGGGGAGAGCACAATAGTTGTTAGAGAGTGAACAAAATTAGAGACAGTGATAAGGGCCTCAAAAGAAAGAAGAAGGTGGGATGGAAGGGTATTCAGAGATAGAATGAGAGCAACCCCTCCACCACGTTTGTTCCAGGGGTTATGGGAGTAGACGTAGCCATCAGGGGTCGCCAGCGACAAGCAGCCATCACTCCGATTAAGCCAAGTTTTACTGAGACCAAGGAGAGAGATACATGAATTTGTCAGGAGGTCGTGAATGAAATCCACTTTATTAGCGACGCTTCTAACATTAAGGAGAGACGCATTATAAACTGAGAGTGGGGAGGTTGTAGGGAGACGGAGAGGGGAGGTCGGGGTAGATGATTCAATGAAAAATAACTTTTTAAAACCGAAGATAAAGGCAATTATCTTTTTATAGGACGAGATTGATTTTGAGCGATTCCTAGAGCCCACCGAAGGGGATACCTTAAACCCTCTATTAAAAGAAAGAAGTGTGGTTTTGTCCATCATTGATGGAGGAGAAATATGAGTAGGATAAAATGGATAAAGATTTGACGTGGAGACAAATACAAAATCAAGTTAGAGAAACAACAGCGAAAAAAAAAATGATCGGGGAAGAATATGATATGAAGAAAAAAGCAACAAATTAAATAAACACATCTACTAAAAAAAAAAAAGATATACCTAGAATGGCGAAGTACAAAGCACGTGTCGAGGCAACTATAAAAGGCCGAATAATCCAGAAGAATTTGGGGCTGAGGAAAACAGCGGGAGAAATTAGGGGAGGGGGAAAATGAAACAAGAGACCACGTGGGACCGGGCGGTTGTGGGAAAGAAAAGGTAGATGAGAATGGAGAGGAGTCAATAATAGGGATAAAGAAGTAAAAAGAGCACGGAAGAAAATAATACACGGAGCAAAAGAAAAATACGAAGTCTTAATACTCGGAGGAAAAGAAAAATACGAAGTAATAATACTCACAAACGCGTAGCTAGCAGCAGACCATAAGCAGGCACTAATAATTCAGGAACTAATGCACACATACGAGGCTGATGAAAACAGCGAGAGAAATTAGGGGAGGGGAGAAATGAAACAAGAGACCGCGTGGGACCACGTGGCTGAGGGAAAGAAAAGGTAGATGCGAACGGAGAGGAGTCAATAATAGGGATAAAGAAGTTAAAAGAGCTTCGGAATAAAATAATACACGGAGCAAAAGAAAAATACGAAGTACTAATACTTGGAGAAAAAGAAAAATACGAAGTAATAATACTCACAAACGCGTAGCTAGCAGCAGACCATAAGCAGGCACTAATAATTCAGGAACTAAAACACACATACAAGGCTATGCAGCACCAAAACTGGTTAACAACTGAACAGCGAGACAAGCAACAAACAAACACCGGAGCGAAGTGTAAAGTTGGCTAAACAACGGAGAGCAGAAAGAGCAAATGATCTTTGTTGAAATAAATTCATGTCAGAAATCGTCTAATGATTTAAGAATGCTGTAGTATGGTCTGACGAGACGAAGATTGAGTTATTTGGGCTGAATTGTGTTAGTCACGTTTGGAGGAGGCAGCATAATGGTATGGGGCTGCTTCTCCTCTGTAGGTCCTGGAAGACTCCATATTATTGAAAAAAAAATGAATGCTCAGATGTATCGCAGGATTCTGGAGGATAATTTCTTAAAGTCTGCAGACGACTTGAAGTTGCCAAGGAATGGACATTCCAGCAGGACAACGATCCAAAGCATACAGACAAGGGCACTGCAGCGTGGTTTCTGCAGAAGAAAATAAAGGTTATGGGATGGCCAAGTCTGTCGCCAGACCTAAATCCTATTGAGAACCTGTGGCGAGAATTAAACCTAAAGATTCATAAAAGAGACGCAAAAAATCTAACAGATTTAAAAAGAATATGCCAAAAAGAATGGGCCACGATACCTACATACAAATATTTGTAAGAACCTCATAAGTAAATATCCCAAACGGTTGGAAGCTGTACTAGCGACTAAAGGTCACATCACCAAATACTAACTGGTTTTCATAGATGTATCGGATACTTTTTGAAACTTCGTTTGATATTTTTGCCGTAATCATAGTAATATTTTACTATATTTGCAATAGGATACCAATTTGTATTCAACGTACAAGATACATAAGATGTTCAATTTTCGATTACTTTGTTGTTGTGTAACTATGGTAAATAAACATTTGACCATGTATCGGATATTTATTGCACACACTGTATATATATATATATATATATATATATATATATATATATATATATATATATATATATATATATATATATAATTATTAACTGCTCTTAAGGGTATTTTCTTTAATTCTTAATTTGCCATTCACCTATTTTTTTCCTGGGCAAAATCTTATTGTTGTATTGTTTACAGAAATTCCTTATCAAAGCGCATTAATTTAATTCAATTAAATCACTTTGAGTTTACTTGATAAGAAGAGGATAAACTAATCCTCTTTTGTTTTTATTGAAAAACTTACGCTTTGTCACAAATATATGGCATATCTGTACATACCTCCCATCCTCCAGGAGCTAAACTATGTTTCCTTTTATTCCTTCTCCCTCTCCTCTCTATTTAGCGTTTACTTCTTTGAAGGATCCACAGAAACTAACATATCACACCTCTAGTTGTTGTTTTCTGCCAGCACACTTTGACAGATTAGCTGATGGCTCTACGAGGTACGTAATGCGAAAGAAGTAAGAGGTTTAAATTCTTTCTCTGTAATAGGACTTGCAGCTGCTGCGGTTCGACTGGTGGCTTCGAAGAGGTAGTTACGACACTCACTTAGCAAAGTGCGTCCACATGGCAGTGAAAACAGGATGACCGAAGAACTTCAACCACGGGGATCAGACACCTCTAGAGAGCATACCACCAGGCACTCTGCAAGCGAGGAAGACACCTTCAAATCTGTTTTCGGTTAAAACCAGCAATAATGTTGTGAATCGAAACCGATACCTATGTTATCATCTCCTTGTCAAAAGCAAAATAAGAAGAGACAGCAGATATTATAATAAAGAATGAGCAAGTTTAGCAAACACTAACTAGAGCGTGTATCATCATATACAAGGAGGAATTTATGGTGAGAAGGTGGTTCTCTTCGATTACGGCCTGGTCACCAGTTCCTTAGGAACAAATATTTCTTTTCTTGTATTTGAATCCAAATTTGGGATTCGAGTTCGTTTATAAGGCTGCCCGCCATATTAAAATCATATTTATATTTATAAATAATTTAATTGGATAAAATAACTATAGTTTGCAGTTGACATTCGATAAGCTGAATGAGTGGAGTCGGCGAGTCTAAAACCCTTAATGGGTGGACTTTAGGTGAGTTAAAAGTTCATCGATGGATGTAATACTTTGGCTTGCTGAAGTGGTGTGGCCTAATGTAATGTAATGTACCATAATGTGTTGGGTATTTATGTGAAGAGAATGTAGGCGTGATCAGTTTTGATCCCATCGTGTTTCTCGGGGAGGAGGTTTGTCAGAAGTGAATATTTGTGGGTGTATTTGGGAGAGAGAGAGATAGATAGATAGATAGAAAGAGAGAGAGAGAGAGAGAGAGAGAGAGAGAGAGAGAGAGCAGAAATGATCTGAATTGTTATCAAAGAACTTATATGAGAATAGAGAAAACGGGTAAGAAAAGGATAGATTTTAAATCTGAAGAAAGTTTTGAAAAATCTTTATGAGGATTCCATGTCAAGCAGTTTGGTGCTGAAATAGAAAAATAGAGAGGCAACTTTTTAATTATCATTCGGAAGTTTTGTGCATAGAAAATACTATTTATGAGATTCTGTGTGTATGAAATAACTCAATAGGAATTATTCAAATGAATAAACCTTATAATAATGATAATACACTGACGTGGTGAATGGAATAATAAACGTATGATTGATCTAAGATATACTCGTACACTTTTTGTTTTTAAAAATTAAATGGTTAAACAAACAAATTGAAGATATCTACATAATAGAAAGGACAAGAGGAACAGCTTCGCCACTTCTCCTTACAGAAGGAGCTTGCTCTTAGCTGGCAGACTTTCGGTCTGTGTCTTACGGCCTATCATGATTCTTTTTTTCTCCATCTAAATTTGCTTTAATAACTTCCATGCCAAAATTTTAAGAAATTCTCTGAACTTCACCATCTGTAATTCTTTTAGTTCAAAAAAATTCAGAAAAATTCGATACTTATATTTATTTCTGAACTTCACTATTTTATTTTTTGATATTATAAAGGAATTATTAGCAATAACTTTGATAAAAAATTTAAATCTACTTAGGTGACAACCGAACTAAACGAAAAAAATAAATTCAAACCTTAACAAAATCTTGTTCTTAAAATATAGGGTTATGGATATAATTTATTAAAGTTAAATGAATCAATTCAAGTAAAATGATTGCAAATTAAATATTCAGTTGAAATAATAATGCATAAGTATAAAAAAAATGACTAGTTCACGTGAACTAAATGTTAAAAGTCGATACATCGATTATCAATATTGTAAAATAATGATTAGAAATATTTATACAGAATAATGAAATCAAATATGTACAAAGTGCATGATAATTAAGGCAGTATTTATATGATGAAATTTAAGTGGACCTTTACTAAATTTTGAAAATATTGATGATACATTTTAAAAATTAAATAGTTTCCACAATAACACGGTGTGTCAATTCAATGTGAATGTAGAAGAATAAAAATGAATCGATTGAGTACGCATCTTCTCTTGATATCGGAGAGTGCAAACATGAATGCAACGAACTAAAAAAGAAAAAGAATTATTTAACTCGAATTCATGTACAAAAGAAAATGCAAGAAAATTTAGAAAAACGATTTCTCTTTTGGCTTGAAAAGTGATTGTGTGTTGTCAGTAATTGTGTGTGTCTATAAAGGTTGAAGTGGCTGAGTGAGTAGACACAAAAATGCCATACATGGCTGGAAGACGCATCATCAAAATCGAGAGTGGTCGAACAGCCCACCATTGAATTTCATTGAGAGGAAAATAGCTTCTAAATTGATGAAAATTTTGATGAACAAAATGGTCGAGTTAACTAGCAAGCCCTAGTGAATAATTGAAAACCATAAGCATTGTATGACCTTGTGTTTGTAAGTTAACTCTCCTAGTCACTTCGTTGGATGAGTGACTCGCGAGGCAAGTCCATGTATCACTGTGTGAGTGCTGAATAAGTTGTGAGGCATATTGCTATAGGTAACACTGTGTGAGTAGTGGGTTGATATGCGTGTTGCCGTAGCCCTGTGTCAGTCCTAAGTGAAATGATCGGCACGTTGCTGTAGCACTATGCAAGTGCTGAGTGAATTGATGGCGTGTTGTCATAGCAATATGTGAGTGTTGAGTTAATTGATGGCGTAATTCCATAGCAATGAGTGAGCACTGAGCGAAATGATGGCATGTTACCAAGTCAAGTAAGCTGTGTGAGTGCTAGTGAATGAATGGCAATGAATTAGTGCGAAATCTGCCTTTGAACTGCGTAGACGATTTACTGATCTTGCAAGTGAGATGGAGAAGGGTTTTGCGACCATCTCTTCGGCTGTCAGTTGGAAGTTTTTGAAGTTGTGTCACTTATTAAAAAGTGTTGTGATTTACATTAGGAGGACTGCGTGACCCGGACGTTAAGGGTACCATGAAGTTTAGTTGTTACCTCAGTAGGCTTCTCTTTGATGAAGGCTAGTGTTGCATGCGTCTGATGATGATGACGTTAGATATGATCAATGGTTGTAGTTGAGTTAGAAGAGTATATTATATATGTAAGCTTAGGTATTATTTATTTTAATAAGATATTATTTTTCAGCTTTAAAAGATCGTAAATAAAATAATGGCTAATAGACACCCTAGGTAGTTAAGAATGCGCTGTTTGAGTTAAGCTAGTTATCTCACGAGCTCTTTAACAGCCAATCGTTAACCGTGATATATTCTGCCAAGAAACTTAAATTTGGAGATTTGCGGCTCTCTTTCGCGTAAAATGGGGTTTTCTTTCGTTGTGAAACGAGAACGGGTTTAAGATCGAATAGCGTTATTATCATCTTTAGCATTCCAATTTATCTCCCTCTTTTTTACTATGTCAGGCCATCCAAGTTTCGGATTTTTGTCATTTCCTCTAAACCTAAGACTTCGCGAAATTATCTTTGAAAACTCCGCCACTTTTGTTTGCCTTGTTTTTGCATAAATAAATAAAAAGTCGTGGAATAAAACATTGATATTCTTATATGACAAATTTGAGGGGAAACGTACTATAAAGTTTTAAAATCTCCTTTGAATTTCACTATTTACTTTCTGTTACTTTCTGGTCATTATCTATACTCTTCAGAGTGTATCAAAGTGTAATCAAAACAATGATAACAAAGTCTCTCTTTATTAGGATGCCCCATTGTATTTTGAGATCTTTGACTTAATATGTCCAATTTGTCCAAACTTCCGAAATTAACAGTTAAACTCTTTCATTGACTTTTTTATTTGACTTTTTATGACTAATTTGTCGAACTAATTCCTAAAACAACAGTTAAACTCTTTCATTGAATTTTTCTTTGAAATTTTATAAACAATTTGTCAAACTAATTCCAAAAAGAATAATTAACCTCTTTCTAAAGACATCAGAGTAGCTTATACGACAGTTTCACGTTATTCGAAAGCCAATGGAAAGGATAAAGAGATAAGTTTGTTCCACATAAACTGAATTCTAATTAATGACAAACATTTCTTTTTGTGAGACTCAATACTAATCCATTAGTAGTATTAATAATCGAAATGGACATAAGTTGCAATATACCTTAATTAACTTGAAACTTTCGACATCACTAGACATTGAACCTATAAAAAAATAGAGAAATAGACCTTACTTTTATTTATAACTAAATATATAAAATAAAATTACCTTTAAAGATCATATAAATCTAAGTACATAACATTCACATTTATTTTCAATCAGAATTTTTTAGTTTAAACGTCATCTCTTTGCCAAGCGTTTACCTGAAATATAATAAAAGTTTTTTTTAGTTTATATAAAATAGATAAATTTAAGGCAAACCACGCTGGTACGCATTCCAAATCTACTCGATTTAAGGGGCTCTTAGTTTTTCTGTTATGTGTTAATCTTAAATCCTATGAATATTCATGTGAACCAGTCATTAACATGTACGTATTTTTACGACATTTATCTGCACAGTTTCTTTTAAAAAGAGAGTAATGAAATACAGATAAATTGTTGTCCCTGAAGGCGGTTTTAGGCTAAAATATTTTTCGCATTCGGAGTATGATGTTTGTATTGATGTTATTCAGATATATTTTGTGCACTTTAATGCTTTAGAGTGGTACCCTGCAATTAATTTTATTATCAAGCAGTTACAGTTACATAATCTCCTCTATGCTGTATAAATATAGTTTGCAAAATCTAAAATTTCCGTGTAAATTACAATAAAATATTTGGGTTCAGAATCTTCAGTAATTTGTAAAATATAAGTTTAGGAAGAGAAAATTATTGAAGTTAACTTGTTTCTGGACCATACAACCCGTTTTCATATTGAATGCCTAAATAGAACAGGTTTTATGTACTTGGAATTAGTATCTTAAAATAATTTTCAAATCCTATGGCGTTACACATCGTGTCCAGTGATATTAAAACGCAGAAGTTGGAATAATTCCTGGTCATTTCTTTCTTAACTTTCGATCTTGGTGAATCAGTTTTCACGTGATATGGAGAGAGAGAGAAAGAGCACAGTAATAAAGAAAACTATGTGCGATCAAACGGCCAAGGATCAAATAAACTAATGATTTGACCCGAGTCATTAGCTTCTTAAGTACACTTCCCAACATACCAGTGCTTCCACCTTTGTCAGCTGTAAACTTATCCAGAATTTCACAAAATTATATCTAGAACTATCTAGGACCTAGATAAAATAATCTAAAGAATATCTAACTTAAAATACTTTGAATGAAATGTGTTGTATCATATTTACCTTATTTAATTAAAAGTGTAGGTGTATGTCTCCGTCTTCATCACTCTTATCTACTTCTACTGATGAAACACGAGTACTAGTAGACGGCTAGTCGACAAGGTTGTTCTTGTATGCTTCAGCAGTAACAATTTGTTTTAAAAGTGCTTCAGAGAGCTGCTAAGTAGCACAACATTTTCCAGGTGTAAGCAAGCCAAATTTTGTAGTGATTATTGAATGAATTAAATTTAATTGCATTTTTTTCTTGAGTTTTGATTTAATATAATTCATGACACTAAAAACTCTCTCAAAGTTAGCATTTAAATGAAGGAAGGTTAATGCTAATAAAGCACATAAATAGAGATTTGTAAAAGGACTTTCACCTGAAGCATCCTTGTAATCCTTCACTTCACTCCAAAATGCTTTACTATCAGTTTTGTTGTTCCAATCTACCAAGTTGGTTTTTCCTAATTGGTATTTTGATTCTGTTATGACTTCATCAGATGCACCCAAATATTTCAAGACCTCACAGTATTTTGTTATATTATTCACAGGTCGAATTATTTTAGTAACATAAAAAAGAGAAATGTTCTTCAAAATTCTTAAATTATCAGGTAATCTTTGCTTTAACTTTAAACAATGATAATAAAAAATCTTGGCACTGCTTTCGCAACAAGCTTTCTCCACTTCCAAACAGCAATTTCCTTGTTCTTAACTCGTCAACTTTTTTCTCGAATAAATATCCAAGATATGGTTTCGGGTCTAAGATAACCTTCTATGTTACAAATGAACAAATCATCTGTGCAAGTTGGCGGTAGTAATCTTTTGCCAAAAGATTTAATAAGCACAACAAGCTCATCAAGTAATTTAACTTGGTAAATACTCTTGGACTCATATAATTTGTTAGTTTTTTTGTACTTCATTGAATACTGGTTGTAGAAATAGGGAGAATTCAAAATTCTTTTTATCAGAAGACATTCCAAACAATAATTCCGCCGTATAACATTTTTCACTTAATCTAGTAATTTAAAATGTGTTCGTAATTCCAACAATTATTTCAAGATTTGTTCAACGGATGGTTGAATAGATATCTATCCATCCTGTCTTACAGTATGAGGGTATTTTAAGAGGTTTAATCCATCATGTATTGTTTTGTACAACTCACTATAATGGTGTTGCCTCGTGGATGATTTGGAAAACCAATTATAAGTTCCTGCAATAATAAACTCTAAATTTCTTTGTAAATACTCAGAAAAAGTATGAAAAATTGCTAATTGTAGCGAATGGCATATGCATCTTACCAATATTAAGGAAGGATTCTCTCGTTTTAACTTAGCAAAGATACAATTATTAACACCAACCATAAAACTGGCATTGCCAGTGCCAATTCCACCAAGTTTCTTTACATCTAATTTCTTTGAGCCTAGCAAGTTTTTAGTGGTGTAACAATGCTCTCTGCATAACACTGTTCTAATTCATCAATTCCAAGTTATGTATAAACTGCTTTGTTTGCACTGTTGCTACAATCGATGATAGACACTCCAAGAAACTTTGTGACTGAAATATCACTTGATTCGTCCAGTAATAAACTATATTACTATTACCAATGTATGTTATTAATATTTTCAAAATGTGTCTACAAAACATTTTTGGAACACGACTTTGCAATCGGGAATATTGTTTTTAAAAAAATCACTCTTATGGTCACAGTTAGAAATGGCGCAATGGAAACTAAAAGACATTGCTATGGAGCCTTCGAGGTTTGAAGTATTATTAGATTTCTTTGGCTTAAATGTTTCATTTATTAGCACACTTTCAAACGACACAAATTTCTAGTGTTTATATACAATTGCAAATCTTAATATTTGACTTTAATTTAACAATTACAGTACTTACAAAAAGCTTTGTTTTCATCATCAGGAACTTCCATCACCCACTGTTTAAATGCATCCTCACGCAACCACTCTTTTTTAAACTTTTGCTCATAAGGCTTTTATTTTGGCATTTTCAAGGATTAAATGAATACTGCAAACGAATTTTGATTACCCTGTTGAAGAGGAGTATATTAATAGCGAATACAAAATGAAGCAAAACGATAGATATCACGCTATCAATTACAACACAGAACCATCTCACTCCGATACTATTATTAAATCTCTTTTAAAAGTGCATCAACCCCATATGGACTATAGGCCCCATACATGTTTAAGGGAGGTCATAGTTACTACCTCCATCTTCTCTCTTGGGACTCCACTCCAAGACACTTGAAACCAAAAAGAATATGGAGTCTGTGAATAAAAAAGACATTTAAAGTTCCTATACACTATTACACACATATAATAAAAGAGAGAACAATAAAAATTAAAGGAGAAAAAAGAAAAACAAAACAAAATAAGAGTGACAATATTGTAATGATAAATTATCTGCTGAATATATTTATACAAAGAGGTTACACACACACACACACATATAAATATATATATATATATATATATATATATATATATATATATATATATATATATATATATATATATATATATATATACATATTACATACACACATATATATATATATATATATATATATATATATATATATATATATATATATATATATATATATTATATATTTCTGCAAAGAGGTTACAAACATACATATAATAAAATAGGAAATAAAATAGAGGCAAGAATAGCAATATTGTAACGATAAATTAATTGCTAAATACGAGTATATTTTTACAAGAAGTTTTCCTTTAAAAATTTAGAAAAAGTTTAACAATCCAAGATAATCCTTTCTTGGACATACTCTAGGGCAAATTCGTCTGAAAGTAGGGAAATAAGAAATTTGAGGCTGTTCTTCACATCTTTTTTAGAACATTAATGACAGTTATTAACCAGTGTTTTCATTAGTTTATGGCAATATGCGTGAATATATCTTTGTGTAGCTCCGCCCGTGTGAAAGTATGCCGATGTCTCTCCTGTGATTAGTTCAGAGAGGGTCATTTATCTATTTGAAGGATCCAAAATATAGTTTTAAAGGTCAATGAAATTAATATCTTAATGAGCCAAGCTTAGTTAGGAACAAGGAAAACATCGCCTGTTACAGTTTCTTGTGGCAACCGTTAGGAGGATTTTTTTACAATTTGGACAGTAGAAGAACTTTCCTTATTTTACCCTTTAAGGGGGAAGCAAATGTAAATCAAACTAAAAGGACCACTTTATATCCCTCAAAAACATATAGGAACAAGTTCTAAGGTCTTTAATTCCGTAACATTTAATGACCAGGAGCTTCTGGGAACAAAATTGACACAAGTCTTCCAATCGTTTCTGTAGTGCCTCCGAACAAAAGTGGCACAAGTCTTCCAATCGTTTCTGTAGTGCCTCCGAACAAAAGTGGCACAAGTCTTCTAATCGTTTCTGTAGTGCCTCCGAACAAAAGTAACAAAATCTCTCTACCTTCAAGCGCGGGCGAATTGGAGGGAAGGCGGAAGACAATGGCGCAGGTCGTCAGTAAGATTCCTCGGGGAGTCATTTCAAGGAGGCCTCGAAGATGGGGTTGGATTACTTCCTGATGAAGAATGAGATTTTAACTGCTTTAGAGAGACGTAATCTGAACCCAAGATGATTTTGCATATCGGCAGGTAGTCTCAGTCTCGAATGAATGGAAATCTTGAAGGGGTGGTAAAGATGAGAGGGCCACATAATTCTCCAGGAAGAAGGGGGATATCTTTCTTCTGACCAGGGGCCAAAATTTAACGAAGGTAGATGTGCTAACAAGATCTTCGACAAAGTACGACGACAGGTTACACGACGGGCTTTCAATCTCCTCGAGAGATGGTGAGCTTTGGGTAAAATACCCGGGTGACTTATCCGTTAAACGCCTCAAGGCCTAGCGGTTCCTAGGTGATTCTTGAAGCCAGTCTAAGCAAACAAATTTCATAATAACGAGTCGTTCCAGACGATGAAACTTGGCTTATGATATGAGTGTAGGGTTAAAGTGGCTGTCACAGTGTTATCGCACGAGAGAGGAGGGGGGCGGAAAGGTGTCCGAAAGCAAACACAACTGTGATGGGTGATTAAGCGAGAGACTGATTCTTTCTCGAACTTACTGAAATTCTCACGCTGGGCGCACATGGTCTTGAAAGAAGAGAGGGGTATTTCCGAGGGGGGGCTTCCTCTCACGGTGGTACTTCGAGGGAATTTCCTCACAGTGCCGTTGTAATATGTACAAGAACTGTCTGAAGGATTGACTGGGCTGAATTCTGCATTGTATAAACTTCACACGGTAAAAATCTCGGGTCATATTATAGGAGGCAATTAGCTCGTCCTTCAACGATGAATAATCAATTGTTGCCTTTGATGGTAGGGAATGAAAATTTCCCTCAGGTGGGCGTTCAGTAGGAGCAACAATTTATCTACGCCGTCTGATTCTATGTCCCAGTGGTTTACTTCTAAGATCTTCTTGAAGTGGGTTAAATATGAAGCGAAGTCTTCTCCTTCTTTGAAGACAGGCAGTTTGAATGAGTTGTGTTGCTGAAATCTGGTCCCCAAAATCGTAGTAGATAGGGTTTCGTTTCTCGCCCTTGTCACCAGTGTTGGCAAGGTAAGTATTTCCCACTTTTGTTTTGCCCAGGAAAAACTCTGGGAAAAACCGGGTAAAAGGGTAAAGTTTCCCTGGGAAAAACTGGATAAAACTGGATTTTTTGTGTAAAACTAGTAAAAAGGATAAAAACGGAAGAATTGAACTTTTAATTGATTACACTGGGCTGCATCCCCTCAGAAATTCCTTGCAGCAAAGACGTCATTACCATTTCCAATTAGAGTTTTGCATGCTAATTCCTGAAATCATACTGATTTTTTCAGGGAGGTTCTCATTTTTTGGTAATAACCGACACTAAATTATTCAGGTTTATCGTCCAGAAATGCGTCTGAGCCAGGTCTATAAAATTCCTGTAAATTTATATAGGTAAGTAAAGGCAAAGAGAGGTTGACAGGCCATTTTATTTTATTGAGAAGAAACAAAATAATGATAAATGTACGTTATACACATACAGGCATGTACATATCTGCTTACGAAAATCACCATTGTGTTTTAATGTTGAGGCCAGCTATTGTCCCTCAAAGGCACGCTTTCGAGACTTTCTCTTGTGTGCCGGTGGATCAGCAGATGTTGCCCGGCTTCTTTGAAGCGACCAGCAGAAATCAACCATCATCGTCACGCTCCAATTTCCTTGATAGCGGTGCTCCATTTAGGATATATCTTGATGGAACCTCTCCCCCTGTTCCTCACTTAAGTCACCGAAGTTCGCAAGAAAGTAGTCAAGATGACTATGGAGGAAATCCATTTTTAGGCTCATCCGTACGCCAGCCGTCTCATATGCTTGAAGCATATTCCCAACCTCTTTTCTTGTAGTGATCGGCTTTTGTGTGTCCCAAAAGGCCTGCTATAACTGACTTATTACTATTTCAAGCACTTCTTTCATGGGTGTTAATGCTTTAGTGAAGCCGGTATCTGAAAGAAGCTCACGAATCTGTGGTCCAACAAATATGCCGGCTTTCATTTTAGCATCACTTACAGAAGGGAATTCGAGGGACAGGTACTTAAACCCTTCTCGATCTTTCGGAAGTGGTTTTACAAAGTTATTCATCAATCCCAGCTTTATGTGAAGTGGAGGTAGAAGCACTCTCTCCGCTAGTAAAAATGGTAGAGCTTTGACGTTATGGCGGCCGGTTACAAATTCTGTCCGTTGTGGCCATTGCACTTGTCGGTGGTGTACGGAATCTACACGGCTGTCCCACAAGCATAAAAAGCATGGAAGTTTGGTGTAGCCTCCCTGCAGCCATAAAAAAATACTTAGGACCTTCAGGTCACCACAAAGAAACCAGTTTTGATCCTGATATTTTATGTTGTTAAGAAGAAGTGACATGATAGGGTAGGTTTCTTTCAGGGTGACGGAATGCGCAATGGGCAATGATGCTACTTTTAGCCGTTACAAAGTAGCATAGGTTTCAGACTCCTTGTAGAGGAGTCGATAAAGAGCCTCCATTCTTCAGGATATTATTCCTTGCCCATGTGTCCCACAAGACCTGCAATATCATGGCAATGCACCATGTCATCTGTCTTAGTAAAGTACCACACAAATTTCTGCTCTCGATGCCTATACCATGCAAAGTGTGTTCTGCTTCCCAAAAGATTTTTCTCTGCTACCCTTAAGCCTAGCAATTGTGCAGATTGTTTTGACAGCCCAAGATCTCGAACAAGGTCATATAGCTTACTTTTTTCAAACAACTAAGGGCTTTTCCCACGGATCTCAGTAGGGTTAAACTTTTCATCCACATCTGCATCTTAACGTTCACTACTTGAGGAGTTACTAGAAATGCTACGGTACACATTCTCAGGAGATATTGATACTGGGACGTCATCACTGTGTGGTACAGGTCGCATAGCTGATGGAATGTTTGGATATTTAATGTGTTTCATGCTTTTAGAATTCATCCCCAGCGGTTTCGCCATACAAAAATAGCAGTCATCATGGTGATTTTTCGATTCCCGCCAAACGATTAGGATTTTAAATGGCATTAACTTACGTTTCCCTTTAATCCAATGGCTCAACCCAGAAATACTGTTCACACAGGCAAAATGGAGAGCCCATGGCTTGTCCTGATCTCTTAGTTCAATGGCAAAGTAGGCACGATAGGGACGTTTTACTAAAGATGTGATAGTGCACTTCTTTTGAGGTTGTGTACTTTCCGAATATGTAGCAGAACGAGCTAGGATGGTTCTTGCAAGTCAGCGGCATCCTTCAGTTAATCCGCAACAAAATAAATAAAAATAAGACACAGCCAATGATCACACGCGGACATTACAGAGTAATAATTCATACATAGCTGCCTATGCACCTAGCTCTATAACACATGCTGTGAAACACAAAAACTAGAAACTCAGGAGCAAAACGAATACTACCACAGTATTCAGCACGCAAAATTGGTCTGGAAAATGATATTGTCATTTATGTTGCATTTTTTATGCAGACTTGTGTTACTAATGAATTTATACACTTAAATTAATATATTAACTATATTAGAACAGATAGACTAAATTATATACTTGTATCTTCATAATAATAATGATAATATATTAGTTAGCGTAACATAGGTTTTCATTACTAGTTGGAAAAATTAAACAATGCCCCCGACAAACAAAGATACAAATAATTCTGATTATCAGAAATCCATGAATTCATTAAGGTCATGTTCTGAATATCTAGAAGTTGACTGTTATCTTCTTTCACTTATGATACTATTATTGTCTTCATTATATTTTGATTCCTTCCACCCAAAGTGCCTGTATACGTAAATAAGCTTAGCAACACGTTCATTGTTGAGTCAGTTTCTTAGCTTTGTATAAATAAGGCCCGCTGTGCTGAACAACCTCTCAATCCCAGCACAAAAAAGAGGATATGATGAAATAGATAACATCAAGGACCAAAATTTTTTAATTAAATCTAATGAAGGAACTATAAATCATTGTGATAGAACGGGTTGAGGCCGCATAATTTCAATCACTATCACATGTTATTTAAAACCACGATGCTACCCACGTGCATATTGAAGCCGGGCGCCTTATCGCAGCCACCTGAGTCAATGTTTAAACAAGAAGGTTTATCTTCCCCCGTGAACCCCATGCTTCGACCTCGTCAGATTGAGTTAGGCTTATAGGCAGATAAGGTATTGTTATCAGGCTCGGCTGTGCATTCCTTCGAAGCCCCCACTCCATTGTCCCCCACGCCAAGGGGATTTTTCGACTATTTATATGGAAACTTAACCACTAAGATTCAGATTAGAGATCCAGATTTTCTTCGCGAGACATCACTACGGTACAGTCTCACTTTGTGCACCAAAGGGCCCTCAACCTCGAGATCCACCATCACTTGTCCAGATGAAGGACAATATCCCTTGAGTGCCAAGGTTCGAGCCTTTGTGACGCCAAGTCCACTAGGCTTTACCTGTTGTTCAGAAAGAGAACAACGTTAGAACAGCCATTGTTCTTTTGAGCCCGTTGAAAAAAACCGGTTCTCACTCCACCCACCCTGTTGTTCAGAAGAGAACAACGTAGAAAAACCATTGTTCTTCTAGCACATTCGCCCAGAAACGGTTCTCACCCTTCCCTCTTGTTGTTTCGAAGAGAAGAACATTAGAACAGCCATTGTTCTCGAGCCCATAGACAAGAGAAGGTTCTCACCCCCCCCTGTTGTTCAGAAGAAAACAACGTAGAATAGCCATTGTTCTTCAAGCCCGTTCGTCAAGAAACGGTTCATTCCCAAGACGCCACGACAGGATCATTTAATTCCCCCCCGGCGGAACTCGCCAGTGGACCGAAAATTCCTTCACGCCGCCTTCCTCTCACAACAAGTGTATTTACGTAAGCTGAACGTTACCTTTGAGTATTTAACCATTCTGTCAACCCTATCCTGTGCTTTAAATGGTTTAGCAAACCATCTCACCCCTAAACTTTATATTTGTTTTACCTTTTTAAATCGCTCTTAATCCTCGGATTAGCTAGATTCCCCACGACCCTTCCATTCTCTGTTTATGGCAATATTTTCCGTTTTGTGTGTTGTTGATAGTTTTTATTAATAAAACTATATTTTATTAATGATAGCAATATTATAATCCTTGAGCTCAGTTCCAATTCTTAAGCATATCTAAGATAAATAATATCGGTCAACCCAGACATCCACTAACTCTAAAGATAATTAAATAAGTTCCCTCAACGAATAGTTATATATGGTATATCGTCGAGAATCCATTCTGCGACATATATATATATATATATATATACTATTTAAATTTGGTGTCAAGTGTGTGGTGTAACGCTATATCTTTGCAAACACTGGTCTCAGTCGAGTAAAGCATAGTGTTATTCGTTATAATAATAGAGTATAATAGTTTCCTTTTGTTTTAACGATTGCAATCCCATTTTTTTAAACTTAAGAAGCTGGAGTAGCTCAAGGAACTGTTATAATAATTTGTTTGTGTTTTTTTGTTATTTTATTCAGTGGTTATTTAGATTGAGAAACTAAGTACGAATAAGTCAGTGCCCATATTTAGGTAGGCTAATTCTCTAGAAGGCATAATTCTTGTTGCAGGGAATTTTAGTTGGTTGACTAGTGCGCCCCCAAGTGCAAAGATGACTCATTTCGAAATCTTTAAAGCGCAAGGAGAGTCCTTGGGACTTTCCAGAAAAGAACTAATTGAGTACGTTCAAGAGGAGCAAAGAAAAGAGCGAGAAGAAAAAGATAGAGAAATCCTACGAGAAGAAAAAACACGAGAAAGAGAAATCCAACGAGAAGAAAGAGAAAGAGAAATCCAGCGAGAATAAAGAGAGGAACGGAAAAGACAAGCTAAGCTGAGCTTCACCATCAGATTGAATTAGCTCGTGTTGAAGCAGAAATACAGTCAGCCAATTCACGTTCAGAAGCCCCCCCTCAATCTCCCACTAAAGCTCCCCAATTTCAAGGACGGAGAGGATTTCGGACCATTTTTAGCCCACTTCGAAAAGATCCTCGAAATCAATAACATGGATCTGGAGGCTGAAGGTGTAGTCAGATTACTTCCCCTGTTAAATTGTAAATTACGCGAAATTTTTATATCCTTACCATCTGAATGTACAATTAACTACAGCACCTTAAAAGCTAAGTTATTTGCCGCTCATAATATGACTCCCGATTTCTGACGCCAAAAATTTCGAGGAGGTCGTATTAAACCTGGACAGACGTTCCGTCAATTCAGATACATTCTTCAAAGGAATTTAATATTTTGGTTAGAATCCTCAAAGGTTGATCCTAACTACGAGTCCTTAACCAACTTCGTGTTGCGGGATCAATTTTTGGCGTCTCTCCCGACGGAGATCCGCGCGTTCGTCAAGGATC
This sequence comes from Ceratothoa steindachneri, assembly GCA_963969495.1. Classification (NCBI taxonomy): domain Eukaryota; kingdom Metazoa; phylum Arthropoda; class Malacostraca; order Isopoda; family Cymothoidae; genus Ceratothoa; species Ceratothoa steindachneri. Next base: position 134,521,775 of record OZ018332.1, on the reverse strand, counting down.
CTCGGTGCCAGACCTTTAAAGAATGTACCGAAGAAGCGGATGTCTATGCCGCAAGCCAAAATTTATACCCAAAGGAGAATCGAACTTCTCACCATTTCCCCTACAAGGAAAGAAGGAAGGATACGCGACCCTTCACAGGAAAGCCGACAAAGTTTCCGAGCCCCGTAAAACCCCCAAACTTCTTTCCCCCAAACCAGCAACGGGACTCCAAACCTTTCGTTAAGATTTCTCCTCCAACTCTCTTCCCGAAGCGACCAATCATATGCTTCACCTGTGGTGTAGAAAACCACACGAGCTGGAATTGCCTCCAAAATTCTAGGCTTAAGAACGGACCAGCCCACCAAATTCACCAGATTAATGCCACCCCGGCTTCCCCGGTGGTGGAGATCCAAGCAGCAACTTCTCCCCCTCCGTCAGGCCACCAGGTAAATTTTATTTTCGATAAAAGTTCATCGGGAACTTTGAAATTTGCGGAGGGCAGCGTGAACGGCTGCAGAGTCTCTACTCTCGTCATGGACACAGGATGTACGTGTTTCATCGTGTCCGACGAGCTCCTTTCCCTAGTGGACCCTAACCACGAAAAATTTGTGGTATACATGACTACCTTGGGCGTGCGAACCAATTCCCCGTCGTCAGATGTTACCTGCAGTGTCAATATTATGATGGCTGGGCTGAAGTCATTTCAGCACCTATACAATTCTGTTCTGTGCTTATAGGAAAGAGCCCCCAAGTAAGTTCCGACCCTGTGTCTCAGGCCGCCCTTCCTCGAGGCTGAGCTGAGAAAGAAGCCCAGGAGCCGGTCCCCATCAGAACCCCGATACCGTCCGATTTTTTGGAGACCCTTAACCAGGACTTAAGGACGGCACAAAAGGAGTGTGAATCACTAACACCCTTAGGTGATAAGGCCCAAGACAAGGACACGGAGACTGTTCGTGGACCCAAAGAAAAAAAGTACCCCTAACGCGCCCATGGAGATACGTGAGTAGCACTGGACGAAACATCGACGCTTGAAGAGGATTACCCCGCGGAGTCATATAATGTAATCCAGACAGTGTGCATCCAACCTGATGCCGATTACCCTCTTCCTTCACTACCAGGTGAGTCTTTTGAACCCTCTGACCTGGATATCGACGCGCAGCTGACACCACATCAAAAGAGTTAGCTACAAGAACTATTATGTCAGTTCGACGACGTTATTTCAGAGAAGCCTGGATGCGCTAATAGTTTCGAGCATGATATCAAATTAACAACTTTAGAACCCGTCCGTTCAAAACCCTATCCCATGCCGATTCATTTACGCCAAGCCTTTAACGCCGAAGTTGATAATTTAATTAGTTTAGACATAATAGAACCTTCCACCTCTAGTTATTGTTCCCCAATCGTCATGGTCAAGAAACCTGATGGCTCTTATCGGATGTGCATTGACTTCCGGAAGTTAAATTCGGTAACTGTGTTCGACGCCGAGCCCATCCCGTTGGTAGACCAAAACCTCCACCTTTTTGAAAACACCAAGTTCATCTCAGAACTCGATTTGTGCAAGGCGTATTATCAAATCTCCCTCCGGGCCGAGGTGAAAGCATATACCACCTTTGCAACGGAGGTAGGCCATATGCAATTCAAGTGCCTTCCTTTTGGCCTCGTCACTGCTTGTAGCAAATATAACCGTCTCATGAGAAGGTTGTTGGATGGACTTCCGAATGTATCCTTTTACTTCGATAATGGCTACGTCGCTACTCGCGAATGGAGTCACTATTTAACCACCCTATTAGCTTTTTTCGAGCGACTGCGTGAAAATGGCCTCACCATTGGCCCCAGCAAATGCCATTTTGCCCACGAAACCATAAAATACTTGGGTTTCGAAATGGGACAAAGCCAGTTGGGTCCACAAGAGGACAAGATTAAGGCAATCGCCGACATGCCCCTCCCGATTACAAAGAAGCAATTAAGATCGTTCCTAGGATCAGCTTCTTACTATCGGCGATTTGTTCCAAATTTCGCTGCAATTTCAGCGCCTCTCAGCTCCCTTTTAAAAAAAGAATTCCCCCGATCGTCTACGTTGGAATGATGTCGCTGTTTCCCATTTTAATCAGCTCAAGAGTAAGCTCATTTCTGCCCCCATTTTAAAGTGGCCCAACCCGGAAAAATCCTTTGGGATTAAGACCGACGCGAGCAACGAAGGCATTGGAGGTGTACTCCTTCAATACGAGGATGACGGAACGAGTCATCCAGTTGCATATGCTAGTCGCCAATTATTACCACGCGAAAAGAGATATGCCACTATAGAAAAGTAAGCTCTATCAACTATCTGGGTTATAGACAAATTCAAAATGTACTTGATAGGAAAAGAATTTCAGATAGGAACCAACCACCGTCCGTTAGCCTATATTAGGATGTGCGACACTCTAAGAGTATCAATTTAAAATAAATTATATAAAAGGTTCCGATAACCAGGTCGCTGACGCACTCAGTAGGAATGCGTTATCGAATAGCGTAGAGTAATTGTATTCGTAGGATTAGGATCTCTATATATGTATATACCGTCTTGTACGACTTAAATTAAATTTTCTTGTAAGATAATTAGTTAATGGATATGTCTGAATTTTGTAACGCTCAATGCCTATTTTTTTTGCATGTATATATATATATTTGTACCCATTAAATTACGTATAAATTATTTTGTCCCATATGTACTAATTTTATATCATTTCATTGTTCCATGCACCCTTTTTTTGATTAAGTTTAAATTAAAGGTTATTTTCCCCTATAATCAAAAGATCAAAATAATCATATGTATTGAGGTAATACTAGTTAGGTGCATGAAGGTACGGTTGGTAGAATAAAACGAGTTCCCCACAACGGAGCTCTATCGTTGACCCTTCTCTCTTTTTTTTCGAAGTGACAACTTCCCCCGGAATGGAGGGGTGTGATAGAACGGGTTGAGGCCACTTAATTTTAACCACTATCACATGTTATTTAAAACGACGATGCTATCCACGTGCATCTTCGCTTTGAATCAGGGCGCCTTATCGCAGCCACCTGAGTCAATGTTTAAACAAGGAGGTTTATCTTCCTCCGCTCGCCCTATGCGCCGCCCTCGCCATATTTAGTTAGGCTTATGGGCAGATAACGTATTGTTCTCAGGCTCGGCTGTGCATTCCCTCGAAGCGCCCACTACATTGTTCCCCACGCCAAGGGGATTTTTCGACTATTTATATGGAAACTTAACCACTTAGATTCAGATTAGAGATCCTGATTTTCTTCGCGAGACATCACTACGGTCCAGTCTTACCTTGTGCACCAAAGGGCCCTCGACCTCGTGATCCACCATCACTTGTCCAGAAGAAGGACAATATCCCTTGAGTGCCAAGGTTCGAGCCTTCGTGACACCAAGTCTACTAGGCTTGCCCCGTTGTTCAGAAAGAGAACAACCTTAGAACAGCCATTGTTCTTTTGAGCCCGTTGATAAGAAACGGTTCTCACCCCCCCTGTTGTTCAGAAGAGAACAACGTAGAACAACCATTGTTTTTCCAGCCCGTTCACCCAAAAACGGTTCTCACCCTTCTCTCTTGTTGTTTAGAAGAGAACAAAATTAGAACAGCCATTGTTCTCGAGACCATAGACAAGAAAAGGTTCTCTCCCCCCTGTTGTTTAGAAGCGAACAACGAAGAACAGCCATTGTTCTTCAAGCCCGTTCGTTAAGAAACGGCTCTCATTCCCAAGACGCCACGACAGGATCATTTAATTCCCCATTCTTCGGCTGGAACTCGCCAGTGCACCGAAAATTCCTTCACGTCGCCTTTCTCTGCATAACAAGTGTATTTACGTAAGCTTAACGTTACCTTTGAGTATTTAACCCTTTTGTCAACCCTACTCTGTGCTTTAAATGGTTTAGCGAACCATCCCATCCCTTTAACTTTATATTTGTTTTACCTTTTTAAATCGCTCTTAATCCTCGGATTAGCTAGATTCCCCACGACCCTTCCATTCTCTGTTTATGGCAATATTTTCCGTTTTGTTTGTTGTTGATAGTTTTCACTAATAAAACTCTATTTTATTAATGATAGCAATATTATTATCCTTGAGCTCAGTTCCACTGCTTAAGCATATCGAAGATACATAATATCGGTCAACCCAGACATCCGCGCACTCTAAAGATAATTAAATAAGTTCCCTCAACGAATAGTTATATATGGTATATCGTCGAGAGTCCATTCTACGACAATCATATACTACCAATATTCTTGAGGTAATATTTTTCCAACTTGATTAAATTTTTAATTTGGAATTAAAATGATGAATATAATTTGTATTATTGTGATGTTTTGTTAAGACACCACTCAATTCCTTCAACCAACCTGCTGGCTGGTGATTACGGATGTACCTCTGAACATCCTTTATGTCAGCCAAAACTGGTGCTAGAGTTGCTATGCTTTCCACAAGATTCAAATAATGTGCGCTACAACCATATGCTAATATAGTCGGCCTTCAGTCAACAAGCATCTGCACTTACATAAGTATATTTACATCTATAAATAAATGAAATCATAATAACTTATACCTACATATATGATAATTGCTTTGGATAAATAAATATTTATTTATCTAGTTAGCACTCGTCTGTGCTTCAGCCCACATCTTGTTTCTTCTAATGCATTTTGGAATGCATCATCATCAGCAACTCGAAAAGAAATACTATTGTAGAAGTAAACAAAAATAATGAATTTTACTCTATTTTTCATACAAAATTTAATGTATAGATATATTTGGGTGATCTTTTAAGCAAATCAAAATTCTAATTGAAATATAAATCGAAACTTATAATAGGAACTGTATTAGTGATTTTTAATGCAGCTCCAGATAATCTAAGATATTCATAATAAAAATACATAATTTACCCTTTTTTAACCATGTTTAATTTGGAAACTTACCTTGTAGAAAAATTGAGCCCACTTCCGTTGAATCACTTTAAATTTCTCATCACTTGTTGTCTGAATAAATTTGTCAATATGATTAATAGTTCATTTGTGCCTTCTATTTCTAATAACCTTTAGCCTTGAAATTACATCAGAACTACTACAAATTTCCACTGGAGTTGAACTAATTTGATTGAAGCCAGTATATCAGAATCAGACGTTTCTGAGAGAGATGCTATTGAAACTAGTTGTGAGTTTTCAATTTCTCTAGTAGAACTTGTTTAATCACTCCTTTCATTTGTTATATTTATATCATCACTAGTGCAGTTATTAGCATATTGACAATCCATGTGAGTAATGCTGCTTATATTAATTTATTGGTTAGGATTAATAGCTTCGGCGTTTACAGATGGGGCTGAATTATTTACTGAACACTTTTTATGATGGTCTTTTACTCTATCAATTCTTTTTGCTATTATTGTTAAACATATTTTGCAACGAACTTTATTGCTAGAAATATCTTCATATTCTGACCTAAATAGGTTCTTTGGCCGTCCGTGAAAAATACCATCATTTCTCTGTAAATCTGTATATTTTGGCATATTAAATATTTTAAAATAAAATATAAAAAAATATACAACCTTAGTAGCTGTGGTAAAACCCAAAAAAATAAATGTAAAATTTCAAAGCTTGGACTAAATATTGCTAAAAATTTAAGTTGATAACGCTATGGAACCAATATTACAAAGACCACTGAGGCTGATTCGTGATCTTATATTATGCTTCCATGAAATTTTATGTTTTTATGTTTTTCCCTATTTTTCCCAGTTTAACCCAGTTTTTCCGAGTTTTTCCAAGTTTTACCCAGTTTTGCCCTGGAAAAACTGGGTAAAAGGGTCAATAGGTTTTTCCGAACCAACCTTGCATGTTCCTGGTCTTCATCCCTTGGCTTTTCAGATTTCTTCCTCTTTTGATCTGGGTAATTTCGAAACTGTAGAGGTACATCACGGCCACTTCTGAAATTGTAAAAGCAAGCATGATGGTACACACAGACTTCAGCGTGAAGATCACTATTGTAGCTCAATTCTACCTTTAACTTTGAAAGACCAATCATAGCATCGGCTACCATATCTTTGTAATATTGCCTTTTCAGAGAAAACCGTATTCACATAGCTATAGTCTGCACTTACTTCTCGAACATTATTGCCGCAGAAAAGGCAATTACTTTAGCTAATGAATGAGCCATTAGACTCTTTAGTAATTCTTTTGGTTTTGGCAGTGGATTCACCGCTCTCATTCCTTTTTAGATCAAGATCAATTGCTATAGAATTTGTGTTGATTTTGCGATAGAGCTCATGCACAAAGTTGCCAGCAGTCAGAACAATAGTGTTACCTCTCCGAACACAAACTTCATTCATCCAACTCACACATTTCTTGCGAATCTTGATAAAATATCGTCCACCATCCAATTTGAAAATGGCACAAGTCTGGTCATTCATCTTGAACTTCAATGAAAAAACAATACATTTGTACACATATGACTAGTGGTGTTACTAGTGTTTTTAATATGTTAGCTAATACCTTACTAAACTTTAAGATCTAACTAGTGCTTAGTAATGCATTGATTAATGTTGATTAATTAATGTACCCTAATTGTAAATTGTTACTAAGTTAGCTTGGTAGTGAGCACGAACGATTTACATGCACTTCAGAGATAAAAAGCAGTTAGCTGATAGGCTGCTTAGTTACTTACAGTATAGCATATCAATTAGAAAAATTATAGCTTGTTTTATCACTTGCACTAGCAGTAGTGAAGTGGAACTAGCTGGCTTGGAAATAAGTATGAATGTACAGTCGCTACCTAGCTACCTACTGTGTACATTCATACTAATTTCAATGATAAAACCTCTTTCCATCTTATATGTTAATAAATAATTGACTAATGGTAATTTAACTTATTTTATTGCATTCGTTATCCCTTAAAACCTAGGGTTAGACACCAACATTACCTTTGCCAAGTGAATTCTGACTGAAACATGGGCATTTTAAGCTCCTGGTGGCTGTTTTTGGACGTCATCTTGATAATTCTGCCTTTCGCTAAACTAGATCTTCATAGATTTTTATTCTCTTATTAACATTGCCCGATAGTATCAAAATAAATTGAAAATCTTTTGAAGCAATTTGTTCAAGGTTAGGTGACTTATTTTCATATATTAACCCGTCTATATATATAGTGAGAGGAAAAACTGTGTGGATTTTACAGAAACTAACTAAAGTCGAAAATATCATTATTTATTCGACTACTTCAGCCATTCACAAAAAAATTACCGCAATATTTCATTAATATTAGTTGTATTATTATTAGCATGTTTATGCTAAAATGTATGGACTAATTGAAGTTCATAATTTCACTCCTAAAATGGAAATAATTTTGAACTGAATGTAGATTTTTAAAAGGTTAGCAAATGGACAAAGTCAAACTATTCTATATTATACAGGGTGAAACAAAAGCAGCCTTTCCCCAATGAGATAATTGTATACCTTGTGATGCAATTATTAAAAGATTGGAAAGAAAAGCGTCGACGTTAGTGTAAACACAGTGTATAATATGGTGTATAACAGGAAAATGCATGTAGGACACCTGAGAATGACTTTATTAAAAATAATATTTGAAAGTCCCTGTGAAGATGCCATCAATCATTTAGAGATAGATTTACATTTATAGAACCATGTGCCAAGGTTAGATGGAGCAAAGATTGTGATGTTTGGTCCAAAAGATATCAGAAATGTTTTTATAAAGTATTGAAGCTGGTCTTCCAAAGAACAATGGAGGTGGTTCTATTATGTTATGGGGTAGTTTCCTTGCAACAGGCGTCGGTACAATTCATCGAATCAACGGAAACAAATACTAGGGTACACAATACTAAAGAAAGATACTAAAGGAATATTTGAAGAGCGATGCCGGCAAGCTTGGCCTTGGAAGGAGATGGGTGTTTCAACACGACAACGACCCACAACCAAATTGGTTTCTTCCTGATGAAGTAAGTTAAAATAAGCCTTGTCAAATGCTCATCATAGTCTTCAGTGTTCAAGTGACTAGAAAATTTATGACATGGGTAGATGCTGAGGTTCCATGCAAGACACCCAAAAAGCATCAAGGAATTGGAGAAGATTTGCAAAGACGAAGTTTGTTTGAATCTATTTAAAAACTATAATAATCGGCTGAAGAGTGTTATTAAGCAAAAAGTTTATGTTATTAACGATTAGTTATCAAAATTTATAGAGTAGGATTGCTTTTGGTTTGCAAATTTCGAAAATAAATTATTACTCCTTTATTTTGCCATCAAACTTAGTGAAATTTGTGGGTGTGCCTCAAAATTTCGTGTCCCTAGAATAAATGGTTCATGACCTAGATCGAAAAAATTTGGTATTAGGTAGGGGTATGAATATTTTCTAGAGCAAGTGCAAAGAATATAAATTTATTACGTTCTTGTTCTTTATATCTATGGAGAGCGACATTTAATTTATTATTCTTTCATTGGAGATGGATTATTTGCTGTGTATTTAATTTTAAATATATTAAATAGGGTATTTTCAGTAAAAAAAATCAAATTTAGTAAGACAAAAATGTTATTTGGGTATTTCAAACATGACTGTCGAAATAATTTGACGCAGTTTTGTTTCACAAATTTAAGAACTGTGGCCTTTTTCAAGGTAATTTAGCTTTATATATTTAATTGATTTTTAGTCATGGATATCACAAAAGTATTTACATTAACAATTGCCTAATTATTTTAATTCATCGCTATAATTAATTTTTCAACCTAGCGTGTAAGCAGAAATATTATTAGTTGGCAACGCCGTATCAAAGCCTAGCGTCAGTCATCCTAATCTATTCGAAGATTTCTAAAACAAATAATCAGATCGCAGGTAATTTATTTGCCTTGTCCGAAAGATTTTGAAAAAATGTGACCTGAATATCTACGGGCAATTACACATTTTAAAAAATTGTCGTAGGTCAGGTGACTAACCTTCGCTTGCCCGTCCTAGACCCTGGGGAGAGGAGAGGTACCTTTTAAGTATGGGGGATATTCGAGTGCGTGTATACCGTTGGTTGACCTACAAAATAGATCAATGGCCTTTTATGTGGTTCTGGGATTTAAACAAGAGAAACAAATATAATCTTTACTATTATACAATCAAATAACAGAATTTAACAATAATTTATATACTATGGGAAAAATAATCGTTCAGCAAAGGAATTAATTTACAATGAAATGATTCAGCATAAGGATAAGGATAAATAAAAATTAATAGGAAGTAGGAGGTGGCAAAAGTACTAGGGGATATTCCAATTATCAATACAAGATTCTCAGCCAGTAGCAATATTGTGGATAATTTTGAGACTGAGAACATCAGGAATGATGCCGTTAAGCGTGTTCAAGAGTCAGTTAAAGGTGTTGTTACTAAGATGTTAAGTAAATTGCAACCTAAATTTATGATATGCAATGTGCATAGTGATGAGGATAATGTAACTGATGCCTTATTAGAGAAAAACTTATGGTTAAAATTTATTGTTGATATAAGGAATAAGATTAAGTTTGTTCTTAAGAAGCAGGCGACTGGTGTTACTGTACATCAAATATTTAAGTGAAGTCCTGAAGTACGTGAAGCTATTCATAATAATGGGGACAAGGATCATTGCAATGGGGAAGATACAGTGTGAGGGATAGGGATCATGTGCTGACTTGTTTCTTCTGTCTAAGGTATGGTCATTCTGAGAAGGATTGTAAATTTAAGGATCAGCCCAGGATCTGCGGTAACTGTCCTGAGAATCATGAAACTAAAGATTTTACATCAACTACTTCAAAATGTATTAACGGTGTTAAACATAAACGACATGCATCTGATCATAGAGTTAACATTAAGTGCGGTAGGGCCTTGGAAACAGAGATTTTAAGAATTGCTTCAATCACTGGACGATTAGACTTTAGATATGAGAGATCTATTGAATAAGAGTTCATTTGATATATTAGCTATAACGAAAACTTGGTTAAGTAAAATGGATGGGGTAAAGATAAATGAAATGACCCCTCTTTAACACACCTTTCTCCATGCTACTAGGGAGGATGGAGTTGGAAGGGTAGTGTGAGTTTTTTTGTCTAATGTTCTTTCTCATATTATGCTCATCAGAAAAGTTAATGTGAGTAGTTTTGAGTTAATGGAAATAAATTTTAAATGTTAAAACCAAAGGGTGTCCGTGATTGTAGTTTACAGAGTACCTTCTTCTAGTATTATCTATTCTTTGAGGAATTTTCTATATTGCTTGATATGATTGATATGTTATCTTTTAAGGTATTTATTGTTGGAGATTTTAAAAAAAGGATGGATGATGTTAATAATCGGATTAGGATCGGATTTTGTGAACTATTAGAGTCATATCAGTTAATAAATAATCTGAATACTCTTACATCATCAACTGATCATGCTCTGGATCTTGGAATTGGGGATGTTACTGTAAATTTAATAAGTGACCTAAACGTTGAGTTTGAATGTACTATCTCTCCTGTTCATAAAATAGTATTTTTTAAGACTTCGTTACCAAAGTCTAGGTTTACTAAAAAGATTTACTTTAGAATGAGATCAGATTTTTCTCCAGAAATGTTAATTGTTGAGATTGTTCAGAAAATTAGCGAAGGACTTTCTCATCCATGTATACATAATGAACACTTGTTAAAGTCGGATTGTGCTGACTGTCTAGTAAGTAGATATAATCAAGTAATTAAAGAGGAATATGATGTAAGTTGTCGATTTAAAAAAAATATATATCAATCAAGGACAGATCTCCATGGTTTGATGGAGAGATACTAAATAAGAAGCATGAGAGGAGACGCAAAGAGAGTAAATTGCTTAGGTTAGGTACTGAGAATGCTGAAATTGAACTTAAACCTGTCCAAAATCAATATAATTATCTAATAAGAAAAAAGAAGAGTTTGTATTATAAGACAAAAATTCAAGAGGCAGGATCTAATATGGTAAATCTTTACAGGATATTAAACAATTTAAGTGGGAACACCAAAAGAAGGTGCTTCCAGATGGTTATAGTGCTCAGGATTTAGCAACTGCCTTTTTTGATTTTTTAAGAACAAGATTTTTATCATAATTTATAGTTTTATTGATAGGTTAGATAGGTTAGATATTAATCTCATGATTGTAAAGACTAGTATTTTAATATGTAAGTTTCAAGTGTCAGAGAAAAATTCCATTGTAAAGACAATGTTAAAGGGTGCGTTTGATCACCAGATGTTAAGCTCATAACAGCCAGTTTCAAATTTATCTTTATTATCTAACATATTAGAGAACGTAATTCTAGATCAATTAAAAGATCATTAACAACTAGTTAAAGCTTTGCCGGATAGCTAGTTAGCCTAGAGACATAATTATTTTACTGAAACAGCAATTTCCTCAGTGATCTATTGGGAATAATTGATGATGATAAATGTGCCATCTCAGTCCTACTCGATCTGAGTGCTGCATTTGATACTCTGCTGCATGATTTACTTTTTGATGACTTGAGTTCTGTGGGAGTTATTAATGGGGTTCTGGATTTTATAAAAGATTACTTAACTGACAGGAAATATTATGTAAAAATTGCTGATACATATTCATCATTTAAAAGACTTGATAGAGGTGTCCCACAGGGAAGTGTGTTGGGCCCTGTTCTGTTTTGTTTATATAAAATAAGCTTATCAATGGTTCTCAAGGCATATGGTCTTCGTGTAAAGTTTTTCACTGATGAAACTCGGTTTTATTTTGCTACCTAAAATATTGATGACTCTATGACGACACTAAATGGTATTCTTTTAAGTAGACAAGAGTGGATGGATTACAAACAATTAAAGTTAAACTAGAATAAAACTGAGTATATGATTGTGATAGTAAGGAGAAAAATAAGAATTTAGGTAAAATCAATGTCATTGTAAATGAGGCCTTAGTTCATATTTATGATAAAGTTTGTGATTTGGGGGTACTTGTGGACTGTAATCTCTAACCTTCAATGCTCAAATAAGTAATGTGGTCAGGATAGTCAGTTATCATTTAAGAAATATCACATACATTAAAAAATATATAGATGAAAGTTCTCTAGTAAAATTAGTGATAAATTGTGTAATTAGTAGAATTGATTATTGTAATTCAATTTATTGCAATTTACCTAATACTCAGCTTAGAACATTGAAAAATTTGTTAAATAGAGCTGCAAGGTTAATCAAAAGAATTTAACCACGTGAACGAATTACCCCAGTAATAATTGAGGTTCACTGGCTTCCTATCAAAGTTCGAATTAAATATAAAATTTGCGTGCTAACCCATCAAGTTCTCCCCACTGGATGTCCATCGTATTTAAGTTAGTCTCTGTATGTTGGCCAGCCATCAGAGAGCGGGATCAGTACCCGTCAAGTTGCTACAGGTCTCACACTGGTGGAACCTAGAGTACTACTAAGTACTGGATTCAGAAGTTTTAGATAGGCTGCTCCAAGGTTTTATAACAGCCTTCCACTTAACATCAGAAGACTATAAAATATCGCAACATTCAAAACAAGCTAAAGACCTTTAATGTCCTCTGACTGTTAGGAGCTGGATGATTTAACCACTAAGCAACTATATGCAGTATAAAACATGAACTTGATGTGAATTAACTTGAGGGTCCTATAGAGCGCCTAGGGCGGAATGGGTCTAGTTAAACAACGACTACAAGTAACAAGTAAGTAACAGCGACTGTGATTTGATCAATGAATCTTACAATTATCACCTCTAGAGAAGCGAAACAATTTTTCATTTTTTATTTTAACTTAGAAATTTGGAGAAGGTTATTGAGACTAAACTGTTTAAATGCCAAATTTAGGTGAATGATTGTAAGATGAAAGATTGAGAAAATATTTTGGGGCTGGAGAAATTCATCCAAGGCTAATTTGAAATAACCCTTTCAATTTTGTTACAAAGGCCATGGTAAACATTTGATTTGATCCGTTTGAAAATCAAATCACAACACCTAAGTTTGTTAGACAATGAGTAACACCCGTGTTTGATTGTAGGTCACGAAAAACTTTCGAGTTGACTCATTATACAGATATCACAGTCTCGTTTAACTGAATCTAATACTATTCAGCAATTCCAGCTGGTTTAGTTTTGTAATAAGTTTCTTGAGTCATATTTGCCTGCGCTAAAATAAGGGATTGTAGTATGAATTCTTCAGTTTCCATTTCCTGGAAAATGTCACTCCCACTTTTTATAATGCGAACTTATTAAAATTATGAGGTATTTTCTTATACAGGCATATAATACCAATTCTCAAGATCCAATGTGTCAAAAATATGTAACATTTTTAACTCAAAAGAAGTTAATTATTTATAAATGTAACCACTGTATTGCAGGATAATATTTATCCAAAATAGTAGTGTATGTATGAAGTTTACAAGATCATCTTGAGTCGTATACTGATAATTAATACAGAAATCCACACATAAATACCCCAAATTAGAAGACTCACTAATTCGTGAGGCTTAGTTTAAGAAGTCTAAGAATATCAGTAGATTTTGGACAAAGATGGTACATCTAAATTACTCGTCCGAAAGGTTGTAATTAAGATATTCTTATATTAATTTGAATTATATTTAGGCATTTTATTGGGTGAGTTTCCGATAAACAGAGAATTAAAGCGAGCTAGAAAGCTTTCACTCGTTGAATGAGTAGATCCAGAGACGGGAGAGTGAGATTTAATTCTCATTCAAACCTGAATTTTATGGAAGGATGAAAGTTGTTAAGTTTACTTAAGAAAATATTGAAATGATCACTTCCAGGAGATAGTAAAAATAAATCTCCAGACAAAACTAGCCAGATTGAGGTTCTAACAAACTGCCCCTTTGTCTCTTAAGAAAAATAATTTCTAAAAGGAAGTCAAACCAACTTTAATTACAATTCCGATTTAGAAAGAAATTTTATTTTATATTAATTTAACACTTCGGTATATTTATGGTATATTCAAGACCCCCAAAAAACCCGTCTGCTGCTGCTGCGCATCCAATGGCTCGCTTCGTATTTATCTTCTTGTTTATTCAGTATTTACGGGACTCACCTAAAAATAGTGAAGACCATCACAAAAATTAAATCTACGGGTTCTAATCATAGCCATTCCAATATAAAATTCACAATTGATAAAGAAAAAGATGGAAAATTACCATTTTTGGATTTTCTCATATCCCGCTCCTCGCCCAACTTCACTACTTCCGTCTACCGTAAATCCTCCTTTTCTGGTCTTGGCATAAACTTTTAAAGTTTTTATGATATTTCATATAAGATCAACAACATCAAAACTCTCCTTCACCGTGGCTTTCAGCTTTCATCCGATTATTTTCTTGTTCATTCAGAATTCAGTTTTCTTATGGGTTATTTTCAAAAGAATGGTTTCCAGCCCTCACTTGTACAAAAATATATCTGTCAATTTTTAAAAAAAAATATATCATCCTCCACAACCAATTTCCTATGTATCCAAGGATGTCCGCTCGTGTCTTCTCCCTGATATTGGCCCACTCAACCTACCCTTACGCCAAAAACTTAATAAGCTTTTGAAAAGATTTTACACATATAACAACTTTCATATTGCACAATTTTCCAGGGGATTTACATTGGCAGCACTGTTCGCTCACTTGGGGCTAGGGTCTGTTCTCATCTTGGTATTAGCTCTCGAACTGGCTCCACCTTGACCAAAAAAGAAACTTTTCTCATTCGAGATCATTCAATTAAATGTAAGACAGAATTTCCCACAAAAACTCTCAAATTATAGGACATGCAAAGGACTCCACTTCCCTCCACATTCTCAAGTCATTATTTATAAAACAACTAAATCTCAGTTTAAATTCTGATTCAATTGCTTTTTCCCTTCTCATTTCATAAATCACTCGAAACATTTTCACAACCTACCAATCTTTAATCGGTTTCTTCTATAATCTTTCCTCAGTCTCTCCGCTTTTGCTGTCCACTAAAGGTGACTAATATTTTTGTGTACCAATCAATTGCCCCAATTAGTATTTTATATTTTTTTCACATTTAAATCAACTCTATATAGTGTAAACAGTTTTCAAATGATTTTTTCACATTTTCAATTAATTAAATAATTTATTACTCTTCCTGCTTCATTAAGTGACTAATATCTGTGTCAACCAATATCAACTAGTGTTATATTTATCCATATTTAAAGTACCCATAATCGATCTATATCTAAAGTTTCAATAGTTTTAAAACGATTTGTCAAAATTTCAATTAACTAAATAATTTATTTTCTAATCCTTGTGTGCATTATACTTTTCATAATTTTAAACTTGTTTTAAATCTATCTTATAGACCAGAAGATGGGTAAGGTACCCGAAACGTTGTATTTAATTAAATGAGAAATTTTACATGTCTCATTTTGGGATTTATCCTCAACCTGAAAATAAGCCTTCTTAGAACAAACCTATAGAATATATATATATATATATATATATATATATATATATATGCGTAAAAGTCATAAGAAGTAACACGTGAATAAGTATCAATCTTTCGTTATAAAATAGAGAGACACCGTATTTATAGAAAGCAACTTTTTCCCTATAAGGCCAGATTTTTTCTCACCTCTTATAAGTTTGATTTTAGGAAGAAAGATTGGACTGGAACTAAAGAAAATCGAACTGGGGCTAATATTTATATTACTATCCTTTGTGCTGGAGATTAGGAATGATTCCAAGACATTTCTGCTAATATCTTTAAATCGTTCCTAATCTCCAGCACAAAGGAGAGAAATGTAAATATTAGCCCTGGTTTGTTTTCCTTAGATCCAGTCCTATCTTTCCTCCTTAAATCAAAATTATAAGAGGTCATAAAATCTTACCTGTTAGGGAAAACATTGCTTTGTATAAATACGGTGTCTCTCTATTTTATAAGCCATTGTAGGTTTGAAAATTTCAACATAACGAAAGTACTAACTCCAATCAATCTTCTTTTTTGCCTAGGTGGTATAACCAATATATATATATATATATATATATATATATATATATATATATATATATATATATATATATATACATATTTCTTCAATTTAAATATTGAAGAAATTATAGTAAATAAACAAAAAAGTAAAATATTGACAAGTGAAAAATTTTAGAATGAGCATTTACAGAATTGCTTAGCAAGTAACTACATCAGAAAATAAGCAAGATTTTAAAAAGATGAAACTTAAAAGTCTTAATATGAGGTGATGAAGCCTTTGTTTTCGAATACTTCGCTGCAACGACTACCACAGGACTTTGCCAGTTTTTTGCAAAAGTTCAGTGGTATTTTGTTCCATTCTTGCTCAAATTTCGTCCATAAATCTGTTACAGTTTTCGGTCATGATCTTCCACTTTGATCATAATTAGAACAATAATGCATAAATAAATTCGAATACGTTGACTTGCGCCAAACCTCATATTTGAATCCTTAAGGAGTTATCTGAATCTGTTTATCCAAAAATGCAAGACTGTCTTCGTTTTCCTTTCTAAAATAACTTTTTTTTAAGGAACGTAGTTATTGATTTTTGGCAAAAATGAATAAATATCTCGATTATTCAGCTAAAGATATAGAATTTTATCCATATATCTAAACTTAGTTAATATTATATCAAAGGTTGAGGTATAAAAACATTTTCGAAGAATTTCTTATAAATATTTGCTAGAACGGAAGAGTTATCGATTTCCCATAGCCAAACTAAACTTATGTCGATAAAAGTTTTGGTTGAAGTGGAATTTGAAATTGAGACACTTAAATAAAATAGATTAATACACTTATTGATGGGCGGCAAATTTGGTATGCAATTATACAGCGTTGTATGGCTTTAATATGCTCTCTGCGCAATTTAAGCAATAAAAGGTGAATTATACTGTGCTCCAAATTGCGCATATATATTTAGACACTGTATATAGACAGTAGTTATATTGCTAAATTTTAATTCACTTTTGAGTGTCTTAGTATTGGTAAGTATAAAACTTCTATTGTAGTTTTATATTACTAAAAAAAATAATTTAACTGATATTCAATCATATAGTAAGCCTTAGTTAGTTATCGAAATCTTCAGAAACAGACTAAAAGGTTAGAACCTTATTGTATTATCCTAACAATATGTGGTCACTCCATCAAAAACACGAGTAGCGGAAAAGCAAACATTTTAACAATAAAATACAGCAGAAAATATCTATGAACATCCAGGCCAAATACACTTCTTTATCCTTCTCAGCTTAAAATTTCAAATTTCAGCTGTATCTTTGTTATAAGAGTGGAGTTCGAGTGTTAAAGTAGTGCAAAAGCCGCTCTGATGTAAAGTTTTTTGTTGTTTATGGTTTGTCCACTTCCTAAGTGCGAGCGACGTAACAACACAGTATAAATAAA
Organism: Ceratothoa steindachneri; assembly: GCA_963969495.1. Taxonomy (NCBI): domain Eukaryota; kingdom Metazoa; phylum Arthropoda; class Malacostraca; order Isopoda; family Cymothoidae; genus Ceratothoa; species Ceratothoa steindachneri. The sequence goes on along the minus strand of OZ018332.1, from coordinate 134,504,400 downwards.
GATCAAGTATTTGTACTTCCATGTCCTCTAAGGGATTGCTAGCACAGAAATTGGATCCCATATTAACTGTCTAGCTTGTCCAAATTAAATAAGAAAAAGAATAATGCCTTTTATAATTGGAGTGTTGCAGTTGGTGTGTTTATAGTTAGAATGTTATGGATAGTGCAAAAAAAACATGCCAAAGACTCTTATTTCTCCATGTTCAATGTTCCTTTTTTATGCTAAGAATAAGCATAAGATTTTCCACCCTAACCTAGACTCCGCAAAACGACCAATGCGACGCAACAGTGACAACCCTCATATTCCACAACCACCAGATGACGGCATCGGAAGTTACGATGATGAAGAAGAGTAGGATGAGGAGCGGCTGCCTATTTAGAAGAAACGTAAACAGATATGGTGTTTGTTCAGGGTCTTGTTTTTTACATGTCCTATATTTGAAGTTTAATAAAATCAAGAATAATTTTTTGATCACAATTAAACTTATGGAAGTTGTTTTGTATAGTAGTCAGTTTGTTTTCCTAAAGTGTCTAATTGATTAATTTAATATTTTATAAGTTATGTCAGTTTTAGTAAATCGGTCATTTTTTGCTAGAAACGCAAAGCGTAAAGGGTTTTGTTATAAAAAAAGTGATTTTGGGAATGCTCGATTCTTAGCAGAACTTTCACAAAAATTGTGAAAAAACAACTTTACTAGCATCATAGTTATTCATAGACTATAAAAGAAGAAAGTTTTCTAGGAAAAATCATTATTAAGAAATTTTTTAAACTAAAAACATGGAAGCTCCTGGAAATGATTGGACGAAAACAAAAATGTTGAAACATTCTTCAGATGCAACTGTTCATTGGTTTCAACACAAAGACGGATGAGACGGGAAGAAGCTCAAGACGCATCATCACGACGAGCGCTATGCAGGTTAATTAAAAGATTTTGACACACCAGTAGTGTACAAGATAAACGAAAAGTGCGTGTTGGCAGAAAAGGCGTAGAACAACATAAAATTGAAGAGTTGCCTCAAAACGTCGAACGGTCGTCGCAGATATCATTGAAAAAAAGAACAGGAGAAGTGGGATTTCCAAAACGTGCAACATGAAATGTAATGAATAAAAAAACTGAAACTTAAGTCATACAAGATTCAAGTTGTGCAAAAGCTTGAGGATAACGATTTCGCGAAAAGAAAATCGTATGCAGAGGAATTTAGACGAAAATTTTGGGAAGGGGATTTACCGCCAGTGATAATGTCTGACGAAGCGCACTTTCATCTCAGCCTATACAATAATAAGCAGAACAACAGATTATGGTGAATCATAACCCAGAATCTATACACCAGAAAGAGCTGCGTCTGCAAAAACCACTGTGTGGTGTGCGATAACGCCTCAAAAGAATATTGGACCGTATTATTATGAGAATGAAAATATAAATTCAGTCACTGTAAAGTATATTTTTTACCTAAATTTCAAAGGCTTTGAAATAGATGACAACTGTTTTTCAGCCAAATGGTGCCACATCACATAATTCGAATGAAACAATGCAGTTGTTAAGATGAAACTTCCGAAAAAAAAATCATTTCTCGAAACACTCAATTTAAGTTACCTCCAAGATCCCCTGATCTTGGAAATATTTAAAAGATCGTTTTTACCGTAATAATCCTAGAAATATCCACCAACCAAAAATAATATCGCTGAAGAAATTAATTACATTGATGAAGAGCTTTTGAAGAAAATTTTGAAGAACTTTTTGAATGTTATGAGGAGAATGGTCAGCATTTGAAAATAAGAATCTTCAAATAAATTAAGTTATTTTGTTAATTATACAAACTGATTATTAGTCTTAGTTTCTTGTTAATTTCAGCAAAAGTTTTTAAAAATCAATGCTTCACTAAAACTGTTATAACCTCTACGAAAGTAACTGAATCAATTAGCCATTTTATGGCCGAAGACTTACAACTATTACCAACAAGTACTAAAACTTTCATTATGATGACAAAACTATTCTTGATTTTATTAAACTTCAAATGTAGGAAATTTAAAAAAAAGACCCTGTATATGATGGCTAAGGCAAAACCATGGAATTTTTCTTAATGTGAGTCAAATGAGTTTACCCTAGGCTAATATAGCTGAACCCTTATCAATTCTTCTAAATAAAAAACATCTTCCCCAAAATTACATTCCTATACGTCCATTCAGGAGAATCAGTCAACCTTATATGTATTTCATATTTATCCTCGGATGTACCGCTTGTATTTACATAGACAATAAAAGGAAGGAGTTATTCCATTAACTATCTCAGGAGCAAATTAAGTCTACAGGTAATCTGGTTCATCGAAATCGGTGCCGCTGCATATTTGAAATAAGAAACCCGCCATTTTTGTAGACTACTCGCTACACAAGAAAGCCTATTATGCGATCAAGCTGGTTGTCATAGATAAAATTAAATAAAAAAAATGCAACTGCGCAATAAGTAACTACCTGTCAGTAATCGGCATGTTCATCGGAATACAGGCGGAATACACAAAATACCGTCATTCTAAATTTCTCTCAGATAGACAAGCAACTTACAAGCATTATTGAAAGGCCAAATTACCCCCACAATGATCACAAGATCGAGAAATGTGGATTAGCAATGATGCTATTTTGTATACAAAATATGTCCTAAAATCGCAGAAGCGAAGAATCGTCCCACGTAGTTGGTACTAGACTCGGAGTGATAAGGTCCTTTTTTTCCCGCTACTGAAAAAAAAAACAGAAATGGGAACCAGTAAAGGCTGATTGTCCTGGTGTCCTACCGGAGTCCTAGAATTTTGTTGTATCAGTGAAAATCTCTTTGGGAAAAAATGTTTCCAGGAACCTTGAAGCCGTGAATGAGGGCAATGATAGATCTTGCTTCCCGACAGTACCATTATGAAGTATCGATCGAAGTAATTTTGTAAAGAAGGAATGTTTGTATATTACTGTGTGATGTTATTCAAGGACGAACCAATGAGAGGGAAATGCAAAAGGTCTAAAGCTCAAAACCATATTGCCCAACGCTTATGGCTTGACTGTATTGGTTGTATTTAGTATGTATACATTCAATCTAGAAATCAGTATTCATTTATTTTCATAACTTTCATTCACTTATATAAATCAAAATAAACAGTTTTTACCTTTAGAATTCCTATAATTTTCTCTTTTCCTTTGCATCAGAACGCCACAGTTGAAAGGTAGAATTATGTAGCTGTAAAAATATAGGACGTGATATACTAAAAAGGAATAAAAATTTGTAATATGCATAAAAAATAGATCTTGAAAAATTGCATTGAATCCTTGACGTGAAAAAAAGGTTAAATTTGTCACCAATTTAACCTCTCTCCGAGTAGGAGAGAGGTGGCAAGTGAGGCAAAATTTATCATCTTATTCCTTAAATATTCCGACTAAAAATAATCAAGGTCGTAAATCTGGTGATCTTGGGACTACTCAATTAAATTATCTTGCGGAGTACTCAATTAAATGACCTTAGAAAAGATACTCAATTAAATACCTTTATGAGATATTCAACTAAATGATTCAGCGCAACTATGCGATCTTTGAAAATTCATGATATTCTCTCTTTGACTGAAGCCAAAGGTTATTATGGTTACCTTCACTAACATCAGTACAACATCATCATTTCAAAACAATTTCGATGATAACATTATCCCTAATATACAAAGGTTTTAGACAAAGAAAATCACATTTAAAAACTCTAAAATTCACCAATACATTTTCTATTATAATCATCAAAATTGAGGTTCGCGTTTTTGTGGAATACACAAAAACGCGGGATCCAATTCATCGTTAATCTATTTATTCATTAAAAGTTTTCTGTTTTCTCCTTTTCTGGTATTTTATATTTTTGACAATTATTATACTTTATAGATTTAGTAGTTTTGAGGTGGTTTTAGAGCAGCAAAAATTCCTTTTTCTTTATTGTTTTTTAAAAATAATATAATAACTAGCATTAACGTCTTGGTGTTAACTTCTGCTGGAGTCTTGATGGATTAACGATTAGCTGTACCCACCTCAGCCACGTTTGCATTTCGAAATATGTTGTTGTGGTAGCGCGGTTCCTACCATCAATGTGCACCTTCTGATGGTTATTTTAGTGTAAACCGTCATTTGAGTTTTTCTGGGAATGGCTTTGGTCACAATTTGCACCGTTTGATTCTTAAAACAGTGAGGACTTACATGTTTCTATATGAGCACGCTTTTTATCATTAATTCTCATCGTCTGCCGCCAATCGCAGTGGATTCAGAACAACGAGACACTGAAGCACGTGGCTGCTACCTCAAGGACTATTGAAACAGAAAATACATCTGAACGCTAACCACACCTGATGTAGATTAATCTTTCTCAACTTTTGAAAAAGTGTTCTACCTAAGAGGGCATAATCCAAGGAAGTCAGATCTTGTTACGGCGGCGTTTTTTTTCTTTTAATGAAACCACAAACCAATAAAGATAGAGTAGGAATCAAAGGAACCCTTTTCTCTTTACCTGCTTGTGCTTTAGTGTTCATGCTTTGTTCATTTAATGGAAATGTTCTCATTGTTTACATCTCTCCTGTTTATCACTTAAAGATATTCCTTTGTTTACCAACTTGTGATTGGAAGATTGAAACAATTCCTATAGAAAGTTTTCCTATTGAAAGTTTTGTCGTACCTAACTTTTTTGACTCTTCCATTTCCGAATATTTGACATCAGTTTTCCTTTCACCTCAACATAAAGATATACCACCGTTGGTTAAACTGTTGCTTTCCTTTCCAATATTAATCACATCTATTCCTTTTCTTTCATAATCAATTGGTTTATTCTCCCTTTGTTGTTTTTTTTTAATTATTGTTAAAATTATAAAAATAATTATATATATTTTGCAACATCTCCATTTATTAGAAGGAACCGCAAACATCACATCCAAAACTAAATACAAAGATATTGGTGTGGAGTGAAATGCAATTCGTTCTATAAACAATAAATAGTTGGAAATTGGACTATTTCCTCTTGCTAATGGGAAACTATATTTCAATTTTTGACTTTTTTTATTTACGAGGGATTTTTCTACAATCAATCAATCAATTGGATTTGGGTGGAAGTCAATTTTGTTTTCCTTTGATGCAATTCATCGGGGAAAAAATATTTTCCTTCCAAAGAAGAGAAATAAACGGAAATAGCAGCATTTCAACCTCTTTTGTCCAAAAATATGTGAGAGACTATGACTTTTCAGCTTCGGAAATTTCGAAATTTAAAAACAGCGCCCCATGAAGTGACGGGTGCAAACAGCGATAAAATTGCAAGAGGGAATATTAACCTAAAAGATTTTTTCGGCAAATTTTGCCATCAAATCCTCACTCCCCCTCCCAAAAGGAGGAATTTTCTTTATGAAATAAAATTGATAAAACTTTTGTCAAAATTTTTGTTAGCAAAGAATTGACGTTTGATTTATTATCCCAATTTTACAGAACCAGATATTGTGATTCTTTTATTGGTTTGTAAATTTTAAGGGGGTTGATTTATTCTTATTTATTCCTTATTTGTTTGTTTGTAATAAACATGGACTTCATTTGATTTAATTGAATGAATTCATACACAATATTGGTAAATTTCATTAGGAATTGCATTAAGATTTACAAACTTCCGATTAGTTTTTCACTTGCAAAAACTAAATTTTCCTAAGTTCCATTATTTATTGAAAATATAACTAATTAATCTTTCCTCTCTCACATTCATCACCTATCACCCATCTTTCCTCACTCACCTTCATCACCTATCACCCATCTTCCCTCTCTCACCTTCATCACCTATCACCCATCATCCCTCTCTCAACTTCATCGCCTATGAGCCATCTTGCTTCTATCACCTTTATCAATCAGACATCTTCCTTCTCTTAACTTCATCACCTATCGTACATCTTCCCTCTTTCTCCTTCATCACTTATCACCCGTCGGACCTATCTCATTAACTGCGGCAAAGCAAGCAGGTCCATGGGTCATAAGAAGCTCATGTTGTGTTCATTTTCTGTCCGCAACTAGTCACTGGTTCAATGTAGCCACCTAAAACCAGTGCTACCAATGGTAATTCAGTTCACTGAGTTGAAAATATAATATAAATTGACTACCAGGTGGTGCCACCTAGTGGCTAGAGGTGCTAAATCAGCAATTTTTGACGAAGGTCAGCTATTTTATTTCCCTCTAGTTTTCATCACCTACCAGCTAACGTCCTTCTCTCACCTACACCTATTATCCATCTTTCTGTTCTCACCTGATCACCTCTAAGCCATCTTCTCTCTTTTACATTTTTAACTATCATTCATCTTCCCTTTCTCACCTTGAAAACGAATGATCCATCTTCTCTCTCACCTTCATCGCCTGTTTTCTATGCATGAATTGGTTTCTGGAGAATTTAAGTTTGCCATACCCTACACAACATTTTGAGGAGTAAGGTATATGGCATTATTCATCATCCATTCTCTTCACTATTGTGTATTTCTGTTGATTAACTTTTCATATTACCGTCTCTTCCTCCCCCTCCCCAGCCCAAATAGGTTGAATAAAAGAGCAAAAAACTTCTCTCCCATCATCTAGACAAGGTGTTTAATTTATTAACGACACAACTCACTTTTATTTGATTGGGGCAGCCAAGACCGAATAATGCAATCAACACAAGGATCAGCATGATGTCCACTGGCAAACTTGATGGCACAAAAAGCTCCTCGTTAGAGGGAAAATGGTAAGGGAGAACGGTTGTGCAATGTGTTTTCCAACAGCTGCAAGGGTTTGAAATCCTTCAGTGGCTGAAGGAGAGCCACACATTTATGATCAGGGGAGTGTGGACTGTAAACCTTCAACCTGTTTTGTTGCTCTGGATAGAATGGATATATACGTTATCTCAGGGAGAAGAAAAAAGAAGTAGCATGCAGCACCATTGTAAAATGGCTATATATGTGATAACGGGCATGAGGGACATGACGGGCGCGTGTTTGGCGCAGAATTCTTAGAGCACCGAAATTTTCGCTCATCGTTTGCTTCGAAATAACGATAGAGTAACCATGGATTGAAATCCATTACCTTGATTGGACACGGGAGTTGCCATGCCTGGAAATCCATTGCGTCAATTGAACGCGTGATCTTCTTGCATAAAAAATCAATTAACTCAATTTACGCAACATTCACAATACATGGTAATCCATCGCTTCGATTGGACGCGAACATTGCCATGCATGAAAATCCATTCTCTCGATTGAACGCGAGAGTCCATATACATGGAAATCCATTTCATCGATTGGGCTCGAAACTCTCTTTGCATAGAAATCCATAATCCATTGCCTCGATTGGACGCTAGAGTGGCCATGAATGGAAATCCATTACCTTTTTGAACATGACAGTTGCCATGAATGGCAATCAATTGTTTTGATTCGACTCGAGAGTCTCTATGTATAAAAATCAGTTGTTTTGATTAGATTTAGATTCATCATGCATAAAAATCCATTGCCTCAACTAGAACCGAGAGCAGCCATGAATCTATTGCCTCGATTGGAGGTGAGATTCGCCATTAATGAAAATCCATTTCTTCGATTGTACGCATGAGTCACCATGGATGGAAATCTCTTGCCTAAACTGGACGTGAGAGTCTCTTTGCATGTCGATCTATTGCCTAGATTAGAAACGAGAGTCACAATGCATGTAAATCCATTGCCTCGATTAAACTTCTCAGTCGCCATGCATGCAAATGCATTGCCTTGATTGGACTCGAGAGCTCCTATACATGGAAATCAATTGCCTCGATTGGACTTGATATTGGCCATGTATGGACATCCATTGCCTTACCCTACAGACTACGAGAGCTAATATGACCAAGATACCATTAATTCTTGAATATTCCCAAGTCAAGTACAAAAGGAACGACATAATTTAATAGCCTGGATTTGTGCTATATCGGATAACGAGGTATGATATAAGACCCACAGGAAATGCCTTCCCAAGTCCTTCAAATCTTAATACGAAAGAATTTTTAGGTATATAAATGGCAATCTCTAAGAATTGAATTATCCTTTTCCAGCAGGGTATTCATGCAATATTTTCGAGTTATATTCGATTGGTTAGGTACATATAATTCGAGAGATGTTCAGTTCATAGAATTAGAAACTGCGTCCTCGAAAAATATTAAAATTCATGTTATATATATGCGCTAAATAAAGATTAATACTCGTACATAGGGTCCTAGCCCAAAAGAATGGAGCTTGAGCCAAGCATGTTTAAGAAAAAAACAGAACAAACAAAAGGTGTCCGGTACAAATCTTAGAAACAGTATCATCCCAAACAATGTGCATGTGTTGCAATGTTCAGTATGGACTATTAATTTTTATTTAGTGCTCGCACTAGCATAGCAAATTAATCACAATAAAAACAAATATCACATCAAAGACTAGGAACGAAATTAGAGCATCAAAGGTGATTATTTTTTTACCAGAAAATATTGCAGAACACTACGCGCTCCTCATAAAACTCTCTCGCACGATAATTTTGTGTTAAAGAACCAACTACCAGCACCAAGTCCAGGTGATATTGACACCGTTCGTCTCGCTACATCGTGCAGAAAGCTTTCCTAGTTTAGGACATATAAAAAAAATGCTGCCTACAGCGTAGGACATGCAGAAGAGTAGGAGACGTGTAGGTCTAAGAGACGAAGAAGTGTAAGAGATCAAGAAGTGTAGGATACGATAGAGTGTTGCTAGAAAGGTTCATTGAGACGCTTTATCATATGACGCTGAGCCCTTCAGATGTATCCAATTTATTATGGCAGCAAATGAAATGATACTGGCAAGCCATTATAGGATATGTCCACAGTAAAAGTCAAAGCGCAATAGCATGAAATTTTAAATTCCCGTGCACCTTCTCATCTCTTATTTACCGTGCAGTCAAATTGAATAAGAGTGAAACGCCGATCCGGATATTGAGTCTGTGCAGAAAGCCACTCTCCTCTAGTACTTCTTAATCCAGCATTTATTATCCATTGCTGCCCTTTTCCCTAAATGTCTCTTTTGACCAATGATTAATTGATTATCGTAATTTTTTCCACAACAAATGAAGTATGGGTGGAAATATATTCCTAAATTTTTCCTGATTTGCTTATGCTTTGAGTTGGTGGAAGTAAAAACTGCACAGTCAGGAAAAATACTTTGTGAGACGGAATTTTATTACCTTTTGAAAAGTTGAAGAGAAAAGGAACCACTAAATTGGTTATGTGGGACTTTAATAAATGTAATGACAAAATAAGATCATGCAATAAAAAGAGAAAAGACAAGAATTCAGTGTAAAAATGTAATAATTAAAACGAATATATTCGGTCAGGCTATAGGTAACCCGGCTTTTTTTTATAGATATAAAACAAGTTTTGAAGTTATTTATATTTAAATTAGTATTTAACATATTTAATCAAACTTTTTAGAGTTTATTATATCCTTTATAAATATGTGTGGTAATAATGGGTATTTTGCTAATATATTTGAATATTTCGTTAAACTGTTTGAATTACTAGTATTTTACTAAGCATTTAACCAATATTTGATATTTCAGCTTAAATTTATAACTCTTGTGTATTTAATATGGTTCTAAATAAGTAATATAACTTAATCTAAAGAACTTACAGGATCACGGAGAGAACCGACCTAACTTTAATCTAGTTAAGGATTATCACAAGTAGAAATGACTAAAAAAAATAAAATGGACAAGATGTGCTGTTCAACTGCTTGTAACAAGTAAAAAAGTGGCAATAACTTATTACAACACCTAGTGAAGACAACTATCAATCCAGTTTCACTAAGGAATATCAATAGAATAACTTCTAAATTTAGGGGCGTTCAATTGAGATTCAAGTGCAAAAATACCATCCAGAACACTTATAAAAAGAGTAAAAAATCAATGGGCAAAAGAAGGCAAGTCGAGAAAGAAAAAGTGGATATCTAAGGTCAAAATGAAGAAACGTCTATCGTCAGCCAACAATCACTTAAATATTGGATACATGAAAAGGGGTCTAAAGGAATTTGGTCAGTTAAAAGTAATTACAAGATATCGAAGAAAGACTATTGTAATTTTAGATGTAATTTATGTAATTCCATTTAAATATATCTTGGAAGAATATTATTTAAAACTTTACCTTTTTATAACAAATTGTAGACTTTTAGCACTTCTGGTGTTACCTTTGTGAGGTTAAGAGTTGGAGAGGCATGCTTGTCTGATATGAAGTGTAAAAAATGTTGGTGGTTCTTTCATGGTATGGACGGTAAGCAACCAAGCCAAGATCGGCACATCCGGCCCCTCTGCCCACCCCTCCCGGGTGCAGAGCCCCTGACTATGACTAAAACGAAAAGAGCGCAGGGTGGAGCCTCGATAACAACGGGGCCCCTCATTCAGAGGTTACCTGGCGTTTTTGAGCCCGCTGGCTTCAAACGCTTCCTCGTTAATGGCAGCATGTTGGCCAAGGGCAAAATGATCCATCAGAGGAGAGCATTAGATAGTGTAATTGGTAGAGAGCCGAAGGTGACTCGTTTCTGGGACGGGAGCCTTCTAGCGAATGCGGCGGATCCCTCAAGGTGGCCAAGATTAGTGATCTTCGGACATTTTATTGCACCCCGGTGAGTGTGACGCCGCACTCTACCATGAACTTTGTGAAAGGAGTAGTTTATGCAAGGGAACTCGTTGACTGCTCCATAGAGGACATTATCTTAGAGCTGGCCGACCATATGCCGGTCAAGTTCAAGCGTGTGATGAGAAAACAGGGAGGAGCCGCGAGACCGACCCCTACACTCTTCGTCACGTTCGACTGTGACAAGCTCCCTGGGTTGGTGTGTGCCGGTTGCTACCGCTACCGCGTGAAGGCATTCGTGCCACTGCCGCAGAGGTGCTATTACTGTCATCGCTTTGGCCATATGAATCACTCATGTAGACGTGCAAAGTCGAGGTCACCCGAAGTATGTGTAAATTGGTCCAAGGCTGCACACGATAAGTCTAAATCGTGTCTCGCCAAGTGTGTCAATTGCGGAGAGCTGTACCCCGCTTTTCGAAGCAATGTGGTGCATTCCTCCACCTTGAGAAAGAAATCCTGGCAGTTCAGGCCCAGGATCGTCTCTTATTCCGCGAGGATCAGGATTTGGTCCTGGCATGCCCGGCTCTGCCTGGGACGTCTTATGGCTCAATGGTTAGAAAGACACCCTCTGCTCCTGGCCCATCCAGGCCAACGAGCAAGATTATTTCCGCGCCAATTCGGAGTCCTTCTGCGGGTTCTACTAAACCCAGGCGCTCCCCGGGTAAAGCTGACGGCACACAGGGTTCACACCCAGCCCAAGCTAAAACCAGGGCTTCCCCTTCTTCCCCATCGTGACCGTTTCCCGTAAGGCAAAACGGCCACGCGCCTTCACCAAGTCGTTCGAGTCTCTTAGAAGAGGGCTCCGGCGTCTCCTCCGAGCTAGGCCTGGAGGGCATATTTCTTTAGTGTAATTGCCGTGGACTCCGGGCCAACTGGGAGGAGCTGCGGAGGCTCGTCTCGTCCCGTTTCCCGTTAGTTATTTTTCTGCAGGAGACCATGCTAGGTGCGTGCCCCCCGCCCACCCTCCGGGGTATAAGGGTTTTGCAACCCCACCACCAAGAGATGGCCGGGCCGGGGGATGCGCGATTTACATCCGGCATGATGTCTCTGTTCTTCCCTTGATTTAAGATAACTCTTTTCAGGCAGTGGCTGTGCAGCTTCACCTGTATAGGAGGTATACTATCATTTCTGGGTACATTCCATCGTAGCTGACTTCGACATGGAAACTTCCACCGCGTCGTGGCACAGTTGCCGAGGCCTTTTCTTTTGCTTGGAGATCTGAACGGCAGACATCCTCGCTGGGAGCCCACCTTGGTGGTGCTTGGCGCGGGCGTGGTGGCCTGCATTTCAGGAAATGACTGAAATCTCTATCTCAGTCCATAAGTTTAGCTCGGTAGATGAGGCCGTTGAGTTCTTCTCCGGTAACCTTATCGCCGCGGGCCTGACTACTATTCCCAGAACGTCTGGCTGCTTTACACACCGACCACTCATGTGGTGGTCAGACGAGTGTGAGACGGCCCTCAAACAGAAGCATTATGCCTGCATGTGCTATAAGCGTCGCCCAAACGATTTTACTGTCGCTGAATTCCGTCGGGCTAGGGCTAGGTTCCGATATATTTCGAAGCACGTCCGCCGCTCTTCTTGGCCGGCATACGTGTCTTCACTTAACGGGAAGACCCCTCTAGCAGAGTTGCGGAAGTGAGTCAAAAGGATTCGGATCAAGTTCTCGCAGGACCTCCCTCCCATTCTCCGGGAAAATGGGACTGCAATCTCGTACCCCGCGTCCGTGGTATAATCCTTTGCGACCTCTTTCTCCACCTTATCTAGCCGGGATGCTGCTCCACCAGCATTCAATGCATGGCGTGATGTCGCGGAAGGCCGCCGGCTGGACTTTACCTCCAGAGACGGAGAATACTTCAGCGACAGGTTTACTAGGAATGAGACGCGTTCCGCTCTTGCTTCTTGCGCGGACACCTACAATGGTCAGAACTATGTCCCGTACGCCATGCTTCGACACCTGGGTGAGCGAGTCTTGGCCTTTTTGTTAGATTTGTTCAACAGCATCTGGGTGGAGGCTCTACTCCCAGATTCCTGGCGAATCGCTACTGTGCTCGCCTTTCGCAAGCCGGGGAGAGATCACTCTACTCCGGCCGGGTTCCGCCCAATCTCTCTAACCTCTTGCGTGTGCTAGTTGATGAAGAAATTGGTAAATGTTAGATTCGCCTTTTTTCTGGACAGCGGAGACCATTTGTCTTCTGTACAATAGGTTTCCGCAAGTATCACTCCACGTCGGATACTCTGCTCAGACTGGAAAATGCCGTCTGCGAGGCCTTCCTTCGTAGACAGCACTACGCCACGATGTTTTCCGATCTGGAGAAGACTTATGATACCTCTTGGCGATACGGTATCATGGAGACTCTCCACACGATGTGTGCCAGGGGACCCCTTCTAATCTTCATATCTGAATTTTTGCGAGATCGTCAATTCCGCGTAAGGGTAGGAGGAGCCCTCTCCTACCCAATGGAGCAGGAAGAGGATGTCCCACAGGGAAGTGTTCTCAGTGTCACACTCTTTTCCCTGAGCATCAACGGTATCACCTCGGTGCTGCCGGAAGATGTTCTCGCTACGCTCTGCGTGGACGACCTTTTGATCTCTTTTGACACGGCAAAGATGCCAACTCTGGAGCGTCGACACGAACAGGCATTGAACGTCGTCTCTCGCTATGCCGAAGTGCACAGGTTTTGGTTTTCGAGGGCTAAGACTAAGGTGGTCCACTTCTGCCGCCCTCCACGGCTCCACCTCGAACCAGCTTTGTTTCTTAACGGGGTGCGCCTGGAAGTGGTTAAATCGCAACTTTTCCTGGGTCTTGGATTTGACCGACGCCTCACCTGCGAGGCTCATATTCGTAGCCTTAAAGTCTCTTGTACCCGCGTCATGGATATTCTGCATTCTGTGACGTTCAGCACTTGGGGCGCTGATAGGGCTACTGCCTTTCTTTTTTATCGATCCTTTGTTCGTTCAAAGCTTGACCCCGGATACGAATTTTATGCATCTGCAGCTGAGCGTTTATTGCGGAAGGTGGACTTGATCCACCACACCGGCCTTCGCCTGGTGACCGTTGCCTTCCGCACTTCCCTATTGAGAGCCTACTTGTCGATGCTGGGGAGATACCACTCGCTGTACGCTGCGTACAGTGCATCACTTGCCTGTACGCGCGAGCCCGGCGCCTCCCTCAGTCGCCAACAGCTCTCACTGCACCTACAGCTGATTTTGACGGTGCCTATGCCGCCGAGAGACGCCAGTCATACCCTAAGCAAGGGCTTAGGGCCAGGAAACTGCTTCGAAAGCTATGTATAGCTCTCGGGCCGGTGGCGCCCCTGGATGTACCCTGGAGGGTACAACATTTGGCTATTTGTCGCCACGCCTCTTCTCCCAAAGCTTGTACAGCGCCGGAGTATTGCGTTCAACCTTTTTGGAGCACACCTCGTTTCACGCCGGAACTATGTCAGTGTATACGGATGGCTTCAAGTCCAAAGAGGGGGTCGGCTTCTACGCAGGATCCCCTCTGTTTGAAGTCAGTGGGGATCTGCCAGACGCTGCGTCTGTCTTCACGGCAGAACAGGTGGCAATACACCACTTGGGTGGTACGAGAGATAACGCGACGTGCCCGGTTCGGAGACTGGATTGTGATCTATAGCGACTCACAAAGCGCCCTGAGTGCTCTCGGGGCATTGGAATCTCCGCATCCCCTGGTTCGCGATATCCGTGACGCCACGTTTTTGGCCAGCCGGAGGGAACTCAAAATTATCTTCTGATGGGTTCCTGGACATGTAGGAATTGCGAGGAATGAGCGCGCTGATGAGGGCGCCAAAGAGTTCGCGAGGACTTTGCGACCGGACCAGCGTTTCACTTTTCTTCACACCGACTACATGAAATGAATACGGACAGCTCTTCGGACTGCTTGGCAAAGAAGATGAGAGATGGTCGAAGGGAATTTAAAGTTGCGTGCCATTGCGCCGCGACTGTTCCCATGGACCTATCCTCCAATTTCGCGACGGCTTCAGGTCGCTTTCTGTCGTCTCCAAATCGGACATACTCATGTGAGGAATCGCCATTCAATGTAGCGCCCTATTGTAACGACTGCGTCGTATCTCAAACTGTTCGGCAAAATCTTGTCGAATGTTTCAGTCTGCCTTATCTTCGCGCACGTTACCTGTCCCGGTGCCGGGATAGGCGGGGTCGCTACCGCCTGTCCCTTGTACTCGAGACGAGTGCGTGCACCTTGACTGGTGGACTTGTAGACTTTTCGGGGGAGGCCTGCCTTCTCCCTTTTATTCAACCAGTTTTTTGGGGGGTCTTTATTTTTGTTTTTTTTTCTTATAGGTTGCACGTTCCTGCGCTGGGGGGGGGGGAACCTTCCCTCGACACAGGAGCTTGCTTCCTAATTGCTATCTGCCCTTTTATCTTTGTTTTGTTTTCATATTTTTATTTTAAAGTATCCTAGAACTAGGCTGTGTGATTGCGGTGACTTATGCCCAAGTGGGCAGTCGCCTTATAGCCTTCTAATAAACGAAAAAATCTATCATGGTATGAAATTGCATCTCTTCATTTGTGGCAGGGAAGATGTTTTTATGCAAATCAATAATGAACTCTACAGCTCATACCAATATGGTGTCACAAGTTGTAGAGCCAGACCACCAAAAGATGAACTAATATTTCTGTAGAACAACGCCCCATTCCAGGCATACAACCACACCAAGAATTGGTTTGGATTCTTGGATACCACTCTTATGGAGTGGCCACCACAAATGCCATGCTAAAATCCAATAGATCGCTTGTGGTGACTACTTTAAAAAGTAAAAAGAACTACTACAAGTACATATAAAACAGAACTGTAGGAAAATTTACAAGCTCAGTGTGGAAAGATAGCTGCAGAAATTTGATTAAATATGGCCAAATTCACTCTACGAAGAATTATGCCTTTAATTAATGCCAAATGTGGTCCAACTAAGTAAGAAAATAATTAAAAATAAATATATGACATATATTGGATCCATTTACCACAAATATCTAATGATTTATATGATTGATTCCATAGAATGTTTTATTATTTTTACTAAAGGGATATTTAATAATTTAATAAATATCAGCTCATCCCAAATGTGAATGTAATTTTTTCATCTTTATTTTATGGTTATTTAGATCTTTACTGTTGTTAATATTTCCATTCTCTTACTAAAAAGATACTGGTCTGATAGGGCTAAATTGTTTGAGTATGAAGGATGACTCAATAGTTCCATTTCATATTCTTGTGCCTTAGTCAGGTATTCTTTTGCGATATGAGGTCACTCTTTGTCTTAAGGCAATGGATTCCTCTGGAACTGTCAGGAAAAGTACTTAACAAATGGATCCTTGAATATCTAGAGGAGAATTCCCTAATACATGATAATTAGTACGTCTTTAGAAGGAAAAGATGCACGTAAATGGCAATAAACGTCACCCGAAAGAAGAGTGCTAAAGCGAATTAGCATCGGAACTACCTGAACATAGTATGACAAAGGCAGATGACATACAAGATCCTCCTCCTGTGAATAAATCGCAAATTGGAGAAAATCCCTTTATGTGTACGTCATAGAGAAAACAGCGTCTATCAATATAGGAAACATCAACAGGTCTAACTTTGAATTACAAGCTGCATACCGCAGGGCCGCTGCTTCAGCCCAACCCTATACACAGATGATATCTCACAACTAATCAACTCCACAATCCTAAATGTTCATTCGCCGAGGATAGAAGCCAGCTGATCGATTTGCCGTGAAAATTCACCCCTACAAGCTCATATGAAACCAACGAATAAATATAAAGACAAAAGGATGTTCAGAAATTACGATAAAAATGTGAGATAGTAATTACATTTAAAAAGACTTTGCAAAGTAGAGAGAGAAAGAAACAGGAAGATGAAGCCGATGAATATAGTATTGAAGGAAAGAACGAGAGCAAAGAGAAGAGAGAAAATAACGCTCAATTTAAATGTACTTAGAGTGAGTGTAATGTACTCAGGCTGCAAGAAGAAAGACGCAAAGGCTAGAGAATAAATGGGTGCAAAGCAGAAAGAAAGAAAGAAACAAAAAAATCTGCACATGGAAGCGAGGATCAAGTCGCTGGAAATAGTAGTAAAAAAAAGAAGACTGCAAAACGAAAAGAAAATAATACGCAACCAAAATATAGAAATGAGTAGTCATTGAAGACGACCATCTAGGTCCAGATCATGCAAGATGCACAAGATCTGCCAATATTCTTGTAAGAGAACTTGTACGATTATATATAATCGTAGAAAAGAAAAGGAAAACCAACCGATTATGACAAATATACCGAACGTAGAGTAAAGAGACTGAACTGAGAACAAATCAATTGGATACGGACTGCTGAGACTTGAAAGCAACTTATCGGGGTGTCACCAGTTATGGAGAGTTAGGTAAATGGTATTGTAGACGACAAAATTAGCAGTTATATAGGTCCTGATGACGGTTAATGAAAGATGTTTCCGTAAATAACCATAAATGAGGGAGCGACTAGTTTCATATTATAGGTGAAGTATGGCATTACGGCGGATTATTTATCTCATTACAAGGATAAATGATATTACGGTATTCTTCTACTTGGCTGGGCTTATAGAAGGTTCAAGGCACATATGTACATAAGAGAATAAACTCTGTATTCTAATAACGGAATATTATGATGTAAGCTGCGCGACACGGAGCGTACTATACGGGAAAATAGTAGTCTATATATTATCAACGCGAATACGAGTTAAGGGTGAGAGAAAACTTAGGGGATTTAAGCGGGAGCATGAACGCCAATAAATTCTTTACTCTTATCTCTCCTGTCATCCTCTTTCTTTTCTTATTTATATGCGCACTCCTCATGCATATGGCGTGGCCTAGAGATGACCGTGGGATGGCCTACCTCCCCTATGGTTATTTCTCTGCCCTTTGGGTGCAGCTACGAAGCCTGTGCAAGCGGTGTGTACATTTACATGATAAACCCGTATGAGTATAATTTGATACGATTATCGCACCTCCTTAAATTTCCGACTTTGATAATTCTATCTCAAGACACGACTTGGGCTACTTTATCTAACGCAGATGTTCAGCCATTTTCCTTCTCTTCTATCTGTGTCTTACGCTTGCTTGTTTACGTATATGTACCTTTACAAATCCCATCCTATTTCTCATACAATATTGAATCTTTACATTTAATAAGGCATGCTTGGATTTAATAGGAACAATTCGCGTTTATTTCGTGGAGGTGTCTTTTTGGCCTTTTGAATCCAGCAACTCTGGTGCCAGAGGTCTACCTATTGCGTAGTTCGATCACTACACGTACTCCCTCGCCAGTAATGTAATCAGTAATAATTCATATAACATTACATATGTAAATATACATGTGAAATTATTTCTGACACTCTTAATATTGGCCTTATTAGTAACCACGGACACGGCATCGACTTTCACATATGGGCGTACGTGTATTCAAATTGGTTTATTTATGCCAACTCCTTCCATATCATAAAATAGTAATCAAATGATGCCTAATACATTTTTATATATAATTCCTTCACAACTGGCGTATTTTGCGTTAGGTTTCTACAAATACATAGTAATGCATTTACTAAAGGTATAGAGCCAATGAGCCGTGTATATATTTATGCCTCTTCCTCTCTCATTGAATATTTCTCTATACGATTCCCACGCAGTAATAAAAATATTCGAACTATGGATTTCTAGCAAACGTGACTCGTTTCCCGGTGCGCGTGAACACGTTTGTCTAGCCTTTCTTCTCTTCGCTTTCAGTATACGAGTCAGTGTGAATTCCCGTGGCTTCGTTCTCTCGTGTGCTCTCCACTCTCAGAAACGAAGTGTACCTGGCCCTCCTCTTCTCTTCAGCCTGAGTCTGAGGGCGTCGCTGATCACTCAGCGTGTCACCATTTTGAAGGAGGGGTAATTTCGCAGGTTTTAACTTGTCTATTGAGACAGTGTCCCGTCTTCCATCCAGGAATTCCAAATTTCAAACTTTATTGCCGCGTTCGATAACCGGAAAATTACCAGTATAGGGACCTTTAAGTCGTTTATACGCGGTCTATTCTGACCCAAACATGAGTAGCTTTGCAGACATCGTGGGGAATGAAAAGCTTTGGTACAGAATACAAGTGTGCTAAGGATGCTTCGCGAAGTCGATTTGCGCCATGGTGGATTTCATTTCTTTTATGAATTTGAAGTCAGGCAGCGAAGAAGATGATGCCACTAGAAGTTTTGGGCACAAGAGTGTGGTTCCCTTGACTGCCGTAAATAGTGAGGATCCCGAATCATTTGACAAGGAGAGAATTCCTAATAAGACAATTGGGAGTGCCGCCAGCCAACATTGTTTACGGGCCATTATTGATCACTTCATAGACCTGTGTGCCCTTTCCACCATCACGTTTGTGGACGGTCTGTACGCCGTGGTGCAAAGGCGATAGAAACCAACAAGAGCAAACAGCTCTTTGAATAGTTCTGATTCGAATTGGGCGCCTCTGTCGGTTATCACATGAAGTGTTGCGGCACATTTGTCCGAGATCCGTAGCGCTTCGATCCATCTTGTCGCTCAGGCGATGCACGATAACAAGTCCTGATTGTGCGTGGGGGAGTGTTCCAACTATATCGATGTGTACAGTTTCAAACCTCGATGAAGGAATATTAATAGGAAGGATCGGTGATTTATTGGGGCGATTCACTTTGGAAGACTGACAAGGGAGGCACTCTCTCTTCCAGGAACGCATATCCTTGTCCACCAACGACAGAAATAACTCGATTTGATGAGCCGAAATAAAGCCTTGATTCATGGGTGAGACAGATTGTACAATTGATTGAAGGTTGCACTCCTGCATGACAACGGGACAAACGGTCGTACATATCCAGATGTTACTTGACACCAAAGCTGAGCATCCTCGAGAAAAGGGTAAGGCTTCAGGTGCGAATGAAATTCCTTTGTTTCGGCATCATTTTCCTACACTGCCGCCAGAGCTCAGAGGCCAAAAGAGTCAATTTGGACTGAATTGACGTTCCCTGAGAGGCAGTCGGCAACTACGTCATCCTTACCACGTACGTACGCGATATCACTAATGTATTCTAGAATGGCTCTCAAATGGCGTTGTTGTCTGCCTATCTTGGCACTCAGTGGCGATACGAAAGCTGAAACTAACGGCGTATAACCAGTGCACAAGGTGACGTGGCCACCTTCGATTAGGTGACTGAAGGGCATGAGAGCAAGAAACGCCGCTAGGAGCTCTCTGTCGTTGGTTGAGTATACTTGCTGCGTACGGCTTACTTTGCACGAAAAGAATGCCAGCCACTGGTTTCGCAGATCCGTCACTCATTTGGTGTAGGGCAGCACCTGCCGCGTAATAGGAAGAATCCATTGCCATCTGGTATGGAGAATCATTGGGCAGCAGATAAAAGAGTTTCACTTGGCCGATTAGGGCTGACTTGGTACTCTCAAATGCCTTACTTGCTTCTTCGTTCCACACAAGCTCTCGAACCTTTAGTTGCAAGCGAACAAGCTCAGTCAGAGAAGCTGAAATCGTGGCAAAGTTGGGGATCATCGTGTAGTCTTTTGATAGCGCCATTTTTTCCAATCTCTTCCATCTTCTTCACCGGTGGGCATATACCTTCTACCGAGACGTGGTGTCCTAAAAAATCTATTTCTTCTTTCGCCAACTCGCGCTTCTCCAGTGATATTCTCAGACCATTTTTGACCAGGATTTCAAAGACCTGTTCCAAGTGCTTCAAGACGTCGTCCATTTTGTCTGAATATACCAGGATGTTGCCTATATAGACGAAAACAAGCCTTAATCCTTGAAACAGGGTGTCTATGTACCTCTAGATAGTGTAGCTAGCCTTTCTGAGACAAAATGTGACCTTAATGTACTCCTACAAACCAAATAGGGACGTGACCGCGGTTTTCTCTATGTCTGCCTGGTTCATAGGGATTTGGTGGTAATCACGAACCAGGTCCAACCTCGAAAAAATCCTTTTGCCATGGAGGTAGTCCGTAATGCTTTGAATCCGCGGCAGCGGATAACTGTCAGGCTTTGTAACGGAATTTAAGGCTCGGAAATCGCCGACCACCCTCTATTGACCGGGCGACTTATTTGGCACCATGTGAATAGGAAAAATATATTCTGATCTTGAAAGACTCACGACCACCTCTTTCATTAGTCTCAAAGGTTGCTTTGGTAGCCCACAACTTCTCCATCGAAAGAGGTCTTGGCCGTGGTAATGTTTGTGGAGCACTACCAGTTTCAAGTGTATGGTTCACTCAGTTCGGCGGTGAAGGGAAGGGCTGAGCAGGTGCGGGTGTGTACAGAGCCTCATCCTTTTGAAGTATAGCTATACAATTGGGCGGTAAGTGCTGCAGGTCATTGATTACACTGTGTAACACGATTTTTGTTAAAGAGTAGAAAATAAGTGATTCTGGATGATTTTTACGCGCTGATTACAAATTTGTCTTTAGAACTTGCTAATACCGTCTAGTTTTTGAGTAATTTGAATTTTCCTTTTCCAGCCATTTCACACTTTTGCTCAATATTGTACCAATATGCATTTTTAATATATTTAATATATATAATTAATATATATAATGATATATATTAATAAATAATATATATATTTAATCTATATTAACATTTTTAATATATATAAAATACACTATATTGAAGCTCAAGTATCATTGAATTCTAATTACTGTTTTTGTTCATATTTTTTCAGATTTTCAGATTAATAAATAATTATTTATGATAAATTTCTGCTACTAATAATTGGTAACTAGTAAAGAAAATAATACGTTTATCAAAATTTTGCTCTGCTAAGAACCTTATGATAAAGATCTCACATTGTGCATCGTTTGCTTGCTCAAGTTAGTATTTGAAATCTTGACATAGCTTCAAGTTCTAGGCGCAGATGTGTAAACAGCCCCAACATATTTTGCTATGTTTGTGGGAAATTCACCACAGTGGCAAACGGAGAAAAATAGAAACAGAAGTAACGATGGATCAAGCATACAGATACTATTTTGGATGCAAAGTAAGGGACCAGGATAAAGATTCGGCTCCTCACATTTGCTGCACACAGTGTACTACAATGTTGACAGCTTGATTAAATGGAAAGAGGAAGGCAATGCCATTTGCTGTTCCCATGATATGATGTGAACCCTCAAATCACTAAAAAAAGCGATAATAGCCAACCAGAGAAGAACAAATTGTTGGCAAACATAATGTTTAGCATGATGCCCTTGTATGTAGATCAAAAAAAGGTTCATCTTACACCTCTTCACATTAATTTAGGGTTAGTGAAAAATTTGTTAAACGGTAGGAATCAAACAAGTGAAGGTTTTCAATATTTAAAAAACAAATTCAAAGGATCATTAACTGATACAAAAATGGAAGCTAGAGTTTTCACTGGAGCACAAATTCGCAGAGTTGTTTCTGATGATTCCTTCACTTTGTGTCTCAATGAAAAGGAACGCAAAGAATGGACATCCTTTGTGGAAGTCACTGAAAACTTTCTCGGCAATTTTAAATATCCAAATTACCGATAAATAGTAAACAATATGCTGGAAACCGAAGAAAAGCTGGAAAGTAGAATGTCACTAAAATTCATATTTTGCATTCTCATCTCAATTTTTTTTCCTGAAAATCTGGGAGCGGTTAGTGATGAACATGATGAACGTTTTCATCAACAAATTTAATCCAAATATGATGAGGGATTATTCCTGGTCTTTACAAAACCAAACTTTGATGTCTCACAAAAGAAAAACGAGAAAGCTACAGAAAAGTTTCTTTAAACTTTAAGTGCATAACAAACTTAATCAATACAATAAAATCTTCATAACTTAGGAGCGACAGGGACGGTAACTTCGCCAGTGATGTACACTGTCTGTCCTGAGCCAGAATAAAGAAGGTAGGACCCTCACTTTTAAAATATTTTTGCTTATGATGTGAACCCTCAAATCACTAAAAAAAGCGATAATAGCCAACCAGAGAAGAACAAATTGTTGGCAAACATAATGTTAAGCATGATGCCCTTGTAGATCAAAAAAAGGTTCATCTTACACCTCTTCACATTAATTTAGGGTTAGTGAAAAATTTGTTAAACGGTAGAAATCAAACAAGTGAAGGTTTTCAATATTTAAAAAACAAATTCAAAGGATCATTAACTGATACAAAAATAGAAGCTAGAGTTTTCACTTTTGCTTAAATCGGAACAAATAGCGAAAGGGGTTTGGGGCTCATTACACAAAATCTAGACGTGATAGAGAACTTGGGTTTTCAAATTCGGATTCAGCGCCCTCAAACTAACTAGAAACACTTATTCACATGTTTGTAACAAACAAAATGTTAAAATTTGTTGCCTAGTGTTATTAATGCTACCAATTATCTATTAGGATTTCGTGCGCAGTCTATTCAGAAGATCATAATGCCTCAAAAGGTCAATGCCTAATAACGGAGAGGAAGTATCTGTTACAACGAACGACCACCTAAATGATCGGCGAAGACTGGGGATCACTATATCCGCATAAATTTTGCAGGGAATTAAATTTTTCCACCATTATCTGTTGAAATATTAAGGCCAGAATCGCGCACATCATATTACGTTACCAGTCTAGCCGGAATATTCGAAACACTTACCTCCGTATCAATTAAGAACTCACATTTAGTGTTATATACTTTAGCGGCGACGGTGTAAATAGACGGTACGCCCGCGGCCACGTTTACTTCGTCATGCCTTCTTAGTTTTCCGCCGGTGCTGGCGAAGATGGCCTGTAGGACAGTTGCATTTGCACAGATCCTTCTCCTTTCGGACACATGCACTAGGATTTGCAGAATTTAGCTCTTTCGCCGAAATATATATGCGAGCGACAAACTAAACGCTTTTTAGCTGTATGGAAGGGTCACAATCCTTCCTTTGGATTATGCACACTGCAATTACTTTCGGCCACTGATCGCACATTCTTTCAGAATTATCTCTAAAGTTAGCCCTTGTATTATTATGGGGCATAGACGCGTTTGAAACGGCACTGTTTCCTTTCGATTGATTATATGTATTTATTTTATGGCACTGCGCTCGGTTGTATGTTACAAGTTCATCCGAGGTTTCCTAATTGTGTTAAGCTTATTTTTTTCTGAGGGGCGATTATCGGAGCCAAAATGGGTAGTAATGGTTGGATAAACTTGTGAAGCACAAGCCCTCCACCCACTCTTACCCGAATGGCTGTCTTCCGTAACTCTTCTAAGTTAGTTAACAGTTAGCCTGTGAGGGAAGAAGGTTAGATAATTTCTCAAAAAGCTCGTGCCTGGTCCTCTCGAATAGGCCATTTACATTGTCGGGAGGTGATGAGGCCAAAATATGAAAAACTGAGTTTCCAACTTCTTCATCCTGGTGATGTAAAATTGGGTCTCCACAATTTGGAACTAACTTGAGACTGCTGCTTCATTGAAGATCGGCGGATTGACGCTTATGGCATTCACGAAATCCCCTTCACCTTGTCCTGTCTTAAAATTCCTTGAGGAGCCCATTATTTAATTTATGCCTCCTCTGTCCGGCCGAACGACGGTTCACCAGTTATATGGGGTGTCGCTAGTTATAAGGAGTTAAGTAAATGATATTGTAGACGACAAGGTTAGCAGTTACTGTATCTAGGTCCTGACTACGGTGAATAAAAGATGTTTTCGTAAACCACCACATTATGAGGGAGCGACTAGTTGCAGTTTATATGTGAAGGATGGCGTTACGGCAAATTATTTATCTGACTACAAGGATAAATGATCTTACGGTGTTCTAGTACTTGGTTAAGCTTATCGAAGGTTCAATGGGAAGATAGAATATTATGATGCAGTTTGCGCAACACGAAGCGTACTATACGGGATCTAGTAGTCTATATATTATCAAAGCGAGTACGAGTTAAGGGCGAGACAAAACTTAGTGGATTGAGGCGGGAGCGTGAACGCGAATGAATTCTTTACTATTCTCTCTCTCTCTCTCTCTCTCTCTCTCTCTCTGTCCTTCTTTTTATTTTCTTATTTATATGTGCAGTCTTCATGAAGAAGGCGGGGCCTAGAGATGGTCATTTCTCCAGACTCTGTGTGGGGCTAGAAAGCCGGTGTACAGTGTGTATACATCTACATGATCAAATCTTATTTGTATAATTTGATGCGATTGTCGTTGCGCCATCTCTTACGGTCAACAGCTATGTTTCCTTGGGTTCTTCCTTAAATATCCGTCTTTGATAATTCTATCTCGAGACACAACTTGGGCTGTTTTATCAAACGCAGATGTTAAACCTTTTTCTTTCTCTCCTCTCTTTGTCTCATGCTTGATTGCTTACATATACGTTTATTTACAAATCCTATCCTATTTCTCATATAATCTTGAATCTTTACATTTAATAAGGCATGCTTGGATTTACTAGGACCAATTCGCGTCCATTTCGTGGACGTATCTTTTGGGCCTATTGAATCCAGCAATTTTGGTGCTTAGTTTGATCACTACAAACTAACCTAGCTAAAAGAGGCAGGAAAGTTTAAGGAGAGTGAAGACTTTCCATATATTTTACTCATCATGAATCTTACGCTGCTGTCTCAGATTTGCAGCTTAAGTAAATGAAATTGGTTAAAAGCAAAGGAAATTTGTTTCAAGTTCTCTTTCTTCATCTTTTCCATTGGCCTAGAAATAAAAACAGATAATTGCCTAAGCCTCGGTCTTTTCTCCCTGCTTAGATCTGAGCTCCCTTGTGAAGAAAGCTTGACGAGGAGTAGAACATAGGTAATCACACTTCAGAAGGCTTCTGGCAAGGGACGAACTGCACCCACTTCCCTCACTGGCAAGACCCACCTTAAACCTCAAAGACACCACTATTCTATCATGTATGGTAGACGCAGACGCGATAGCCATACCCCCTGGGAACGGCGATTACAAGAGGAGCGAAGCGGGCAACCTCATTACAATAATATAATTATCATCTATCAAATCTCTCCACCATTACACATTTCATTAAGTTTTCGTTTCTTCCTAAGGGTATTGCGCAGATGCGCGGGCAGGGACACTACTACCACTGCAATCGACTTAGGTTCAGAACCAAAACTCCATGAGTTCCTAACCTGTAAATCGGAAAAAACATACCGGGACCTACAAAGATGGGAACAAACTACTCTAACTATTGAGAACCGATCTTCCTCTGAAGATACACAAGAATTTGAGCTCGAGACAACCATGAGAATACCCATCATACCGGTCAGCGCGAAACTGAAACCGATCGTGGTAAGATATTTGAAGTAGTGTTCAATGACAGCGTTGTGATTCTCATGCTCTCATATGCCTAGAAGGGGTATGGTGTCGTGTTCGCAGGAGAGAGAGAAAAATACTGCTCTGAGGTAAATATACCTATATACCTCACATAATAGGACAGTGCGCCACAAACCCACATCAGGCGAAGATTCAATCAGGCTGATAGACTTCCGTTTATGGTGACTCTAGTAGCTTCAAAGCCTGAAAGCTGCACCATTATAGTAAATAGCTATTTTACCCTCTACCATTAGTAGCATGATTTCTAGACCAAGGATCGTTCGACGGAATAAACATCTCGAAAAAAATATGACTGATATTGAGGATTTCCCCACAAATCAGATCCATATGAACAGTTCTCTGCTGAAAAGTAGCCCCCAGTGTATGGGAAAAGTATTTCTCTTCTTATTAGATGAAAACCCATACGACTAGTATTTGCTCCAACAAAGACTTCAATATATGTTTAAAAATTGGCAAAACGAGCAACGAATGGAGAAACTGTGAATCTGATATAAAGAAAGGCCTAAAACGCGGATGATTCTACCGAACTATGGCAACGTGAAACACCAGGAAGGAGGATATAATTAAAAAGAAATGAAATCATAACCAAAGCTGCGGAAACAAGAAGAAGCAAAGAAACATACGCAGGTATTTCCGAGGCCACCTTAAAAAGAATCCATCGTAAACTTACTATCTGATGAAACACCGACCTTGAGATCTTGGCATGGATACTGTCTGGACATTTCAACAGCATTGGATAGCCTGGGTCATTCTCCACTGTGTTGAGCGTGATGTTGAGAACAACTAGATAAAAGATATCTGATTTCCCGCAAATCCTGATTCTTGGAAGATTCTGGGAATCAATCCTATAAAAACAACACCAAGATTCGACTAATCAACAAGAACAAATGAAATGAAACAGACAAGATAGCGCCGAAAAGGGGGTTGGATGTAAACAAAAGAAAACAACCAAGAACTTGAATCAGAGGGGAAAAGAAAGCACAATGGACAGAGGCAGAAGGAGCGTGCAGAAGCAAAGAACAGTGTCGTAGAATGGACTCTCGACGATATACCATATATGACTATTCGTGGAGGGAACTATTCAATTATATTTAGAGTGCGTGGTGTCTGGTTGACCGATATTATTTATCTTCAATATGTTTAAGAAGTGGAACTGAGCTCAAGGATAATAATATGGCTATCATTATTAAAATAGAGTTTTATTAATAAAACTATCAACACCACACAAAACGGAAAATATTGACATAAACAGAGAATGGAAAGGATCGTGGGAAATCTGGCTAATCCGAGGATTAAGATTTGGAAGAGATTTAAAAAGGTAAAACAAATAAAAATTAAAGGGATGGGATGGTTCGCTAAGCCATTTAAAGCACAGGATAGGGTTGACAAAAAGGTTAAATACTCAAAGGTAATGTTCAGCTTACGTAATTACACGTTGTTGTGCAGAGGAAGGCGACGCGAAGGAATCTTTGGTCCGCTGGCGAGTTCCAGCTGAAGGTGGGGGGGGGGAGGGAATTAAATGATCCTGACGTGGCGTCTTGGGAATGAGAACCGTTTCTTGGTGAACGGGCTTGAAGAACAGTGGCTGTTCTACGTTGTTGCCTCCTAAACAACAGGGGGACGGGGGGGGGGGGGGGTGAGAACCGTCTCTTGTCTACAGGCTCAAGGAACAATGGCTGTTCTAACGTTGTTCTCATTCTGAACAACAGGTGGTAGGGGGGGGGGGTGAGAACCGTTTCTTGTCAACGGGCTCAAAGAACAATGGCTGTTCTAACGTTGTTCTCTTTCTGAACAACAGGGGAAGCCTTGTGGACTTGGCGTCTTGAAGGCTCGAACTTTGGCACTCAAGGGATATTGTCCTGTTCTGGACAATGATGGTGGATCTCGAGGTAGAGGGCCCTTGGTGCACAAGGTGAGACTGGATCGTAGTGATGTCTCGCGAAGAAAATCTGGATCTCGAATCTGCTCTTAGTGGTAAAGTTTTACATATAAATAGTCGAGCCATCCCCTTGGCGTAGAGGACAATGGAGTGGGGGCTTCGAGGGAATTAACAGCTGCGCTATGAGAACAATACCTTATCTGCCCATAAGCCTAACTCAATCTGGCGAGGTCAGCGCATGGGGCGAAGCGGGGGGGGGGATGAACCTCCTTGGTTAAATATTGACTCAGGTGTCACGATAACGCGCCCGGCTTTAAGGCGAAGATGCACGTGGGTAGCATCGTGTTTCTAAACAACATGTGATAACGGTTGAAATTAAACGGCCTCAAACCGTTCTATCACAAACAGTCAGAGTCAGAAGAAAAGCCGCTAGATACAGTACTTTCTGCCCAAATGAAAACGAAATTTGTGACTATGATGATCAAAAATTAAAATTCACCACTTACCTAAATAAATCTCATACGAGGTATTGTTTAAATATTACTTCATACTGTATTGATATAAATTAAAAGGCCACATTAAGAACTGCTTTGTGATGGCAATTTGCTGTACAAAAAATTGACCATCTTAGCAATTTTGAGAAAATTCAGAAGAGGCATTTTCTTCTGTCAGCAGAATACCTCATCGCTTTATCCTGCTCTGCGAAAAACAACATGTCTGTTATAAGAAGAAAAGCTACAGAGAAATTACTTCGCATCACCAGGCAGGGGCTAGATGTCCCTAGAGAGGCCGGAATCGAATTTCCTTGGATCAAGAGAAACATATTGCACTCAATTACACATATACATTATACAAGTGCATAGCGACCATTAGCCGAAGTCATATTATTTATATTGCTAATAATGAAGTATTGGGTTCTTTCTCCCTTTGCCTCCTGTACTGTAACTCTTCCAATGTCGCCTTGGCAAAGGACAGCATGCAATAAGTTTCCTGTTCACAGTTCTTTAGTGTGAGGGAAAAGAGCTATGCAGGGTAGTTTCTCATTTTGTAGGAAGCATGTGTCAGCTGGACGTCTTTATTAGGCCAGTTGACCTAAATACCAGTCTAGAAGAATAACCTTTGGCGTAATTCTCCCTCACTTTATTTGGAGACCACGAGGGAGTGTTGTTTTTTTTATATTACCATGGAAAACGTCACTTCCTGTTCGAGGAGATTCTAGAATTCTAGAAGTTTCATCTCGTGGGCGTATTGGGAAAATATCCCCCAATCCTGCGAATTTGTCCAGAGACTTTCCTCCGGCGACAAGGAGAGAACAAGCAACTTTGTTTTACGCGCCTCGCCACAAAAAACTGACTTTTGCGTCCCCATCAAGGAATAGGATGTCTGGAGCTTTCTCGCTCCCTTCTTCAATTTCCCCTTTCCCCCTTCAGCCTCACTCCTACAAATACTCAGTTTCGACTTGAGGTCTCTGAGTCCCGCCCGCACCGCAAGGTCTTCCTCATCGTCTCGAGTCAAAAGTTCTGTGAGCGTTCAACCGACAGCAAGACCCTTCTACACCGTGATTTTACCCCAGTAAATTGGTAGCTTCTGTGAATGGCAATCCTTGGAAGTTGCACGACAGTCCCTCTTTGTTTAACCGATACGAAGAAAATCTCCATCGATTACCTTTGAGGAAATGAAGTTTCTTCTTCTAATGCTTTACGAGTAATCCCTAATTCTCCATCGAGCGTCATCCTTGAAGATCGGTTATCGTCATTGCTATCCCTTGAAAGGTTGGATCGCATCGTGCCCCACTTGCCTCATATAGAGCAGGACCTTCCTTGAAGTCATCGATCCGTAGGATTAAAACCCCCTCAATCATTAATATTTTCAAGTACCCCCCTTTTGATTTGAGCATAGCAATGCTATTTAATTAATTTTGTCCTAGAACTCATCATTATCATAATGAATAATCATAAGAGACTATTTTATTTAGATAATTCCCTTGGCCTATTTTTAATTTTAATATTTGTAAATAATATTATTTTTTTTTGTCATCTTTAACTAACCGTGAACAGTTCGCGTTGTAGCAGGGGATTAAGTCCCCCTCCCCGTATAATATAGGAGTGGTGTATGGTATAGAGTGGTGTACCACAACAACCAGAAAACGTTTAAAGCCAGCGAGATCGAAGACGCTAGGCAACCTCTGAATTAATACCTCCTATATTTTTTGCTTTACTATTAACTTTTATGGTTGGAAGAGGTTCTTTAAATATATATATGAATATACTTTCTGAATTTTGCACATTAATGTCCGTATATAGATTTTTTATTAACATTTTTAGTCTACATATGTAAAATAGGATGTACTTGTACTTCTGTTCTTGTTTAGATTCGTACTTCTAAGACCCTCTCGCTCTATGATTACTTGTCCGTAAACTGGCCTTTAAATTTTCATTCGCTTTGTTTTTTTTCGGCTATATTTTGTCTCCATCTACTTCCCGTATTTTCTAGACTACATTTTTTATTGTGTCTCAGATCTATTTTCATGGCCATTAAGAATTTAAGGTTAAATATTTTATCCCTCGCTCTCTTTGATGTTTACATTTTAAATTGTTTTCGGGCTCATAT
The DNA here is from genome assembly GCA_963969495.1 of Ceratothoa steindachneri. Classification (NCBI taxonomy): domain Eukaryota; kingdom Metazoa; phylum Arthropoda; class Malacostraca; order Isopoda; family Cymothoidae; genus Ceratothoa; species Ceratothoa steindachneri. Next base: position 134,473,916 of record OZ018332.1, on the reverse strand, counting down.
AACACACCATTTTGGCTCTGTTGTCGGTTCCATTTCCTTTAGGATAATCACATCCACAGCCTGCCTGATTTTGCTTCCTTTACACGTACCATATGTCTCCGTGCAGATGACTCTAGTCATCGACTGAATCTGAGCGAGCATAATGCGAATCACTTGTTATCCTGAAGGCTCCTTACTGATGCTTATCGATCAGCGGGGCAGACATGCTACGAGCGACTCATTTCCCTTCCTTACGCCGTCAACCACAGCGCCCTCTTGGTTGAGTCAGGGCTTTTACCCTTTTGACTCATAATCTGGCCTTGCTGAGGGCGATTCCAGAATATAAGATTCATTCTAAATATTTTTTTTAATATGAAGATATATACATCCCAAGGCAAAAGCATATTTACGGGAGAATTTGTTTTGATATTTAAATACCGTAAGACTTTTGGGAGATTTATAAAGAATAAATTCACCCCATCTTTTTAATAATGAAATCATAATGAATACGAAGAATGTGGAGAAACGGTACAAGCAACTCGAGGGATTGGAAAAGGGATATTTCGAACTCTAAAAAATGTAAATAATAATTACCGTTATTAGAATAATGATGGGCGGAAACCAGAAAATTCCCAATTCAAGCCTATTTAAGAGATTCGTGGAATTATTCTACAGGGTACGCGGTTCCCAGGCCAGGCCAGGCTTCCTGTCTATTTTGCCCATAGATGCAGAGGACCCCTTTATTTGACTACGACGTGCAACTGACTTTACAATGTTAATCTTATTATTACTTAAAAAAAGATTAATATTATAATTTGTACATCAATATCGCCGCCATTTGGACGGCTCAGATACACGGGAAAAAGTGAATTCATTTAATTCATACATTTTTCTAGAGGGCGATTGGAAAGTCACATTATACTTTTATTTATCCATTTTTATTTATTTTTTTAATAAAATGACACATGTACGCTCGAGCAAGGCCTAAATGAGGTTAAACGTGATGTCAATGGGAGATTATTTTTCGAATTTGAAGTGAAACCAACGAGGATCATCCCCCGCAGGAAGTTTATTTTGCAAAGAAAGTGGCAAGAGTTTTATTATGCGTCTAAGCGTTTTCTGAACATTTGTAAGGACTTTGCCTTACCACCATAACAGATAGTCCTCGGGTAGTTTACCATTTCTTTGCCCTCTTCCATGGAACTGGTTGCTGTCAAATTGTCGACAAGTTCATAAAAATTAATGTGTTATAGTCGTTTTGGGAAAGGTTTCAAATAAATTCTGCTTCACTACAATTGTGTCTTGACCACCTTTTCAAAATTCATATTCGACAAAAAAATACCTTCCTATTTTTTTAAAACCATCCTAACAATCAAATACGAAATATATAAAATATTATTTAAATAAGTGTTATGTGACTTTTCTAACACCTGTACTACCAAGTCGAATATAATAGTAATTAATTAATATTGCCGTCATTTGGATGTCTCCGGTACGCAGGTTAGGTTGAATTTGCTTTTTTAAAGAGACAAGTTCGGACTTCGATTCATTCATATTTTTTTTTTATTACTAAGGAAATAATAATAATATTATTATTTTTATCCAGGTCTTCATCATTTATAAGTTCTGGTTTTTCACCTTTACTTTTATAAGTTTTTCCTGATAATATGAAATATGTATCTATTATTTTTTAATCATCAGATCTATTTTTTCTAAGCTGTAGTGTCTGAATCATAACTCATTTGGCTTAATAACTTGCATATATTTATCTCACGGTTGTCTATCATTTATTTCAGCCAGATGGGCTCTATAAAAAAAATAAAAATATCATTTATTTCAGAATGAACAGAAAATACAAGAATAATCTTGACAAGTCCTGCTATATCTCTGCCAAAGTCAAAATTCGATACCAAGGCTAAAAAAACATAACCTTTTGAAACAAAAGCTACTATACCTCGTTTGCTATAAAACTGGGGCTCAATGAAAAGTTCTTTATCCCTCATGTATGTTGCAAAACCTGTGTTGAGAGTTATATCGTTTGTTCAACAAAAACAATACCTTTTTAATGCCCCAATAGAGTGGCGGATAGGAAAAGATCACAATACTGACTGGTACTTCTATATGATAAATCTCCAATATAATTCAAAAGAAAGCTTTCTCAAAATATAAAATTACTTTTAAATTTATACCCTCTCGTCTAATCGTAAAATTTATGCCACCGTATCTTACAGTAATTACCAATGCGTTCCTATACTTTTGATTACCATATATAGTATATGTGAACACTTTATACTAGCCTTATATTAATCTATAGGTTACTGCATTGTATTTGTGATTCTAATCGTGTATTTAAACTAGACATTTTTCGCGTGTAAATTATTCGCTTTCCTGGACACTTTGAGAATAGATGTGCAGCGTATTTAAAGTCAATACTTTTTTGTGAGAAACATACCCTTTAATGATGTTAGCTGAGGACTTTTACCAAGAAAATGTTGATGAAATGAAAGCAGTTGCTTTATTGAGAAGAAATGGTCCATTGGATGAAGAGAAAGACGTTGCACCTTGTTTTCGTTGTGGGGAATAAATGCAAGATGTCCAAGGAAGAAATAGAAAAGGGGAATTCATACCAGCTTTCCTTTGCAAGAATAGAAGATGCCAAATTTATCGTTTTATTCGCTCAGAAAACGTATTTTTCCATTTCACTGATTTAAATGGTAGAGTGAATTGCAACCTAAAACTTGGTCAATTTTTTTAGTTAATTTTTTATTTCATTCAGGATTTGACATATGAATCGGTATACGAATTGACTGGTCAATAAACTGAAGTTATATGTGATTGGTTTAATTTATGTGGTGAAATTTGCTCAAAAATAGTTTCTGTAAGAATTCTTAGAAATTAAAATGTAGGGATGGATTTCCTCACTTCGAGAATTCTATACATCTGTTTTGATTCCAGAAATAAACAAGGGGAGAGTTTCCATCATGGTATTCAGGAGATGGAAAAAAGAAACCAGAAAATCTAGGATGTGAGTATTCTTGAAGAATATAATGTAGATAGATATATTGAAAGATATTCGCCATGTAAAACACCACAAAACCCTTTGAAAACATTTCTTCTTTCATGATTATATTTCTACTCTAATTTTCTTGTATTTGCAAATAAGTGTAGGTTGAGAAAGTTTAGTATGATGAAATAAATATACTAATTCCCCACATGATTTTTATTTTCTTTCCAAATATTCAAATTGAACAGAAATAAAAAGTAGACGTAACTTAAAAAATAGTAGTAAATATTTATTTTAATCGATCATGTTATGAGGATTACTGGCATTATATAAACGAATGCCGACGCCGAAAAATATGTCAGTGGCTTCGAATTGATTACCACACTGGCATCGTTCTAATAAAGATTTTTTAATCAGTTCAAATTACCTAAATTAGAATGCAACAAGGGTGCAGATAATTTAGGTAAGGTTAGATACATAGCATAGGCTTCATGAAACACAGGGGATGTAGAAGACTGATATTTAAGTAATTAGAATACTGTATCAAATCGAATCTATTGTCATTTTCACAACCAGACACGCCTAGTTGAACTGCGTTATTTTTCAAATTGTATAGTACATACCTTACGGCAGAAACTATACAAATCAATCATAGTTTTTAATGAGAAATTTAATATTTTTTAGATGCATTTGTATCACCAATTTCATCACACCGATAGAAAATAGCTTTAACCCATCTTGAAGAGTGATTTTAGAATTAAAAAAAAAAATTATTTATTCTAATTGACATATGATGTTTGTATTTTTTAAAGACCTTATTTTGTCACTGCCAAATATATTTATCTAAATTTACGCACACTTCGTCCAGTTCATCACAATATTATAAACTGAACATTTTATTTGACGCGTAATAATTTCTTTATTTTGCATCCATGTAATCACTGGAAATAGTCTTCGATTAGTAAGGGTTTGATTTATCATTCAAATATGCTTCGATGTATGCTTGCTTAAGGGCTGCTCACTATTGAATAATTTTTAATAAAGAGTGAAGTCAAAGTAAACTATGCCAGTTTTTATGAAGAGGGATTCACTATTAACTGTTTTACTTTGAGTTTGTGCGAAAGTCTACATTTCTAACAGCAAATCCTTTAGAAGATTATGTGGATCCATTTGCACGATCATGTTTCAATGACGAAACAACAATTTGAAAGAAGATGAGATGAGTTATTAGTGAGCTTTTCCAATCATACCTTGATCACTTTTGCTGGAAAGTAGCGGAGAAAATGCATCAGATTTGTTTGCGGCATTCCTAAATGATATTCAAAGTATGCATCGTTAATTAAAAGAGTTAAGTTTAATTGTTTGTATCAGTTATGTAACACACTCAAGTGTAAAAAGGCCTGGTAGAGCACACGCTAAAGTCTAAATGACCTGGTAGATCTTACGCTAAAGCAGAATCCTATTAAATACCTTTTTAACAATAGTGTTCACATTTTTATCTTTTTGAAAAATAGCGGCCATTGGCTAATGTGGACCACTATTCGTCAAAGGATCCCCAAATTCTTAGCAAGTAACCAGTTCTCGTTCTTTTTCCCCTACTCACACTTTTCCTTTATTTATAAAGTTATAAAATAATTATTTATCCAGAAATTTCTCTTTATAAACACGAACCTAACTTTTATAGCCTTTATTATGACTTCTTAAAGCTTAGGCACATCTCTGGGTCCTATCCGGATCCCGAATAATAAAACGTTGAACCCTCTTTATTGACAATATATAGACACTTATGTTTTTATCCGATGACCCCATAAAATTTGAAAAGGACATTACTGCAACAGTTACGCCTGGATGGTACGAGTGTACCATCCATATCTCCACTCCATGATGCAATTTATAACCATAAAATCAATCCTATCTAAAGTGTTCGCAAATATTTCATATGACAAACCACATACTTTACAATAAATAAGCCATTCCAGTGGAAATATATTTAAAACGATTTAAGATCAATATTCCATAATTTAATCTTTCTTATACTTTTAGTCGCGTGTGACTCTATATCTCACTATGTCGGTTGGTTTCCGTTTTGCTTTTTTGTTTTTTTGGTAATAACATTGTAACTATTTGGCCTATTCTAACAAAATCTGAAACCCATATGTTGTCTAAAATCCTCTTTCGAATGATATAATTTACAAGGTCCTCTCAAAGTTAGCCTGGTAATCATATTGTTTTGGCCATAACATTATAAATATTCCGCCAATTCTAACGAAAGTTCAAACCTTTATGTTGTTTTACATTCTCTTTCGAATTATATAATTGTTAAAGTCCTCCCAAGGTTAGCCTTGGAATTGTTTGGCATTAAGATCATAACTATTCGGCCAATTCTAACGATATCTGAAACCCTTATGTTGTTTTACATTCTCTTTCGAATGATGAAATTACCAAGGTCTTCCCAAGGTTAGTCCGGGAATTTTTAAAAGTTTTAAAGGTCGTGAGGTCATAAATCAGAATAAGTGAGATCAAGCGAATGTGATCAGCAGACCTTGTTAATCTTAGAGACGTTCAATAAAATATTTTGTTAGAAATTATCTCATTCGATAGGTAATAACAAAAAGAACACCAAGTTCTCAAACTTACAACACCAAGCTATTTTCTACTATACACAAAGAATTATGTATTATATACTCTAAAAAAATATTACTTTTCTAATTGCATTTCCAAAGTATATTAAAGAATAATCTCGTGAAATGGAAGAGGGACATTAGATGAATCTAAATATTATGATCTATCCTTGATAAACATCAACAATAACATTATTCTTTCCATTTATATATTCACTTGACCAATTAGGTTTTCAAAAGTTTTCAACGTGCATGTCATTATATTTTTATTTCTACGTTTAAACTCCATCAAACTACGCAAAAAAATAATAACTTCGCATAATTAACTAATGATTCCCACTTAAGATATAAATAATATATTTTTTAATCGCAAATATTGCAATATATATATATATATGTATATATATATATATATATATATATATATATATATATATATATATATATATATATATATATATATATATATATATATATATATATATATATATATATTGGTTGCGTAAAGTATCCGATCACCCTCAAAATTGTATTATTTTTAATGATATTCATAGATGCATAATTCACTTTTTATTTGTTCTAGCGACATCTGGTCGCTTTCATATAACACTCTGATATGACAGTTTTAGAATGCAATCTTAAGTTAGTATTGTGATAGTGTTTGTTGCGTGTGGGCGTGCGTCAAATTTTTCTGATTTTATGTTTATTTCTAATGTGTGCTAAGAAGCAACTCGAGTATGATTGTCGAGGTGGTATTGTTGCTGTTCATAAATGTGGAAAATCTCAGAGACAGATAGCTAATGAATTAATCATAGCCCAAAGTACAGTTAATTTGGGGGTTTTACGTGCTAAAAACAATGCTAGCCTATCTACGACAGTACCTATAAAGCGATCTGGCAGACCGAGTAAACATATTTGCGAACAGACATTATTAGGTAACGTTTAGTAATAAATAATTCAACAATAACTGCGAAAGAACTAAAATTTAATAAGAATAATTTATTATCTGATGTTTCTAAACGAACTATCTTTGAGCGGCTACAAAAAACTGTGATTACCATCTCACCATGCTGCGAAGCAACCATCTATTAATGAAAAAATGCGTAACAAACGTGTCGCATTTTGTAAAAAATACATTCATTTAACTGTTGAGGAGTGGATAAAGTTTTATTCCGTGATGAGCCAACATTTTTACCATTCAGAAGCCGTCCTAAAAAGGTTGGTCGAACTATTGGTTCAAATAGAATGGACCTTAAATACACCTAAAATACAATGATATCTCTTCCAAGTGTGAGAATTTGGGATTGTTTCAGTTTCCAAGGGAGATGAGGCCTATATTTCCTTTCTAAGAACACAACTATGAATGGTGCATGGTATTTAGCGATGTTAATGGAGAAACCTCCAGTGGGATTGACAATCCATTGAGACATGATCTTTCATGCATGATGGGGCACCTGGTCACAAGGCTGAAATTGTGACAAAATGGCTTACTGACAATAAATTTAATATTTGGGATTGGCCTGGTAATAGCCTTAATCTCAATCCCATAGAAAATTTATGGCTAATAATAAAAAATAAGGTTGAAGGCCAAGACACTTGCTCCGTCGAAAAATTAAAAGTGGTCATCATAAAGGTATGAAGCAACGAAATATCAGTGGAAGTTTGTCACAACTTGATCAAATGATTCAAATCCATTGCCGAAGCGCCTACAACAAGCCATCAAATCCAAATGAAAGATATAAAGTACTAATATAAGGTTAGTCAATATTAAACAAGTTTTTTATGTTAAAAATACAAATTTCGAGTGTGATCGGATACTTTTCGCGGACACTGTATCTATATATATAGTATATAGTCTTCCCCACCCCCCCTAAAAGGCAGGCCTATTTATTTACATAAAAGTCGAGAATATAGAAGATAGAAGTCAAAGGAAATTGGAATATTAGAGTCCTCTCTTATAGTTAAAATTGTTAAATAGATTTGGTTTCGAGTGTTTAAAAAATTACTTGAAATTAGATTTCACAAACATCAAATATTATTTCGCCCTTCAGATTTGTCTGTAACATCTGGTTTTAATCTATTTTTATATTTAAAACCTGTAGAAATTTGGGCGTCAAACACTTTAAATGTGGTACTTAATGGAAATTAAAATACTTTAATTGAAGCATCACGCGGAGAATCTTTGTAGCTTGAAAAAAGGACTGTGGATTATTTTCTCGAGAAGCTTAGGGAAACTCGTAGCATTAAATCTCATCAGATATAGAGGATTTAATCCTAACTCAAGAGGATAAGTATGGAACGAGTAGACGTATACGTGAAATTGAAACTGACTCTCGTAAAAAGTAATGCGACAATACACTATAACTCTCTGGGATAGCTTCATGGCGATCCAAGGGTAGCTTCATGGAGAAACAACCGTTAAATTTCCCTGTTACAACTGGACGAGAGAGGGAAAATTTGGATTCCTACCATTCTCTTTTGTCTCTTTGCTCCAGCCGCTTAATTACGCATTAGTGATTCTATTTACCTACACTCGGACGTTTGTTTTATTGGATTTATTCTCCGTATTCCGTTTTTTTTGAGGGGGAGGGGCTTTACATACCTCATCTCTCACAATTTAAATGCTTTTTCGTTCAGAGTTGATTCAGTGTTGTAATTATTAATGTTCTTAGCTGCTTGGATGAACTAAAATCTCGTGTGACGCGCTATTTATGTACGCATAAAGTAAATAGAGGTTTGTAAATATATACATGATTTTATTCTATTGATCTCCCTTTGCACATTTTTTTCCTTAATGAATTTGTTTGTGGGATAATATCATAATTACTCCTCACTGGGATATCTCCTTTAGTTGAAAAAATTGCAAAAGAACTTTTTGAGAAAAATAATATTTAAGAGAGTAAGTTTCATTGAATTGTATATTGTTGAAGAAAAACGTTTGGCAAGAGTTAATAAAACTTTTCTATGTAATTACATCAAACAGTTTGGTTAAGAAAAATAATTTCAGATCAAAATTAAGGTCACGGTTAAAATTCCTCGAAATGCGCAAAGTAATCGTGGCCAAGATGCGATTTCAAGGGAGAGCAAAACTGAGCCGTCTGGAACCCTGCGCATAAAAATACATTTCAGATTCATTTAAGTTTTTTTTTCATTATTTTAAAGGAATCAATGCAATCAGGGTCAATGATAGAGTAAATACCAATTCAATAGACTATTTCAATCACGTTTTGATGCCAATTGTCGTAGTATGGCCCTTTCTGATTACTCCACACCTGACACTACTTTTATGTAGGAGAATGCCCCTTTTTAAACTCTCTATACCCAACCTGCTTTTGTAATGGTATTCTTGATGGTAGTGATATACTACTTTGATGAAGTAGGCTTTGTTCTAAGAGTGCTTATATTATTATTTTAAAGAAGAGCCGCCTCAAACACGTAAGGATATAGAGAAAGGCACAATAATTCTCAAAATAAACTTATATTTTAACTTTAACAATTCAATACACAAAAACTAAACATTAACCACAGAAATACTCCGAATATTATAATACACAATAATAAATTTAATTAGCTTGCTCCTCTAAAATTGGCTAAATTTGTTACTCACTTCAATATACAATATTTAGGCTTATTGTCTCTACTGGAGTTTAAATACCTCAGCAATGTTATTTTTTCCACGACGCGTGCCGACCGGCCAGATGGAGGTGGTCGAGATCACGAAGTATCTTGGTGAGGGTAGCAGATGGGATCCACACGGTATTCAGGGAAAGGGGGTTCTTAAATGACGAGAACAATCACGGTGCTTTAGGCGGCACCAAGGTAGGCGGGGTCTCTCTGGTGAGAGTTAGTCGAACTTGGTTCTTAAACCAAGTTGCCTTAGAGTTCGGTGTAACCACCGAGTAACGGGCTCGAGGGGAAATTTTTCTCCTTCGTTACATAATTCTTCATGAGCGAGGACTGTACTCGGATAGGGTCTTCTTGAAGGGCAAGGATCAAGGAGGGGAGTTTCTCTGACGAGAATAAGTTAAACTTGAATAAGTTAACTTAAAAGGCGGTTTGGTAACCAGGAACTAGCTCGAGGATAAGCTTCTTCTTAGTTTCAGTCTTCTTCAACGGCGAGAATAATGGAGGGGGGTTTCTTTGACAAGAATAAGTTGAACTTGGTTCCTCAACCAAGTAACTTCTGAGCTTGGTGTTGCCACCGGGCAACAGGCTCGAGGGGGAGACTTTTCTTTCTTCTTTACTTAATTCATCAAGGGCGAGGAATTTTCCTGGCGTTTAAGATGCACCAGGATAGGGGGAGTCTCTCTGACGAGAGTAAGTTGAACTTAACAAAGTTAACTTAACGTTTGGTTTGATAACCAAGAACTAGCTCGAGGATGAGCTGCTTCTTTGCCCTTTAGCTAGGTAGCCCTGCCTCTCTTGTAAGGTACTTCGTAATCTGGTGACCTAAATAATCTACCTGTCCAGTCTCGATAGCCCGATCTTAATCCTGGGACTTCGTCACCTGGAGACTGACGTAGGCTACCCCGATTTTCCTCAGTGTTTCTTATTTATACCTCGTCACCCCACTTGGGTAGGGGTAGGAGGGTGGGAGGCTTGGGGACGGCCTCAGGAGGGTTCTTATTCCAAACGGGTTTTCTCACTAAGTCTTACATCGGCTCCCGTTAGCCTTCGAACTTGAGGGAAACGCGTCTCCAATTTCTTCTTTGAAGTGAAATTCAATATCGCTCTCGTAGGGAAGATCTTGCATTTTAACCTTTAGGCCTTTCATAGCGACGAGTGGCGAGGCGCTGGGGTTACGAGTTTGACCCCATGGTGCCGAGGCCGGATGTTTTTGCGGTAACCATCTCGGGTCTCCACTGAGAGAGAACGGGTGGGTGACCATTCCCCTACACACCTCCCTTCGAAGAACTTAATTGGGGGGGGACTCCCGGGAACTCAAAATAACTAACTCAAATTAGTTGAGTTCAGCCAAGTTGTATCTCTTTGAGCCCTCTCTTACTTGAGCGCACACACGCGCGCGTAACTAAGTATTTGGTTGAACTAGACCTCGCGAGCCTACTGGGGGAGGGAGGGTATGTTACACAAGCAACTTAACATACTCGCAATACAATTTAACTTTCAATTAACAAAAACTTAATTCATCGATTATCCGCAACAAAAAAAAAACGAAATAAAACAAGCTACTTCTTTACATTTCTAAGCTTTTAAAAACTTAAATCCTACCGATAACTACTAACACGAAAAATAAATAAAAACATGGTTTCACGCTTATTATGTACTGACATAACCCTCAATGGTATTTTGTCTTAGCTTATAGAGCAGCTATACTGTATCCGCTCCTTTGATGTAGCTCATATTAAAATTGTGCTCTGTGACCATTACCTTAACTCGCCTGAGTCGGCCGTTAGGGTTATTAAGTCTAGCCAAGTATGTCACTAAATGGTAGTGGTATTTCAACCAAGTCGAACTACCCTTCTTATGGTACTTGACTAACTTTAAACTCAACCTTATGGCTAGAGCGGCCTGTTGCAGCGGGGCAGAATTGATGGGAGCGTGGGTCCCATATTTCTCCTTTAACCAGGTACACGGGAAAATCGTGTCTGGGTTCGATCTCCGGGGATCGAAAAAAAAATTTCTCGCGGGGTCGTCAATGGGCGTGGCGCTCACTACGACTTGGAGTATTAGCGGTAACTCCGTGGACGTTCCGTTCGGGAAGGAGACTACTAGGGGTAGGGGATACTCATCCGCGTCTACCATTTGACTAGTTTTATCTGGGTGTATCGCATTAACACCTCTTGCCTCCTTCCTTATCAACTCCTTTGACTCAGTTCTCTTCGTAGGTAATTCCTTGGTTACACCTGCGTGTACCTCTTCCCTAGTTACTGATTCCCTCATAACCCCATTTGATTAGGTTCTCCTCATGGCTCTCCCTTAGGTACTCCTGCTGGTAACTCATCCCTACTTTCTACTTCTTCCATCGTTACCCCATTTGGCTGGGTTTCCATCGATGGTCCTTTCTTAAGTCCAGGCAAAGCTACAACTTCCTCGGCCTCTATCTGATTCTCGATAGGTGATATTTCGAGTGCGAGAAATCTTTCCTTTTCTTCTCTCTCTTCTCTTTCAGCTTGAGCAAGTTCTTTTTCCCTCTGTATTCTTCTTTCATCTATTTCTTTTTTAGCTTTATTCTCCTATTTTTTTACTCTTTTTCCCTTTTAATTCTCCTTTCCTCTGCTTCTTTTTCTGCTTTCACTATTTCGTTTTCCCGTCGAGTTCTTCATGCTTCATCTTCCAGCTTTATCTTTATTCTTCTTTTTTCATCTTCCCTTTCTATCCTTTTTTTGAATTCTTTTGCTTCTCTTTTAAACTATCTTATTCTTTCGTTTGTTATACTTCCCCTCGGGAATCTTCTTTCCTCTATTTCTATTTTCCGCTGTATTCGGGCTTCTTCACTTTTTCGGTTCATCCGTATTTCCATTGATTCACATTCTCTTTTCTCCTCTCTTCTTATATCCTCTGTTTCTCTATCAAAATTTATTATTTCTTGTTCTTCTTCTCTATCCAAATCTCTTTTTTTATTCTTCGCAATCTATTCTTAGTTCTGCCATGACGTAGTCATGCATCTCTTTGCCTTCAAGTTCCAGACTTTGGGCCTGTTGGTAAAATCTTTCGACCGGATCCATTTTGTGTTGGTCCGTCAATTTTTCCTTGCTATACTCTCAGGTACACTGCCACTCACCAGGTAGCGCGCAGACATAACTTACCCCAAATCCCACTACTATGCTGATTAAAATACCACTCTGACAACAAACTTAACACTTAGCCTAACAATTACCTTAAGATTGTTTCCACCCCTAACTCTACCAATTTTCCTCTCGTCAATTATTCTCTTATCCCTGATATTCCTGTACGTGTTGGCTCTCCCTTAATTAGACACTGATAAGTTCTTTCTAATAAAAACCTACAGAAATGACCCCACTTTTAATTTCGTAGTATGGCCCTTTCTGATTACTCCACACCTGACACTACTTTTATGTAGGAGAATGCCCCTTTTTAATCTCTCTATACACAAACCGCTTTTGTAATGGTATTCTTGATGGTAGTGATATACTACTTTGATGAAGTAGGCTTTGTTCTAAGAGTGCTTATATTATTATTTTAAAGAAGAGCCGCCTCAAACACGTAAGGATATAGAGAAAGGCACAATAATTCTCAAAATAAACTTATATTTTAACTTTAACAATTCAATACACAAAAACTAAACATTAACCACAGAAATACTCCGAATATTATAATACACAATAATAAATTTAATTAGCTTGCTCCTCTAAAATTGGCTAAATTTGCTACTCACTTCAATATACAATATTTAGGCTTATTGACTCTACTGGAGTTAAAATACCTCAGCAATGTTATTTTTTCCCCGACGCGTGCCGACCGGCCAGATGGAGGTGGTCGAGATCACGAGGTATCTTGGCGAGGTTAGCAGATGGGATCCACACGGTATTCAGGGGGGGGGGGGTTCTTAAATGACGAGAACAATCACGGTGCTTTAGGCGGCATCAAGGTAGGCGGGGTCTCTCTGGTGAGAGTAAGTCGAACTTGGTTCTTAAACCAAGTTAACTTAGAGTTCGGTGTGACTACCGAGTAACGGGCTCGAGGGGGAATTTTTCTCCTTCGTTACATAATTCTTCATGAGCGAGGACTGTACTCGGAGAGGGTCTTCTTGAAGGGCGAATATCAAGGAGGAGAGTTTCTCTGACGAGAATAAGTTAAACTTGAATAAGTTAACTTAAAAGGCGGTTTGGTAACCAGGAACTAGCTCGAGGATAAGCTTCTTCTTTGTTCCAGTCTTCTTCAACGGCAAGGATACGGAGAGGGGTTTGTCTGACGAAAATAAGTTGAACTTGGTCCCTCAACCAAGTAACTACTGAGCTTGGTGTTGCCACCGGGCAACAGGCTCGAGGGGGAGACTTTTCTTTCTTCTTTACTTAATTCATCAAGGGCGAGGAATTTTCCTGGCGTTTAAGATGCACCAGGATATGAGGAGTCTCTCTGACTAGAGTAAGTTTAACTTAACAAGGTTAACTTAACGTTTGGTTTGATAACCAGGGACTAGCTCGAGGATGAGCTGCTTCTCAGCCCCATAGGTAGGTAGCCCTGCCTCTCTTGCAGGGTACTTCGTAGTCTGGCGACCCAAGTAATCTACCTGTCCAGTCTCGGTAGCCTGATCTTAATCCGGGGACTTCGTCACCTGGAGACTGACGTATTCTACCCCGATTTTCCTCAGCGTTTCTTATTTATACCTCGTTACTACACTGGGGAAGGGGTTGGAGGGGGCGCTTGGGGACGGGCCCAGGAGAGTTCTTATTCCAAACGGGTTTTCTCACCAAGTCTTTGAACTTGAGAGAAACTCGTCTCCAATTTCTTCTTTGAAGTGAAATTCAATATCGCTCTCGTAGGGAAGATCTTGCATTTTAACCTTTAGGCCTTCCATAGCGACGAGTGGCGAGGCGCTGTGGTTACGAGTTTGACCCCATGGTGCCGAGGCCGGATGTTTTTGCGGTAACCATCTCCAGTCTCCACTGAGAGAGAACGGGTGGGTGACCATTTTCCTACACCAATATTAACTGAGATTATTGAGTAAGGCGTATCTAATTATTAATGTAAATCAGAACTCTTTCTGACACTGCTTAAGAAACTTTAGTTTCTAGAAAGATATTGTTTTTTATCATGTGAACCAAATAAGTGTTTACTATGTAGTCCAGACTTAAATCTAGTTTATACTTTTGTCTGATCATCTGTAGAGAAGAGAGTGTATTTATTGCATTGTGAAGTCTTTATGGTTCAAAACAATTACGGGAAGAACTCCTGTTTGCTTGGGAGAATTTTCCTTTAGATTACATTACTAAAGCCTATTTAAAGTAGTGAGCCTGATTAAAGGCCGTCAGTAAAAACTATAGAGTATATATTGAACACTACATTAACAATTAATTAAAAGGAAATATTTTGAAATTCTTTCAATATAAAAAATACAAAAATATATATAAAGTTGGATTGAAAGAGGGTAATTTAAAGTTTTATTTGCCTTTGTTTCTACTTCCAAACATATGCACTGATTTTGAGAGATACAAGTTCCGAAATTCTATCCTGTAGTTGTTTTTCTCCCTCAGAGTAATTAAGAACGCCACCTGAGAGTGACTTCCCTGGCTTCATAGTGGTGGGGGGTCTCTTTTTCCTAAGCATCTTACCCTTGCCTTTCTTTAAATCCTCCTCTTCGCGCAACGAGAGAGGCAGCTTTTCACAGATGGCGCAGTTACCTACCTTCTTGCCGCCTACCAGAGTGGTGTGGATTTTATCAACTTCCTGACGCTTTATTATTTACAACCGACAAAGTAGAAGGCCAGAGGCGGGTTCCGGTCCTCTATCGAATCGCTTTTATCATTATTGATGTCATTAGCGGCGATGGGAACGCTATCGACCTGACCTGTATGTCCGCGGCTGGACGGCTTTCGGCTTCTTCATCCTATGTGGTCCGCTCCATGGCCCTATGTTTAACCACCACCCTCAGTCCTCCAATAGAATCTTCAAAAGCAAAAGAGACCAGTTTAAAACGATGTATGTTGTGCAAATCATTCTAACTCTTCTCCTTATTTAAATAAATATTTCGGTTTTGCAATTTCCTCCCTAGAGCACTGCAGAAGTGCATTGCTGCCTTTTCCAATGGGATAAGAACGTTAAGACCTCATCTTCCTGTTCAAATTTCTTAGAAGTTATTTTTCTGTCATAATAACAATTTAAAATGGTCTAAGCATTAAATAGGCTACTACGTGAGAATTTGCTTATGATTAATATATTATTTGCAAAGTTTTGACCTTACAACACAACAATTGCCCTTTCCTTAACAACACAAATATCTTAAAAAATCCTTAGAAGCCTGCTTATCTGGTGATCCTATATTATATCAAAAGGAGAGAAACTGGTACTTCGATACTACATAACTCCATTAGGACTAATGTGAATAATAGGCAAGGCAGCCCTTCATGCCGGTGGGCAGAATTTTCAAGAATAGTGGCTCTAATTACATTCTTCAAATTTATTGTAAGCTCTCTAAAATTCTGAGTCATACGCAACTTGAGTAAATAACCTCTTATAAACCTCTATCTATTATTTATCGTTTGCCTTTCTCTTTGGAATCATATCTACCCATAGGACAGACATCCAAAGACTCATCATAAATTGGTCATTTAGATAAAGAACTAGATTCATTTACTAATTGACCACCATTCGCATCAAGTTAGAAAAATCTTTATATTTTTCTTAGGGCTTCGATATCTACAAATTTATTCACATATTCACTTTTGGCATAAAATATATGCTTTTCTATAATTAAAATAACAGGCTCTACAAACAGCTATGTTCAAGCAGAACTGATTGATGAGGTGAAGATCAGGATCTTGAATTTAGAGTAATTTACACACTTTATTACTAGAACCACTTCATTTTCCTGTCTTATTTTGGGTCTCTGTTAGCTAAATGCGCAAATACAATTTAGATAGGGCGACTCAATGACCTCCATGGAAAGTAGAACTTTCTCATCGCTTTTTCAGAGCTAACGCTGTTCGAGATGGCACTTGGGTGGCAAGGGCAGGGTTCCTTTTCATTAGGAAGTATGGTCGCCGCTGTTCGTGCTAGGCATACCTGTATTCACATAATTTGCAAAACCCTCACCTTCCAACTCCTCCCATGTAAAAGTGTGGATGTGTGTCAAAAGTATTCGGACTAGGGTAGGCGAGGAGTTTCCTCCCGTTATCCAGGAAGGCGAGATTATGATATCGCTTAGTGTCCGTAGAGGATTCCTATGCAATCGCCTCCTTCAAATTCATCCAGCGTTCCAAGACTTTCCCTCGGGCACTGAAAGCCCACAGACTAGAACTCATCTCCAGATGTGGAGACCCATTGCATAATCTGTTTTGGTTAAGTGAGATGCGTTCTGCTTCCGTGGATCGCTTATATTTGCATCCTTAGATTCTCTTTTATTCCACCAAAGAAAATTTCTCACTTTATGACGTTCAGTACTTGATGCACTAATCGAGCCAATTTATTTAGTTTTTACTACTCTTTTATTTGAATACGGAAGGAAAGATTACTCCACATCAGAATGTCTAATCAAAATGGCTCATTCAATTCAGCACACTTCCTCTGGTTAGGTAACGGTACCTTTTTCGCATCCACTATAAAGAGTCGTTTAGTCAAAATGAGGCTTATGACTCTCAATGTAGGTCATGTCGAGTGCATTATTCGCCTTTGAAGGCAAGCTTAGCGTCTCATTTAGTGCCAGCAACTCTAGTTTCGCTTGGTCTATGCCGGCGAAAGAGGCCATTCATGACCTAAAACTTATGGTTTCAAAACTAGAAACGACTGAAAGTCAGGCGGAATTCTCGACCTGATAAAACTGATGGTTCATCCCAAGATGCACCCCTTGATGACACTACCATAGCATATATCATGTCCAACTGAGACACTGTCGGTGGACACAAATGGCTCAATGTCTAGTAAAGATGTTGGTTTATACCTTACCTCCCTCGTATTTAATCCTAGAGTGCTTCATCTTGGCGTTGCGTCTGTCTTAGTTGCAGAACAGGTTGCAATGTACTGCTCGATACAAGAGAATACGCTCTTCTCCTGATACGGTCAGCGTTGCATTATCCAAAGAGACTTGCACCACAGCGTAGTCTACTAAAATGCTAAACATAAATGGATTTAGAATTCCTCATATTGATTACCTGGGTAGGCTCACTTCACACACTGACGCACTAAGATCGAGGATACTCTCTTTACCTGAGTGACAGCATGGTGGGAAATTGAAAGACCTTCGGACTATATGACGAATAAGAGACGGCACGGGGCCCGTGAATTTAAAGCCGCGTAGATTGCGTACCTACGATTGGCGTGGAAATAATCCCTAAAGGTATCAACGGTAACAGTCTTAATGGTATCAAAGCATGTTATTCACCACCAAAACGGACAGGCTCGTGAGATACAGCACGATCCGATTTTTTGCTCTCCTGATCCCTTTTGCGAGGACTGTTCGATGAGAAGAAGTACGCTACGTTTAGGTAAGTGCCCATGGTGGGGGAGGTTTGAGCGGGTACGTGCCTAGTGAAAGGAACAACAGGGGCCATTAACAAACCTTATGCGGGTTACCACCGAAGAAATTGTATTAGCTCTTTCTATGTATCAGACATGGATAATTAAATTGTGAGCGGGTAAGAAGATATGGTACAAAAATCCCTTGGATGTTCCTAGCCTAGGGAAATACTGTGTTTGACAAGGTAATGCTTTGGGTAGACTAGATAAATGTACATAGTAGCTTAACGGTAGAGCATCTGACTGCCAATCAGAAGAATTCGGGGTGAGTCCCGTCTAACATTATTCACACGTTTTGTCTTGGTGTTATTCCTGTCTTCTCAGTAAAGATTGTCTTTATTGTGGTGCCATTTGCTCTCTTTGATTCTATTGTTATATGGTCTGCAATACAAGGTTTCTGTATCTCTTTTTTTGTGTTCAAAAGGTTTGTGAAAGGTAGAAAGTAAATATGGCGAAAGCTCTGTGGTTGTTGTTACCATATACAGAAATTGTATTTGTTTTTTCTGCATATATATATATATATATATATATATACAGTGTACAGTATATATATATATATATATATATATATATATATATATATATTAATGAAAGTCTTATGACACGTGATATAATTGATGTATTTATTATCCTAAAGAAATAAAAATTTGTATCATCATGGAAAAACGCTAAGGAAGTGAACCAATGAAAGCTTAAGAAAGAAAATGGGGGAAATAGAAACGAAGAAAATATGGAAAACTATTTTACTAATTATATGAAAATGAATAAAAGAGATGGATTCGAACCTGTGTCATCAAGCGCTCATCTTATCAGGACCACGGCGCACATCGAATGAGCTACCACCCTCAACCCCAAAGAAGGTCGATTCAAGAAGCTTTTTGAATAACGAAAATAGGAAAAGTATTCCTTATTTTTCCTATCACGACAAGGACGCTAATTCGATCATCCATTCAAACTTAAATTACATTGATGAGACATCTACTTACATGTATACGTGTGCACGTGCATCGCACATATGCTGTACTTACATGTTTTGTGAAATACATGCAACTACAGCATTTTTATACAATACTTGTTTACGTTAATAATAATTTATAAAAATATATAAATATTTTGGCTACCTATTTGATTTTAATTTATTTATTGTTTTTTCTTCGGATTGTGTAGCAAATATGACACTATCTATAACAGTGCTGCAATTTCCGATAAAAGGGGACAAAAGTCCTCCCCCTACATTTTATTTTTTAAGATATCAGTTTTTATGATTTAATATCAATCAACAATGTTAAAAATAAGCGTTTAAAAGGTGTTTTCTACGTGTCCCTATATCAAAACTCTTTTTTATTGAACATATATAAATAATTTCAAAGCTAATGTAATTATTTCATCAAAAAATGACATAAAAATGCTTAAATTTTTTTAACTTTTTACCAAACTTTTCCCGTTCAAATTAAATTCATTTAAGTATTTATACATGTCTATATACATTATGCAAAAGACATATATACAGAAATTTACAGCTCAAGGAATGTACCTTTGGACGAAAGTCCCTTTAGATCCAAGTTTCTTTAGACCAAAGTTCCATTAGACCAAAGTTCCATTAGATCAAAGTTCTTTCAGACAAAAGTTCTTTAGACAAAGGTTCTTTAGACCTAAGGGCTTTAGACAAAAGTGTCCTATCCCGAATGCACAGGTTGGAATCCAACTCCTGAATTTATTTTCATATAACAGTTAAAATACTTTTCCCTATTTTCTCCTTTTTTTTATTTCTCATTGTTGTGATAACACTTTTCATTTCTTTGGGCCTATAAATACATCAATTATATCACGTGTCATGTGATTTTCACTTATTCACAAAAAAGCCCTGCCCGTCCTACTAGAAAAAACACTTGTTTTTCACTGAATAAAAACCTACACTTCGTTAATCAAAAGTCTTCTTGAATCGAGCTTTTCCCGTGTTGTGATACCAATTTTCATTCATTTGGTCTAAGGTAGCTACACTCCTTGCCAAGGGCCATGTGTTTTCAGTCGTGGCCTTTTCGGGGTCATCAATTGTAAGTCTCTGTTCTCTTGATTCTTTGTAACCTTTGTATCGGTAATGATTCGTTTTAACACATATTTGCTAATGAATTTATAATGTGCTTTGTGTATGAAGATTTATGTGTACTTTTCTGATATGAGACTCGTTTTTCGCGGAAATGCATACTTTACCTGTAATTGACTGAAGTTCCATAATGGAACCAGTATGTATTTCTATCGAAAACGAGTTTCAGATAAGAACAGTACACATGAAACTGCGTAAGAGAAATACATTTTCAATTTCCTTTAAAAATTCCAGAACCAGACCTACCCTGACCTTACCTAACCTAACCTTACCTAACTTACCTAAGCTTACCTTACCTTGCATTACCTAACCTAACCCTAACGATATTTACTTCAACTTTAGCTGAAATAAAGTTTTGCGCAGAAAACAACTTATAAACAAGAAGCTAGCACTTAGGCGTATGCGCAGATTACAAAGGTACGTGTCCTTAAACGCATTAACCGAAAATTTGTATGTGTTTTATGGTCTTTCGAATCTTTCACAGTTACTCGTAGATTCCAGTAAAAGAAATTTTGATCTTGATGAAATTTACAATTCCTGCACGTAAGGTATTTAATAACTCGCGGGATTATACTGGAAGCCTTATATATTTCTAAGGCCTGAATATCGTCATCAAAGACTTCACGTGTTATTTGGTATTGTGACTTAGAACAACCACCGCTTACCGTTGTAACAACTAAGCAAACATGCTATTAGCTAATCAGTCAGAAAACTCAGGCACAGATCGCCTGCATAAATAACATAGGATGCTAATGGCTAACTAGTAAGGCAAAAAGTAGTCCAAAAGTTGAAAGAAAGACTTTAACTGGCGCAGAAAGATTCAAATTTACCAAAGTAATAACATATTTTCGAAAAATTAATAACTAAGTTATCATCAAGTTCCAGAAGGTACAAATGACATCAGTAAACATAATCTTGAGAACTAACAACGTTTATCTCTTTAAAAATTAAAAAATCTTAATTGTGTTAAAACGAATCTTATCCCTAATGCCGTACTAGCAAGGCACTCCTAAATGACATGTTCATCCAGCTAAACTTCTCTAAACAGAATTTCCTTCTGAAATATTATGCCTCATTTGTGCAGCATGAGACCTGCTCCTTCAAATGGGCAATCTCACAACCAAGCTCTCCTCTGCTTCTAACTGACTTCTTTAAAAATAAGAACTGTTTTATAGCATCTGTCATCATCTAACACATGCCTAGTGTTGCCACATTATAAATACATGTAATGTTGGATCCCTGAGCGAACAACGTCCAGTGAGCAGAAATCATAGCAGTTACTTGCCTACCTAGATCAATGCTAAATAACATAATAATGTTTAGTCTTCACTCTGCCATTACTATTGACATATACTGCAACCTTTGACCAATGAGATAAAAGGAATTTTTAAAAAGATAAAAAAGTAAATGGAATAAAGTCCTACATATCTCGAAAATGTGCTTGAAAATTTGGCCGAATCCTTAAATCCTGTAAGTAGATTAAAAAAAAAAAGTAGACCGTCAAAAGAATAATCTCTGTATAAACCCGGATAAAACCTGATCAAGAATTCTTCCAGTGATATAAACACAGACTAAAAAAAGGAACAGGAATCCAATGATATATGTGGGTCAATTTATAATAAAGGAAGCTTTTTTCCACCTTCGTTCACTACTATTCCATAAGTCAAAGCATGAAAGAATGACTGTGTTCTTGCTGGTAATACGATAAACTGGAGTAAAAGACTAAATTACGCATTAGAATATAGTCAGGAGAAATTAAGCCCTTAGTATTCAGAATGGTATTTAGGTATAGTAGGAAAAAGGAATGGGAAGCAGCTCTCCTCAAGGTACTTAATTATATTTATTAAAAAGTTAGAAGCCAACGGAGTTATATTTTTACAGTATATTGAGAAGCTAAAGATCAAGGTTACATGTTTTCAAAATGTTTTATAAAAGCTAGAGAAAAATTTCCAACAACCCCTGATAAATAGAAATAGATAGACACCTAATTTTCTCTAAGGGTAGTGTCAGAGAGAGAGAGAAAAAGAGACGGAGAGAAAGAGAGAGCGAGGAAAGAGAGAGAGAGAGAGAGAGAGAAGAGAGAGAAGAGAGAAAGAGACGGAAAGAAAGAGAGAGCGAGAAAAGAAAGAGAGAGAGAGAGAGAGAGAGAAAGCGAGTCGCGCAGATAAAGAGAAAAAGGAGTATCTCACAGACGAAGAACATTCCATCGGAACCTTTCGGTAAACTTCCAGAGCGATATTGAAGTCGGCCTGGAGCCGGGACACCATTTAGCGATACGGTGTTAAAAGCATTGCCACCGTTTCTTTAGGACAGAGTCAGAATCGCTTCCGTCGTCAAACAAAAGAGCTTCCGGCAGAGTCGTATATATTCCCCAGCACGGGAATGATCAAATTAATATTTTCAGAGTATTCGTGACGCGAGCTGTATCCACGCCGCTTTCATGCAAGCAAGATTCACGCAGTGCTCAAACATTATTCCCACAGTACTCACGCATCATCTTGAGAGGTCATTGGAATCATTCAAGGACGACACGCACTTCTCGAGTGACACCCAGGCACCATAAGGGCTCGCAGGCAGAAACCATTAGTCAGAACAACGAAAGTCAAGGACAAAAGACTCAGTCAAGAATAACGCGCTTATCTACCCTTCCCTGAGAAAAATACTCCCCCGAGCGACTACTCTAGGGCTCCTGCTGAAAATTGTAAGCCATTACATTTTCTTTTTCAATGTCGAAGAGGCTTGACGCTTTCCGACCTCAAGACTCACTTCATAGTCTACTCCTGATCCCTCTCGAGTAATTATTGTGCCTCATACGGCTTAGACAATATCATTATTTGTAAATTCAATTAAATTTTCATTTGCCGAATGATTAACATAATTGTTAAAGTGTATCATTCTTGCTAATCTCATTTGTTATTGGTATAGTATTAAAGATTATTTTGTTTCACTTGTTTATATTCTGTAACCACTCGAAGCCTATTGAAATAGTATCAAAGTGGGCCAATATTAGAGTTTACACTCGTCTTTCATTCGCACGCACTTAAGCGGGACACATTTTTCTTTTTTGTTTATCGCATCCTTCCCCCAGGTCTAGGGAGGGCTTCAAAGCTCAGGGAGGAATATCTGATCCTACTACAGGTAGGATAGATACACTCTAAATTGCAATAAAAGGCATTTGGTATGGCTTTAATCAAAGCCAATGTCCTTCACAGAGCACCTATCGACAAACAAAGTGAATGTTTGAAAAAACAGGTCACTTTCAAAACATGATTGAAGCCGTTAGGTATAGGTCGTCACGACGAAATCAGCGCCGCCAAATCAGCGAGTCTGTTACAGTGTCTTGCCGTTTTAGCGCAAAGAAATTTCAGCGCTTGCCGTTTCAGCATATCGCTGTGTCATTTTAGCGAAAATATAATTATTAAGTTTTGTATCATAACGAATGTTGTAATTGAAAGAAACAACCCTTATTTAACCTCATTTATTTTTATAAAGTACAAATTAGAATCTTTTGTATATATTTAAGTAACACAGTTGAGAGTTACATACTAACAAGGGAAATATCAGCACAAAAATACAAAGTTTAAAAAAGATTTTGGCAAGAATTATTATTTAGCAAAAAATTAATTTGGATTACTGAAGAAAATAAAATAAACATAATATTACAAAATTCTAAATTCCATTTGCATATGGCCCATATTTAACCTTAATGATTTATACAAATCAATAAACATTAAAAAATACACCTTTGTAGGCAGATCGCCTACAGTGAAAATCTATTTATTCTTGAATTTTAATACTCGCTAAAAGGTGGCTAAGAATTGTAAACATTTCCTATACAGGTTTTGATAATTTAAGGCACTACACTTTGAATTGGTTAAGTTCATTAAATTATAAGCATTTACTCACTGCAAAAGAATTATTATAATTCTATCGTCTGCTTTTCTGTGTTAACAATTCCATTGCAGGTTCATTTCCAGATGCAACCTTTTCCATATCCTCGTCTCGTGCTTTTTGAATTGTGCGTAGAGCCTGGATGAACTTCCATATAGATGGTTTATTCATTCCTAATTCACATCTTAATCTCCTATTTGTCGCTTCAGTATGATTGTTAGTTGTGTCTTCCTTTTAATAGTCCGATGGTGAACATTTTCACAGCTCTTGAGGAAATAATGCTCTCTTTTGTCCATTTTCCTCTTCTGTTAGGACGACCAATGTAATTATCCTCGGGCCAATTCAAGACTCCGGAAACAGGTCAGATAAAGCAGCTCTTAAAGCCTCCACATAACCATCTAAATTTTCTATTGCCATAAAGGCCAGAGAAGTGACCGTTTTAACGTGTAAAGAAAAATCAGAATTATTGCTATACTGAGTCATATAACCATGTTTATTTTCTTTAACACATTTTAGGCCAATTGGAAAAGGCATCTTCACAATTCTACATTCGGGAACGATTCCTTTATAGCCAAAATGGCAGATTAATCAAAATCACAATGGATTGCACTTGGCTCTGCCTTTGGAACAATTTCTTTAATAATATTTGACATTCTTTTGTTAGTTTTGCACTGCTTATTTTGTAAGAACACGTATAGTATCGAAAGAACATATCTCCATGTTTTTTCACAATTACGATGTAAACTTCATAAAAGATATTTGGGGCTCACGCAAAAGTTCCATCAAGATACTAAGTATTTTAAGTCACTAGATGTTCCAACCAGGTCTCTATTCCATAAATGTTAATTCTATCATGCCCCGAACCATCGTCAATAGTTAATAATACTTAATAATCCTGCCCATATTAAAAATGATGTAGATTTGACCTTGCAAGATGGCATGAAGATTATCTATAAATAGTCAATAATCTAGTTTCTATTAAACTTTATTAACGTTTGTTTGTCGTTAGAATATGGCATGTGGATTGTCTGAATATAAAGTGAATAATCCTTATTCCAGCCGCATTGATACTTCTCGAGTGCACGCTGAAATGGCCAGAGCTGAAACGGCAAAGCGCTAAAACGGCCAAGCGCTGAAACGGCAAAGCGCTGAAACGGCAAAGCACTGAAACGGCAAGGCGCTGAAACGGCAAGGCGCTGAAACGTCCAATCCCCTGTTTGTAGGTACCAAAGGAGTAGTAGTAGCGTATAACACCAGGCAGATCTTTCCACATCCTTACAGCTAAAATCAGGGGGCAAGACTACTTATTCCGCTCTTAATCAAGAGGAAAGATTACGTATGCTACCCGTAATCAAGGGTAAGATTAATAATGATGCACATGATAAGGAAAAAAGATTACTTATGCTGCACCTAATAAAGGAAGAGACTAATTATGCTGTATATAATCAGAAATTAAGGCTATTTATGATGCATATAATTAGGGTCCAAGAGTACTTACCCCTCACATAATCAGGGAGCAAGATTAATTATGCTGCACTTCATCAGGGAACAAGAATAGTTATGATACACATAATGAGGGAGAAAGTACTTATGTTGCACATAATCAAAGAGCAAGATGAATTATGTTGTAATAATCAGGGATCGAGATTACTTATTTTGAACTTAATCAGATGGCAAGATTATTTATTCTGCACATAACCAGGGAGCACTAGTAGTTATGCTACACATAATAAGAGAGCAAGATTATTTATGCTGCGTAGAATCGGGGAGCAAGATAACTTATGATGCACATAATCAGAGAGCAAGATAACTTATGCTGCACATAATAAGAGCGCAAGATTACTTATGTTGCACATAATAAGAGCGCAAGATTACTTATGCTGCAATGATCAAGAAGCAAGATTACTTATTTTTTCCTAACCAGAATGAAAGATTACTTATGCTGCACATAATCAGAGAGCAAGATTACTTATGCTGCACATAATAAGATAGCAAGATTAATTATGATGCAATAATCAAGGAGGAATATTACTTATTTGTATATAACCAGACGGCAAGATTCATTATGCTGGATATAATCAGAGAGCAAGATTACTTATGCTGCTCATACGACTACGAGTAAAACAACCTCCAAATTTCGATGGTGTCACAGCGCGCATATTTCAAAGCTTTTCCTGCCTTATTCTTTTTAATTCACTCTGAAGTGCTTTAGTGGTTTCAGTCCTCCTGCTGGGTTCTATTAAATGAGTAGTGAGAGGTCTAGTGTATCAAGGCTAATTATCCTCGTTATTTACTTTTGTATGTTTTATTTTGTCACAGTTTCTTTAATGTTACCTATAGTTCTATACTTATTGTATTTGTTGGAACTCATGTCATTTTAATTGCTCTTTGTTTGCCTGATATTTTTTTTATGTTGATTTATGCCCGAAGTTGGCAGTCGTCAGGATAGACCTTTATTTCTCTACCAATTCTGCCCCTGCTCTCTCGTTTCGCCAGCGGTATTAATTGTTCAGTTAAAAGTTCAATAAACACATCTCTTTATTTCAACTATCTGTATGTTCATGTGTAGCTTCGTTACTTTTTTCGAGAATATTTTTCTTAGCTGCTTCCCTCCAAAATAATGATCATACTTTATTGCCTTCACGTCGTTTTGTCTCGTTATAAATCTGCCTTTCCATGCGAGCTTTCACTATCCCATCCCCATTATTTCCTATGCACGATTGGTTGATTCAGAACGTACGATTCCCCTATATTAAATCATCTATCTTACTTTCTCCGACTTCCTTCACAAATTCAGGTCTTCTTTGGATTAATAAAAGTTATGTCAGAAGCCATAATGGCTTATCTCTCACAGGTACATTAAGTCATCTTTCTTTTAAAGGAGGCCTCCCCGCCCCCCGCGCCTCTTTCCAACTTTACAAATCGCACGTACCAACCACTCCTACTTTGGTTATTCTCTGTGGGCTTGGTTCAATTAGCTCTTTTCGAAGTGACAGGGACCTATATTTTTCATGAAGCAACCGCTATTTGAGCCGCTTATTGTCCAGATAGGCACACGTTCCTTCCCATTCCGAGATCTTCAAGAGAAGATGCTGAGGCTGATTAATTTCGCTGCTTCACATTTGTCCCTTTCCCATTCCAATCAACTGTCTTAACACTCTTGATGATATTCCTGCTTTCCTGGCTGTGAACTCTTCTCTCAAATTTGCGGTTACATATTAGTGTACTGACCGCCTAATCACGCATTAGCTTTTTTAAGAACTTTGCAGAGTTTGTAACATTGACTCGGCTATCCTCTCTACCTCTGTTGCGGTAAGCTTGTAGCACCAAAATTGTAAGATTTAATAGGCCCAGCGAGAAACTCCACATATAGACGCTCGGGGGATCTATCAAATCCTAGAAGGCTATTCTTAAAATTAAAGAAATTATATGCCACAAGTAATAAATAAAGAACTAAAAGAGAATTAGGAAATGAAACAAAATATATATAAATGTATATAAGTCAATGGAGGGTAAGCGATTCGTCAAAAACGCGCTATCAAAGGGTTGACACCTGAGCAAACATATGCACACAAACATAGAAAAGTGGTTCCATTGCCGCAAGAGAAGGGCAGCTGTTTAAACCATGCTTGGGATGCAGGTACAGACTGAAGGCAGGCTAGCAGTGGTCCTTGTTTAATTAACAGCGGCCATTGTTTGCTAGCAAAGGACTGCGAAATTCAGTCGCGTCTTTGGTATCTTGACCTGAAACAAAAATATTTATCTCCTGAAATTAGCTCCCCCCAAAACATAAAATAAGCACCGCCAGAAAAGCGACAGTGGATAATAATAGGCCATGGCCATTATTTCTAAGACACAAGTATATACTAAGAAATTCCCACTAAGTGAACAGTAGGGTGATGAATTTTTTACTTTTTTATCCAAAATAATTTCCTGTAGCATGAATAAATGAACTTTTACCTATTAATGACAAAAATTACTTTTATTGCATTGAAATATTGAAAAACGTCACACACAAGCCCCTTTGAAATGTAATATAGGCTATTTTAGTATTTTATATGTGTTAAAAAGATTTATATTAAATATATAAATCATCAAACAGACTTGTGCAATAATTTATGTGCCATAGAATTGTATAGAATTTTCCAGAAAATCATCCAGAATTTTCTTCAGCCATTTGGCGTGCGGTATATAAGCAAGATGCTTAAAGCAAGTAGTTACTAGTTCAGTTTTAACGGCGTTGATATTATTATTGCGTTATTGTAATTGTTGTGTATTCTCCAGCGTTTATTGTAAAGAGATCCTGGTATTATTTGGTAAGCTTCATTTAACTCTCCCACTAATTATATAATATAATAGCATATAATATTTTATTAGTCTCTGCCTTCTCTCTTATTTTTTTATAATTGTAATTTGCTTGTTTTTAATAAAATATATAAAAGCTCAATAACAGTTTCTTTAATTTGTTACCTATTTAATATTTAGGTTTATTTTCTATTTCAGTTGCTGAGTACAAAACATGTCGTTCAAGAAGAGCTTTTTTAACAAGGAAAAGAACAAGAAAACCTGGACAAATAACTTAATCCAGTTTCAAGCACCATCAAGAAGAGGCAACGTAGCAGTTTATGAAGCACCCTTAAGTGAACGGAGTCGCATGACCCTGAAAATCCACGTCGTTGGACGCTTTAAGTTTCTTGAATCCACCGCCAAAGAACGAAGGGAGAGGATCGACCTAATTGTTGTGGAGCTAAAAGCCCTATGGAGAAAAACATTGAACTTCCTGCATGTATCTGATCAAGCCATTTGTGCAAAACTAGAAAACCTTCTGAAAGACTATGAGTACTGCAGAAAGAAACAAAACTTTAATTCTTTGAATGAACTGTTTGACGTGACCAAAGTGAAAGGCAACTGGTTGTGCAAAGAAGATGAGAACCTCTATAAACAGCAAATTTTGACCAAAGGCCAGGTTGGTTATCCCACTAGTAAACCTGCTAGGGCCAAGACCATCCACCCATCCAAGCAAAGGAAGGCAATGCAAGCGACTGTGTCCCCACTTTCCAACTCAGCACCATCTGATTGTTCCGAAACTAGCACAGACTCATCCAATAATAGCGAGGAAAGTTTTGAGGATGATGATAATGCAGCATCAATGAGGAAAAGGAGGCATAAGCAAACAGGCTTAGCAAGTCTCCTTGCTACAAGCTAAAATCTGGCGTCCCACAGAGCAGCAAAGGTATGTCGACAGCTTTCTGGTGAGGGCACTGAAATCCTAATCCCATGTCAGTCAGCAATCTACAAGGCTATTTATAAGAGAGCTGCTCAGGTGAAGAAGCACTTAGTGAGCACGCTTCATCTGGAAAAGTGGAGCTTACACTTTGACGGCAAACGCAATGAGGACTTTTAATATCAGGTCGCGGTCCTCAAGAATGAAGCGAAAGAAATAAAGTTGGCTGCGCTCAAATTGAAGGATGGGAAAGCTGTAACAATTGCAAAGGTGCTCCAGGGTGTGTTAGAGGAGTTCAACCTGTGGAGATCAATTGTTATGCTTGTCGCCAACACAAACAACAAGGACATCCTAC
Source organism: Ceratothoa steindachneri (assembly GCA_963969495.1). Lineage (NCBI taxonomy): Eukaryota > Metazoa > Arthropoda > Malacostraca > Isopoda > Cymothoidae > Ceratothoa > Ceratothoa steindachneri. The sequence goes on along the minus strand of OZ018332.1, from coordinate 134,444,585 downwards.
AGTGAGATTCATCCTGTCCTAGTACAGTTTTGTAACTAATTTACTTCTTTTTTTGTTTGATGACCCTATATAATGTTATATATATGTAACTCATAAGCTTGTGTTCAATCTTGTATATGCTGCCAGTGACTTCAAAAACTCGACCAAATAGCTGACAAATAAAATTTTTAAAATCATTTTGTGCGTGAGGTTTTTTTATCAAATTACATTGAAAGTAAGATTTTATATAATCTTCAATTAAAGTTCATTAAATTTTGACACAGGGATATGAGGTTGTTAAAGGTCATCACCCTAGTGAACAGTAGAGAAAAATTGAGAAGTGAGTCAACAGTCAGGAATCAAAATTTAGAGAATCTATCACTCCCCTCTCTCTCGTCCATCTGTGGTGATGTAGGTATGGCGAAGCCTACTCACTGTCCGAAAACACCTCAACTCGTTTTGCTTGCCCTGTTTGAGTAGGCCAATTTGAAAAATAAAGTTAAATTTTTGCTGGGTCCTTTCGAAGTCTTTTCCCTCGCACAGAATACGAAACAACCTTCGGTAAACCCAGCCTATCTAATATCAAAGCCAGCGATGAAACGAATTCCCCTCTGCGCCGAAGCCTACTACAAGAACACTCGGCACCCATATCCCCTTGACCCGCTATTAACTTTATGGCCCTCTACCTCTACCATGATTATTCACGGTGACTTCAACATTCCTCACCCTATTTAATCATATCTCTTACTTTTGGAAATATTCGAGCTTTGTTTTCTCTCAAACATGGCACATTTAGCGCCAAAATATTAACATGTGTTAAAAAATTCAGTTCAAGCAGTTGTGTACTAAAATGTTCTGAGGGTAGATATAGCCAGATTAGAATTGATATTAATGCAAGATCTGGTTGTGAAAAGTCCACAAAAATGGTGTTGAGAGCCACTTAAACTCTCTTGAAGCACAACCTTTGCAGTGCAAATGTCTTTTTATCTATATTTGCTTAAAATGCTCATGGGTCTATTCTGGCCTGAATTCTAATGGGAGATGTAAAGTGGGTTATTAATGAAATATTTGGCGCAAATAACAATGGTTTGAGAGCGATAAAACTCATCTCTAGTCGTAGACGTGATCTTCAATGGGAGGAGGAAGCTACACCTTGGATATGGTGAGATATGAAAGGAGTTATTCCTCATAAGCTCCTCACTAATATGCAACCTGTTACTCATGACTAACATTTTCAACAAGTCAAAGTTTATATGAACTCTGAACAAAAAAGTTTTTCAATGGTGAACCGAAACGATGTCCTTCATTGCAATGCACGCTCACACGTAGTACGTTTGACCCAAGTGTCAAAGTATTATTTAGGTTGGGAACTTCTTCCTCAACCACTATATTCTCTTGATCTTCCACCATTTGATTACCATCAATTTAAGCCATTAAAACCCCACCTAAATGGCAAAGATTACTCTGGTATGGAGATCGAAAAGGATATCAAATCCTATATTTTAGCCAAACCAAAGAAATCTTCAAAAAAATTACCACTTTTTATTAGACGATTGGAGAAGATTGTCGATAATGATGTAAATGGCTGAATATATCTATTTTACTCGTATATTAAAAATGAGTTTATCCTTTTATTTTTAGACACTTGAGTCTCAATTTTTATTGTCACGTCCTCTTTCCTCTTTTATCTTGTTACTGTTTTCAAATGTTCATTTCCATTCAGATTTTTTTACCATTTACCCTATAGGTTTGCCTACCTATTTATCACCTTATTAATTTAGGCTACCCTGAATTAATTACCATTTTCATTTTCTTTGTCTTCACCCGACTATTAGTGAGGTAGAGGAGAATTGCACGCTGACTAGTGCCCTAGCCTCTTAAGGTGTCTATTGTGAGAATATAATTACTACATGTTTTCATTTCCCCTAACATTACCACAAAAAATGATTAATGATACTCTTAAAATTCTTTTACACGTGATTCATATATCTTTTTCCGTCCATTTGGTCTACCATCATTGCTTACATTTGCCATATTTTAACACTTGAGTTTAGTGAGTCAATCACCGCTTCTAAGGTTGAGGGAAGTGACCCTACATCGATTACAGTTAGTCTGAGGATGGAGTAACGACTCAGTGTCGTAACGAGATAGGGGTTCGATCCCACCTTGATGAATATGCAACCCCTGAGATATCAGTTAGTGACGATCAATGGTAAAATTCAGGCCAAAATAACCAAATCATTTAATTTGATTACCACTAGTTCTCATCTAATGAGTCCTGTGAATGTTTTTTTTTTAAATAACTAAATGAATCTTATGTTTCACTCTCTGTAACTTAAAATCGGACTAGAATGAGAAGAGTTGTGCTCTCTCATTTTGCATATCATGAGTATTCGCCGTTTTGGGCTACTCGACCTATGTACCATCCTATTTCTTCACTTCCCATAACTTTACCCCTTTTTTCAACTAAACTATTTCCAATATAAGGGAGAAATTCTCCCTGTGTGTTTTCGGTATTATTTTTTGAATAACTAAAAATAATAATGGCAATTTCTCGCACATATTACAATACATAGCTCTCACAATTCCATCTAATCAATCACCATTGCTGCGATCAATAAGCATTTCACCTTTGTTGCACTTTTAAAGATGAAATGTTCTCTGCACGAAAAACAAAGCCACAATGGAAGGAATATCCGACCTTTCGCTCCCAAATCTAAACAAATAAAATATCCATCAGCTCCAGATAAACCCCATAAAAATGGATGCAAGCGAAAAAGGGAATTTTCCTTCCGGCGTGTTTGTATGTGTATATGTGTATAAGTGAGGTACGTGTGTGAATGACGGCTAGTATTGAGAGGAGATTGAAGATAATGATTTTTGTTGTTTGTTTGTATATGTGAAGGCAATTTCCCCTCCTTTGGGACAAGCCTGAAGGCTTTTGTGGCCTTTAGTGCATTTTCACGGGTCGGTAAAAAATTTACGGCAGCTGACAGAAAAGAAGGAGCTCTTCCTTCTTTTTGTCTCCTGCTAGTGTAAAAAGTGAATAAAGCTCAGCTTGAACGTTTAAGAAATTCTTCCCCCATCCACTTAATTATTAGTTACATAGTTACATACTGTAGATAAACAGGTCACAATATACCTTGTGGCCCATACTAGGTGACTTGAGATAAGGATTCCGTCTAAGATAGATAGGAAAATAGGTGAAATAAGGTGAACCTAGCAGCTGAAGGCTAGGAAGTTATTCGCTAGTAAATGCTGTTAAGCGTGGATTTAATTCAAAGTATTTATCTATAAGATGTTTGAAGGTATCTACAGTGCTGTAGTCCATTACGTTACGAGAAAACCCATTCTATATTGTAGGAGAATAGCCTAACGTTCCCACGTTTCTCCACCTGTCTCCCGGGCGGGCCGCGATATAAAACCTTCCCCTTGCGGCCCGATGTCTGGTGGTCTCCCGCCGGTCATTTCAGCTAACCACAACCACAAATAACGGAATGGAGGAGATAATCAAGCAGCTCTACCCCTAAAAAGGTTGCTTGACATCCAGTCTACTTCCGGAGCCATCTAAACCTCTCCCGAGTTTCGGATATAAAAGATAAATTCTTTTAACCTTCGGTAGTAGAGCTTGCACAGCGTCTGGCGGGGCAGGAATTGCCATCTTTCTCGGTGTTTTGTTAAATCGTCAAAGCATCAAGTCTTCAGAGAGGAGATCGGTCCCAATTAGGGAGGCTCCTTACCCTGTTAGGCTGCAAGTCAGTGCGGACCCAGGTTCATACTCACGTTTTCAGAGCCGAAGCTACAAACAGCCTCACTCTGGTTCCCTAAGCGAGAAAACTACATCCCGGCTTTTCTCCTTGACCCTACCTGTTGATAGGTCACTTCCCCTCCCTTACAGAGGCACCCAAGCTTTCTCGGAGTTCACGAGCGTAGGGCCCTCTTTAACGAGAAGCCCCCGTCACCGCCTTCTTCCAGTCGAATCGTGACGGAATTGTGGGATCAGGTCGGTCCCTGGAGAACTTGCCTTATCGTCTCCACCCCGTATCTCACCACATTCACTCACCAGCGCCACCCGAACATCAGGTTTGAAGGTAACCTTTTCCTTTCACATCTTCCAACTTCACCGCAAAGCTTACCAACATTAAAAGTGTGAAGGGATTTACATAGTGAGCAGTTATTTACAAACCAAGTGAGATATCCAAGATTCACTTAGTAATTTATCTCTCAAAGAACCTTATTTGTATATATATTTTTTCTTGTTTAGCGTTTATTAAAACTTTATTTTCATATTGTTGTGTATCTAACTTCCTTTGGGCCGCTTGCTGGCAGAGTTTATCCCAATCTCTCCGTAGCCAACCTCTAAGCACTCTGAGTCAATAAACCCATTCAGGGCACGGGCTGACGAAGTATAAGTAGTACGACGACCACTCCGCATTCGTGATAATAGGATATATATATATATATATATATATATATATATATATATATATATATATATATATATATATATATATATATATAAGAGTCGGGGAAAACTCCAACCACCCCTCGGCCTATTCCTCGACATATATCAACAAAAGAGTTATGGTACCAAAGCTGTATTAGTGTAGAATTACCGAAGGCTGGTCACTTAATAAATCATAGAAGAGTAACTGCTCATACCCGAGTGTAACTTGACTTGGAATTAGTAATAGGGTAGATGTAGTAGCTAACTCAACTAAAGTTCTGAGTTTTCTCATATTGTACCAATCAACAATTGATCCTGCGTTCTCTGAATTACACGATGCAGGAATTGCATTTAGGACACCAGGAATAACGAAACCAACGGAGGGAAACATCGAATTCCCTATACATTAATAAAATAAATTGCATCGCCTCTCGTTGTGGTGCTTGTTGTTGTTATTTACTTTAAACTAAAATAAAAAAAAGGAAATCGACGACGGCATCTGTGACTGAAAGTTTGCAAGGTAAAGTGATGTAGGAAAAGAAAGTGAAAGTAAGCAATGTGAAAATATGTTGAAGTATAATCTAAGAAGAATAAAAAGAAACTATTTCGTGCGCATAATTCTATGATCACAACGATAAGACTGATCATTAGGCGTATTACATCGCTTAGCAAATCTTCTACTTTCTTCTCTTTTCACCACTATTTTCCTGTGACTGAAAGTTTGCAAGGTAAAGTGATGTAGGAAAAGAAAGTGAAAGTAAGCAATGTGAAAATATGTTGAAGTATAATCTAAGAAGAATAAAAAGAAACTATTTCGTGCGCATACTTCTATGATCACAACGATAAGACTGATCATTAGGCGTATTACATCGCTTAGCAAATCTTCTACTTTCTTCTCTTTTCACCACTATTTTCCTTTCTCTCTACGCAAATAATTTACCCCCTCCCCACACACGCACACTGTCACTTACAAACAATGAATCAAACTTAGGTCTCGGAAGCTATGCAGCTCCTATGAACTTGCCAAACCAAAATGATAAAGAACTCAGGAGCACACGCAACACTCCATATGCATGTGTAGCTTATGTTGTTCAACTAACTGTTATATCCTTCTCCGAGCCAAACTAACAACCTCATACTTAGATGGGCCAGGGCGGAGAAAGTGCCAAGTAATTACCTCCACAAGGGAGCTCATTTTTTCGAGGTATAAAAGTCCATTAAGTGACATTCAGTTTCAAATTACGAGGCCAAGGCCCCAGCACATAACCACTTGTGTCTTCTAAGCAAAGAAGAGAGACATCTCCTATCAGAGGTTCCCCAAAGAGGGACTGGAGTCTCATTAGACTTGGCGCGCCATGCAGGAGTATCACATCATAGGCTCGCGCGAAAGTTTTCGACGCCATAGGTCTGGCGCCTAAGGGCGATGCGACAGGAGACAGAATGGGAAGCCAACACGGATCACGCGGCCACGCGAAATTCTCGAGGCGGTTCCTTGGGTTCAACTAGCCCGATTATTCTTGATAAGAGCGCCAGGGTCATCCGACCGCGCGAAATTCTCGCTGCTCCCTTGGTGCTGTCTGTGCGTGCAGGTACATTTTTCTTCAGCGCCACGGGTAGACGTTGGAATCTAGGGGGAAGGTAACCTTTTCTCTATGGCAGTCTAAAATCGTTTTTGGTCTTTACAAACGAAAGACTGCAACGAAAATTGTCAACTTCGGCAAGTATATATCAGTCTAAAATCGTCCGTAGTCTTTAGAAACAGAACACAGCAAAAAAGGCGCCGACCATGGCAAGAATATGAAATTCTTAAATCGTCCGTGTTCTGCACAAACGGATGCCTTCAAAGAAAATAACCGACTCCAGCAAGTCAATGACAGTCTAAAAATCGTCTCTAGTCTGCACAAACGGAAGACTGCACCGAAAATCACCGCCCCCTGCACTCTTTGAGTCTAAAATCATCCGTGGTCTGCGCAAAAGGAAGACTTCAACAACAATCTTTTTGCCCCTTACTCTACCTATTGATTCTTATTACCGACCTCCTTTTAAGAGTCAAGTATGCCCTCACCTGAGAAGACCAGTCTATTAACAATTCTCTTTGTTGTTTCTTTACCTTATCTTGTTTAATTTTGTTTGTTTTTGTTTTTAAACAGAGTCGGATCTTGAATTGGATATATCTTGCTCGTCTCTGTCTCTTCAGGATTGAAAAAATAATTTTCTCGAGCTTGATAATTACTGCCTTGTCCCATTTTAGAATGATACAGCTTTTTTTCCAATCTGATATTATATCAGAGAATATTCTAATAACAGCGCCAAGTTAACTCTCTCCTTCAACCCATACAATGTTTGTTCTAAAACAATATTAATCTCCGCTTAAACTCAACACGAGGTATTTTTATCGGCAGTATTCGACCTTCCGTTCTCTGTCGACATCAACTATCCTGACATTTGCTTCACTTTTGCCGTGGACTTGAATTACTTTGGTACATGAAGACCTCGCCGACCTCACGATCAATAGGAGCATTTGCACTCAATCAAATTCCGAATCCGAGGCCGATTGTTTGTTACTTCATCATTTGAATAAACTTGTTTCTGCGATCCATTGCGGGATAAAAAGTGCTTTGTCATTGCGACAATTTAAAGTTTGGGGCGTAAATCCAAAGAATCTACGAAAATGATTCTGCGATCGGTTGGAAGGTCACGTAAATGGTGAGTTTATTTAAAAATAGTACTGTTCAAAACTATAACAAAAAATCAAAATCTACATTGTTCTGAAAATACGATTTAATTTTGATGAAAATTGCCCAATATTTCTTTTGAAATTGACCAATTATAGTGCCCAAGCTGGATTTCATAAGACAGTGGATAAAAATGGTCATGAGAAGAGAAATATGTATTTGAAGAAAGAATGCATCTCAAACTAGAGAAATTTAAGTATAATTGAGACCATAACCAGAAAACCGATAATATAAACTCATAGACAATTAATCATAAAATTATTAAGAAGTATACAGGTCCTGTCAATGAATTGCTTGATCAAATGTTCGGTCGCAGGACTTCACCAATTTGTTGGATTGTGTAGAGGTGATTTTATTCCTTTTTCCAACCTTTGCCTCAGATATTTAATGCCCATCGGTTTCTAAGCATGGATCTTCTCACTAATTATCTCCCATAGGTTTTCCTCGTAAACGAACGAATGGGTAACTCAAGCTCTCAAAAAATTCTCTTACACCATAAAGCTGACAATTCAAAATTAACTCATATTTTTTGTGCATCTTTAACCTTCACTAAGCCTGAGATGCTGCTTCCATCCAATGCAGGCAAATTAAGTCTGCTTTCTTCTCTAAAAACACTTTTCAACTTTTCAGCACTCCACAGCACATGCTCAGTAGTTAAAGTTGACCTAACCGCTTCATTCTCTTTAATTATGAATCGTTACTTAGCAATAGGCCATGCTATGTGTCCGGCTTCTCTCACCGACGTGATATAGTCTAGCAAAACACATTTAGCTACATGTTCTAGTCAACTTGACTTGAAACGCCAGCTTCTGTCTCAACTCTTCTTAATCCACATCCATTGCATCGTGCGATCTTCCTTAGGAGTAGTTTTTCCAGGGCAACCCGTTTTATAGGGCAACTTACATGATCCGGTATCTCCATTGAGTTTTATTATGCGTGAAATTACACCTTTCGAAAGATTTCAAAGCCATGAAATGTCAGACAGTGTCATTGCTTAATTCTTTCACTAAGCAACCTGCTTTCGGAAGGATTTGTCAGCCTTAACTTGTCTCGCTCTCTTGATAAGTGAGTACTACAATTAAAAGCAGTCTACAATACACGTGTAGAGGTATTGCAATACATGTGTGACGAACTTTTACATGTACATGAAGTTATATTATTGTTCCTAGGTTTTGGGCACATCGTTTCTTTAAATGCGCCCTACTTACCTCATAACCTTTGTATCCGTTGTTCTATGAAAAGAAAATTGGACATTATGGGAGGCAATTTTCATGCAAATTCAAAGGGGATTTTCCCGAAAAGAACATTTTGGTTTTATTTTCTAGTTATGGCCGTTACTGTATGTAAATAAATTCTGAAAAATTACTGACCGACGGACAAGTGGATGATTATGTTTTAATGCATGTGCATATAAGAAGATATAAGCCCGAATAACCAACAGAAGAAACTACTTATGATCCTGGTCTAAGGCCTAGCTAAGTAAAAACACCAATACCGAGTGTAGTGACATCAAACAACATCGTGTTTGTATGTTTCCGGATGGCCTCACTGTGGCACCATACACTATAGACACTCGTAGTTTGAACCCTACATAAAACTCTAGTTCTTCGCTGAGGACTATGATAAATGGCCTCACAATGACGGCACACCAGTGTAAAACATTTACCAATTTGGTAAAACGCTGATGAATATATTACGTGACACTTAAAAGCGTCACAAAATATATTCCTTAGCGTTTTACTGGGTTGTGATATCACTTTTTCTTTTCTTGGTCTGTTACATACATCCATTGTATATCACGCGTGATATGATTTTCTGGTATTTACGAATTTATTTTATTTCGTCTAGGCATCTAGAAACATAAGTTGTGTTTAGCTCTACTAGAATTAAGTCAAACACAGTGATTATGTATAGATCGTAAAGATCTTCTGATACTAAAATTAGTACGTTGTCGTAAAATGACCCAACGACATATATATCACTTTTCCCGATAGGCGTGGACACTCAAAGACAAATGAGTGACCTCGATTAAACTCTGTTCACGACAGAGATTGGGAAGGGGGGGGGGGTAAAAGTTGGAGAATTTGGGGATCAACCTCTCTGAAGGAGTGCGGGGATTTAAATACAAATAATAGAGTGCAGTAGCCCGTTATTAAACTAATGAAGGCTGCGGGCTATGAGGCTTAAGCAAAGTAGGAACAAAAATATACTTTAATATTTACACAGTATACACAATAAATAGTTTAAAATAGAATAATGACAATGGATACTCGATGTTTACAATAATCGGTCTAACAGAGCTAATCGGAGCGAACTCTATGGGAGGGATCGAGAGGCTATACGAGCCGCTGTACGTTAGCACTCAGGGATGACTGGCAAGAAAGCCACAGATGATTCGTCTCAGCCTAGCTTTGGTTCGAGGCTTTAAGAGATGAAACTGGAATCGGATGGTTATTCGAGGGACTTTAACCACTGGGAGTTTAACTTCTAGTAGGAACACTAACTGGAGGGAGTATTCGTGCCAAACAAAACGTACCGAAACAAGGATAGGCCAATTGACTGGGGCTCATATCCTTTAGTAGAATTCTAGCTCTCGGCTCGTAGGGAAATGGAGCGTGATCGAGAATGACGTGTTTGGTTGTAAAAGGGAGGCCTATACAGTTGATGCCCAATTGGGACAAACAGTATATAGGGACCCGCCTGAACGTTTCTTCCTCCGCCAAGGGAGTCGCGAGGGAACCACTCCTTCGACCAACACTGCGCTTGAAGGATGGGAAGTCCTTCCGCGAGAGTTTCTTGATAACGCCCCGAGAGGCGACAGAAGCGTGCGTTTAAGATTTTAATCCCTTGCTTATCGCAGAAAGCAGTTTGATATTCTGACTGTTCCCAAGTATTTATTTTAGAGTAAATATAGATAGTTCAGTATGAATATATCATTTTAAATATGTTTGGTACTTTTGTTTACTTCCAAATAAAAAATATGAATAAAATACAAATAGACTCACATAAATATGCATACACAAAAGATATAAAAAGTTATGTATTTTACTGGAAAATAAAGCAATATTGCAAAAAAATCTCATTAAGTTCCTGACAAGCTAGGCATATTGTTTCAGAATGGCCTTTGCAAAAAGCACTTTTGAGAGGGACGCAGAATTTTATTGTTTTGTCATCTTTACACATCCTTACTCTTTGCATGTGCCTAAAGGTTTGGCACGTCTACTATTTCTTACTCTATAAAATTTGATTTATTGTGATAGTATCTTCAGTAAAGTCACAATAGTAGACTATGTTCCATTTGTTTATCCATCAGTTTTCTTACGATTTTTTTCTGTGATTTTTAAGTTGGAGGATAAAATTATTAGCGCATTAATCCCACTTGCATTCATCACTGCATTAATTATAAGGTGAAAGGCCATCGCTTACTTTTCCTCGAAACAGAATTTGACTCACACATTTCATCTACAATGTTAACTGCACCTTTTATTGAATTATATAAGGTAATTACTTCAGGCTTTTTGTATTCATAGTACCAAAATCATTGGCTCTCTTGTGGTGCATTGATGAAGGCAAACAAGGCAAACAAGTGCTATAGGTAACAAGTGTTAAAATTTCCTTGAAACCGAACATGATGAATGTAATTCCTTACGTTTAGTGGAAATAAAATCAACGGTTATTTCCCTATTGTCTTTTTATTGAACTAAAAATAGTTTGTTTTCGATTATCAACAAGTTCTTGGGTTATTTTCATGCTTAAAAAGCAGCTACCTCTCGTGATATTTCCTCTTGTTCCTAATAATAGTCGAAATAGTTTTTTCACCACCTCACATGGCAAGTTATTCAGCTTGAATGGCCCGTGTGGTTTTTGGTCTGTGTGTACTTCCATTGCATACGTCTAATATGTTTTTGAGTCAGTGAGAGCAAATATTTTCCACCCATATTTTTCTAGTTTACTTTTTATGCATTGACGAAAATGCTTCAAGCTTTCTATCTACTATATTGTAGCATTTTTGAGAGAGTGTAGCTATTTCTGCAATTCGTGATAAATTCTACAAATAATTGTTGAATAAGTGCTAATCTCTCAACTTTCTGTCTCTCTGACCTTGTGTTCTTGCTATCAAATCGAAGACACCTAAGTCAGAATCGATGCTTTTGTTAGGACATTACACATAAAAAGATCAATATCACTGCCATTTATGCTTCACAAATCATTTGTATTGAGGCGAGGAGGTCTTAATACTGCTCCTAAAATCAGAAATTCCATCAGAGCAATTTATTTCGGAGCAATTTGTAGCTACCTCCGAACGATCACAGTTATATCGCTCTCTCACAAGTTCAATCTAATATTAGGGAAGTTTACTGTTTCTGAAATCCTGGTTTCCTAAAACTAGCAAAGCCAAGCCTCACCTGGACTCGTTGCTTTAATCGCATTGACTTTTACTTGTTGTTGTTCCGTGACAATGAGTTCTTGTTTTCACATTCCGATTCCCTGAACATATCTTTTTCACTTTGTTCCTTCTTTACCAAGATAAAACGATCCAATTTAACCAGGTTTTTTCATTAAGACTACTCTCTACATCACTTTACTCGGTGTTAGTTTTACAATTTTAGGGTCTTTAACTATACTTTCGTTAATATCACAACTTAGTACTAGTTTTTGCAAAGGTTCCTTTGGAATCAGTTTTTGATCTCTCGATAGAAAAGTTTCCTTCAAACAAACTTAAATTTCAACATTTCCAGCATCTCTCATTAAAACTTCTTTTGCATTGAGTGCAAGTGTGACAATCTAAAAGTAAAAAGAATCAAGAACTAATAAATCTCCCCACATCCTGTCAAAAAACAAGCCCTTTATTAATAGCAAGCTGAAACATTAGCACTTTACTCGACTGAAGCGAACATGATGATGCACTTCTGAGTTGAGAGGACTCAATCACTGCGTCAGGAGAAGGGCTCCAAAGGGTTAGTTTTGCCGTATAAAACTTATGCACCATGTCGCTAAGAGACCAGTCGTTATCAGTGAACGAAGGAGAAGTTTGAGTAAGGGCCGAAATATAAACATCAAGTGTAAGAGGGGGAGATATATAGAGAAAGAGGGAGAATAGAGAGTAGAGATTGAGGGGGGGCAAAGAAGGACAAAGAGAGCGGGAGAGAGATGGGGGATAGAGAGGGAGAGAAAGGGTGGCCAAAGAATCAAAAAACGGTAATTTTCACAACTTCTTTGATACGTGTTTGCAATTAATCAATCACAGAGACAAATTCCTTTTTCTAGTCGTTTTCAATGCTAGGGTTGGAAAAGAGCATGCTATTCTGTCCTAAGATTTTGGTAAACATGATATTGTGAAGGTAAATTTGAATGGTATCAGATTCCTACACTTTGACGTAGATAACCTTACCTTGTAATTTATCCTAAGGAATAATTTAAAAATGCAATTTTCAATTTGCAAAAAGTCTATTTAAATTCTTATATTCCTGACGCTCTTTTCAGGGAAAAAAGGCAATTTAGCCAATGAAACAATAAAATTACGAGGTTTCGATTGAGATAGATTCAATGATAAATATTTTCCAGATCGGGAAATCTCTTTTGCAGCACGAAGTAAAGGAAAGTTTTATGAGCCATGACCTCTATTTACGACCCCTTGGGTTATCTATATCTTAATTTATATTATTACTACACCGTTGCTTACGAAAGGCCAATGGAAGTAAAAAATGGATTGGGATGAGCCTTTGTACTCAGATTCTCAAACGGGATAAAGGGGTGCACAATTAGGTGTTTATTGTTTGCCTTCCTTCGGTAAACCTTATAATCTAAAAATATTGAAATTTACTAATTTTGTGATAGTATCCATAAGGCTTATGGAGCTCTTGTGTATTTCTTTATTGGGAAAAATTCATAACCAACTACAAACTTAGAATTAACCTGTGCTTTATTTGAAGCTATACTGAGTAATATCGTATGCGCTCTTGATAATATTATTAAAATAGCTTTTAACATGTGGACCGAGAGCAAGCTCGACCTTCAATGGCTAATATCAAATAGTATATATGATCTCTACATTCAAGACAGGGTAGACGAGATCAGAAAATTATGTCAGGAACACGCATATTAAGGAGTAAAATCTAGATAGAGTCCTTGTGACACATTAAGGAGAAGCTAATTGTTCAAAACAATTAATAATTCCTTATGGGTAAAAAGCCTTGAATAGATGCTGAAAATGAAACCTGCCCTGCATCTACTATCAAGCCTCTTGATACCCACGTTTTTTCAATCTTATTGCGTAAAATATAGTCAACCATTGAAATAAATGGGTATAGCTCACTATCTAAACTGCTGAAAATAACCAATTTGTCTTTCAGAATTTTATTAGTAATCCAAAGTAAGTTAATCCTTAATTTTTCCCTAACAAAAACTGTCGGCCACAATATCAATTCAGAAGAGCAAGATTCTGTTCTCGATTTTTGGATTAAAATGAAACATGGAAAATACTTAAAAGAAAGGAAAGAGCTGGCAAATTATCATCAAAAAAAGGAATCCAGAGGATTAAACATTTATTTATGTACATACAGGCATGTATGAAAAAATGCGATGAGCGGCTTTTATCTCCTGATCTCCCCCCCCCAAAAAAAACACAAAATACACTGTACATCTGTCAGCCTATCATCGCTTCATGGGGCTGTAGTTATTAAAGTCCACTATACCCATAGACAAAGTTTATGCACCGTCCTCTGATGATAGCACTATCGAAATACTGCATTCCGACGTACTGCCCGTGATCTAAGAATCAGGGATAGGTGCCATACCTACTGTAAACTGCCAAATTCGTAGTATGCTATTCCAGATCTCCTCCTTCATCCAAGAGATGGATTTCGATTGCATCACCATTCTATACTACCAGGATGAACTATAAAAATGCTAAGACAGCATAAATATTTGCCGAGATTTTATCAACCAGCCAGAGTTACTAGGTATTCTGAGACTGTAAATTCCATAGCATTCGAAATTAGTCGTCATTCTACATCTCAATTTTATAAGGCTTTTTACCGAGCCTATGTAGATTGTGGAATACCTTGTCTACAAATATTGTGACTTCTCCTACGCTTGATAAGTTTCAAAGATTGGCTAATGTCTTTCGTATTCAGTGTGGCTCTTTGCATGGTTTATATGATAATAATGTTAATAATAATACATTTTTATATTTACATGAGCTACCAAGCGAGCTATTTATTTGAAAGTGGTTAGTGATGGAGGGCTACACTCTTTGCTACGCTCATTTCGGAGATTCACCGTGAGGTTTTCAACTCCCCACCACCATATTTTTTGATGAAGCGATTACATTTCGGGCAGCATAAATATATATAAATTGCCTACATGCGACCAGCTAATTTACAGGAATCATATGGATTTTCAATCCATTCATGTATCCTCGGTGCACAATGTTATTGGAAGGCCGCATAGACCTTACAAAAATGACTTTAAACTTAGAGTACTGCCGGGATTATATGCTCATTAGATCAGCGCTGCTTTGGTTCTCATTACCTTTGGAGAAGAGTTGACAAATGTCTCATCTGCTAAGTCAACTGAGTATTTTAGTTGTTTTGAGTTGATTAAGTTCCTGCTTAGTGGAAATTTTTAACCCACCCCATCAAACTTTCTCTGTTTGCCATTTATTAATCTATCCCTGATTTTATATTACTTTATTTTGCAACTGCTTTAATTTCTTCTGATTTCTATTTCAGAGTAAACCCATTAATTAATATGAATGTGGAGGCCATACGTGATATACTGGCCAAAGGCGTTGAGGAAGAAATCGCAAAAGTCCTGTTACACTCGTTACGACCCTTTCAACAAAGGAAACAGAGTTTTGATGCATTTAGAAGGACATCAGGTCGTCGATGTTACTGTAGCTGACCTTGAAGGCTTTGCCCTCGTCATCCATCCAAAGGCTGTAGTCGAGGGAATTGAGGTTGGGCGACTGTGGTTGCTAAAAGTCATTTGACCAGAAGTTCATGTTCGACCTCAACCATTCCTCTATGGTCTTGGCCGTGTGCGCCCTGACAGCATCTTGCTGAAACACTTAGCCCGCCTCCTTCGTAATCTCTCTCACCCAATGTAGGAATTTCGTGACCAAGATGTCCCTGTATTTGGCCATTGTGAACCTGCAACCATCCTCGAACCACACCGGCCGCATCTTCTCCCAATTGCCAGCAATGATGCTAAGTATCAACACGAGGGCTGGTTGCTTGGTCTTGGACACGTTAAGGACCTCATAAATATCATGGGCGAAGTTACCACACCGTTGTTCTGCTTATTGATGACCGAATTGACCGTGAAGGGGTTTCCATCAGAAAAACGAGAATTTGAATGCCATGACTCTTCAAGTTGTTAATAAGGCGGGGACAGCTCCCCCGACGTAGTTCTAGCATACAGGCGGTGAGGAAAGGCCTTTCCACGTACTTCAAGTTCTCACCGCCTTCCTCCTTGACTTCCCTGGGGACTGTGGTCAACGAGATGTTTTTTTTCTTCGCGAGCGAGGTAATTTTGAGCTTTGGATCAATTTGAAGGCCGTTCTCACAGCCAAACGGTTGACAAGTTGAAGTCTGCCTGAACGAGGTCGATCTTAAAGGTCTTCTCCGTTCTTGAGCCTCTCTGCGACTATGAGGAAGGTCATCCAGCTGACGTTGGGCCACTTGGCGATTTCGAACTTGCTCTGGCCTACAAAGATGAAAGCAGATATCTCGATTCTTTTCACTTCTATCTCGACTTACCTTTAGAAATTTAAATTTTTTTGACGGAACTTTTTCTATTACATACGTAAGCCTCTCGAAAAATAAAAACAACGAGTTAAACAACTTTTGCGAAACCCGGTACAAGAAATACAACCAAAGTTAAACATAGTTGCATTCTCATGGAATACTTTCGAGCGATACAGGACGGATCCGACCACCGAAGGTGTTTATTCTATTCTTTCCAAGGGGCAAATCTTCGTGAAAAGTGGATTTCACCTCCTTTACTAAACCAAAGCCCCCACTTTTCTGCTTTTTAGTAGGTTCATAACCACTTACTATAATATATGAACCTATTCATTATGACTTTGACTCCGAATATGATACGAGTTGTATTGACAGAGTTTTGTCAAATAAAATGTTGTTTTTAAGCGCATCGATTTTCTGATTCCATTCTCAAGATAAAACCATTAGTTTCGAATGAACTTTAGTCAGCATATAGATATGAGAAACTCACAAAGTAGTTCATTCTCAAGGAATACATACATAAAGAATTAATTTACAAGAATGGTATATACGAGTACATATAGGAGAAAACTAAGCGACGCTCTGCCCACATACAAAGGCAGGACACAAAGCAGAGTAGGCTTGAAAAAAATATCAGAAAAGTGTGAATAAATACAGGAGCCGAAGGGTACAGACAAATATATAAGATCTCTTCCAAAATATCCACGTGTAAGTAAGTGTGTGTGAAATGTAGGAATATAAGTCAAATAACTATGAATACATACAGATGCAATTATAAATACATTATTCAATAAACAAAAGAATTTAAATAAATTGAAAAAATCAAAGGGCAGGATTTAAAATAGACAATTTCTCGAGGAAGTTCATCTTTGGTGTAAAGTAACATCAAGATACCCACAACCGTTTGTCCTTATGGCGTGCAGAAGGAATATCTTCAATCAGTTACATAATCTGTCAACCCCTGGAGTCGAGGCATCAGTTCATCATATCAAATCCCGATTAGTTGCCACACGAAATCCCAGCCCCTGCCCATTGATATTCCATCTTCAAGGTTCAAAACAGTTTATATTGATATAGTTGGACCAATCTCACTGTGTACACTGCCTTGACAATCCTACCCCTAACTCAATCGGTATTTACCATAATGCCCTCGGCCGAGCGAGGAAATGGATCGAAGTGCTCCTAATTAGGGTTATAAGTGACACAACTGTTGTGTTAGCTTTCCTAGACGGGAGGATTTCCAGATTTGTAGTCCCGCTTTACGGAGTAACCGACAGAGGCGCCCAAATCGAATCCGAAATATTCGAGGAACTGTCGGCCCTCATTGGTTTTCATCGTCTCCGCACAATAGGGTACCGCCCGTCCACGAATGTGATGGCTGAAAGGGCACACAGGACTTTAAAGTGCTCCGCAATGGCCCGTCGACAAGGCTGGCTGGTGGTACTTCCAATTATCATTTTTATTATTCGCTCTTTGCCCAATAACTCGGGATTTTCTCCTTTTACGGCAGTCGCAGGAACCACGCTCCAAAACCTTTAGTTTCGTCATCGCATCAAAGGCCGACTCCAAATTTATTAAAGATCTGATATCAACCATGGCACAAGTCGACTTCGCGCAAGCATCCATAAGGCACCTGCACTCGGTGTCCAAGCCTTTCGTGCCACAAACTTTTCGTGAAGAAACTCATGAGCGGGTCCGAATAGCCCGCTTTCGCAAACTACAAGAAGCACAATATGCTGGCCCTTTCACAGTGATCGAATAGTACAGCAAAGTTTACAAATTGGAATTCCCTAAGGGAAAAGAGGAAGGGTGTCTCAGTGGATACACTGAAACCGGCGAGATTACCTCCCTTGCATAATGATAACGTGCCGGGTAATCAGCAATGCCCGATGACTCAGGCAGAGAACAGGAGGAGTGCCGGTTGCACTTCGCCCTGTTGAGTGCATGGCAAGGAAGACAATGATGCCTCAGGAAGTCGACGGGAAACCTCTACAGGAACTGGAGAGATTAACGGCAAGCCGGACAGTTTTCACGCGCTCCAGGAGAAGGGTCACGTTTGCCAAGAATCCGTCATTCATATATTTCTGAATACATTTGTAGACATTAGTGTAGCAGGAAATTTTAATAAAAGAAGAAGCGGCATAAATCTGAACACGTCTGGTTGATCTATAGCTTTATTGGGTGCCATATTATTTATTTGTACAGTGTTGTGATTATAACATTTGTTTTAAATCTATAAAGAATGGGACCAAATGGTAAAATAAATTATATATCAATATATTAAATTATATATTATTGTGTTGTATCGCAGGGCATGGCATGAATAGGCCCGTTTTTAGTATAGGGGTATGTAAGTGTCAATGTCCTGTGAGTATGTTAAAATTCTGTCAGACATTAGGTTTGCCAAAAATATGTATTTGATATGTATCTTCCTATGCATTTGTTATGCGCAATTTTCACAACAATCCATTACTGGCAGGGTAGTTCTGTGGTGCTTGTGTTATATAATGGGTAAGCTGCTGGCACCAAATTGCCGGATTTAATAGGCCCAGTGATAAACTCCATAAATGGACACTCGGTGGATTTATCAAATCCTAACAAAGCGCCTTGCATGTAAATAACGGAAATAATCTTTCTAATGTCAGAGAATAAGGAGATAAAATTATATATGTTAATTTAATTTGTATAAAAATACATATGTAATTTGTATAAATAGATATGAAGGCAAGCGGTCATTATAGTCTCGCGCGGGATCACACAAAATACGAACGCGGAAAGCAGATATCAGGCCGAAGAACTGAGTCAATAATAAAGTCAAGCATAAACAAACATTCGCGTCTTGGGAAAGATTTATCTGAAAACGGGAGACCGCAAAGCAGCTGAACAAATACAGTCTTCGACCAAGATAAATTTTAACACAGATCTGTAATAAGCGATTCCAATAATAAAGATATAACTATTGGAAATATGTAGGTATTTCTTACACACAGAGATATTTGGTAGCTCCTGTCTAGGGGTAGAAATTTACGAACCAGATCACTGGGGTCTGCCCCCACGGACAAGTTTAGGTCAAGCCCTTTAGAAAACGAACATTTATAGTCAGACATATTTATTTCGAGAAACAGAAAGTTAGAAGAAGAACCAGAGTCAGAGAAAGAGAATCATTATTCGTTAACACCGTATACTCTCTTGGTAGCGTTACGGAAACCATTTAATTCGATTACGTTCTGTCGCCTTTGAACCCCAAAATTCGCGTAGAATAAAAAGCCTACTTTAATAGGCCAGTGTAAGAATAAAATTATATTTTTTGCTACATAATTCTCGAAGTCCGTCCGAACGGCCCTGAATCTTACCAGGTGAATCACTATCTCATCTCTCCAGACTCTGGTCCGTGATCTATCCGGCTACTCAAAACTCTTATCTTCCCTTATCTTTCTATTATTTATTTATAGTTTCATATAGTTGACTTAAGATCTGTAATGACCTGGAATGCATCAGATCTTGACACAATATGCCTATCATATATACATATATATATATATATATATATATATACAAATAAAGGCTGCATGATAAGGATTCTTCTTGTTACTGACGACCAAACCATATGCCTTCATATTCTAGTAAAGAGCATCATCTAAACATCTTCCAATACCAATCAATATTTCAGCTTCATATTTAACACATCTAACTCATCAACGAAATATCTACCTTTTTAGCCATGCCTATTATTTTCGGTAGTCAACCACCTCATGAATAAAATATTAATTACCACTTACATTAGGCCAGAACCATTTAATCTCGCCTCAATAAGGTTTTCCGCTTAATTTTTTTTACACATTTAAATGTGCATTTTTCTTTCAATAAAATTTCTTCTCGTTTTTTCCCCCTAAACTCCTTCGTCTATGATCATTACGGCTACCTTGGGTATTCAAGTTTCTCCACTTCAATCCAAAAATTAAAATTGCTTTTGTAATCGCAGCATTTAGCGACGAATTCAATTTTCAGACATTATTTCCTTCCTAAAGAATGGTAAAAAGTTCTCTCTCGCCTCGTTCATGTCCTTTCCTTTCTCGAATTCTTGTCTATGCCGTCCCGGTCGCTACTGTGATAAAACACGCCTTTTCCTCTTCAATTTCAAAAAACGTGATATTTTTCGCAAAGAGAAAAAAATTGGTCCGATTTAAATTTTAGCTGCCGATTTTTTTTTTAATTCTCGCTGCCGTGTGTATAGAAATAGGTTGAAAATGGAGGTGCATTTAACTTATGGTTATATTTTTACATCAAATCTTTTCTAAGATTTAAATTTTATGAATGTTTGTGCGTAAAGAAAGGAAACTGTTTTAACCAACGAATTTTATCTTATTAAAGTAACACTCGAAACACAGATGAAGCGAAAATGTGGGAATCAAACTAAACGGTGAGGAATTATGGGGATGAGAAGCAGTAAAATAGCAAACCATGTGAACCACAAATACTAATCAAGTTTTTCCAAGAGCTAGGCCGTACCTACATTGAAACAAATGACCCAGTGTCCTGTTATTTTTTTTTAAATCATCAAACTATTAAATTTAAAATCTTTTGTCCCATGCCGTGAGAGCAATTGGATGTTTTTTTCCTTAGCAATTATCTACTATATTAATTTGAGGCTGTCCGTAAAATAACACTGACATTTTACTAGATTCAACTACATACCTAAGATTTAGACCTACTTTCCAATTATTTTCCTCCAATTATTTTCAGCGATTTGTCTGCCAGGACGGCTACGAACCGAGTGGAATCAATCAGTTGTAGCACCCCCACTAAATATTTGTCATAGATTACTTATCGATGGTAAAAAATTAGTAAAACATTTGACATTGTAAGAAATTAAAATTAACGACCGTTCCAAAGTAACGTTTCATGACTACATGAGGTTAATAAATAATTTCCTCAAACGGCATAAACAAATCTCAATGCCATAGGGAAAAATTACATAGGAAAGACCTCAACACTCTTGAATTAGATAAAAAATCCTGCTTGTTAATTGCCTAGTCTTCTACATATTACCCCCCAAAATCAAAAGAATCAGAGAAGTTACTCCATATATTCGGAAACTAAGCTCTCGAGCTAAATTGACAAATGAAGAAACTCAGGTACGTTGTTCAAGTTTTTTTTTGTAAAGCTCTACTGCCTTACATCGATAGGAATCACGAATCTTTTAAATCCATTTTTAGATTCTCTAACTGAAAACAAATCGTACCTCATAACCTCCAAAAACGCTCCACAGCCGCATTACGTCTATTGAAGTTCTCACGTAGAAGTTCACGGATATTTAAATCACCGAATCACACTCTCATTTTTCTCCCTCATGTAGGTATTCTTTAATATGGCCACCAATACCAGACTAGAGACTATTATTTAACCCATTGGTGATGGTACTATAGAAACCTCAAAAACAATCCGTAAATGCTCCCTCCACCCTCCTTGAAATTTAGACCTGAATCAGTCTTACCACCTTCGTCCCTTCCGTGGGATCAGCGATGGCTTGAAACCATTCTATATTAATTCAAAACCTGCTAACGGACTGTGAAAGAGATAGAGTCACAAGGCATCGTGACACCTCAAAACAGCTTTTGATCTAAACCGTATAGGTGCCAGTAAAGAAAGACAAATGAGTCCGAGATCTATCCTAGGTCAACACGTTGAGTACCTCGCCCAGCCGAGTTCAGGCCCGTTTAACAAACTATTTGTGCACCACCTCTGTTGGATGACTTTTCCATGTTCCTCTTGTAGCCGTGGTGCGATATGAATTCATCGCGAATGTGAAACACTTACTGTTATGCACGTTTATAACTCTAAATATAATCCTAATGGTTTCGATCAGCTAGTCACACAAAAGTTGTGTCTCCAAAGCGAACAATGCCCTTTCTCGCAATCTAATCTGATATTTGTGTCTAAGAGAAGAGATGAGTATAGTGGCACTGGCTTGAAGCCGTTCTATCCACTTAGTTTCCCTATAGTTTAGGAAATAAGAAGGACTGAGAGTTAGTTATACTTATTTACATGAAATAATCACACAACAATTAAGGTAACCTAAGTTTCATTGGGGCTAAAATCAACGGGGTTGCAACTTAGGATTTTCGCTATACAATTTTCTGAGCCTTTTAGATATGAAATTTTGAATTGAAATTCCTGCAAAAATAGACTCCAACACATCAGTCTACCGTTATTATTTTTTTATGTTTTTCAAGTACGCCAGCGGCTTGTGATCCTTTTCAATGATAAACTCTTTGCCTAATAAATAAGTCTTAAATTTTTGGATTCCCCATACAATAGCGAGGGCTTGGCGCTCAATTACATCATAATTCCTCTCACGCGTTAACAGCTTTCGGCTAGCGACTGCAATGGGGAAACACCATTCATTAGGTCCGTATTGGACTAACACGCAACTTATCCCGTTGTTGTTAGCATCTATCCTGATGACAAAAGGCTCGGCTGGATTAGGTAACTGCAGAATCGGGGCACACGCGAATTTACCTTTGAGTTGATTAAAGCTGGCAACCTAAGACGGGGTCCAGGCGAGTCGATCGGGGTTTCTCTTCTTTAGTAGATCGCATAAAGGGGCGTAAAGCGAGGCAAAGTTTGGAATAAATCTCCTTTAGAAGGAGATAGAGTCCATAAATGACCTTAATTGCCGATTGTTAACGGGTGAGGGCATTCTCGCGATGGCTTTGATTTTTGCTTCCTGTGGGGCTGATCGTTGGTTTCCTATGTGGAATCCTAAGTAGTTGATTGTGTGGAAGATGAAATTTCACTTTTTTGGCCCGATAGTAAAGTTGTGGCTTCTTAACCTTTGTAGTAGAGAATGATGGGCAGTCAGGTGGGTTTCCCAATCGTTCGTGGCAAAATATATGTTATCAAAATAGAATGACGCATTAGGCAACCGTCAAAAATCTGTCTCATCATCCGGTTGTAGTTGACACAAGCGGTGACAATGCCAAAAGGAAACCTTCTAAACTGCATTAATTCCTTTACGGTAGGAAATGCAGTAAATCTCTTTACACTGTCCTCCAGATGAATCTGATAGTACGCTTTGCATAAATCCAGTTCAGAAATATATTTTGCCCGTTCAAACAAGTGCAGATTTTGGTCAATTAGCAGAATATGCTCCGCGTTAAACACGATGACTGCGTTCAATTTCCCAAAGTCAATACACATTCTGTATGAATCATTCGGTTTACTTACCATGGACACTGGGGAACAATGGTCGGATTTTGAAGGCTCAATGATTTGCAGCTTTAATAAAATTTCCACCTCTCTATTAAATTCTTCCCTCAGGTGGACAGGCATGGGGTATGGTTAGACCTAACTGCTTCTAGGGTCGTCAACTAAATATCGTGCTCAAATTAAGTAGCACATCCAGGTACGTAGGAGATGACGTCACGGGCGCGGGAAAAGGGTAATCCTCGTCTTGCTCGACACAGAAATTTTGGACATCCCCCAAGGGAACCAAGGGAAAATTTCCTTTCCAGGGCCGATTTTTCATAAATTGCTACAATGTGATGAATTGCTGCACACCGGTGATACTTCTTAAGGAGGTTGATATGGAACAGCCTATTTCCGCTTGGGGTTTCGATCAGATATTCTACGGCACCATTCTTCTCAACTATTCTAAAGGGACCTTTCCATCGGCTCAAAGGTTTGTTAGGGTCCGTCGGGAGTAATAACAAAACTTCTGCATCAGGCATAACCTCCGATCTTGAGATTTTACATCGAAGTAGGCCTTATACTTGGCCAGGTTTACGTCGGCATTTGGGTAGGCCAATCGGCGTATTCTTCCAATTTCTTACGGAGCTTGATCAAGTATGAATACGAGAACCGTATAAGCTGGTATAAACTAACATTTGTAAATAGCTCCTTAAGGACAATCAGGAGTCCACGAAAATTCATACCATATAATAATTCAAAGGGAACGAATACCAAAGTACGATGGGGTATCTCTCTATAAGCGAAAAGAGCCACTGGTAGGTAACGATGTCTTTCGCTCGGTTGCTCTACGCACAACTTTCTTAGAATCACCTTAAGATTTTGGTTTAACTTCTCACACATTCCATTCCTACCCAGGTGGAACACAGTGGTAAATAAAGGTTTTATCCTGAGAAGTTTCCCCACTTGATCTATTAAATAAGAAGTAAATTGACGGCCGCGATCTGACAGAATTTACTGGGGTAATCCAACGCCGGAAAAAAATCAAATGAGAGCCTTGGCGCATGAGACGCTGTCAATCCCTTTTTAGTGGGACGGGCTCGGGGAACCTGGTAGCGAAATCAACTAAGGTGATGATGTAACTATGCCCCTTGCTAGAGTACGGGTGAATCGGACCAACTAGATCGATAGCTACACGGGAGAAAGGTTAAGAAATAAAGAGGCCCTTTTGCAATGAGGCCGGCATAAATTGCCCGTTAACTGCTATCTTTTTGCATACGTCGCACGAGCGACAGTATTGCAAAAATTCTTCTGCTGCTTAGCGGTTTTCGTATGGACAAAGAGCCTAGCGAAAAAGCAAGTCCCCTTGGGAGCAACTGTGATAGATAAGGTTATTATTAACCCCCAAAATGACCAATTTGCACCTCTTACCGTTTCCTGTGTTCCTTCACGGGCTTTCGCCCACAGGGTTTGAAGGGAATCACATTCCCTTTGCTTCTTGGAAAAGACCTTATTGACTAATTTTCCACAATCTGGTTCTGCTGTTCGGGGAATTTCCAAGGGGACATGCGCTTCGGAATCTCTCTAAGCTTGAGAGAGGTTGGTCACTGGTTGAGCCACCCTGGTAGATGAGACCTTTGTGTTCTGCCCAATCAGAACAGCACATAATTCTATGGGAGAGGCCACTACTTCTGCCCAGCCGGTGAATTAGGCGCAATCGATGTGGCACTTTCCTATGGGGAACCTATTAGCACGTCTCAGATAGT
Organism: Ceratothoa steindachneri; assembly: GCA_963969495.1. Taxonomy (NCBI): domain Eukaryota; kingdom Metazoa; phylum Arthropoda; class Malacostraca; order Isopoda; family Cymothoidae; genus Ceratothoa; species Ceratothoa steindachneri. The sequence goes on along the minus strand of OZ018332.1, from coordinate 134,419,723 downwards.
CATGGACGATGTCGAACCGATCGTGTCCGGTGCTACTGGTGGAAGTAACTTATCCGAGTCCACGATACACGTGCAGCCTCTATCTCGGACGAGGGTGGATATACAACATCAATATATCGCACCTGATTTGAACAGGGTTACCTTTGTTCGATAAAAAGTTTACCTGTTGGCCAGACGGACCGTGTTTACTTGACGAGATCGAGGATTCTGGAGGCGATGTGTGCTGATTGGGCGTTGCACTCACTTGGTGTACCTGGTAGGAGAAGTTGTTTCTCAGCCAGGTGTTCTGATGGCAATTGTATTTAACGTGTCCCTCAACTCCACACGATGTTTCTTTTGGGGAGTGCTGACGGAGGGGGGATTGGGAGAGAACGGCGGATTTTCCTGTTTGAAGAGAAATTGCTTCAGTTTTGACTTAACCAGGCTGATTATCTAGACAGATTTTTCTCTTTTTTGAGGGAAGATGGGGCGCTTCTGAAAACGCGAATTGGGAAAAATGGGCTCCATATTCTTTGCTTCCTTTTGATAAGATTTATGGCTGGCAGCATATACGTCAGCCTCTTCTACACATTCCTTAAAGTTGTTGTATCTTTTGTCCTTGATAAAAGATCATATTTCTGAAGGAAAAGATGTTAAAAATTGGTCCTTCAGGAGGAAATCAATGAGGACGTCGTAAACTCGGGTACTTTCAAGGCGTCTAGCCCAAAAGTTTGTAGTCTTTAAAGAGTAAACCCAAATTCTTTAAAATTCAGTTTGGGTTGAATATGACTCTGCCTGAACTTAACTCGATAGAATTCGGGAATCATTTTAGAGGCAGAGTTCAAAGATCTTTTCAAAATAAGTTAAGTAAGAGGCGAAGTCTTTGCCATCTTTAAATGCGGGAAATTTAACGGACGCCTGTTGATGAGTCAATGGTCCCGAGGTGATTGATAATGCCTTATTCCTCATTTTCTCGATTTCAATTTTATGTGCCTGAATTCTGCCCCTTTCTTCTCTCTCTTTTTTTATTCTCTTAGATTTCTTCTTCTTCCCTCTCTTTTTGCTTCTCTTTCTTTTTCTTCCTTTTCTCTTTCTTTTTCTTCTTTTTCTCTTTCTCTTTTTTCTTTTCTCGCAGTCTTTTAGAATCTCTAGGCATTTGTGTAGTATTTAACTATAATAATACTATCTCTAAGCTATTAGTCAAAAACGCCCCTTTCCCTATTGGTAATGTATATTGCCTAAAATGTATCGATTGCTCTAAATATTACTTTGGCCAATCAAGTAAATGTTTAAATAAAACGAATTTCTCAGCATAAATATAATGTCCTTCGTGGCGAAGAAAGCAGCTCATTTTATGTCCATATGTTATATCTTAATCACAATAAGGATTGGAATTCTGCTAAAATCATGTCATAATAAAGATACAATTTCACCAAATATCATTAAATCGACCTGTATTAGTAAATTCCAAAATTTTAATTTAAGTCCTGGCTTATATAAACTCAATGGTTATTTTTTAAAATTATATTCGCAATGCACTGTCGAAACTTTAAATTTGAGACTAAATGTTTATTTTAATCTTAATAAATTATTTAATTTTATTTTCTGTGCATCTATGTAGCCTATTGTTTATGTCTGTGTATTTATTTCCATTTGAGTCAAGTCTTTAGAACATTTGTACTTGTTCTACCTTGGTTTTTCAATCTTGACATCTGGAGTTAATCTCTCGCTCTAAGTTTCTCCCTCCCTAATTGCTTAGGCGGTATTTTAATCCTCTTGTCAATCTTTAGTCTTTTGAATTTACCTAACTTAATGATATTAGTTTGTATTTACTCCGCTGCTCCTAAGGTTTCCATTTCATATTAATTTATTTTGTTGAATGGTTTTTTGCTTTTTTGTGGGCATTCACCGTCCTATGTATCATCCTTATAAATATTACAATTTTCAATACTTTTGGTATTCCTTGATGAAGAACTCTAAATATAGTTTGAAAGTATTTGGAATCCTCGTATATATTTTCCCTGTGGGCTTTGTTGCAAATATTACTTACTCACACGATACTTTGTGAGTAAATGGGGGACTCTTTGAAGGTCGTCCCTAATTATAAGGAAGTCTTGAAGGTAATCGTGAGGACAACCCAAGATCCTTGGAAGGGGGACGCTGGTTACCAGTAATGGTGATCGATTATTGAGTTATCGCCAATGTTTTGGTCAGGACTCTGGTTGAGACAGATGCCCCCGTTGGATTGCGTTGCCTTTCCTTATTTCCCAGGAGAGTTATTTGTTGATTGCTATGCGGTGCCCTAAGCCGAGGGGCGGTCTTATTCTAGCACCTTGCCGTGGTGCAACCACCTTACCTTGCCTTAAGTATTATAATGATTCCAAGAGCGATGCTGTCGGGAGTTTCAAACTACTAACAGGGTCACCCAAGATGGTAAGGACTTGGATGAGGTTCCAGACTAAATGCAACTAACAGCAAGACCCCAACGGTGGACCAACCAGCGGGTGGGCACGAGAAGGGTAGGCCTTGATTGACCAAAAACCCGACAGGACGATGCAACCAGCCTTGCCGAAACTGCATATCGCAATGTTTTGAGCCGCAGTGGAGAGATTATTGGCAAAGGGCGTGCGCGTCGCTGACGCGTAGCCACGATCATCTAAAACAAATTCCCAATTGACTAGCATTCGTCCTCGTTTTCTTTCCGACCTTCTTTCTTTCCCGAACAGGATCCTCTCCCTTCCAAAGACCAATTGCGATGGCACCGCGGGCGCTGAGGGCAAGCCTGGATAGCCGGAAGTTAATAGTCCGGAACCACACATTGGTGGCAGGTATTAGATGGCCGTTCTCCAATGTTCCTGCCGTGACATGGGACTCGCGACTAGCATTTTTAGGTCTCCTGTAACTCACCGTGCATGTAGAGGTCCCTAAAAAGGGTGGGGTAAACATCGGACAAGACAAACTTGTCTGGCCAGCTTATCGTGGCTGGTGGACTTCCAATTCAGCGGTCAGAACTCAAATATTACTAAACTATCGACTATTTGCCCTCCCGTCTTAAAGCCCTTCATTCTCGGGACTTGGAACATCTTCACCATCCAGGACCTGAACAACACCGACGTTCCTTAACGACGTGCAGCCTTCATCTGCAAAGAGCTTGCCCGCTTCAACATCGAGGTGGCAGCACTGACGAGACCAGGCTTCCAGAAGAGGAAAACATCAGGGAAGCTGGTTGCAGATATACTATCTTTTGGAAGGCAAAAAACCCCAACGAGTCACTCATCCATGGCGTGAGCTTCGCCATCTGATCCCGGCTTATTTACAAGCATAACCTTGTCCCGACTGCCAACAGTAAGCGCATAATGTTCGTTCGGATACCGTTCAGTTGGGACAGATTCCTTAACCCGATCTCTGAAACCGAATTCAAAGCCTCCTTTTACAACCTGCTCGACAACATCATCCAGGCAGTCCCCGAACACGACAAACTCACTGTGCTGTGAGACCTTAATGCCAGAGTCGACAGTGATCATTGCCTGTAGGAAGGCATCCTCGGCTACCATGGAATTGGGAACCGCAATGCCAACGGCCAGCTTCTCCTGGAATTCTGTGCTGAACACGACCTCGTCGTTACCAATACACTATTCCAACTGCCCAACTGACAGAAGACGACTTGGAAACACTTTTGCTTGAAACACTGGCAAATACTCGACTACATCTTGACCAGAGCCAGAAACAGGAAAGATGTCTTGATCACCCACTCTATGCCTGGGGAAGATAACTGCTGGACGGATCACCGCCTCCTGGTCTCTCGACTCGCCATCAAGATTCGCGGACCAACAAAGCGGTTCAAAGCAAACAGGCCCAGTTGCGCCTTGCATTTGTTAAGCTTCGTGATCCTCAGACATCTCTATACTTCAGGGAGGCCATTTAAAGAGATCTCATGGATATACCGAAGTCTTCCTCAATAGAGAGCCATTGAACCACTCTCCGTGATGCTATGACCAATGCCACCGAGGAAACGATTGGTTTCACCCGGAAAATGAGAATGATGAATACATGACTCGTTTCATCGAAGCTAAACGTCGGACACGACTCGCATTCGAGAACCAACCTACACCGGATAATAATTGGAAACACCAACAGGCATCCTTACAATGCAAAATCGGGATCCGGGAGGGTCAGAGCACCTGGTGGCCGAGTAAATAAGAGGAGATCCAATATTAGGCTGACCACCGCGACTTGCGTTGCTTCTATGCCGCAAACAAGGACTTCTTCGTCCCCAGTAGGTCATCAGTTGGTGCGCCAAAATATGCAAACTGTTCTACTACCATCACTAATGACGAGGGAATGCTTGATCGTGGAAAGTATCATTTTGAGAGCCTCCTTACGATCATTCGCTTTACCCGGATGATCTTCTCCGTATCCCCCCGCATTACCCCGCCAGCCATTGTATGTCCCTGTGACCTACGATCAAATAATTCAACAAAGCTGTCGAGCGCATGAAGCCGAGCAATGCTCCAGCAACGGATAACTTTCCGCTCAAGTTCTTCACTTATGGTGGCCCTGAGGTAAATAACGGCCTGATGCACTTTATCCTCAAGATCAGAGAAACCAAAACCATCGCGAGAGACTTCCGCGACACGAATATAATTACTATCTTAAAGAATGAGGATCGAGAGAACTGCGGCAACTACCGCGGTATCTCACTTTCAAGTATTGCGAGTAAGATCCTCGCCCTCATTCTCCTCGGCCTAGTTCGCTATCTTCACGAGGGCATGATTGTCAGACTCTGCCACTAAAACGACCTCTCAGAACAGTTTCCCACCACTGACGTTCTCAAACACGGGTGCGTTTGACATCCGAATTGTTTTTCGCTGTACAAGCGAAAAACAAGAAATCCCACCAGGGATCTTCACCATTGGCGTGGGGTACCGCATGGAGGACGGGCTATTCAATTTCGCACGATTTCGCGCGGAGCCTTGGACATATTCGATCTTAGCCCTTGAAAAGCAGTATGCCGACAACAATGCCACCCGGAGCAGTACTGCTGATGGCCTTCAGGGGACAGCCGACCTTTTCAACTCTGCCTACAAGCGTTTTGGGATGCAGGTGAACACCAACAAGACTAAGGGTCTTGTTGGTGCCATATTGTTCCCACCTCCACATTATCATGCTCTATGAGGAACTAGCTACCTGAAATAGACCATTAGGAGGTCCACAGCGCCGCTACAAAGGCCAGCTTAAGCGCAGCCTGGCCAAAACCAACATTGAACCTTCTTCGTGGGAGCAAACTGCCAGGAACAGAGGAGCCGGGACGATAGCTGTCCGCGTCAGCACCGTGGCCTTTGAGGAGAACATAAGACAGCATGAGGAATACAAACTTAGGAGGAAGAAGGGTCGACTGGATCAACCTCGTCCTCCTCCAGCCCTCCCATGTGACTTCTGCCGCGGCTATTCCACAACAGCCTGGGCGTCCTAAGTCATATCCTGAATAAAACCAGCCGAGGAGACTAGCTAACTGAGGATGGAACCAAGGTTCTGACAGAACTGGAGCCAACGACCAATTCTCTCCCTCATAGATCTAAATCAATATCTTCTGAGCTCAGAACCAAGTCGAAAATTTTATTTCTCACCGTTGTCTTCTTCACCTATTGAAAAAGAAAAATGATCATTCACGAGAAGTGGGCTGTCAATGTAGCTATTCCCTGGTTAACAGTTTACATGCGAATTGAAATCATCGATAACGGTATACACTTTAATTTTAAAAAAACATCCTAATTTAGAGCAAATTGTTGATGAGGAAACCTGTAGACCAGCATATTCGTATAGAGAACACCACTTACATATAAATCGACACCAATAAGACAGTGCTCAGATTCAATGATGCGACTGTACACCTGTAGCATTTCTCTGATATATAGCATTACATCGCTACTCTTCAATCAGTTATGGTATATGTGATTCAAGCTTTTTCGGAAACTTTCACAGAGAGGAACGAAACAAATTCTTAAACTTTTCCGTATGCACTTGTAAATGAAAATGTCTGTATTTCTGGAGCCTCCAATTGGCGCGTTCACTAGCTTGCCCATTTTCCGAATGCTTTACCCTGACTCAATCCTTTTATGCATCTTCTGACACATATCCCGATTGTTCATCCTTCACTATTTCATCATCCACTCACTCTTCATCTCCATCTATTCTCGTGTTCCTTTCCTCTTCTCTCATCCCTAAGCATCAGTCAGAATGAACCCAACTTTAGAATTTCATACCTCAGCCAGTTACATCCCCGACACCATGAAAGCCTTGGTTTGGATGCTCACGATAGGTGGACGGTTATGGTGGGAAGGCCCTGTCCATGATTCAACGCAATTCATATATTTTACTCTGCCTCTATCTACACATATTATGCACTTGCTAATAACTTGTCGGGGTGTCCAGCTATTCTTGTCTGACAAGTGAGCTCCGTCCATTGTGAACTCTAATCTCGATTAGGTATTTAACAAGAGCCCAGTTAATGTTACTGCATATGTTAATTGCATAATCCCCTAGTGTTGTTTCGTCCTATTATTAGGATAGCCAGTAACCGGTTACTATTCATTTTCACTGTTCTATTTCTTCTTATCTCTGAGGAACAGACCATTTTTCCTCGCTAATGAAGCTACCAGCTTGTTTTTCTCTTTGGTTCTGATTATTTTGAGTAGCTATTTGATTTAATCACTTCCTCGATTTGTTACCATATTCCATTTATTTTTTCCCGCAATTATGTACGAATCGACCAAACATTTTGTTTGTGAGTCCCCGAAAAGTGAAGCCGACTCATTCCGAAAATTATATTTATTTTCTACAGAATCCTGTGCTCTATTCATATGTGTTGTTTCATTCGTTCGTATTTTCCGGTAACTATAGTGCAACCACATTCTTCCTTATTATTCAAGATGTCTTTTTATACACCTCTGTCCCTTGATGCCTCCTTCCACGCAGTTACTGCCTATGCCTCATCACCGGTTATTTCATATTCGTCGATCGCCATATGTCTGAGGTCTATTTCGACTTACGTCGAGCCATTTTCCCTTCCTGCCTTTCTAAATTCCCTCGACTTTAATCCTGTTTTCTCCATCAATGACTTGTCACAATTTTCCTTATTTCCATGTATGTGGTCCCCACTTTTTAATTTCCCTTTCACACTGCAACAGTGAGACATCTTTTGAGATGTGTGATCCAACATTCCATATTGCTTGACCATCCATTCTCCTCTATAACCCCATCCTCGTTCAAACTAGAGGAAACGGCAAGTAAAGTTTTTGGGACTATCTAAATTTTGATTCTGCCTAATGCTGATTCTAAATTTTGCACCTTAACGACAATGAGGCAGGGTCTGCAAAATTTGGTTCATGTAAATCTTGCATGACTTCCCTCAGGGTAATTGAGACACCATTTCCGTATTCTTGCACCTGAATCACTAGAACTTCAAGAATTCCCTAGCAAGCATGAACTACACAGCCAAGGATGCATTGCATTGTTCAGTTTCTTGAGAAAAGAAAAGAGTTTCCGGCGGGGTAGTATAAATTCCCCAACCCGGGAATGATCAAATAAGCATTCTCAGAGGATTCGGAACGCGAGCTGTATCCACGCCGCTTTCACGCAAGCAAGATTCACGCAGTGCTCACACATCACTCCCACAGTACTCATGTAGCATCTTGAGAGTTTATTGGAATCATTCAAGGAGGACGCGCACTTCTAGAGCGACACCCCAGCACCCTAAGGGCTCGCAGGCAGAAACCATTATTTAGAAAGACTGTTAATCTGATTTGTGTTTGCATAGTATTAAAGATTATTTTGTTTCACTTCTTTGTATCCTATAGCCAGTTGAAGCCTATTGAAATAGTATCAAATTCGGCCAATACTAGAATTTGCACTTGTCTTTAATTCCCATGAACTTAAGAGGGATACACTACCCTATATTTTTTCGTCGCCTCCTTCCCCCACGTCTAAGGAGTGAAGAAAAGGTCACGGACGACTGCGTGATCCTACGAGAGTGGCGTTAATATAATTTTGAGCCCTAAACAGTGAAGTGATAAGTGTACAAGTATGTCAAGGAACAGGAGAGTAGAATTGAATTATTCCTCATGTAAAGTTCAGGCTTGATTGATACTAAAACAAGCTTCAATTCGGCGGTTTCTTCGGGTTGGGATACGTTGATAAAAATGTCATCAATAAATCTGGCGTTTAGGGGAGTTAGCGGTGTGTGAGGAGTTTAAATGCGTTTTCTTCAATGGCTCTCTTGTAAAAATTAGCAAAGAGAGGATCCAGAGTAGATCCTATAGCGCCACCTTCAACTTGCACATACATTTTGCAGTCAGGACAATTCAGCAGGAAATGGACAAATATTTGCTAGAAAATATTGATGTGTCAACACAGCTGGGTCAGGAATGTGTTCGGTGTGAACGCCAGTCAGGTTGGCGAAGATATTCCACGATTTTAAGAAGAACTTTTAGATCTCCAGGAAAATCAGGTGCAGAAGCAACGTTTTGGAAGTCTCTTATACTCTGAATTCTCGACTTAATTGTCCATAATATGAAGGAATATCACGGTGGTCACTAAAATAATTTAAAAAAAATTTAATGATGTCTTCTTGAAGATCCAGAAAAAGTTGACAGCCAAGAGTTTATTATCTTTGCTTGCTTTTAGATTCAATAAATTACATTAATATGTAAATTTTCCTTTAATATCCTTCAATCAACATTGAAATATATAAGTATATTGTTTATTGCGATAGAACGAATTGAGCAGCGTTAGTTTCAACCCCTATCACATATTATTTAAAACCACGATGCTCCCAAGTGCATCTTCTCTTCGAAGCTTAGCGCTTTATCGCAGCCACCGGATGTCAATGTTTAAACAAGGAGGTTATCGTCCCCCCGTTCGCCCCCATACGCCGACCTTGCCCGATTGAGTTCGGCTTATGGGCAGATAAGGCATTGTTCCTAGGCTCGGCTGTGCATTCCCTCGAAGCTCCCACTCCATTGTCCCCCACGCCAAGGGAGTGTCTCGACTATTTAGATGGAAACTTTACCACTAAGATCAGATTGGAGATCCAGATTTTCGTCGCGAAACATCACCTGACCCTCTCTCACTTTGTGCGCCAAGGGACCTCGACCTCGAGATTCACCATCACTTGTCCAGAAGGAGGACAATATCCCTTGAGTGCCAAGGTTCGAGGCTCTGGTGACGCCATGTCCTCAAGGCTTTCCCCTCGTTGTTCAGAAAGAAAACAACGTTAGAACAGACATTGTTCGTTCGAGCCCGTTGACCAGAAACGGTTCTCACCCCTTCCCCTGTTGTTCAGAAGAGAACAACGTAGAACAGCCATTGTTCTTTTAAGCCCTTCGCCAAGAAACGGTTCTCACCCTTCCCCTTTGTTGTTCAGAGGAGAACAACATTAGAACAGCCATTGTTCTTGAGCCTGTAGACAAGAGACGGTTCTCGCCCCCCCTGTTGTTCAGAAGAGAACAACGTAGAACAGCCATTGTTCTTCAAGCCGTTCGTCGAGAAACGGTTCTCATTCCCAAGACACCACGTCAGGATCATCTTATTCCCCCCCTTCGGCTGAAACTCGCCAGCGTACCGAAAATTCCTTCACGTCGCCTTCCACTGCACCACTAGTATAAAGTTACGTAACTTAAACGTCACCTTTGAGTACTTAACCCTTTTGTCCATTCTATCCTGTGCTTTAAATGGTTTAGCGAACCATCCCATCACTTTAACTCTATATTTGTTTAACCTTTTTAAATCCTTTAATCCTCGGATTAGCCCGAGCCCCCACGACCCTTTCCATTATCTGTTTATGTCAATATTTTCCGTTTTGTGTATTGTTGATAGTTATTATTATTAAAACTCTATTTTATTAATGATAGCATTATTATTATCCTTGAGCTCCGTTCCACTTCTTAAGCATATCGAAGATACATAACATCGGCCCGCTAGACATTGACGCACTCTAAAGATAATTAAAGAAGTTCCCTCAACGAATAGTTATATATGGTATATCGTCGAGAGTCCATTCTACGACATTTATTAAATAACAGTGAACGTCTGTAAAATCTATTTTATAAAACTAAATATAGAAACTGAAGAAATTTATACTTTTAGTATAAAGTTACGTAACTTAAACGTCACCTTTGAGTACTTAACCCTTTTGTCCATTCTATCCTGTGCTTTAAATGGTTTAGCGAACCATCCCATCACTTTAACTCTATATTTGTTTAACCTTTTTAAATCCTTTAATCCTCGGATTAGCCCGAGCCCCCACGACCCTTTCCATTATCTGTTTATGTCAATATTTTCCGTTTTGTGTATTGTTGATAGTTATTATTATTAAAACTCTATTTTATTAATGATAGCATTATTATTATCCTTGAGCTCCGTTCCACTTCTTAAGCATATCGAAGATACATAATATCGGCCCGCTAGACATTGACGCACTCTAAAGATAATAAATGTCCATTCTACGACATTTATTAAATAACAGTGAACGTCTGTAAAATCTATTTTATAAAACTAAATATAGAAACTGAAGAAATTTATACTTTTATTATCAGTTAATAGTAGTTGAATAGTCAGAAGGGCTCATTCATGAAACAATATTATAGTTGGCAGTCAAAAGATTGTTTTTCTGTGCTTGAGTATGAGGGCTTACCTCCAATTATCTTCAATCAATATTATATAAATATAATATGTATTAATTATTAACTTAGAGTAAAATTCAGTGAACTTTTTTCATTTGGATAAAACAAAAATACTACTGAAATAATAGTTCATCCCTGAGGGTCGTCAGGCCAAAATCAGTTTGTGCTCACAGTCACGACAAAAATAAGTTTGGGAAACATACATTAGATTAAGATTTCTTCATGAGGTAGAATCATCCAACAAACGTCCATTTAGGATACCATGGTACATCGTACCCTTCAGGTTTTCAAATTTAGAGCCTACCGTAAACACTTGTTTCAGCCTATATTCACTATTTTTCATATTTTGTATTTTAAAATAGCCTATAAATAGGCTGAAAATTAAAATTATAGCGAAACCACTTATATATGCCCTCGGTGCCATTCACCAGATTGGCGCGTTAAAAAAACAAAAAAAAACCCTCAAAATCTAAGTGTATGGAATATCTCAAATTCATCATTGCTGAAAACAGTCAAAGTCATTGGGCAAAATCTCAAATATCCGGCATATTTTCATGTGATTCTCTTCGTGCACCTAAAACAAATTTTTCTTTCAACAATAATTATAACTTTAGAGAAAATAAAATTTTATCGCTCACTCATAAAGACCAATTAACCTATGTCCCTATAGTATTAAAATATTTTGATTTTACAGTGGTTTTGGCAGTAGCAAAACTAGAAAAATGCAGTCAGATGCTTGTATGAATGTGTCGTAGTGTCGAACTTCGATGCTAGCCGAGGATTGACTCTGCAGTGACGCGGGAAGGGAGCACCCAGAAATTGAGGGGGGGGGGTATAGATCCAAGTACGCGGATTAATTAATAAAAATCGAGTGCTGTTTGCCTGAATAATTAATTCTTAGAGGTTCTGGGTTTGGAGAAACTGATGGTAGAAAAATAACTTTACTATATACAAAGAAAATATTATTAGAAAAAGTAAATAAATGACAATAAATACGATAAGACCCGGGATACCAAACGGAGAGGGGGATACAAATGACTCGCCGGGGACGAGAGTCCAAGAGAAGATATACGGTGATTGCTTCCTGGAAAAGTTGGAGCCTTACGTATAGCCAAATTGACCAGAGGCTTTGGAGACGACAATGGAACGGGGCGCTGCAAATTTCCACTTGAAAATTCCTTCTTCTTTAACCTCGATGAGAAATGAACGAGGGAGTACTCCAGACGAGAACGAAGTCAATACCCGAGTAAGAGATGCCTGTCCGTGTCTATCGTTTGTTGGGCGGGAACTCTGGCCTTAGGTACGAGCTAGGCCGGGTAGAGAGGTGACGCGTCGCGTTCGTAGCTGGAAGCCGTTGGGATGCGGAGCAGGGCGTACGAGGCTGTACGTGGCTGCTAACCAAGATGGAGCTGTATGGTAATAATTACTCAAAGATTTTTCCGAAGTATTCATACTCCCTCAGTGGAAGCAGGTCGCCAGAGGCCCCCAAAAGGGGGAAGGGGAGGGGATATTCTCCTCGAGCATCACAGGCTCGTTCGAAAGTCCTCGACGCCGTAGGTCTGGCACCGATCAGGCGATGCGACGGTGAGGTGAACCCAACATGGATCACACGGCCGCACAACATTCTTGAGGCGGCTCTTTGGGTTCAACTGACCAGACCATTCCTGATAAGAGCACCGGGGTCATCCGACCGCGCGAAACTCTCGCTGCTACCTTGGGGATGTCCGGGCGTGCAGGTGCATCATTTCTCAGGCGTGACGGGTATACGTTGGGTGCTGGGGAGTGTGTGTGGGGGTGGGGGGTAACTTTCTCTCTCGAACAAGATATAAGAAGTTCCCTGTAAGTCTTATCCTTGTTTTCACATAGCTTAGCAGAGTGAAAACACCCCGCTCGATTTTTGTCATCGGATGGAGTATAATTTCAGGTCGACTTTCCGTGCACTGGTATATTCCATCGATATTCGTGGCTCCGAGCCCATGTTAATCAGTAGCTCTACACTGAGAAATAGAGGCTTATTAAATGAAGGCAGATCGGTGGTTAAAATTATTACCATTAATATATATATATAATATATATATATATATATATATATATATATATATATATATATATATATATATATATATATATATATATATATACAAAATACTAAATAAAAAAAAACCTAAAAAGATTTTAACACTTTCAAAAAAAACAAAAGTAGTGAAAAATGAATATTAAATTGAAGACGAATTGAATACAATGAAAATACTGAGGGGGAAACTAGCAAGGGAATTTATATACAATATGAAAATAATTGGCAGTGGATTTTATTTTTGCAAAACAATGTCAAATTTAACAAATTTACATGTTTGCTAATGAGTGACTATAATTAATGGGTTGAAGTTTTTTAATATAAATTGTTTTGAGTAGGTAAAGGTCTGAGATGTTGATTACAGCATTAAGTATA